>OY982952.1:34174515-35424153 GCA_963890685.1 Plagodis pulveraria | reverse complement strand
CTACAACGATGTAAGCATTTAGACACAAGTAATTGCAGACTCACAGGCAGTCCAAATGCACCAGCCTACTACCAGTTGGCAACGTGCCCAGCATGCTGGCAGCATTACCCGTTGAATTGGACGTTTATTCGAATTCTTTATTTATTTTCATATAGTGAGAAGATAGAAGGGAAACGTCCAAGAGGTCGCAGTCCCATGCGATGTACAGACCAAATCCGCACTACCCTTGACAACAGTATTCATGACGCCATTCACATCGCCAAAGACAGAAACAGGTGGCGACAAATTGTCAATAAAAAGGTGATTTCCACGGGGTATGACGACCCTCAGCTTTGAGGATAGCGACGCAAGGAGGGGTGTGAAGTAATTAGTTCTCCTTTAAATGTTCCAACATTGTGTAAAGAAATGATATAGGGTTCCGTACCTGACGGGCATCATTGAGTTCTATGAATGAGACTTCACTGTATGTAATCCGTCTGTTTATCCGAATACCCGGAAGTTTTTGTTTTTTAAATTTGTTTGACCTAAAAATGCCTATGTGAGTAAAAATCCAAGGACCTAAATTATAGTAATTAAATAACTTTAAATGGTTTAAATAGCGTTTATATATCATTATTTTTGTCCCGACGTTTCAAATACTTTGCAGTGATTGTGGTCACCCCGTGACCTCGATCTATTGATCCGATTTATTGATTACAGGGTCTTACATAATGCGCGTCTTAAATTTGAATACAACAAAGTATTTGTGAGATCACTATCTATGCCATTGTGCCATGTGTGGAAATGGAATATAACATAGACCGCTAGTGACTAATGAGCACTTTCGTGCTTCGAAGGACACGTAAAACCGTCGGTCTCGGTTGTTGTCCCAGAACGGCAGTCCTTATATGCATAGTGGTAGGGCATTTTATTAATGCCCACCCGGCTAGCTACCACCTTCAAGTAGAAAATCTGCCGCCAAGCACCATACGGTGTGTTCCGGCAGCTGTCCTTGAGAGCTAGGTAAGCCTGAATAACATCTTCGACCATATCATCACTTACCATCAGGTGAGCCCTACGGTTAAAGTCTAACCTATTCAAAAGTAAAAATAAGTAACTATCCAAATCATGATCATGGCGGCTAGTTCACATGGCTAGTGCGTGAGATGACCATGTCCTCAATTTGCTTGTGCAGAATGACCTATGTGGCATGAGCTGCAAGGCGTAGCGCCACCTTGTTGAAATTACATCTTGTTGGTATCCATATCATACAATTCAGGCCAAACTATGTTAGGAATTATTGACCAGCACTCTGTCAACTGACGTTTGACGATGATTTCCGGATCAATGTCGTTCTCAAAGATATATGAACGAAAGCCGCAGCTGGCCACAAAATCCACACCTAATAGCAACTTTAACCGGTCGCATTGGACGCTCTTGGATCTCGTGTTGACTGGTGTTGCCCAAATTCTACAATTTTGTATGTTGACGTATCTGTTCATCCAGAGATAGGCCTCATTGCTGAAGATGATTTTTCGATGAAAGGTATGGTCAGTTTCCAGCTCCAGAGCCCATTTAGCGAATGTACGTCGTTGTATATAGCCGTTTGTCCTCAGTTCCTGGGTCTGTTAAATTTTGGATGGGTACATGCTCAAGCCACGTAGAAAAATACCCCAAGTTATGGTCAAGAAAGGTCAAGTTTTTATGAGTGAATTAAAATTTACTGTCTCGGATTTTATACTCCTGGATGTTTTTGCCAGATCTTGCAGTTCTTTGACGCATGGCTGTCGTTTGATTTAATTATTTACGAAACCATTGAGTTCATTTATACACCACACCGTGAATATTTTCGATTAAATCTTAAAACACTACGGATCTTAAATTAGGCGCACATCATTTTGGGTTTTTATCCTTACATTGAGGAGGGTTTATCATAATACCCACGCTTGGTGTCTAGATGATCTCAGTGTAAAAATCAGTTGCTAAGAAGGCGCTGTTATTTTACTCTTATTTCGACAACGGCTTATGCATCTTACGACAGCCACGGTAATAGATGTCAAAGCTTCCGCCTGGGTTTGCTATAATCCTCACGCTTGTCAGGCGTCTTGGGTTTATTTATAGTATTTACATTTTCTTAATATGATCTGTGATAGAATATGATAAGTTAATTAGTATGTATTCAGACCTAGGGATCTATACAATCGTATCTAACATTACATAGCCAAATGACTTGTGAAATTTTACATGCATGTGCTAAATAATTACCATAAACAAAGTTCAATTTTAATTACTTATTTTATTCCAACAAGGGGAATCCCGCGCTACTTACAATTTTCATGGGCGAAGACTATCACAATCAAAATTGTTAAATTTTGGCGTCTACTACGCTCAGTGAAGATCAATGATTCTTTCTACTATGACAAAGATTCTACTGATGCATTCAGCAAAAAAAAAAGATTTGTAGAGTCACTGTGAGAGGGACTGTGGAAAAACGGACAAAAACGAAGAATAATATACCTATTAATAGAAATTGACATAGAATATACATAGTAAAAAAAACTATTTAAACAAAGCATCGACGTAATGTCTGAGTTGAATTCTGAGTTATTTTTTCATTAGTCTATATGTCCCCGGATAATTGTACGATACGTTAGTTTATAAAAAATCTAGTGAGATTATTAACTTTTTTTTTTTATTTTTTTTTTTATGCTGGATAGGTTAGCCTTTGACCACTATCTCACCTGATGGTAAGTGATGATGTGGTCGAAGATGTTGTTCAGGCTAACCTAGAAGTACCTACTGGCTCTCAAGGACAGCTGCCGGAACACACCGTTAGGTGCTTGGCGACAGATTTTCGCCAAGCACCTAACGGTACACTGTCGATAGATTGTGAACGAACATTAAAATTTACAATCTAACGTTAACATTTTCGTCAGATTATAAACTGACAATGTCTAGCTGGCAGTTTATAATCTAACGATCTATAATCTCCCGCGAAATTGTGAACCGTCCTCTGATTGGTTGCCGTTATAGGTGCCATGAGTTCATTTCATAGAGTTAAGAACAAAAATAATAGTCAGATAAAAAAAATACATATTCATTTCGAGTACATTAAAAAAACTAAGGAATTTAAAATAATGACCACCATAAAATGCTTTGATACCCTTAGTTCTTTTACCAAAAATTTTAATCGGACACCAAATGTAGTATATGATACCATATTTTAGCGAGGGGTTAAAAATCATTTAGTCTAGGGCAAAGTCATATTTAGGTGCGACGACGAGCGAAGCGAGGAGGAGCGTTAGGTTACTTGTGAATACAACAACGCCTCAAAAATTTAGTTTCATAAATATACTACTTTTGGTGATCATTTAGTACTTTTGGGTTAACAATGATTTATTTTGAGTAATTTTGCTTTGGTTATAAGATAACATTAAAATGCGGGTTTAATTTTGGTGATAATTTACTATTTTTGTCTGATATATGTTTCTCTACTATATCTGGTGGTAAGTTAAACAAAAGCCAAAAAATAATACATTAAAAACTTGTATCTACGTATTTTGCTTATGGCCACTGTAATACTTTCGTAGGTCTATGGTAAATTGTTGTTGATCCACATAATAACAATTTGACGGCTGGACATGGTCAGTTTATAATCTTACGAAAACTTAAACGTTAGATTGTAAATTTTAGTTTCCATTCACAATCTATCGACAGTTTATAACTAGATTTATTATAAACTAACGGGTAGTACAATAAAACGGTGACATATATAAGATACTGTAGCTGTTGGTTTTCCCTTTTATTAAGTAAATAAAATAATTAAAGAATTTGGAGGTTCGCAGTCCACATTTAGTTACCGTCCAATTGACGGAGTTAATTGAAATCAAAGCGTAGAATAGTGCTGACCATTCTACACACACAATTCGCCAAACTTATAGTTATTTAAAATTAGTAAGTTATCTAAATTATGACAGTTCTTTTTCTGTTTAACCTAAAATTGAATTTCATATAAGGCTTGCGAATGAAATAATTGTAGTTCTGTTCACATTAAAATTCAAAATTGTACAACGATTGCGAATTATTACCCAATACGATGGTCAAAGAACGATAGGAAAGATTTAAGTTATGAAGTCATGTCATGTTAGCTCAATTGGTTAGAGCATACCCCGGCTAAAGGGGTGGATGGACGTGGGTTCGAATCCCGCACATGACTTAAATTTTTCCTATCGTATATTTGTGATTTTGTAATTTTTAGTTTTCGTCCACGTTTTCATCGCATACGGCTCATGATTTGAGTGAATGGCAATTGAAAACGCGATTATATAGTTACCTACCCAATTGATTTACATAGCTAATTAAAAATCTTTAAAAATTATAAATGAAACCGGCAAAAACACTCACGTTGAGGATCGAATACATCTCGCGGGTTTCGAGCATATCAGATGCTCATCATCAGGGCCGAGTGCGCAGCTGCGTCTGCGAGCTCCCGGGGCACCCGGGTGTTTTTGCCGGTTTAATTTATAATATTTAAAAATGTGTGAATCTCACGAGAATTTCATTTCAAAAATAACAAAAATTATTATATATATTCAGTATAGGAGTTTGTTAAAATCTCCTATAATTCAGAAACTAGTACAAATCTGACTTGCATGTATCAATTTGTGCCCAACGACGGAGGAGACGATACCTGTCATTGTGGAAGAAACGTATTTTAATAATAACAATCGATTAAAATTACCTAATTATAAACGTTTCAAAACTTAGGTAGGCACACAAATCTCGCTATGTTTCATAAGCTTTACTTGAACCTACGACTGATTTTTCACAACTAGATAAATACTAATTGTGCATTCTACCAACTGATCAATTAGCTACGTAATAATTATTTAGGTACCTAAATGAAATCAATGAAATCAAAATGTATGCAATATAAAAAGTAGCACCGCATGTAAGCAAACTAGACGCGCGCCTGGCTGGCCCGCTCGTTGTTGAGCTCCGATCGCGCCCGCCCTCTTCCCGCGCACGCCCTCCGCGTAGTTTCTGTTTCTTTTATCAAATAATAAGATTTCATGGATGAAAACGACACAAAATAAGAACATGGATAGTTAATATCATAATAATATTATAAAACGCAAATCTAATAACTTGGGTTTTCTTTTGTAGCTTATACAGGGGCGTTGTGAGACAAAAATATAAAATAAACAACATCCATGGATGAATTTGGCACAAAAAAATTTTGAACAATAGATGCTGCTAATCTAAAACACATAACACATATTTAACCTACTGTATTTTTTTTTAGGTAATAAGGCGACATGTAAGGTTCTACTTAAATATCAGTAATCCCGTGGACAGTGATGACACAAAATGCCTATGTACATCGGTTATTACTTCGTTATTATGCTGGAAGTAAAATTTTCATCTCTAATTTTCTTTTCATCCGATACGGTTCGAAAAGAGAAATACCATAATTCTTACCTAAGCAAGCGCCTAGCATGACACAAACTGATGTATTAGTTTGGGCAATGGCTCCGGAAACAACATGCGAAATATAAACAACTTTAATATTTATGAAACCTCAAAACCTAGCGCTACCGGTCTATGATCGGTTGAGAACAGCTAAGTAAACTTCGCTACGAGCGCTTCATTTAAACTCGATATAAGTTCGACTTGCATAACATTGCGGGCAGTGACGCGCACACATCTTCACTATTCGAATACCTGTCCCATGCTAAAATTAAAATAGATCATTAGTCATTTCTTTTGACCACAAGACACCCAAGATTTTTTTTGGTATAACTCTAAATTAAATATATGATATTTAATACCATACATAATTCATATAAAAGCATTATTGTTTAATCATAGTTTTATATCCTTTTTTAAACAGTATCCAATTACAATCTTTCAAGTATTCAGGAGTACATTATTAAGGAAAAAAATAAGTAACAATTTCAATGTAAAACAATTGCGGTTGGACAGAGTTGAAAAGTGCTATAGAAAGTCCCAAAAGTTCAGTGATGTTACTTCAAATTTTATTATTTGTACTTATTATATGGATGATGGTGCTTCGGTGGCAGAAGAGGGGGATGCACAAGTTATGGGGTCAGCTGAAAAATGACCTCAGAACCTTGCCCTTCGTTGGACATGCCTATATCTTCTTGGGAACTGATGAAGGTAATAGAAAAATATTTTTTATAGTGGACATTAAAGTCTTTAAAGATACTTTTGCAATTTGATGGAAACCTAATAATTTACTTACTAATATCACGTCACTTTCGGTTTGAAAAGTAAGTTCCTCTTAAACGTCTTATGTGCTTATGTTTTTGAAGCAGTGATGGCTCATTGGCAATGGCTATGGACTGCCGTGCAGCAGGTCCATAGTTCGAATCCCGCTGCGGGCTTGAGCTTCACTGTATGGTGGAAGGGCAATTTGCGAATTCCCGCCTGGCTAGCTACCACCCTCAAGTAGAAAATCTGTCGCCAAGCATCTAACGGTGTGTTCCGGCATTTGTACTTGAGAGCCAGTGAAATTACAGGCACATGAGACACAAGGTGACCCTTGAGACATAGTTGATAAGTCTCGTCACTGTGCCCGTCAGGGCACAGTGCAATTCGTCGTTGACGAAATTGTATTTTTTGTAGGCAGAGGTTATTCCACTTAACATTAGGTGGGCCTAGGGCTTGTTCCGTCACTATAACATAAAAAAATAACATAAAAAAACATGTGCCGTGCTATTTCCGAATTAGTACATTCATTTTTATGTAAAACTTATCAGAGCGTTTGGTTGATGCGACGCGTGATCAAAAGGCTGGCACCTATTTGGCTCAAAGAATAAGCATTGCAATTCAACGGGGCAATGCTGCCAGCATGCTGGGCACGCTGCCAACTGGTAGTGGGCTGTAGCATTTGGACTGCCTATGAGTCTGCAATGGCTTATAGGGATTTAAATGCTTTTATTGTAGTAGTTGTAGGGTTGTATATAGTTCGTAGTATTTTGTTTATTTAATATATAAAGATGACTTATATTGAAATAGAACATATATGTTATTAAGTGACTGTTTAAGTAACAATTTGAGTTGGAGATGATATTTTTAATTATCTGTCTTGACCTAACACTTATCTCAATTTTCTTACGTTAGTAGGATTACATACTCTTTTAGGGTTTTGTACCCAAAAGGTAAAAACGGACCCCTATTACTACGACGCCACTGTCCGTCTGTCTGTCACCAGGCAGTATTTCATGAACAGTGACAGCTAGACAGTTGAAATTTTCACAGATAATGTAAATCTGTTGCCGCTATACAAACACCCTCGCGCCCGAAGGTTCCAACACTTGGCCGATTTTATTACTCTTTGTTATTAATGGGAAATGGTATAATCTAGGAAATATCGGAAAAAATTTAAGCTAAGATGGCCGCGCGGTAATTGCTATGGACTGCCATGCCGCAGTACCCTGGTTCGATCCCCACCGCCGGCTTAATCTTCACCGCATGGTGGAAGGGCAGTTTGCGAATGCCCGCCTGGCTAGCTACCCCCTCAAGTAGAAAATCTGTCGCCAAGCAGCTAACGGTGTGTTCCGGCAGCAGTCCTTGAGAGCCAGTGAAATTACAGGCACATGAGACTTAAGAATTGTGTCTCAAAGTGACGGGCGTAGCGCAATTTGTCACTTGTATTGAAATGCATCTGTTATAGGCAGAGGTTAGTCCGCTTAACATCAGGTGGGCCTCGAGCTTATTCCGTCACAATAATATAATAAAAAAATATAAGTAGAACACTTGACATGGTTTTTAAATATGTTGTAGTTTGGATAGTTACTGTACCATTAAAATAAGCAATAGTTTTAAATAGTTAGCTCGGCATAGAGTACCTATTTATTTTAGATGTCGTTTTAACTTCTTACCCAACTGGTAAAATAGAAGTTTTTCAGTATCACATTATGTATATTTATTTGTATGTTTCATACACGATTATTCCGCCAATCATGAACCGATTTTGGCAATTCATTTATGGTTGCGTAGAGTATAGCTTCCAATTATTCTAGCAGTAATAGTCAATTAACTGAAAAATATTATTGGAGCACAATAAAAACGAATTATCAGCTGCGAAATCGGAGCACGCGGGATACTATTTGTCTATTATATTATTTTATTCTACGAGCGCACGATCGAGAAGTCTCGATCGTGCGCTCGTAGAGTCAAGACCTTCTGAGGATACTTCGTGTAGAATCGAAACGCGTCGAATACTCTTCTGGTTTGGCTGCGTGGCGTTTGTGACGTCACGTCGGCTTAACAGGAAATTAGGCGGAATTGTCACTATATTACTATATATAATTTTTATAAAGATTTTTTAAGTGTTTTATTAAATACTTAAGAATCCGCGGGTAGGCGTTTACACTGTCAACACGTAAAAATAATTGCTCTGTTATATAAATTGTTTTATCTAGTAAAACTGTGATTTTGGTGCTTAAATGTCATAAAGTGTTTTGCACTAACCTGTAAGCTATTCACGTGTGATCAATTTGCTACTTGGGTCCAATGATGACATCAGTTCAAGAGGTGTTAGAAAACCAAAGTCGTATAGAGGAAACTTTAACCTCAAAAATGGCAGAGATGGAAAAATCTTTGCAAGCAGCAGCTTCTTCGCAAAGTAAGCCGTGCATAGATAGTTTGGCCCTGGAATATAGGGTTTTTAAAGATATGGTTATGTCCACCATGCAACTTTTGAGGGTACAGATCCAGGCTCTAACTGTACGTGTTGAAGACATAGATTGCTATAATAGACGCAATGCTCTGTTATTTCATGGCATCAAAGAACAGGAAAATGAAGACTGCCCTGCAATCACTTTAAGTGTGATCAACTCCACCATGAAATTAACTGACGTAAAGGCATTCACTTTTTATGTCTGCCATCGCTTGGGTACCAGAAACAACAACCGGACTCGTCCTATTCTGGTTCGGTTTGCTGACATTAATACTAGAAACCTGATTTGGAGGGAAAAAAAGCGTCTGAAGTCAACATCAACAGTTATAAGTGAGTTCCTAACTAAATCTAGACAGGAAATGTTTACTACAGCCCGCAAGCACTTCGGGATTGATCGATGTTGGACTCGAGATGGTATCATTATGATAAAACTTCCAAACGATGATCGTAAGCGAATAGTAGCTATGGAGGACCTCAGTCAACTGATGGCGGTATATCCCTCGAGGAATACGAGTGGAGCATCGGAGCCTCGGCCTCAATCTGAATCCATACTAACGACTAAAGTCATTCCGGAACTTCGTACAACTCGTAGAAATGCTTTATTAAAAAACAAACCCAACAAATAGTATTGTTTGTTTACACTTTTATACACAGCCGGAATGTGGTGGGTACATAAAGTAGAACTGAACCTAACATTCTTGGTTTTGTTCGTTCACTTCACTCATAAAATTTATTGATAGTGGGACATTAACCAACTAGGTACTAAATATATTTAACCTTAAGTTTTAAGTTATTTAATGTTTCGTTATTTTGATCAGATGTCAAATTAATATTGTCACCGACAAATTGTAACCAACTATCTTTGCCATCCCTTTTTCTTTTAGCTGGAGTGCAAGGAAAGTGCTTCTAAAATAGTTCAATTCATTATGTGAGACGCTCCCCAATATGCAAAATTAAATCGTTATGTACACATTTTGGTCATAGTTTACTGTAAAAATTATTTAATTATGATTTGTGTTTCTTTTTTCTTTGTTTTGTTTAATAATCAGTAGGTATGTTATGATTAATGTATCCAACAAAGTAACTACTTATATGTATAGCTAGCAGGAAGTGCAATGTGCTTGACAAGCTTTTTTTTTTTATTAGTTGATAGGTAATTGTAATTACATTGATACATACATATATATATAACTGTTAGTTAGGTAATCTCTGAATTTTTGTTTGTAACTATTATACTGTAGATAATTTTACTATATATTAACTACAGTCAAACCAATAAGCGTGTATATTATATAATATTGAACATAATATATCGTATCCTTACTGTAACTTATCATATATATTAATAAATATTTAATTATTGTACTTATAGTATTTATTTTTATTACTCATATTTTATTTCTATAGTTAAACAATTATATATAAAGTAATATATTATAATAAGTAAGTTTATGATTATAAAATATAAATACATAATACCCTAAATACATACATGGTTGTTGCAAAGCATAATGGTTTATAAAAAGTTCTTCAAAGTCGGTCTATATAACGCAGGATCACTGAACACTGATCAAGATGACTTCGTTGTTGCTATGACTCGTCACGATGTAGATATAATGGCAATCAATGAGACTTGGATTCGAACTGGTGAAGGTTATCGCGCTCCCTGCGTCCCTGACTACCGTTTTCGTTTCATGTCTAGGTCATCTGAATTTCGAAGAGGCGTCGGTGGTGGTGTAGGTTTCTATGTTAAGCGTGGAGTAAACGTGCGAGTGTATCAACACCCTGCTGACCCCCAATATAAGGCCGTTGAACAAATGTGGCTCACACTTTCAATTAATGGCAAAAAAATTGCATTTGGTACTGCGTACCGTCCACAATGGGTTAAGCTTGAGCTATTTTTAGATGCCTTGACAGAATCCATCAATTCTGTTTCATATTATGATAATATAATAGTTTTGGGTGACTTTAATGTCAACATGCTTGATCTAAGTGACCCAAATACTAAGCATCTAATTACCGCTTTAAAATGTGTAAACTTGTCGCAAATAGTCACGTCGCCAACGCACTTTACAGATCACAGCCAGACTCTCATCGATATTGTGTGCACAGATTTACACCCAAGATGTGTTTCCGTTGAATCAATAGGCTCGTTACATGGACATTCATTTGTGATTTGCGAGTTCAACGTTAAGAGAGAAAAAAACGTTCCACGCACTATCATCTACAGACCGATTAAAGACATTTGCTTAAAAACTTTTAACAAACACTTGGTTTTAGTGCCATGGGATTTCGTGGCATCACTTAGTGACGTTAACGAGATGGTGTGTGTTTTTAGTGGTAGTATAACACAGTTATTTGACATTCATGCTCCACTTAAAACATTAACTTTTAGAGAGAGAAGCTATCCATGTATAACTGACAATATTAAATTTATGATGCGTTTAAGGGATGAGGCCTTGAAAGCTTATAGGGAAACTAGACTACACCCAAAATTAGAATATTACAAAAGTCTAAAAGGGTTGGTAAATAAATCAATGTTTTTTGAAAAATCTGCGTATTATAATCATAATATAAATAATAAACTCAATGAACCTAAAGTACTTTGGAAAAATATAAAATCAACTTTGTTACCTTATAAAACTGACATGGAACTACCTGCTTGTTTTAATAACCCCGACATCATAAATGCACATTTCTTAAATGTACCAGGAGAAACTAAAGTGTCTTTATCTCAACTTACCTATTTTGAGTTTGATCGCTTCCCATGTAACGACACATTTAGTCTAAAAACAACAAATGCAAATAGCATATATAAAATCATAAAAAATCTTAAATCAAATGCAGAAGGTTTCGACCAAATTTCTTTAAAGATGTTGCTCATGACTTTGCCATTTTCTTTAGAAGCTCTTACTGTAATTATTAATTCCTCAATCAATTATTCAACTTTTCCAGACATTTGGAAAATTGCTATAGTCCGCCCAATACCTAAAGTAAATAATCCTACTGATGTCAAGGATCTCAGGCCTATAAGTATTTTACCGTGCTTATCAAAAATCTTAGAAAAGGTTGTATCCCAGCAATTAACCGAATTTCTTGAAAGGAACAATATACTCCCTGAGTTTTAATCTGGATTTAGAAAATTTAGAAGCACTACCTCTGCATTGCTTGATGTTACTGACAACATTATCAAAGCGCAAGATGACGGTATGTGCACGTTGCTGGTGCTATTGGACTTTTCCCGAGCATTTGACGCTATCAATATCGACTTACTCCTTTCCAAGCTTAGTTATTATAGTTTCGACGCTGCTGCTATGAAATGGTTCAATAGTTACCTTAGTAATCGTCAACAATATGTAGAACTGCGTCAAGATGCTGGTGTGTTATGTGCATCTCGCCATGCAGAGGTTACTAGAGGTGTGCCTCAGGGATCTATTTTGGGTCCTATCTTGTTTACTCTTTACAGTGCTGACATCGTAAAATGCATTAAAAACTGTAGTTATCATATCTACGCAGATGACATTCAAATATACATACATTTTGATCCTGAAAATCTGGATAACGCTATTGGAAAGGTGAACGAAGACTTAACTAGACTTGTCTCTTGGTCACATGACAATTGCCTTCTGCTTAATCCACTCAAAACTAAATTTATGGTACTGGGAAACAATCAGCGACTTACCACTCTGCCTGAGAATATTAACCTATCGCTTATGGGGAAACCTATCGAAAGAGTATTTGAGGCTCGAAATCTTGGTATAGTCTTGGATGTTGACTTAAGGTACGAGAAACATGTGGCAGCTGCAGTACAAAACTGTTTTTATAGATTGAGAATGTTGTATAAGATTAGGCAATATATCACCGAAAACATACGTATCCAGCTAGTCGAATCTCTCGTGTTATCTAAACTAAATTATGTTGATACTGTTTTCGGACCTAGGCTGCTCTGCCGAACTCAACGCCTGATTCAGCGGTTGCAAAACGCTTGCGCTAGGTTTTGTTTTCCAATTCCTCCTAGAAGCCATGTAACACCCTTTTTAAATAAACATTATGCTTTAAAAATGAAGTCCCGTCGCAAACTCCACTTAGCATGCCTTCTCTTTGGGGTAATCAATTATCGGAATCCCTCATATCTATTTGCTAAACTCAGTTGGGTTTCTGATGTCAGCCAACGCCCGCGTAGGCATGGAACTCTGCAACTCTCCATACCAAGGCATCGAACAGTTGGCTTTAAAGGTGGATTCCGATACGCAGCTACGAAGTGCTGGAATAATCTGCCGCCACCCGTTCGGAAACAAAAAACACTACACTCATTTAAACTTAAATTAAAAACATTTCTGATTAGCGAACAGATTAAGCACGGTGGCATCAATATAGTTTTTTTTTTATATAATTTTTTTTTATTCTATTTCTATGTATAGTTCAATCATGACACGCATAATACCAACATTATTTTCTATAATTTTCTACAGAATTAATAAGCCGTTTGGATGTGGTAAAATCATTGGCTAAGTAAACAAGTATGTATTTGTATTTAAATTGAAATTTTACATAGATGTTACTATCTGTATCTTGGTTTGAAATTTTCTTCTCTTTTCATTTATGTAATTTTATACTTATTTGTATGTTATATGTATATATACACATAATTATATATATATATATATTTATATATTATTTATGTATTATTTATATACACATATATATGTTGTTTTATATTTATTAATATTTTATTCGTTAGTAGCTTATATGGTGGTTTGGTTTTAAATACTTTTGTATGATTGAGGTAAAGTGTGTAAATAGTCTTATATACTTACCTCTCCACTTAATGTACTTGTGTGTATTTATATTATTAAGTTGTGTAACGTGAGCATTCGGTCATTTGAATTTTGCCGCCATCGTCTCGCCGACTGACGTCTCGACGCCATTTATCCAATCATTGCGCGCAGCCTTGCCGCGCGCTCGGTTGTCATTGGAAGGACGAATCACTGCGCGTGGCCGCCGATCGTGTGAACCCCAAGACGTGGGGAGAGAGATATTTTTTCACCACCACGCCATCGTGTGCTTCTATCTGATATCTATCGTTTACTTTATACATTTTTTATAGCAAACATTGTAAGTTTGGCTCAGTAAATACTCATAAGACGGAAAAAGTGTTTCCATTTATTACACTGGCGCCTCAACTAGCGGCCGAACACGCCTGAAGATTGAGATATCATTTAACAAGGCTAGACGGAAGACGGTTCGACATCTTCTCATCACAGCGGAATGCCACTCCCATGCCGAAAAGCGGCTACTCGTCGTGCCCATGCCGACGACCAGGAGCGCCATACCACCGATTCGGAATCGGAAGAAGCCCATGATGAAACGATTGTCAACTCGCCGGCGGGGACGTCTACACCGACGGCACCGGCGCAACCTCAACCGCCGCCAACTTACCAAGCCCAGGATATGTTTGCTATGATGGAAGCATTCGCCAAATTACAAGCAGAATCAAACCGGAAGCTCATAGAAGCGATTCTTTCAGCATCAGCACTGACGCCTACCACCCCAGCTTCGCTCGGCTACGTCACCGATAGAGTAAAATCGAGTAACCCACGAGCGGGCAACTTTAGTAAATGCTCAGCCCGTTTCGATGGAGCAGCAAGAGATGCCGAGATTCTGGAAGCATTTATCGATGCAGTTTCGGTGTACAAGGAGTGCACTGACGTCAGTGACAAGAATGCTTTACGTGGCCTGCCGATGTTACTCACCGGCGAGGCAGCAATCTGGTGGCAGGGCATAAAAAGAGAAGTCTGCACCTGGGATGATGCCGTTGTGAAACTACGCGGGATGTACGGCATCGTCAAACCAGCCCACAAAGTGTTCCGTGAAATATTCGCGTACGAGCATTCACCCCCGGAGCGAAGTGAAGTGTTTGCTTGCAGAGTCAGGGCTCTCATGAGTCAGCTACCTTACGAACTATGCGACGCGGCTAAGATTGATATAGTTTACGGCCTTTTAGATCGAAAGATACGCAAACGTTTACCACGAGAAACGATCAATTCACTTGACGAGATGATTGTGAAACTTCGTCATGTCGAGGAGACGATAGCGGAGGTACAATTTCAAACTAAAACCGTAAGTACGCCTAAAATATCTAATAGCACTAGCAGTACTAATGCTCAGAGTCATTGCCGCGGCTCAAAGTTGTCGTTATCAACACCAGCTCTTTCCTCTAGTTCAAACAGTGCGATTAAACCGCAACGTAAACGATGTTCTTACTGTAAAAATTACGGTCATGATGTTAATGAATGTAGAAATCTTAAGAATAACAATAACAATAAGCAGTCTAGCGAGGGCGACCTGTCTTTACGCTGCTATGGTTGTGGACAGCCAGGTGTGATTAAATCTAAATGTAGTACTTGCAATAGCAAAAAGGTATCATCTAATGAGATAACTTTTAACACAATTAACTGTGATTCTCGCATCAGTGACCGCTCGGATTCGTCGTCCTGTAAACCTTATTCGTCACATGTTATAGACAATAAGTTGTACTTTTCATCTACAGGCATAGTTTCAGAACCGAATGTTAACGACTGCGGCGATCACGTGATTCAGGAGCGTAAGCGGGCTGAATCTGTTATAAATGGGTCCGATTCAGGTATTAATTGTGTTAAACGCCCCGATTCTGTTATTGGGGCTGATTCTGGTGTTCATTGCACTAAACGCCCCGATTCTGTTAATGGGGTCGATTCTGCTTATAATTATACCAACAAATTATTATATTCGATTTGCGATAGTGAACGTACATTAGACCAGCCTTATGAAGTACCTACCGGTATTCTAGAAGCTCGTTACTCGTCATCTGGCGATAATTTTGACCACGACCAGTGTCACCCCTTGATAAATATCAATGTTTTGGGTCGCAGCGGAGTCGCTATTGTCGATACAGGGGCAACGCACTGTATTGCTAGTCCGTCACTACACCACTTGCTGCAGGACTGCAACACTCGATTTTCGGAAGCGCAACGGAGTATTCGCTTAGCCGATGGTACCGAAAGGTTGTGTTCCGTCTTGTCATACAAGGTTGTTGTCAATTTACAGGGCCATGAGATACCTACCACCTTTCTTGTGATACCAGGGGCGGACACGAGGACACTCTTAGGACGCGACTTTATTAAGTGTGCGGGGATCGTGCTCAACCTACCTGGAGATACCTGGAGCTTAGTAAGGAACCCCGGACGTGAGTACGGTTTTGTACATAAATCTTTAGTACCAGTGAACGGCGCCGATACCTTGAGTACCGACGCCGACATCTTGAGCAACGACGCCTCACAGTTATTAAACTTGAGAGCGGACGAGGGAATTAACCTATCAGCTGAGCAGCGCACCCAGCTTAACGAGCTGATATCTAAGAAGGCTAGCTGCTTCGCGACTCAAGGTGAACCCACGAGTTTTATTACTCACCGTATTAGAGTGGATGCGAAGCAGGAACCAATTGCTTCCCCACCGTACCGCATGTCACCTACTAAGTTGGCAATTTTAGAAAAGGAGTTAGAAAAATTGTTACTTGATGATGTGATAGAGGAGTGCGAGTCTCCTTGGGCTGCCAACGTCGTCCTTGTTACTAAAAAGGATGGTGGTACACGGCTTTGCATTGATTATCGTAAATTGAACGCGGTCACGGAGCCTGACCGATACCCACTCCCTCGCATAGACGACGTTCTTCATGCAGCTAAGAATAGCAATTTCATGTCTACCCTCGATTTGAGGTCTGGTTACTTTCAGGCCTGTGTCGCAGAGGAAGACCGGGACATGACGTCATTCGTCACGCCCCTAAAAACGTATAGGTTCAAAAGGATGCCAATGGGTTTACGCAACTCGGGTGCTACATTCCAGCGTTTAATGGATAGATTCAAGTCCAACCTACCAGGGGTATCTCTCCTGGCGTACCTTGATGACGTAATTTTGATGTCGGACTCCTTTAGTAAGCACCTGAAGGATCTGGAGGCCGTCTTTGAAAGGCTAGAACTTTTTAAGCTTAGGGTGAACCGTGAGAAGAGTTTCTTCGCTCGCGATTCTGTTAAATTTTTAGGGCATCTTATTGTCCCGGGTGGGATCCAAGTAGACCCAAGCAAAACGGATGCCATTAGCAATATGGCTGTCCCTACGAGTATAAAGCATTTGAAATGCTTTCTTCAGACATCGAGTTGGTTCAGACGCTTCATACCTAATTATGCTGAAATAGCTAGACCGTTGACTTCTCTCCTAAAGAAAGATAGCATTTGGTTATGGTCGTCTGAACAACAGTCTGCTTTTGAGCGTATAAAGCAGCTTTTAGTATCTGCACCTATTTTACGTCAGGCCGATCATACTCAGCCGTTTACGCTTAGGACCGACAGCAGCAGTTACTGTCTCGGGGCGGTCTTAATGCAGGGGGAGGGGGCTGATGAACGCCCCATAGAGTACGCCAGTCGCCTTTTAACTCAGGCAGAGCGAAACTACACAACCACTGAAAGGGAGGCCTTAGCGGTTGTATGGGCCGTCACGAAGTTTCGTGGTTATATCGAAGGCGCAGATGTTATCGTAAAATCTGACCATCAACCGCTCAGATGGTTGATGAATATTAAGTCTCCGAGTGGCCGCTTAACCAGGTGGGCGCTTACTCTTCAGGAATTCAACCTGCGTATTGAGTACACCCCTGGAAAATCCAACGTCATTGCTGACACACTTTCGCGTCCCAACTGCGCAGACGTGACTAGTTGTGACTTGTGTCAAGTCGTCGTTGATGTACCGTCAGAGAACCCTTCTTGTTACAGGAATTTGCAATTGCAGGACGCCGACGTTCGCAAAATCATTGACGACCTAGAGGCAGTAGACGAACCATTTAGGGGGAGACCATGGGCGAACCGTGGTTTCATTATCTCGGACGGTGTCCTTTATCGGTACAATCCAGAACCTAACGATGACGACGATGCGTGCTTGGTTGTACCTTCCGATCAGAGATCCAAAATCCTTTCAGAGTACCATGATGCTCCGACTGCAGGTCACCTTGGTATCGAACGTACTCTGCAACGCATCGCTTCGCGCTACTATTGGCCAGGTATGAGAACGTCTATCTCAAGTTACGTCAAGGAGTGTGTGGCCTGCCAAAGGTATAAGGTGGACAATCGTAAGCCAGCCGGACTTATACAGTCCCCGGCTGTTACACAGCGATTTGAAGTGGTTGCTGTAGATCTGTTTGGACCGCTTCCTGCTACCGAATCCGGTAACCGGTGGATTTTAGTCGCTGAAGATGTTTGTTCTCGTTGGGTAGAGCTATTCCCGATAGTTAATGCAACTAGTTTCGACTGCGCTAAAGTCCTGATCGAAGAAGTGTTCTTGCGGTACGGGGTTCCGCGTCGGTTAGTCAGCGATAACGGGGTTCAGTTTATTAGCGAGGTCATGCAGCAAGTATGCTTTATATTTGGGATTGAGCAATCGCTAACACCTTATTATCACCCTGAAGCAAACCCAGTCGAGCGCAAGAACCGCGATCTAAAACCACAACTCGCTATTTATGTAGGTCAAGATCACACCTCATGGGATACTCACCTAGCCGCTATCAGATTCGCAATGAATTCCGCCATCACTCACAGCACAGGGTTTTCTCCTGCGAAATTAACCTTTGGGCGAGAGATTCGTGCACCTGCTGATGTTGTTAATGATATGCGTAACATTTTAGATGGTGACAGGTTTATTGTCAACGTCACCCCTTACCTGAAGCGGTTATCAACTGTTTTAATCGATGCCAGGGACGCGCATGAGGAGATACAAGCCAAACAGAAGAGGTACGCTGACGACAAACGCCGCCCTGCACCTGACTATAAGGTAGGAGACCTAGTGTTACTCAAAACTCAAGGGGCCAACGATACTGGTCGCGGTCAAACGCCTAAATTTATACCCAGACGCGATGTTCCATATAAGATCCGAGAGATGCTAAGTGATACAACTTATCGTTTAGAACGTGACGATGGGGACGTGTTAGGTAAATATCATGTCTCACAACTTATACCTTTTGTAGGGGTTGTCCAACCACCACTGCACGGTAAGCGTAGGAGAGGTCGCCCACGTAAAAATTGTTAAAGTAAAAGTTGGTTTAGCTATTCAATTTTCCATAACTTCATAAAACTTCTGTCAATTAGTTTCATTTTAATTATACTACGCGCCGTTCCGCATCTAATATATAAGTAGCAAGCAATTTGGTCACATTTGTGCTACTCCAAACGCGAGGGCGCGATGTTTGGACTAGAGGGGGAGACTGTAACGTGAGCATTCGGTCATTTGAATTTTGCCGCCATCGTCTCGCCGACTGACGTCTCGACGCCATTTATCCAATCATTGCGCGCAGCCTTGCCGCGCGCTCGGTTGTCATTGGAAGGACGAATCACTGCGCGTGGCCGCCGATCGTGTGAAACCCAAGACGTGGGGAGAGAGATATTTTTTCACCACCACGCCATCGTGTGCTTCTATCTGATATCTATCGTTTACTTTATACATTTTTTATAGCAAACATTGTAAGTTTGGCTCAGTAAATACTCATAAGACGGAAAAAGTGTTTCCATTTATTACACTTGTATATAACAAGTTGATTTTTTCGTCACCTGCAAGGCTTTGCCTGAAAATCAGCGTCAGTTGTTTTCAAGCATCTGACATTTGTGCTGAGGTAGGGCCTATTTGACTCAATAATGCTGTTCCTAACTGTCTTTTTTCTTTGTAACATTTATTTTGTGTCAAATAAAATTATTTTTCTTTCTTTTCTTTCTTTCTTTCAAAAATAATTAAATTGATGTTTTCTTAAAATACTTTTAAAATCCTAACAGCAGGTAGGTATGTTTTTTTTTTATGCCTGATAGGTTAGCCTTTGACCACTATCTCACCTGATGGTAAGTGATGATGTGGTCGAAGATGTTGTTCAGGCTAACCTAGAAGTACTGGCTCTCAAGGACAGCTGCCGGAACACACCGTTAGGTGCTTGGCGACAGATTTTCTACTTGAGGGTAGCTAGCCAGGCGGGCATTCGCAAAATGCCCTACCACCATGCTATAACGACTGCCATCCTAAGACGACAACCGGGACCGACGGCTTAACGTGCCCTCCGAAGCACGGAAGCGCTCAGTAGTAATGTCACTAGCCGTCACCCATCCAACTCATGACCGCGGGTGACGTTGCTTAACTTTGCTGTAATATAATAGTAATTCTAGTTTAAAAGTAATCTGATATGCATTTGGAGTTGTTTGCAACGACATACGAACTTGTATTCAATGGCGAACAGCTACCGTAAAGGAAGTTGTTAATTATCAATAACATACGAGACGCCACCAGGAAGGGAAATTTACATTACAATTCTCATGTACCTACTTGACATAGTTTGTGGTGACATAATATCGATGTTTTTGCTTAATTTGTAATATTTTGTGCCTGTGATCGATTTTTGAACAATATCAAATGTCAGTTGTTACCATGGAAGTAATAATAATAATAATATATCTTTATTGATATGAAAACTTAGGCTACAGTTACATGTTATTTATGAGTATAACTAATTTAAGTATAGCTAGGTACAATTAACATGTATTGTGTTAACAAGTATCCCTGAATCCCACACTAGGGTTGACCCTGTATCGTGGGATTCAGTCCCTTTCTTACTAACATATATATAATTAGAATTTGCTTAATTAAAGTCCTTATAAACAAATCTAAAAAACTATATAAGACGTTACGTTTCGAGTTTGTTTTGACAGCTATCTTTTATTTAAAACAATTGCATTTTTCTTTTTGTGTCCGTCTACTGTTTTCTCTTCTGCTTTATGTAGAAAGGTAGTGAATTTGGATAGTGTGAGATCAGGTGATGAGTTTTGATTACGAGTAGAGTGTAAGGGTATGATTTAAGGATTTGTAAATATTGTTTTGAAAACTTTACGCACAGTATTTGGAACAGAGAACTATGGTATTGTGTTCGGTTACCATTTTGCCATAGCAGAAGTTTATGTTATTGATTGAAAGGGGCCTGGTCCTAGTCCGGGCCTGGGCCGTTGAATTTTAGAGACAAAGCTGGGATCTTTGAGACAATAATATAATATGGAAATGTCGAACATATTTTTGACCCTGGAGAAAACAACGACTAGTATAGGAGAGGCCCCCCTAATGTCATATGTTGAAAAAACTCTCCGTACCTTCGTATTTCAGTGTGATGAGCCAAGACGTTACCATTTTTTTACAGATGAAACGTGAGGCATGTAATATATTCAATGCCGTATCTAATCTTTGGTACAATTTGGGACCTTTATAAGAAAATGCTCGTTTGCCTACTAACGTACTCCTACGAGGAATCGTCCAGTTATTACGTCGTGATGACCGTGTAGCTCTGATAATAGTATAATGAGATGATTTGTGAAAGCGCAATCCTACAGCTAAGATATATAATTGACGAACTCTTAAATATTTCGTGTCATCATATAACAGGTCTGTGGAGTACCTGTATGGTTTTTGTAGGCAACCTTAAGCAGAGATCTTTGGGCTCTTTCAATTTTGAGAAAAAGAGTCTGAGGCTGATCCCCAGCCTCAGACTCTATAATTGCTACGAAAAAAAACGATGCTATAATTTAGTACCGATTGGCACAGAGCCAGGTAGAGTGAAAATATTTGTTATTATTATGTTAGAACCATTGTCTTAAATTATTATGTAAGTATTTAAGTCCTAAGTTGATATTTGTTACATAAGACCAGTTGCTAAAAGAAATCTCTGGTAGTAGATTACTGATAAAAATATTTAAGGCACTCGTATTTTCCCTTGGGGTACAGGGCCAGAATGTCAATTACCCCTCTACCCCATGTCTACCCGTGGAAGACGTAATAAGCGACTAGGTAAAATACCGAAAGGTGGGCAGAAGCGCCTTTTGACAAACTACTGCTCGTATCTTAAACTGCAATCCCCAAGCATGCCAATCATGGGGCTTATAGTAAACCCCCGTAATAAGAGCTTTACTAGATTTTTTTATTTGTATAGGTAGATTTCACTTTGGATAATTGGCGGTATGCCTTTATTAACAAAATACTACGAACTATATACAACACTACAATAAAAGCATTTAGATCCCTATAAGTAATTGCAGACTCACAGGCAGTCCAAATGCTCTAGCCCCTTCTAGCCCACTACCAGTAGGCAGCGTGCCCAGCTTTGGATACATTTTAGTCTTGTTTATTGTTTGTAGAACCCATTTTCAGCATTTGATCGTGATCAAAATGCTGGCACCTATTTAGCTCAACGAATAAACATTGCAATTCAACGGGGCAATGCTTTCAGCACGCAGGGCACGCTGCCAACTGGTAGTGGGCTGGAGCATTTGCACTGCCTGTGAGTCTGCAGTGACTTATATATTGTCTAAGTGCTTTTATTGTATTAGTTGTAGTGTATAGTTTGTAGTCTTGTATCTAGTTCATAGTATTTTTTAACAAAGGCAATTTGTGGCATAAATGCATTTGAGGAGCAGTGGTGTGAAACAGTTTTATAACTAGAGGTTATCAATCGCGAATTCTAGTTCTAAGTAGAATCCTGAGCGAAGCGAGTACTTACTGTATCAACCAGTGAATTATATAAAAAAATAGCATAAAAAATCGACTACAAACTTGAACTACCCATTATCAGGCATAGCTCAAATACAACATACTCATTATAACTAAATTACAAATTTATAAGAGGAAAAATGTTAGTCATGTGCGGGATTCTAACCTGCGTCAACCACCCACATAGCCGGGGTATGCTCTGACCGACTGAACTAACATGAAATGTTTTTAAGTAAGTACCTAGTGTCACTTGCACTATCAAGATGAATCTAACGATATCTCATACTTTAAAATCGGTTTAGCTGTTTAGATGTTATGGTGGAATAAAGAAAAGCACAAACATACATACATACATACATGAACCCAGAAAAGATAGCACTTCCTTTTTTTGGCAGCCGTGTAAAAAATATTAGGATGTTGGTGTTTTGTCATCCAATCAAAAATCTAAATCGCATAGTAATTACTTATTGAACTTACAAGAAACAAACATACTTAAAGACCACAAAATCAAAACTAACAAATTTTATGACTTAATAAATGAATAAAACGTTTGTGGTTAATTTATACGCTATAGAAGTCGGTGCAAGGGGTATACCAGCAAAATAGTCTTAGACTAGAGCGATAAAGATCGTCTGGAAGAGCCCGCTCTAACTAATGGACTCGAGAGCGAAATATCATTAAAACAATTTTATTTGTGATTTCAGATAGAATGAAGGTATTCCAAAAATTTGGCACATTAGCTTACAAAACTGGTGGACTTTTCGCGCTTTGGCAAGGCAGCCGACTCTATGTCAGTAAGTAAAAAGAACTACATAATTACTGAAACAACTTCAAATTTAAATGGAACTTCACACATATTAATATAAGTTTCACACAAAAAAACTGTCATAATTTTATTTGAAATACTTTTTGGGATTCATATATTATATGTCACTTGTCACATAATATATACATAGTTCCAGCCTAGTTCAGACAAAATAAATCTAACCGGATGCGTCAATATCAACATCGTGTCGGAGGAAGTGACTTGTCACCTTGCTAAAAGCCAGGTGAACAAATATTTAATTAAATTAGCGCTATCTACTCAGTTAGCTGCAAAATGGAATTATCTATCGTTTCTCAATACGATTTCACTACCAGCGCTACTTACTGAAGTAATTCTTCAATAAACCGATAGAGGTCGCAAATTCTAAAACCTTCAATCGGCAATATATAGATGTCGCCCTAGGGGATAGGAATATTTAATAATATATCTAGTTACTAACAATTATTAATAGGATTATAAAACAATAAAAATCCAGATCCAAAAATAATACATATCAAAATGTGTATACTCAGTAACTGTCAAACTAATGAACGTCAAAAAATCACCACGGGTCATTTACACTTCCTATTAGAGGAACGTTGTATTTTAAAAACCTTTTGAATTCACATTGCTGATTGGATTTAATTTCCCAACGGTTTAGTGGCCTTTTTCGTGACCATATTTGGTCATGAAACGCTTCACGAACATCCGGTATAGTTTACCAGTTCACAATAGTGAAAATCAGCAGCACTTTGCCACTACGGTGTTATAAAAAATGCGCATGTGGCCATGGTCAATTTCAAACTACACATAGTCAGATAACATCGCAAAGTATTAAAGTTACTAATTTGGTGAACACACGTAACATCTTGTCATGAACTGTTTTTTTTTAATGTTATTGTGACGGCAAGCCCGAGGCCCACCTGATGCTAAGTGGAATAACCTCTGCATTTCGTTGACGAATTGCACTGCGCCCGTCACACAGGCACGTACAGTTGGTAGGTTTCATGTGCCTGTAATTTTTCTGGGTCTCAAGGACTGCTGCCGGAACACTGTTAGGTGCATGGAAACAGATTTTCTACTTGAGGGTGGTCGCTAGCCAGGCGGGTATTCGCAAAATGCCCTACCACCATGCGGTGAAGCTCAAGCCCGCGGCGGGATTCGAACCATGGACCTGCTGCTCAACAGTACATAGCCAATGCCACTAAGCAATCACTGATTCAAAGAAAAAGATATAATCATCTTTTCGTTACAGACATCAGTGATCCTGGAATAGCGGAGTTGGTGCTCAAAACTTGCTTGGAGAAGGACGACGTGATGAAGGTGTCACGGATACTTACAGGAAACGGCAGTGTGTTTGCGCCAGGTAGTGTTCAATATCAACTTCTTTTCAAAATGTAACTATACAAAAAATAAACTATAAAAAAAAATTGAGAACATTGCATCAGCTGCACCGACAAGGGTCTAACTCTTAAGTTATTATAATAATATCTATATATAAAAAGAACAGCAACACAAAAATTATTCAATTTAGTAAGTTTATCTATCATTGAACTTGCATGTAAAAATTGTACCAGGAGGCAATGATAGGTAGAAAACAGAGCTCAAGTCACTACCTACGGGTAGGGTAACAGTCTGGTGGAAATACCAATGTTCTTGCCGAGGTAAGCGCCAGCCCTTTGGTCGTTTGTATTTTCTTTCAGCCGCTTTGACAAATCTTTACATAGAAGCTATGTGCTTGGACCTCTAGGGCCTAATGTTTCTACTTCAAAAGGCATAGTTATGTTTCTGTATTGTACTGTATCAGCCGGAATGTTCTCTGCTGAACACCGCCTCCCCCATTAAGGGGGGGAGTTACCATAATCCCCACGGTTGGCAGGCGTCTTGGGGATTGAAGTTTATGATATCTGTCCCTCAGAAGACGCTGCTGCCCACCGTTTTTTTACCTTAAGTGTCTTCTTACGACACTCGACAGGTAGTAATGGGGTGTGATATTCTAGCCCGGCACCCCACGAGACCATAGTTATGTAACTTACAATAATTATTATTTGAAATATGTTCACTGAATACTTTTTAAAAATTCAAAAAATCCTAATAGGTACAAACTACATATAATTCAAATATGTCTAGATATATACCAGTACTATCATGTGCTCATGCAAAGCACATTTTTATGTTCTGGAGTATCACAAAGTATCTTTTCGAAAGAGTAAGGTTCCGGTGGCCGAGAGCAATAGGGATCCAGCGCGAAACCAGAGGACGCAGCTTCGATTCCCGTCCGGTACAAAAAAATTTGTGCTTCAATAATTTGTAAATGTATATAATTCGATTCTAAGGTATCTATAACCTGATTGAGTAGAATAGTTACTCTTATACATGTATGAAAAATGAAATAAGTACCAAAATAATGAATGATTTATAATAATAATAAATATCAGCATTCACATTAAAGCAATAACCTTTCAGTCCCAATCTGGCGTCCTCGACGCAAGTTCCTGGCGCCAACCTTCAGCCCAAAGAACCTGATTCAGTTCACACAGGTCTTCTCTCACCAGAGCGACATCATGGTGAACCAGCTCCAGGATGTCGCCGGCAAAGGTCCCTTCTCTATTTGGAAGTACATCACTACGTACTCTATGGACTCTGTTTGTGGTAAGTTTGCATGTGTTTTTTATGATATATGGGGGAGTTATAAAAGTAGAGGAAGGCCATAATATGTGGTATAGTTGTGTCATAAGTTATGAGTGCTGGGATAATAGTAGATGGAATTGAGTGGAAAGAGTCATCATCATCATCAGCCAGAAGACGTCTACTGTTGAACAAAGGCCTACCCCATAGAATTCCACAAAGAACGGCTCTTAGCCACTTGCAAACACTGGCTATCCGCGACTCTTACGATGTCGTCAGTTCACCTGGTGGGGGGTCTACCAACTCTACTTCTTCCGGTGTAGTGTGGTAACCACTCGAGAACCTTTCTTCCCCATCGGTTATCAGGTCGACGAGCAATGTGGCCCGCCCATTGCCACTTCAACTTGCAAATTCTGAGAGCTATGTCGGTGACTTTGGTTCTTTGGCGAATGGAAAGTGTAGTAGAATAGCAAGATGAAGAAGTGAGAGCATAGGGGAAGAAAAAGGAAGAAGCAAAAAGGACACCGAGCATATTTTAATATATATATTTTTTTGGAATGACACATGCTCCGTGTATTACAATACAAAATAACAACGAGCGTGAAAAATTGTAGTCACGTGCGGGGTCAATCCCTATAGGATAGATAAGAACAAAAGGACAAATTAGAGTTATGAGTCTAGATAGAGTATGTTAGATTGGCTTAGCGGTCAGAGCATATTTTTATACGAGTATTTTTCCTCTGTTTGTAATGTATGTAACACCGAGCATAGTTTTAGACTATAACTACCAAATTGAAATCTAGATTTTAATTACATATTTTTTATATTTCTATATATTTTTTCATTATTACTTATTAGATATTTTTACGGGGCGGCCGCATGTTGTTAGAACTACAAAGACTGTCGAAATCCCATTAGGATACAGCATTTTATCGCGAAAAATCAATATTCCTGCTGGGACTCTGTTACGTATTATAAAACAAAACCTGAAGGTCGGTGCTTATCGACGATATGTAGTACATGCTCTAAATCAATCTTTACAATTAAACATAGTGCGATACGCAGGTGAAGGGCACAGAAATATTATCTTTACCAAAAAAAATAACGAATAAAGAGCACCACAATATGCAAAGTGATAATAATATCATCAATGTTTTTTTATACTAATTAATTGGTATCGTAGTGTTTTGAAATATTTATTATTATACAATAAACATTTCCACATTTATAATATTGTATTACATACCTAGTGCTATTGATTATATGCTGAGTTTAAGCAAATATACCTACTTATGATGTTTTAACATGACAAAAAAAGTCAGGCAAGTGATAGTAATTATTATGTTAAAAATATAATGGTACTAGTAAATAGTACATACTTGCAACCTAGTAAATAAAATACGCTTAGGCCTTTATCAATGAACAAGCACGAGGCCCACCTGATGTTAAGCGGTATCCTCTAACTATAACAGATGCATTTCATCACCAGTGACGAACTGCACTGCGCCTGTCACCTTGAGACATACTTGTTAAGTCTCATTTGCCTGTAATTTCACTGGCTCTCAAGGACTGCTGCCGGAACACACCGTTAGTTGATTGTCTACTTGATGGTGGTCGATAGCCAGGCGGTCATTCGCAAAATGCCCTGAAGCTCAAGCCGGTGGCGGGATTCGAACCATAGACCTGCCGCGCGGCAGTCCATAGCCAATGCCACTAAGCCATCACTGCTTCAAGATCCGCCCAATTCACTTCCAAAATCAACAAGTCCTTTGTATAAAAAAGTCTGTAAAATAGGTATATAGAATATGTACTTATTGAAATTTAAATATTTCTCAGAAACAACTCTAGGCGTGAAAATGAACGTGCAACGGCAACCAGACCACCCGTTTCTGAAGGCATTTGAAGAGATATGCAAACTGGACTCAGCCAGGGTCTGTCAGCCATGGTTCTACAATGATACAGTTTACAAAATGACTCCGTACTATAAGCAACACGTTGTCTACAGGGCAGAACTGTGCGGGTTTATTGATCGAGTAAGTAACTATCATTTTTCGAGCTAGTAAAAAAAATAAGCAAGGTACGACCGCAAACCAGTATACCCATGTATTTCCACTGATGGTGACTGCAAAGGTTTATTTGTAGGCTATTGTTTGTGATAATAATGTTCATTATATAAATATTTATGTAAGCATAATAAAATGGCTTATTCCACTAAACCCCAAAAATTATTCCACTTCAACCCCAAGGCGGTTTGTAGGTATGATTAAATATTCTGTTTTTTTTTCCACTCAAACCCCAAGTAATATAAGTAGAGACAGTAAGTCAAAATGTAAATGAAAGCGATAATTGCACAACTAGAAAATAAAGCATCGCCGATGCGACGTCAACGACGCCTCGCGCATGTATGCAGAAATATATCGTGCTCGCCTGCTCTTTCAACTAATCAGATGACAATTTCCTTGTGTAGCAGTCTTCTACCCCGTGGGGTGCCGGTTAGAATGTCACCTCCTCATTTCAAGTAAGTTACAATCAGGCAATTAAATTCAAGAATAGGTATAAATTTAAAAACCAGTTTAGCTTTCAATTTCATGGCTGGCCGTCTTTCGTTATACCTACTTCCTTAATAATGGTTATTGGGACCTACTTCACTTAAACTAATGGTAGTAAAAATATCTGTTGGAAAAAGTTTTTCGTGCAGACAGGCTAGCCTTTGACCACTATATCACCTGATTGTAAATGATGATGTGGTCGAAGATGTTGTTCAGGCTAACCTAGAATTACTGGCTCTAGCTGCTGGATTGGCGACAGTGATATTCTACTTGGGGGGGCAGCTAGCCAGGCGGGTATACGCAAAATGCCATACCACCATGCCGTAACAATTGCCATTCTAAGACAGCAACAGGGACCGACGGCCGTGCCCTCCGAAGCACGGAAAAGCTCCGTAGTAATGTCACTAGCGGTCACCCATCCAATTCATGATCGCGGAAGACATTGCTTAACTTGGCTGATCGGTTAAGAACGGCTAAGCAAACATCGCTACGAGCGCTTCAAGATGCTCTCTGTTATAATCGATGTAAACTGATTAGGTAATTTATTTTTCAGATTATAAAAAATAAACGACAAATCGTTGAAGAAGAGAAAACTGAACAACCAGAATCAGATCAGCGTAAGTATGAATCCTGGACAATATTTTTCAATACTGATTGTATAATTTGGAGACTAAATAAGTATTGCTATCGACATAGTCCAATAAATATCTAAATAAATATTATATACTCTTCCAGATTCTGCAAATCAGATGAAAACTTTCCTGGATTTGCTGATAGAATCAACGGGTGGAGATCGAGGCTACACAGACCTGGAGCTTCAAGAAGAGACTCTGGTTCTGGTTCTTGCTGGAACAGATACGTCAGCCGTGGGAACTGCATTTACAGCTCTTATGTTGTCAATGCACCCTGATATTCAAGATAAAGTTTATCAAGAGTAAGCGAATTGAAACCCTTGATCTGTCTCAACCTATTTTGTTGTTCGTGCTACTTATATAAACGATAAGGTTCATGCAGACCTTTATAAAGAAGGCTATCGGGTAACGAAAATGTACCTGGATGTGGAGAGTGTTGTATACACTCTTTCAACTTCAAATGGAACTATTTAATCACTATGTTCTCCTTCGCCGCTTACACAGAATAAATCTTCGAAATTTCCCTGTAACTTAGTGCAGTACATGGTTTATTGTCTGCGCGGCCTACTAAGGTAGACTAATAGTTAAATAATTATAACAATAGAAATAACAACAGAAGTTGACAATATCGTCCATTGCGTATGCTAAAAGGCCAAAGGTCCAATATATTGTATTTATAGTAACACTAATCTAAAACATTTACATATTTATACACTTAAACAACTTATTTTTAAGATATTAAGTAAAGAAGCATCGTGAATTATGAACGATTTAGTAGATATGAAAATATTTTATTAAAATGGTACTTAAAATATCAATGCAATTGTGCAATATTGTTTTTATCAGCGCTGCACTGATTTTTTGAACAATTTCTTGAAGGTAATTTCACTACTATCGCAGTACATTAAAAATAATAATCAAATATGTTACACTGTTATTATACCTTACCTATAGGGTAGAACAAGCTTGCACTCTAATGTTAACGGAACTTTAAATTTTAATACCAAGATGTGATATTATAATACTTTCCTCTGTACGTGTGCATTCAAAGACAGCTTCTTTTGAAAGTCAGGTTTAAGACGGTTCAACGAATAAGCATTGCAATTCAACGAGGCAATGCTGCCAGCATGCTGAACACGCTGCCAACTGACATTTGGACTGCCTGTGAGTCTGAAATGTATGTAGTGTTTTATATAGTTCGTAGCATTTTCTTAATAAAGGCATACTGCCGGTTATAATTAATTATATTAGATAAAAAAGCCAAAGTGATTTAGTCTGCTGACAATATCCGAATTCATTACTATTTCTGTAGCCAAAGCTTTCCAAATACTCACTTTTATCACGTTTATCAAGATAATGAAGAATAAACTGAATACTAATGTTTTTCCTTTATTTTTCAGAGTACGAGATGTGCTGGGCAATTCAGATCAGCCTATATCAGCGGAAGACTTGCCTCAGCTGAAGTACCTGGATGCTGTGATCAGAGAAACTCTAAGGCTATATCCGCCTGTGCCAGTTATAGTGAGGAAAACACTAGAAGATCTACCATTACGTAAGCACATTTGTGGTTAGAATTATACAGGGTTATTGAAAAAATACTAACAACCTCTTAGGTTTGACTTCTGCTAGTCCTAACCTAGCAATGATGGCCGAGCGGTAACAGCTCTGGAGTCCCTGGTTCGATCCTCACCGCCGGCTTGAGCTTCACCGCATCGTGGAAGGGCATTCTGCGACTGCCCGCCTGGATACCTACCACTCTCAAGTAGAAAATCTGTCACCAAGCACCTAATGTGTGTTCCCACCGTAGTCCTTGAAAGCCAGTGAAATTACAAACACATGAGACTTAACAACTATGTGTCCAAGTGACGGGCGCAGTGCAATTCGTGACTTATGATGAAATGCATCTGTTATAGGCAGAGGTTAGTCCGCTTAACATCTGGTGGGCCTCAAGCTTGTTCCGACACAAAAACAAATTGAGCATTTTGGACTAGCAGAAGTCAACCCTAAGAGGTTGTTACTATTTTTCCAAAGGAAGAGTAGCATCAGGTCAATTGCTCGCTTGCTGGATACTTTGCTGACTGGTGGGGGATAAAAGTATCCGATATGTATGTATGCCTACAAAGCAGGCCCGAAAACAACCATTAAGTTGCTCGCCGTGGTGCCTGTAGAAAATACCTAATTAATTAATGTAATATTGGTGTGTTCCGGTAGCAGTTCTTAGGAACCAGTTCTCATTCTACGTTAGGTATGTTTATCACATTCGACTACATCATTTATTACCATAAAACACTAATTCAGGCACAGGCATGATTATTTTTGTGGATGCGTTAAAGCCCTTAGACTTCTTACGTCAATGATAGGAATAACTGCTGCTACTTCATATTTTAACACAATTGGTATTACTTGAACAAGTAGACTATGCGTCAAGTGAATGAAGAAGTTTCTAATGTCTCTGTTTGTATTTTCATCTCTAGCGTATCGATAAGTCTTTTAATCATAATATACTATACATATATTTAAATTTCACTCAATAGTTTTCTTTTTATATCAACAGGTATGCAAAGAATGTTTGAATGAAAACAGCTTTTTATGATCCTGGTCAGTTATTCATTCGATCTTATTTAGATACGTTTTTGATGATATCTAGGTTAGATCCTTATAATAAGTTTCCCGATATATGCGGCGGTTTTCATAGTTGTGTTAGGAAGTAGAGTACTTACTCTTTTTAGGGATAAAGCTGTCTGTCTTAGGCTAGCCTGAAACCCTTGACTTTTCTAAGGAGTCTACTATTAAATTTCGAACTAGAGAATCCCTCGTAACGTTCATAAATGAAGAAGATGCTTTATCCCTTTGGTACCCTACTCTACAAACAGAATGATATAAGAACTTTAGAAAAAGTTCATTTATTTTTTGTATTGTTTTAGCTATGAAGTGGGTTTATAATTCGTATTCATTCGCGCCTGATTACGTTTTTGTATCCTCATTAAACATTTTATAATCTTTCGAATCTCAGGGGTATTATCTCAGGGGTATTATTTCTTGATTGTTTTTTGTCACTACGTTGCCAGCTCGGTTTTTGAAGAAGATATTCTCGGCGTGGGCTAAATAGTAAAAGTTTTCATTCAAATTGTGAGGCACATACAAACCGCATTATTGAATAGCAGATTGTAATGGAATCCAAAACAAGAGATAAGCTCATAGAGATAATGCACTGACTCGCTTTTTTAGTCTTTGTGCGGTGTTTGGCGACCTTACCGTGTTTAGTTCTTGCGGGTGGAAGCTAGCCAGGTGGGCTAATACCCAATTGTAGTTATATAACAACATGCCAAGCCACCGCTATACCGACATTGAGGCTGCGTATCTATCAAGATGTGCCAGGAAGATGAGCGGTGGTGAGGAAATAATCAACCAACAGGACCGCTGTGCTCAGCGATGAAAATGAAACGGTAATATTACGTAACGAAAATGCGTTTGAAGCGCTCGTAACGAAGTTTGCTTAGCCGTTCTTAACCGATAAGCAAAATTAAGTAAAGGGTGAGTTGGATGGGTCACCGCTAGTGGCATTACTACTGAGCGCTGAGCTGAGGGAGGTTACAGCGTGGTGGTAGGCCAATGCCCGCCTGGCTCTACCACTCTCAAATAGAAAATCTGTCACCAAGCACCTATAGGTGTGTTTCAGCAGCTGTCCTTGAGAGCCAGTAATTATAGGTTAGCCTGAACAATATCTTTGACTATATCATCACTTACCATTAGGTGAGATAGTAGTCAAAAGCTAGCTTATCAGCTCTAAATAAATAAAAAATGAGTAGTGGCCATTTCAAACAGGTGTCATTATTTTTAATTATAATTACTTTTCTCCTCAGCTTCAGGGCTTACTCTAGCCAAGAACTGCGGCATCTTGGTCAACATCTGGGCCATCCACCGTAACCCCAAGTTCTGGGGTGAAGACTGTACACTATACCGCCCTGAGAGATGGTTAGACACTCCATTGAAGCATCCTGCAGCATATATGCCGTTTAGTTACGGACCGAGAGGATGTCTTGGTAAGTAGCCAATATCAAATTGTTTTTTACAAAAAGACAAGAAATCTGTGTGTGACCTGTTTTTTCATTAATATGGAATTCGATGATGAATGTAAAATGGAACCACCTGAAAGGTAAACTACAAAGAGAGAATCATCAAAATCAATTCACTATTGGCGGAGTAGTTGCGAAACCAACATACGGAAGAAAACGTACAGTTTAATAGAAAACCTCCTTTTTTGGAAGTCGTTAAAAATGCCTTCTCATACCTGAATGACTTAATGGTATTTGCTCTTATCGATTGGTAACATTATTTTAGGCGATTGAATAATCTTGTAAGTAAAGGGATTTTCAACACGAACTTTGTTTTCTAAAACAGAATAAAAACAAAGAATTTACATGATTCAATTTTTTATTTTATTACGAAGAGAAACGGCATCTATGAATAAAAATGATATCTGGCAAATGTCGACCACCAGCACGCTGACAGATGTCGATTCTTTCATCAATGATTTTAATCACTTTTTCCAAAATGGCGGGTCTATTTAGCGAGATGTTAACAACTAAATTTTGGCCTATTATTGATGACGTGGATATCACTGACATGTGATTTAAACAGGACGGTGCCACGTGTCACACAGCCAATGTAACGATAAATTTATTGCAAACGAAATTTCCCGACCGTATAATTTCATGAAATTCAGTGGTTAAGTGGCCAGCAAGATCGTGTAATTTAACACCACTGGATTATTTTAGTGGGGCTATGTTAAGGACAGAGTCTATACGGAGCCAATCGAATCGATTGCAGCCTTAAAACATATGATCCGTCATGTGATTAACGAAATACACCAGCCATTTTGCCACAAAGTGATTAAACCCTTTGATGAAAGAATCGGTCAGCGTGCTCGTGGTGGACATTTGCCGGATATAATTTTTCGTTCATAATTGTCAAACTTTTCTCGTCGTAATACAATAAAAAATTGAATCATCTTCATCTTAATTCTTTATTTTATTTTGTTTTAGAAAACAAAGTTCTTGTTGAAAAACCCATTAGTATGGATCAGAAATAATCTAGATTATGTGTATGAATAACTGAAAAATAAGAAATATATATATTTTTCATAAAAATAGAACCCTTCCTAAACCGAAAAATATGAAATAACCTTTGGGGGTCGAATTATGATAATATGAGGTTAAGGTCAATGTTTTGAATCAGTAAGATATCAACTTTAACAAGTTATTTCATACTTTTGTGTAGACACACGGTTCCGTTTTTTTTCAAAAATATTTTTGTATATATAGGTACGTAGTGCTATATACAATCTATCTTATTCAGGTTACAGGTATGCAATGATGTCGATGAAGACTGCAGTAGCTACATTATGCCGACACTATCGCCTGCACCCGGCGACTCCTGTCACCGACGTTCCACTCCGAACTAAATTCGATGTCATGATGAAGCATGTCGACAACTTTGAACTACAGCTTGAAACTCGTATTAAGTGATCAAAATAAAACCTAATAAAACAGATTTATACATTACAGATGTTACATTATAATTATGTAGACCCATGCATCTTTATTTAACCTGTTGCTTATGAAATTTCAGCAAAAAACTATCACTTCATTTACTAAACATATTGCTGTTACAGCGATCGATACAATATCTCGCTCAAAACTAACATGAATCTGAGGATTCAGCCATGGAAGTCTCATCTTGTCGTGACCTTCAAATCATTTGTGGTGAGAATACTGAATCACGAGCTCCAGACATTCATGGTAGCTGCATCTTGACTGAATAATGTCAAGTTCCAGCGTTTCCTCGGTCGGATAACTGACGCCTCGCGCATCGCGTCGGGAAACATAACGTAATTTACAAATAAAAATTGTTATATCATTATAATAACTATTACATGTCTTAAGTTTATATTTTGTGGACCTGTGTTATTTATTATACTAAGTTACTTGAAATAAATGGATATTTACTATAATATTTTAAACCACGATAAAAGGAGAGTTAATCAATACTTAGTTAATTTGTAAAATCATTTACTACTGTCAACCAAAATATATCATGCTCGCGTCAGATTGGGTCTATAACATGTGATTAAGCAAAACGGCAGTCTGCTGACTCCCGAAGTTTCATAACTGTGAGTATTTAATGATCAGCAGCACGCTCACTCCGGGGTTAGCAAGTGGTGCAGCACAATCGCTTATTATTCTTCTATTCAAAATGAAAGTAATCGGCAGCACGCTCGCTCCGAAGTCTCTTAAGTAGTGATTGGCAGCACGCTCGCTCCAACTTCTACTTGTAGAGAGACCACTATTGGCAGCACGCTCTCTCCAATATCTAATGGTACGTGGACGGAATTCTTACTTAGTTGCTCTGAGCACGGAATATAGCAAATCAATTCTTATTTTTTTCCTTCCTTAGTGGGAGTCGGACCTGCACTTGAAGATTTTTATCATTATTTGCTACACTGTAGATATTAGACTATGATTATACCATGTCGAAACCTTGAAGTATTACCTCGAAGTATTATTTCGAAGCGCTCGTAGCGAAGTTTGCTTAGCTGTTCTTAACCAATCATCAAAGTTAAGCAATGTCCGCCGCAGTCATGAGTTGGATGGGTGACCTTTAGTGACATTACTACTGAGCGCTTCCGTGCTACGGAGGGCACATTAAGCCGTCGGTTCTAGTTGTTGTCCTAGGATCTAGGAGTCATAATTATAGCAATGCCCTACGGTATTATGCGAATAACCGCTTGAATAGTTACTACCCTCATGTATAAAATCTGTTGCCAAGCAACTAACCGTGTGTTCCGGCAGCCGTTTTGCGATCCAGTACTTCTAGGTTATCTGAATTAGGTGAGATGACTTATTCGTCAACTCGCGAGCGTGAAACTCGCGAGTGCACGCGAGTTGGCACCTTCCGAGTTTACCTATTTTTTTTGTTGTCAACTCGCGCGCACTTACAAAGTACAGTCATAGACAAAAGGATAAAAACTAGTATTATATATTTACTAATAGTATATATTTTCTTTCTTCTTATTTTTCTGGCTAGTCGATACTTAACTGGTCTCAATACTTATTTATTTGACTGTACTTCATAATGTATGTGCGCGCGAGTTGACGACAGTAAAAATAGGTTAATTTGGAAGGTGCGAACCCGCCCGCACTCACGAGTTTCACGCTCGCCAGTTGACGAATAGCGGTCAAAGGCTAGCCTATCATATCAAAAATAAAACAAGGTTCGTCTGATCAACATCTTCGACCACAACAGCACCATCAGATGAGATAGTGGTTAAAGGCTAGCCTATCAGGTATATATATAAAAAATGGCTGCCTGTACCGTCACTATGACTGTGGTAGAATTTTAACGGAACCCTTCGAGGCCCACACGATAGTAACCTCTGCCTGTTGTGACAAAATATGCATTTTGTTACAAGTAAGGAACTACACTGCACCCATTACCATGAGAAATACAGTTTCAAAGTCTCATGTGCTTTTCATTTACTTATGTGCCCGGACAACGGACTTTCTGAGGAGAAGATCAGTACGAGTGGTCGTGGACGGCTGCTAGTCTGATCAATTGGCAATTAACACCGGGGTACCTTAGGGTCTGTTCTCTCTGCAACCCTCTTCTTCTTGCACATCAACGATCTCCTTAAGGTGGTATTGTTGGGTACGCGGATGACAGCACTGCTGTACAGAGATATTTGTCCCATGCACGAGCTAGTGGAGCTCAACAGTCTTTTAGAGAGGCCATGGTTGAGCGTATTAACTTGGCCTTGCAGGCAGCTTCCGATTAGGATGATGCTAATCTGATCAGTTTCAACGCTTTTAAGACCCAAGCGTGTCTATTTACCGCCAAGCGGAGTCCGTTTCATCTGACTCCCACTTTCCGGAATGTATCTTTAACCGTGACGAGCCAACTTGAACTGTTGGGTGTTACCCTAATATTGGACCTCAATTTTGGCTCGTACATTAAGTCCAAGCCTAAATAAGCTGCCAAAAGTTGGTAGACCTTGGGAAGGTCAGGTGTAATGGTATTTCACACCAGGGCAGCTTCTTTACCTGTACCAAGCAAAAGTCCGGTCATGTATAGAATACTGCGGCCATATCTGGGACGGCTCAGCCAAATACCAGCTCGAAGCCTTGGTCTCCATTGAAACGTGCAAAAAACCTCATTGGCTGCGATGCTTTGGTGAAAACCAGACTCCATAGTCCTTGAGCATCGTCGCAAAGTTGCCGGTATTTCAGTGTTCTATAGCTTACATTTCGGAGAGTGTGCGATGGAGTTGCATAACCTAATTCCTGCATCTCCGTTCCACTACCAGACTACAATTATTGTAAGCTTTCTTTTACTTTTATGTTATTTTTGTATATTAAGTGGTATAACAATAAAGAATAATCTATCTATTTATCTATCTATCTACAATTAGACGTACGGAAACACGGCAACCGTATACGGTTGACATGCCTCCTGTTCGCACAAAGCGATTTGCGTCCTTTATTATAATAAGAACAGCGAAGGAATGGAACACCCTCCCAGCGTCCTTGTTCCCCGAGAGGTACAATCTGGAAGTCTTCAAGTATAGAGTGAATAAGTATCTTCTATGCAAGCATGCACCACCGTCGACCGCGTCGTCACTTACCGTCTGGTGAGAGTGCGGTCAAATGCTTGCCTATTCGCAATAAAAAAAATGTACTCGTAGCTGCGCTTGAAGCTTGAGTGAAAGGTTTTCCCTTTTGGAATGAATTAGATCTATTTTTTGTTTGGAGCACGTTGTTTTTTTATTTATGGAATAGGAAGCCAAATAATCAGGTGTCTCACCTGGTACTGCACCTGGCAGCTGGTTCCACATTGTGGCACTGCGAGGTAGAAAATGCCGTGAAAATCGCAAAGTTGTGGACTTCCAGACATGAAATTGATGAAACATCATGCTATGTCGGGACGTCCGATGGCGAAATTGAGCTGCAGGTAGTAAATCGAACAGTTCCTCATCCCTTCCTCCTAAATAGCAATCGAAAATGTATTACATTCTGGCGCATCGCCGGCCGCTACTGGGGCCCGCTCGCTTAACTCCTCGACTCGCGCGTTGTTGTGGTCACAAGTAACCTCTTGCTCCTCCTCGCTTTGCTCGTCGTCGCCCCTAAATATGACTTTAGTGATCATTTACTACATATGGTGTTCGATTACAATATGTGATTAACTTATATATTATGTCAACGAGAGCCATAGTAAAAAGTCTGATTTCAGTTTACAAACGTGTTTTGTTTATTTTAGTCACAGAAATTATTACTTTTTATATATTTCCTAGTATCATCTCGGAATTGCATACAATTCCTAGGAAATACATACATTTCACAGGAAATTTGTGTATTAAGGAATCTTAGAAACATTATTTTACACTTTTCCTAAGTAGGCTCGGAAGGGTATATATTTCATCAGGAATTGTACACAAATCCTAGGTTTCATACATTTCCGGTAATCTATAAACAATAATTTTACATACTTGGTAATGTTATAATAATATAATTTTGTTGTTTGTTATTCATTTTTCTCCCGTATTTATCTCGAATTAATATACTGGCTACAAAAACATGGAAAAAAATAATTGTTTATACGAGAGAGAGAGAGCGCATAATTATCTCTTTTAGGCAACTGACGTGCGTATCAGAATATTGCCATTAAAATAAGCGCAGGCGTCCATACTTTCAACACCTTATAATGTATATCCCTTTTTTCATTTTGAAAAATTTCCAAAAACTGAATCGACGAAAAAAAAATTATAGACTTATCAAACCTGCTCACAAAATTTCGTGATAATCGGGTGAGAAATGCGACCTGTAGAGGAGAACAACCGGAGATGCCAAAGCATTTTTGTCTAAGTTGAAGCAGAGACGCTTCGCTCGAACTAAGTTCTCGTTGAAGTATGGGCAGAGATGGTTACGAATAACTTTGGTATATAAAACGTCATCGCGACACTATGAAGTAGGACTGTTTAATAATAACATATTTTTTTATTTTAGATTTGATGAAAACTTTTCACCGTTTTGGGAGAAAAGCAATAGAAAAGGGAGGAATTATCGCAATCTGGCTGGTGGACACCTTGAATGTTGGTAAGTAGGTAAAAATACGTTTGAGCTAAAACGGGATTTCAGTAATATATATATATCCCGATATATATGTACATATATATTTAAGTGTACGAGGTATGTCATGATTTTCGATATATAAGTATAAGTTACAGTCTGGGAGATGGCGGTTAAAAATATTCATACAACTAATGAAGCAGTGATGGCTCAGTGGCATTGGATGGACTGCTGTGCCGCAGGTCCATGGTTCAAATCCCGCCGCGGGCTTGAGCTTCACCGCATGGTGGAAGGGCATTTTGCGAATGTCCGCCTGGCTAGCGACCACCCTCAAGTAGAAAATCTGTCGCCAAGCACCTAACGGTGTGTTCCGGCAGCTGTCCTTGAGAGCCAGTACTTAGCCTGAACACATCTTCGACCACATCATCACTTACCATCAGGTGAGATAGTGGCCAAAGGCTAACCTATCAGGCATAAAAAAAAAGTCCTTGAGAGCCAGTGAAATTACAGGCACATGAGACTTAACAACTATGTCTCAAGGTGACGGGAGCAGTGCAATTCGTGACTTGTGACGAAATTCATCTGCTATAGGCAGAGGTTAGTCCGCTATACATCAGGTGGGCCTCGTGCTTGATCCAATACCTTAAACTACCTCCGTCTTATTACTCCTCTTTTTCCTCTCCATTCAAAGGTTGCCTGGAAGAGATCGCTATTAGTGATAAGGCCGCCCATTGTAACACTTGCCTGTAATCCTTCGTATTTTGTTTTATTGTAATGTAGTGGTGTGTACATTAAGAGTTATCTATCTATCTATATAACTAATAACAAAAAAAACTAGGAAGTAGGAAAATAACTTAATAATATTTACAATGTAAGATTACAAGGAACGTCAGATTATTATAATTTATTGAAACCCTATGTCAGAAAATTGTTTTATTTTTCTGCCAATTTTATGTAACACACAACTCACTCACACAAACGTATCCAAATTCTCCCAATTTTGCCCTCATCCACGATAGACCTTCGCACATTACGTACGTCACATAATATGATCATCAATAAATGAATTCAAAATGCCAATTTGCGTATTAAAACACGCGTAAGTATTGAATTTAATGTACCTTCTTTAATATTATACAACACGATTTAGGTTATAATTTCTAATAAAAATGTAAACGAAAGTGCTGCCAGAGAGAGAAGGAGAATCATCTGGGTACATGAAAAAGTGTCCGTTCAAATGCATTACATTAGAGCGGTGCCAAATTAGCATCAGAGAAAATTAAAAAAAAAACGCCAAATATTTTTTGAGTAGGATGCAGAAATAAACAAAAAAAGTAAGTTTGTAAGTTTACTCTTCCAGTTTGGCTGCGTGGCGTTTGTGACGTCACGTCGGCTTAACAGGAAATTAGGGGGAATTGTCACTAAATATAATTATATAATTTTTATAAAGATTTTTAAAGTGTTTTTATTAAATAATTAATTTGATGTTTTCTTAAAATATTTGTAACTAGATTTGATTTCCGCAAAGTAACGCCTGAATCTATTCATTATCTGTTTGAATTTTGAGTCTAGACTCATATTTATGAAGTTTGAGTTTAACTCGAACTCATCTCTGAATCTCAGAGTTAGATTTCCAGACGGGATGGAATGCAGTTTTAAATTAGGTGGTTGTTGGCAGCACTGACTTATGAAAGATTGACGAAGTGTGGATATTATCAGATAAAATACTAATAATATCTACTTTTGATATAACTAACTTGAGTGATACAAAAGTTATACATGAAAATATATTTCAATAATTACCTACCGGGTTTATGGAGCTTATTGTTTACTTACGACCATCTGGTCTACGCAAAGTCGATAATGGACTAATTAATCAAGTAATTAAACATTTGCTTCACAGTTGTGTAAACCTATTAACAAAATTATTAATCTATTGTTTTAAAACGATGTTTACCAGCACGTAATAAAAATTTAATCGTTGTATGAAAAGAAGATGCCAATATTTTAAATAACAACAGAAAAGTTACGCTGATACCTACTAGTTTTATTTTTCACAGTATTCAAGTGTTGGCGATGTCTTTGAATTTGACATAATTGATGCTAATCAATTTGATGCGAAGGCATATTGTACGGATCCTAGACAAGTAGAATGAGGGCAGGAAAGTTAGTGATGAAGACTCTGGCTACTGGCTCTCAACACACCGGAACACACCGTTTATGATGCTTGGGGATGGGTTTTCAACTTTGGGGTGGTAGCAGCCAAGCGAGCATTTACAAAATGCACTGCCATCATGCTATAACGACTGCGATAAAGAGTTAATAACCAGGACCGACATCTTAAGGGTGAACTGGCCGACCCGTTCTCCATACAAACGTCGTAGGGTGATCACTACCTTATATGATGATTTAGGTCTAAAATAAAGCACAATACCGATTGATCTCGTCATTATCTAGGCTTGTATGATGCCGAAATTTTAATAAAATAATTATCTTGGGAATTATGAGCCTTGAAACATTTTCATATAAAGTTTTCGAAGCTCATAACTTACAACTTAATTATCTTGTTAACATTTTGGCATCATACAAGCCTAGATAATGATGATATCAATCGGTATTGTGCTTAAGTCTGTACTTAAAACCTCAAATAAGAGAGTGATCACCCTACGACGTTTGTATGGAGAAGTGACTGGCCAGTTCAACCTTAATGTGCGATCTGAAGCACGTGCACGCTCATTAGTAATGTTACTAGCAGTCACCCATCCAAGTCATGACCGCAGTTGCGTACCTTATCTGATCGGTTAAGAACGGTTAAGCAAACTACGCTGTGAGCGCTTAAAAAATATGCAGTATATTTATTTTAAGCGTGTATTATTTTCAGTTATTGGAGATCCCATACTCGCTGAAGTGGTTTTAAAAACCTGCCTTGAAAAAGACGACCTTATGCAAGTTGCCAGGCCCATAGTAGGCCAAGGCAGTTTAATTGCACCTGGTAAGTATGTTTAAGATAATTAATATACTAGCTTAGTATGGAACTCCCTTCTGCCACGTGTGAGTGTTGTGTGTAGTTCCCGTGGGGTGGGTGCTGGGATAGAATTGCTGTTTCCAGGCTACTTGACACGAGATTCAACAAGCAAACTTAAAGAGCTGGCTCTGACAAATCAGACACTCACTGCTTATCAGAGAAGTCCGAGGGGTTTAGCCTAGTCATGGCTATGAGCAAGGTTACCTTAGGTTCTAACTCTCACCCCAAGCTTTGCCTCACTCTTGGCCCCAGGCACGTACGGTGCGCAAAAACACCACGACAGCAGAAAAACCGTGGAGAGTACTTCCCTGGGGGAAAGGTTTGCCTCAGACTTTTTAGTGCAAAAACTAAGCGACTCAGGCTCTGACTAATTGTATTTACGTGTATTTTCTAATTAAGTTATGATCTAAATGTATTTCTAAGAATTTAAAAGAGTCCACTTCTTGTAGTTTTTCATTGTTATAGCCAATTTCAAGTGGTATCCCTTCTGTATTATAGGAATGAAATTGAATTAATTTTGTTTTATTTATATGTCGCAGACGACATGATCGTTGTGGGCGTACATGTGGGTACCATGCAAATGAGAAGATACTTATCACTAGATTAGCAGATTTGATTAGCAAAGACGAATAAAAGGTCCTTCTTAGGTAATTGTGTACGGTTTTATAATAAAGTTCCTATAAATAAGGTTGGATTACCCCATTATAAGAGTTCGCGTTAACCCATTAACTTTAATAACGTGGTCGTCATTACCACCAAAAATTTACACCGCTGTCATCTTATAGTCCGAATAGTCACTATCGTTATATCATCACCGTCAGCCCAGCTAGTCTCCAAAAATACACTGCTTTAACCGTCACTGTTCCATGTTCAGCTAGACCCACAAGATGGACAACTGTAAGATCGTATAGTCATTATCATTACTACTAAAATCATTATAGTTATAAGTCACTGTCGTAGTTCGAAAAGTATTCAATGTCATTTCATCATAGTAGCTAACTTCATCATAGTTAGTCCTAAACGAGAGTCTACTGTAACCGCCGTTGTCATTGTGTCAACTTGTCCAGCTGGACCAATAAGATGGACCACTGTAATATCGTATCATCATTACTCTCAAAACCTACAGTGATTTACACCACTGGTATAGTTTGAATAATCGTCAATGTCATTTCACAATCGCCAGCCCAGCTAGTCCCAAACGAGAGACTACTGTAAACGTTATTGTCACATATTCAGCGAGCCCAACAAGATGGACCACTGTAATATCGTATTTTCATTACTATCAAAATCTACAGTGATTTACACTACTGGTATAGTTTGAATAATCGTCAATGTCATTTCACAATCGTCAGCCCAGCTAGTTCCAAATGAGAGACTACTGTAAACGTTATTGTCACATGTTCAGCTAGACCCACAAGGGGACTATTGTAACATCGTATCGTCATCATCATTACTATGAAAATCTACACTGATTTACATCACTATCATAGTCGGAATAGTCACTATTGTCACTACATCATCATCAGCCCAGCTGGTGAGAAAGAGAGCACTTTTACATTTCGTTATCTGTAGAAATCTTTTTTTTTTGGTAATGGGGTTTGTGTTTGGCGCTGCGATAGTTAACACCAGACTTTTAGCAATAAGATTTCGCACTGACACGGCCATACTGACGTGCGTACGACCTCGTACGACCTACATTACACACGATAAGAGAATTATAACATTGTTCATCCTGACATACTTTCGCTGATTACAATTGACCCTACAGGTGCTACCCTTTACTTTAACTACTGGACTAGTGTGTGAGTTAACTGTTTTTTTATATTTGTTTTCAGCCCTGAGCTGGTCACATCGAACCCTACAGGTGCTCCCCTAAATTTTTTAAGAACTAGCTTATTTTGCTAGTCCGGATTTAGTATTTGCATTGGACCGGATTAACCCTTCAACGCCTTCAGATCCGCATTTTTTTTTATTAGTTTTTTTTTATAATACTCAATATAATACAACTTTTAAAATACTCGTACATTCGTCACGCTTCGTCGTCACGTCATCGTGCGCGAGTTGCGAGTCCCGTACTCAAGTCAGCTCAGTGACAGCTCAGAATCGGTGGCGAGGTGAGGAAGGCTCGTTTTGGTGGGGGGGGTGAGGAGTGTCCATTCTATACGTAGTATTATTATATGTTCTATGCCGAGGCTTCAAATTCCGCAACAGTAATCACATATAACCCGTACTATTGCCAGAATCACAGTTCCCTAAACGCTGATTAAGATAATACTCGCTTTTACCATCGTAGAGTAACAATAATTGCCATTTAACGATTTTCCTCGCTAAACGCTTCAACAAAGAAAACAACAAATCGGAAAACACTCACTGAGTTTCTGTACTCCTGATAGTAGCTCAACCACACACCGGTTGACAAGTCGTTCCACACGCATCTTGATGCTGAACAGTAAGTTGCCACTGGTGGGGCTGCGCACGTAAATCGGCTCCCGAATATTTTTAATTCTATAAATTCGTAAAGTTAATCAAAATAGTATACCGCGGTAAAAGTGCAGTAGTAGTATAGAGATCTCCCAGAAATAAAGGCTTTATCCATCACTGATATTTTTGAATGCTTTGCTGTAGAGTTGATTTCGTATAGGTTGATAATTGTGTATTAACAGGATGCCTAAAAGAAACAATAAATCAATGTATATGAAGCTGTTCTTTGGTCAGTTAAGTAATTTACTCAAAAACCTTGACAAAAAGCAATACGAACAAATGGTTGTAGCAGGTGGTTACAACATTAATATATTAAAACTTAATCAAAATACGCGTAATTTAGAGCGATTAGTAATAAACTTTAATCTTAAACTAGCAGTACAACAATCTACTAGAACAAACATGCATAGACAACATTGCCCACGACTTCAAAACTGTTGTACTGCTATTTATTATATATTAATTATTGTATACATATATTAAATCCGTGGCGAGATAAGTTGTTCATACGTTAAATCACCATTAGATGTAACATTCTTCCGATGTATTGACCCGTAGATATTGTAAGCATTCATTGTTGTAAGTGTTTTATACTACAAACGTGATATGAATTGACAGTCGATGTAGCATACCATCTATTATCTAACCTGTCCAGGAACAGTTTTCGATAATGTGATAATCGATGCTAAAACTTTCAATAATATGTTGAGAACCTAAAGCGTTGGTGAGTTGGATATCCATTTACGCAACTTATATCCAGCGGAGGCCAGTCGAAAGTTGTTAGTAAAGGTATATAAATACAAAAATAAATATTAAATGCATATATAATAGAAATTGCTTTCATAGGTTTGGCCTGGAATCTAGAGGAGCCTAAACTTGGTTTGTGTGGGAAATATTTTTTGTTTTTATTAAAAACAGGTACCCAAAATGTACTGTAGTTATATTCATCTAGAATAGGCACAAAAACTCCATAGGTGAATGTTCGCTCTACATTTGTGTGTTCTCCCGATCTACTTGACATAGATACTTAAGATCTATATTCTTACATGCATTAAGCCGTAAATGTCATTATCGTTTTAGTTGCTATCTGGCATCCTCGACGCAAGGCCACAGCACCAACATTCAGCATGAAGAACCTCGTGAGGTTCGTGGATATATTTGCTAAGAACAGCAGTGTGATGGTGAACCAGTTAGAACAAGCCCAGGATCGGGAGGCTGTATCCTTGTGGGAATATATTAATCCTTACACCACTGATTTCATGGTGTAAGAATTAATATATTCCCACAAGGATACAGCATTTCACACATCCCACAAGAAAATGTGGTGAGTAGTAGAAAAATATTTCATAATTTTTAACAGATTGATATCCTAAATTTACATGTACATATGACGTTATAGGTTGTCAATTACAATTAAAGATTATTAAAAGAGAAGGAAGGCAGGAAATATTAAAAGAGTATATTTTATACAATAAAAAACCATATGTAAATATTAATTCCAATTTAACGTGGCTGAAGTACTCATAAAAAACTGACCTTAAAACCGCTCCAAATTCTCAGATTTCGGTTAAAAGGAGCAAATTTTTTGTATTTGTTTTACAACTAAGATATAAACACATAGTGTTAAATAATAAGAAAAGCACTATACAATGCGATTAAAATAAGAATAGGACGGGATCTCGGCTAACTTCACTCATATTCACTCTAATAAGTACGATCAGCAGAACAAACTTAAAAATAAAGCAGTGCCATATATTTATAGGTAAGTTTAGATAAGTGACCCGAATTGTTAATTTTAATAAATTCATATTTTTAAGGTTGACAGCACAGACGCCATTTTGGTTTGTTGAAAACGCGGGCGTCAGGGTCTTTTTTCTCCGACAGTGTACTACTACGCGACACGTTCCCGAATGTTTTTTATTTTTTGACTGTTTAATTTGTTCTTGTTGACTGTTTAATATGTTTTTGAGAGGACAAAATTACGGCTAAAATGAACGATCCTCGATAGCCCAGTGGTTAAGGAAAGTGGATGTCCAACGCTTTCGAGGCTGGTAACCTCCTGGAGTAAAATGTCATGAAATTGTAATGCCATATACCTTTGGGGGGAGGGATGGATTGGGCTTAGGGTCTCCCAAAGTGACCCCAACGCAGTGGCGTAGCCACTACTTTACGTCGATATTATGTCGGAGTGTGGTGCTGCCCCATTCGTACCGGTCCATTCAGCTGCAACCCATAGAGGAGTACTGTACCTGTATCTGTATCAGCCGGATCGTCCACTGCTGAACACAGCCTCCCCTATTAAGGGGGTATTTGCCATAATCACCACGCTTGACAGGCGGCTTGGGGATCGCAGTGTAAGATGGCAGTTCTTTAAAAGGCACTGCTGCCCACCTTCCAGTATGTTTCCCTTAGTCGCCTCTTACGACACCCACGGGATGATATGGGGAGGTGCAATTATAACCCGGCACTACACGGGGCTAGTACTATTACCACTAATTGAATTTCAAATGAAGATCATTTTAGTTCACATTGGATAAATCCAGTAATTTGGGGTCTTATCGTTTAATAAGACCCCAAACTACTGGTCGGAAAATTACTGGATTTATCGACGGAGACACAGTTTCAGAATCCAGACTGTACTGTATCAGCTAAAAATGTCCACTGCTGAACACAGCCTCATTTAGGGGGGGTTAGCCATAATCCCCACGCTTGGCAAGCGTCTTGGCGATCGCAGTATAAGATATCAGTTCCTCAGAAGGCGCTGCTGCCCACCTTCCGGTATTTTACCTTTAGTCGCCTCTTACGACACCCACTGGTAGAAAAGGGGGGTTGACATTCTAACCCGGCACCCCACGGGGGTGATTGCAGACTGCTATTGAATATGTCTGTATCACAAATTCCTAAGCTACACTTTGCTCCACTCTACTAACTAGGCAGTATCCAATACTACATACCAATAACAATTACAATGTACCACTTAATCATTTCCCCGTGGAGTGCCGGGTTAGAATTGCACCTCCCCATATCATCCCGTGGGTGTCATAAGAGGCGACTATGGGAATAATTATACTGGAAGGTGGGCAGCAGCGTCTTCTAAAGAACTACTATCTTACACTGCGATCCCCAAGCCAACTGCCAAGCGTGGGGATCATGGCAAATACCCCCTAATAGGGGAGGCTGTGTTCAGCAGTGGACGAGTCGGCTGATACAGCACAGTACTTAATCATTACCAATTTTCTTTTAATAAAACACAGATTGCTCTGAAAAAATTAAATTGTGTCTGATTATCATTTTTTCTTTCATTATACAGATCATCAAAGAAACCCAAGAACGTGAAGTAAATGCAGATGGGAAAGGTAAATATAAAAAAAATATGACTCCTTCTCACAGATGCTCGAAACAGTTCGAAACTGGTCGGAATCTTTCCGGTAAATATAACGCGGGTCCTAGCCGGTTCCTAATAAGTTTATCATAATCTCCCAAAGTGATAAACGTTAAGGTGCTATTCCGAACGATACTGATTGAAACTGAAGGCTGTATGTGCAGCGGCTGTTCTTCTGGTTTGTGTGTGATTCTATAATAACTTCCTAATGCCTTCTAGGATTACCTGCTGTCCCAGCATCGTTCGTAAAAGTGCCTGACAGATTGCAATATTTATTTATTCAAAATACGAAATACAATTACAGCTATCTTTACAGGAATTTTCTAATGCAATTCTTTACTCGTTACTACTTTCTTTATTTCTTCTTTACTACTAGTATAATTCAAGCACCCTAATTAAAAAAGTTTAAGACTCAGCAACGTAAATGATATCTCAAATTAAAGAACAATAACCAAGCATGTTTTTAAAGTTGTCTGAACACCTGAGTTTTTTTTTTAAATGACGTTTTAATTATTATTACTTTTCTCCTCAGCTTCAGGGCTTACTCTAGCCAAGAACTGCGGCATCTTGGTCAACATCTGGGCCATCCACCGTAACCCCAAGTTCTGGGGTGTAGACTGTACACTATACCGCCCTGAGAGATGGTTAGACACTCCATTGAAGCATCCTGCAGCATATATGCCGTTTAGTTACGGACCGAGAGGATGTCTTGGTAAGTAGCCAATATCAAATTGTTTTTAACAAAAAGACAAGCAATCTGTGTGTGACCTGTTTTTTTTTATTATGGAATTCGATGATGAATTTAAAGTGAAACCACCTAAAAGGTATACTACAAAAAGAGAATAATCAAAATCAATTCCTATTGGCGGAGTAGTTGCGTAACCAACATACGAAAGAAAACGTAGAGTCGAATAGAAAACCTCCTTCTTTTTTGGAACTCGTTAAAAATCTTTGCTCTTACCTGAATGACTTAATGGTATTTGCTCTTGTCGATTGGGAACATTATTTTAGGCGATTGAATAATCTTGTAAGAAAAGGGATTTTCAACAACAACTTTGTTTTCTAAAACAGAATAAAACAAAGAATTAACATGAAGATGATTCAATTTTTTTATTGTATTACGAAGAGAAAAGGCAACTATGAATAAATATGATCACCTCACGTAGAAAATCTGTCGCAAAGCACCTAACGGTGTGTTCCGGCAGCTGTCCTTGAGAGCCAGTACTTCTAGGTTAGCCTGAACAACATCTTCGACCACATCATCACTTACCATCAGGTGAGATAGTGGTCAAAGGCTAAACTATAAGGCATAAAAAAAAAAAAAAAAATGATATCTGGCAAATGTCGACCACCAGCACGCTAACAGATGTCGATTCTTTCATCAAAGATTTTAATCACTTTTTCCAAAATGGCGGGTCTATTTAGCGAGATGTTAAAAACTAAATTTTGGCCTATTATTGATGACGTGGATATCACTGACATGTGATTTAAACAGGACGGTGCCACGTGTCACACAGCCAATGTAACGATAAATTTATTGCAAACGAAATTTCCCGACCGTATAATTTCATGAAATTCAGTGGTTAAGTGGCCAGCCAGATCGTGTGATTTAACACCACTGGATTATTTTTTGTGGGCTATGTTAAGGACAGAGTCTATACGGAGCCAATCGAATCGATTGCAGCCTTAAAACATATGATCCGTCATGTGATTAACGAAATACACCAGCCATTTTGCCACAAAGTGATTAAACCCTTTGATGAAAGAATCGGTCAGCGTGCTCGTGGTGGACATTTGCCGGATATAATTTTTCGTTCATAATTGTCAAACTTTTCTCGTCGTAATACAATAAAAAATTGAATCATCTTCATCTTAATTCTTTATTTTATTTTGTTTTAGAAAACAAAGTTCTTGTTGAAAAACCCATTAGTATGGATCAGAAATAATCTAGATTATGTGTATGAATAACTGAAAAATAAGAAATATATATATTTTTCATAAAAATAGAACCCTTCCTAAACCGAAAAATATGAAATAACCTTTGGGAGTCGAATTATGATAATATGAGGTTAAGGTCAATGTTTTGAATCAGTAGTAAGTGTGATCTATACTGACTACAGCAAATGTTTTGATAGAATAGACCACATCACCCTGTTAGCCAAACTCCAAAACATAGGCATCCGTGGAGACTTACTTCGATGGTTCTCGTCATATATTGATAAAAGGTCACAAGCGGTTGTTATCAAAAATTACATTTCAAGCTGGGTTATGATCCCCAGTGGCGTCCCACAAGGATCGTTGCTTGGTCTACTGCTATTTACAATCTTTGTCAATGATATATCTAAATGTTTCATCAACTCTAAATTATTATGTTTCGCCGATGATATGAAAATATTTATGAGAATATCAACGTTAAATGACGTTCAAAGACTCCAAGAGGACCTATTAAGACTTGATAATTACTGTCTGTCAAATAAACTTGACCTCAACCCATCTAAGTGCTCCGTGACTACGTTTACCCGTAAAATTAACATAGTATATTCTGCTTATACTCTAAAGAACCAAACCTTACACCGAACGCATGTCATTCGAGACCTTGGAGTCGTGCATGATTCAAAACTATTATTTGACGAGCACATTTCCTATATCGTATCAAAAGCATCTAAAGCATTGGGGTTCTTAATGAGAATTACTGTAAACTTTCAGCAAGCCAAAACTTTAAAAGTTCTGTACTGTAGTTTAGTTAGAAGCAACCTGGAATATGCGTCACAAGTATGGAACCCTCATTATGACAAATACGTTACACGGATAGAGCGAATCCAGATGAAATTTCTTAAATTTTTATGTTTTAGACTCCACATTCCATACAAATCTGAAAACTATCTTCACCTATGTAGGCAATTTCATCTCTTACCTCTGACGCTAAGAAGAGACATTTCTGATGTAACCTTCTTATTAAAAATATTGTCAAACCAAGTCCACTGTCCTGAACTTATTGGTAAAATTAACATCAACACTCCATCTAAGTTGTGTAGGTTCAACCCACCACTATCTTACCGCACTGGTAACACTAACTATTGCAACAACTCATACTTACACAGAGTAAGCAACAGGGCGAACGTGTTATATAAGGAGAATAATTCTTTAGATTTATTTTGCACAAGCGTAAATTCATTAAGGCAGCTGCTGAGCAGTCAATTCTTTGATCAATCAACTGGATTCTAAGAAAGATAATAATATAACAAGATCTGTATTTGTATTTTAATGACACGAATTCGTGCATTGGTGTTTCTATAGGTTAAGTTACTACCTTCTATTATTTTAAAATTTTACTATAATTTGTGCTTTGCAAATTTGTATAAACAGTTATGTACCCCTGTATCGCTCGGTGCACGACATTGCAGCGTGCATCGCCTTTGTTTACGCTATCACTCCGTCCGCATCGCACGCGCTGCGCCGCGGTTGCTAACTACTGCTATCTCTTTCATTCAACTCATGCTCGCATGCAACCGACTCTGTTGCACTTCTAAGTTGTATAGGTTTAACCACCACTCTCTTACCACACTGCTAACACTAATTAATGCTACAACTCATATTTGCACAGAGTGGGCAACAGGGCGAGCGTGTAATATAAGGAGAATTAGTTTTAGTTTTAAATTTACCCTGCACAGTTATTATTGATCAACAACTGGATTAGTATTATTTATTGTAATATATAACTTTCTAGCCTGTAATTGTACGAAGTAAGCAAGGGAGGTGTTATATTTAATAACTTACATTGATTAATAAGTTGGCATCGTAGGCACCACTACGTCCTAGTTATGAATGGGATTATATTGTTGTCATTGTCGCCGATGCCAATGGGTTAAGAATGCTCACGTTATGTTCACATAAACTGTTACATAGACGCGAGGACCTTTACTTGGCTTAATGGTGCTTACTTTTAAGAGACTACACTGTAAATGAAAGCTGTAGGTCTTCCTGTAAATAAATAAATAAATAAATAAGTAAGATATCAACTTTAACAAGTTATTTCATACTTTTGTGTAGACACACGGTTCCGTTTTTTTTCAAAAATATTTTTGTATATATAGGTACGTAGTGCTATATACAATCTATCTTATTCAGGTTACAGGTATGCAATGATGTCGATGAAGACTGCAGTAGCTACATTATGCCGACACTATCGCCTGCACCCGGCGACTCCTGTCACCGACGTTCCACTCCGAACTAAATTCGATGTCATGATGAAGCATGTCGACAACTTTGAACTACAGCTTGAAACTCGTATTAAGTGATCAAAATAAAACCTAATAAAACAGATTTATACATTACAGATGTTACATTATAATTATGTAGACCCATGCATCTTTATTTAACCTGTTGCTTATGAAATTTCAGCAAAAAACTATCACTTCATTTACTAAACAGATTGCTGTTACAGCGATCGATACAATATCTCGCTCAAAACTAATATGAATCTGAGGATTCAGCCATGGAAGTCTCATCTTGTCGTGACCTTCAAATCATTTGTGGTGAGAATACTGAATCACGAGCTCCAGACATTCATGGTTGCTGCATCTTGACTGAATAATGTCAAGTTCTAGCGTTTCCTCGGTCGGATAACTGACGCCTCGCGCATCGCGTCAGAAGACATAACGTAATTTACAAATAAAAATTGTTATATCATTATAATAACTATTACATGTCTTAGGTTTATATTTTGTGGACCTGTGTTATTTAATATACTAAGTTACTTGAAATAAATGAATTATTACTATAATATTATAAACCACGAAAAAAGGAGAGTAAATCAATACTTAGTTAATTTGTAAAATGATTTACTACTATCAACCAAAATATATCATGCTCACGTCAGATTGGGTCTATAACATGTGATTAAGCAAAACGGCAGTCTGCTGACTCCCCGAAGTTTCATAACTGTGAGTATTTAATGATCAGCAGCACGCTCACTCCGGGTTTAGCTAGTTATGCACGCTCCCTTATTATTCTTCTATTCAAGAAAATTAAAGTAATCGGCAGCACCCTCGCTCCGAAGTCACGTAAGTAGTGATTGACAGCACGCTCGCTCCAACATCTACTTGTAGAGAGACCACTATTGGCAGCGCGCTCGCTCCAATATCTATTGGTACGTCATTAAACTGATCGGCAGCACGCTCGCTCCAACATCTACTTGTTGAATGACCACTATTGGCAGCATGCTCGCTCCAATATCTATTGGTACGTCATTAAACTGATTGGCAGCACGCTCGCTCCGAAGTCTCGTAAATAGTGATTGGCAGCACGCTCGCTCCAACATCTACTTGTTGAATGACCACTATTGGCAGCATGCTCGCTCCAATATCTATTGGTACGTCATTAAACTGATTGGCAGCACGCTCGCTCCGAAGTCTCGTAAGTAGTGATTGGCAGCACGCTCGCTCCAACATCTACTTGTTAAATGACCACTATTGGCAGCATGCTCGCGCCAATATCTATTGGTACGTCATTAAACTGATTGGCAGCACGCTCGCTCCGAAGTCTCGTAAGTAGTGATTGGCAGCACGCTCGCTCCAACATCTACTTGTTGAATGACCACTATTGGCAGCATGCTCGCTCCAACATCTACTTGTTGAATGACCACTATTGGCAGCATGCTCGCTCCAATATCTATTGGTACGTCATTAAACTGATTGGCAGCACGCTCGCTCCAACATCTACTTGTAGAGAGACCACTATTGGCCGCACGCTCACTGCAATATCTAATGGTACATGGACGGAATTCTTACTTAGTTGCTCTGAGCACGGAATATAGCAAATCAATTCTTATGTTTTTCCTTCCTTAGTGGGAATAGGACCTGCACTTGAAGATTTTTATAATTTTTTGCTACACCGTAGATATTAGACTATGATTATACCATGTCAAAACCTTGAAGTATTATTTCGAAGCGCTCGTAGCGAAGTTTGCTTAGTTGTTCTTAACCGATCAGTAAAGTTAAGCAACGTCCGCCGCAGTCATGAGTTGGATGGGTGACCTTTAGTGACATTACTACTGAGCGCTTCCGTGCTACGGAGGGCACATTAAGCCGTCGGTTCTAAGTGTTGTCCTAGGACCTAGGAGTCATAATTATAGCAATGCCCTACGGTATTATGCGAATAACCGCTTGGATAACTACTACCCTCAAGTAGAAAATCTGTCGCCAAGCACCTAACGGTGTGTTCCGGCAGCCGTTTTGCGATCCAGTACTTCTAGGTTATCTGAATTAGGTGAGATGACTTATTCGTCAACTCGCGAGCGTGAAACTCGCGAGTGCACGCAAGTTGGCACCTTCCGAGTTTACCTATTTTTTTTGTTGTCAACTCGCGCGCACTTACAAAGTACAGTCATAGTCAAAAGGATAAAAACTAGTATTATATACTTACTAATAGTATATATTTTCTTTCTTCTTATTTTTCTGGCTAGTCGATACTTAACTGGTCTCAATACTTATTTACTTGACTGTACTTCATAATGTATGTGCGCGCGAGTTGACGATAGTAAAATAGGTTAATTTGGAAGGTGCGAACCCGCGCGCACTCACGAGTTTCACGCTCGCCAGTTGACGAATAGCGGTCAAAGGCTAGCCTATCATATCAAAAATAAAACAAGGTTCGTCTGATCAACATCTTCGACCACACCAGCACCATCAGATGAGATAGTGGTCAAAGGCTAGCCTATTAGGTATATATAAAAAAATTGGCACCTGTACCGTCACTGTCACTGTGGTAGGATTGTAACGGAACCCTTCGAGGCCCACCTGATAGTAACCTCTGCCTGTTGTGACAAAATATGCATTTTGTTACAAGTAAAGAACTACACTGCACCCATTACCCTGAGAAATACAGTTTCAAAGTCTCATGTGCTTTTTATTTACTTATGTGCCCGGATAATGGACTTCCTGAGGGAAAGATCAGTACGAGTGGTCGTGGACGGCTGCTCGTCTGATCAATTGGCAATTAATGCCGGGAAACCTTAGGGTCGGATCTCTCTGCAACCCTCTTCTTGCACATCAACGATCTCCTTAAGGTGGTATTGTTGGGTACGCGTATGACAGCACTGTTGTACAGAGATATTTGTCCCATGCACGAGCTAGTGGAGCTCAAATCCAGTCTTTTAGAGAGGCCATGGTTGAGCGTATGAACTTGGCCTTGCAGGCAGCTTCCGATTAGGAGGATGCTAATATGATCAGCTTCAACTCTTCCAAGACCCAGGCGTGTCTATTTACCGCCAAGCAGAGTCCGTTTCATCTGAATCTGACGAGCTAACTTGAACAGTTGGGTGTTACCCTAATATCGGACCTCAATTTTGGCTCGTACATTGAGTCCAAGCCTAAATGAGCTGCAAAAAAGTTGGTAAACCTTGGGGAGGTTAGGAGGTTTTTTTTTATGTTATTGTGAAGGAACAAGCGCGAGGCCTACCTGATGTTAAGCGGTATCCTGTGCCTATAACAGATGCATTTCATCACAAGTGACGAACTGCACTGCGCCCATCACCTTGAGACATACTTGTTCAGCCTCATTTTGCCTGTAATTTCACTGGCTCTCAAGGACTGCTGCCGGAACACACCGTTAGGTGCTTGGCGACAGATTTTCTACTTGAGGGTGGTAATACTGCGGTCATCTCTGGGACGGCTCAGCCAAATACTAGCTCGAAGCTTTGGACTCCATTGAAAAGGGCGCAAAAAACCTCATTAGCTGCGATGCTTTGGTGAAAACCAGATTTCAAAGTCCTTGTACATCGTCGCAAAGTTGCCGGTATTTCAGTGTTCTATAGGATACATTTTGGAGAGTGTGCGATGGAGTTGCATAACCTTATTCCTGCATCTCCGTTCCACTACCAGACTACAATTAGACGTACGGAAACACGGCAACCGTATACGGTTGACATGCCTCCTGTTCGCACAAAGCGATTTGCGTCCTTTTTTATAATAAGAACAGCGAAGCAATGGAACACCCTCCCAGCGTCCTTGTTCCCCGAGAGCTACAATCTGGAAGTCTCCAAATATAGAGTGAATAAGTATATTCTCTGCAAGCATGCACCACCGTCGTCCGCGTTGTCACTTACCGTCTGCTGAGAGTGCGGTCAAATGCTTGCCTATTCGCAATAAAAAATGTTAAGATGTTAAATGCTTCAGAGCTGCTGCCGCAGTTCTCTACTGACTACTCGCAGCTGCGCTTGAAGCTTGAGTGAAAGGTTTTCCCTTTTGGAATGAATTAGATCTATTTTTTGTTTGGGGCACGTTGTTTTTTTATTTATGGAATAGGAAGCCAAATAATCAGGCGTCTCACTTGGTGGTAAGTGATCACCATCGCCCGTGAACATCCGCAACACCAGAGGTCTCGAGGATGCGTTGCCGGTCTTTGAGGAGGGAATATGCTCTCTTCTTGAAGGCTCCTAAGTAGTATCTGTGCGGAAATACTTCACCAGAGTGCTGGTTCCAAATTGTGGCAGTGCGAGGTAGGGAATGCCGTAAAAATCGCAAGGTTGTGGACTTCCAGACATCGACATGAAATTGATGAAACATCATGCTTTGTCGGGACGTCCGATGGCGAAATTGAGCTGCATGTAGTAACTCGAACAGTTCTTCGGAACACTCCCCTTGATGTGAAAACGTTTTTAAATGAGAGCCTTTAATTTTAACTACAGCATCGATGAACATACGTTACTAATCATAAATTACGAAGAAATTGTGTTTGTGAAAATTGGAAGAGGCAATCTGTTAGTAAATTTTTGTTGCTGGTGGTTGTATATTAGTATTAAGTGTAATTACTATAAAAGTAACTAACGTAGAAATTGCCCTGAACACCGTCTTCAATATCAAAATTAATCTTTAGTTAGTACCTCGTTTTTTGTAGGATAAATTACGTGTCTAAAATCGCTTCATAGTTATAAGACGCGGGTAGGGCATATGAGCTTTAGGACGATATCCATCAAATATGACCAATTTTCCACATATTAAACGTCCAATTAGATTTGAATCAATTCATTGTAGTAATTTTTCCGGTATTCGCATAAAATTTATGACATTTGGGACAATATAATTAAAGTTATTAAACTAAGGCATTTTTGAAAAAATATTGAATTTGCTCAGCTGTAGCCCAAAGCAATAAATTTTACCAAAATGTACAGCGTATTTACCCACATAAATATTTACTTAGTGTTATACACACTTGTGTGTAATTTAATATTACAGCCAAGTAGTTATGCGAATACTTTTTATTGCATAGAGGTAGAAATATGTACGAGTTTTTAGCACCTTACGGTGTGTTCCGGCAGCAGTCCTTGAGAGCCAGTGAAATTACAGGCACATATGAGACTTAACAACTATGTCTCAAGGTGACGGGCGCAGTGCAATTAGTGATTTGTGACGAAATGTATCTGTTATAGGCAGAGGGTAGTCCGCTTAACATCAGGCCTAGTGCTAGTTGCGTCACAATAACATAAAAAAAAAGATTATCAGTATACTCTTACGTTGGGAGTACTTCCCCGGACGGAATCACACAAACCGTTCCACTGCTACTGTCTGTCGTTGATATTTTTTCAACACCCTTGCTCGTAAAGTGAGCTTTATTATATCGTTCTTAGGGACATAAACCGAACCATAACACCCTCGTGCATAATAATATTATACACTAGTGCGTTAAAGAATTATCCCTATAAAGTTAAGTTAGTACCTAACTGCAAATTATATGCGAGTAAACAGAGCATTTTCAATTTAACCGGGTAATACAGATTTGGAACATCAAAGAGGTTTATATATTGTAATCAACTACCATTTATCTATACATTTGCCATGCGCAAAAAAAGAACTTGTGGGCTATTTTCCAGAATGTTCGTATGTTGTTTGTATCGCATTTGTGCAATATATATATTTTTTTGCAAAGGTGTTGAAAAAGTGCGTACGAAACTCTTGAGATTATATTTTTGTTTTAGTATTGGATACATTTTAGAACATAAGTGACATACGACCTATGTTATTGTTACGGAACAATCTCGAGGCCCAGATGATGTTAAGCGGACTCACAAGTAACGAATTGCGCTGCGCCCGTCACCTTGAGACATAGTTGTTAAGTCTCATGTGCACAGGCACAGTAAAATTACAGAATTTTACTTCCTCTCAAGGACAGCTGCCGGAACGCACCGTTAGGTGCTTGACGTCAGAATACAAACAATTTTAAATAAGAGAAAAATTAAGATACTTCTAGAACTAAAAATATTAAATATATACATACATTAATATCTGAGTAAATATCGACTATACATTTTATTTATGTACTTTGGTAACAAAATTCATTGCCGCTCTGTGAAATTCCTGCGAAGTGCAGTGGAACAGATCCAAGGAGTGGTGTTGGCAAATAAGATCATCGAGCAACCACAACGCCCGGTACAGCGGAGCCTGGTGCCCTAGTTGTGTGTTGGCAATTGGACACGCAAATAACTCGTGCCACCTGGCTCTTACATAATTTTCTGGTACCGCTATACATATTCTTTCTAAAAAGGAAGGTATCAACTTATATCCCAAGAAAATATTTAACATGTACTCCATGAGACAAAACATTACCCCTTACTTCCAGAGTGTTGTAACCTGTCATACCTAAGACAAACGCACTTGGATATAAAAATGGGTATCCGACAAAGTATCCATACTGCTTTTGGTAGAGCCATCACAAAAACTTTCTTTGTATTTTCTCTACCATTTCCGCACATTTACGCTCATACGGACACCATACTAGTGCGTTGCTTTCTAATCTGCTTCTGACAAATGCATTATATAGATTTTTTATGGCCGGTATGCTGTCAAGAGCTGCTGTCGAGATTGCGTGAGAATAAATCCTAGAGTTCGAAATGCCTGTCCACATATCTTATAGATATGGAACTGGAACGACATAATATCTTCACTCATGATCACTCCCAGATCTATCATGATTGAGGGTGGTCGCTAGCCAGGCGGGCATTCGCAAAATGCCTTTCCACCACGCGGTGAAGCTCAAGCCCGCGGAAGGACTCGAACTATGGACCTACTGTGCGGTAGTCCATATCCAAAGCCACTGAGCCAACACTGCTTCAAAAAGTTTATGGTAGAGACTGCCTTTTGTAAGATTTTTTTAAACTAAAACAAAGGCATTGTTTTAATACAATTGATTGAAGCAGTGATGGCTCAGTGGCATTGGCTATGGACTGCCGCGCAGCAGGTCCATGGTTCAAATCCCGCCCAGAGCTTGAGCTTCACCGCATGGTGGAAGGGCATTTTGCGAATGCCCACCTGGCTAGCGACCACCCTCAAGTAGAAAATCTGTCGCTAAGCACCTAACGGTGTGTTCCGGCAGCAGTCCTTGAGAGCCAGTGAAATAACAGGCAAAATGAGACTTAACACAACAACACTTGTCTCAAGGTGATGGGCGCAGTGCAGTTCGTCACTTGTGAAGAAATGCATCTGTTATAGGCAGAGGATACCGCTTAACATCAGGTGGGTCTCTCGCGCTTGTTCCTTCACAATAACATAAAAAAACGGGTACAATAAAAAATATTTTTTAGTACAGATGGGCGGGCTGTCCGTCCGTCTAACCACCGTTCGACATTTTTTTTTTGTTTTTTGCTGTTTCGTAAAAACGGTAATACTTACAAAGTTTCGACATGGTATAATCATAGTCTAATATCTACAGTGTAGCAACAAAAATAAAAATCTTTAAGTGCAGGTCCGACTCCCACTAAGGAAGGAAAAAAATAAGAATTGATTTGCTATATACCTTGCTCAGAGCTACTAAGTAAGAATTCCGTATTGATTCGGAATCCTCAGTGTGAGACTCCAATACGTGACCGTTCTATTACTCTAAGTTAATACTTATCAGACCTTAATGCTCGACAGTTAAATACTTTAAATATTTATACAAGCTGATTATAATTATATTCAGAATTTAAAAAACGGGCCCCTGAAGGCCAGACTTAATAAAACGGCCAAGTGCGAGTGGGACTCGCGCACGAAGGGTTCCGTAACTAAATATTCTGTGAATAATTAAAGCGTCTACCTATCACCGTTATTAGTATCGAGCGAGAAACGGTAAAAAAATCAAGTTTGTTGTATGGGAGCCCCATAAATATTTATTTTGTTATAGCGGCAATAGAAATACATCATCTGTGAAAATTTCAACTGCCTAGCTATCACCGTTCTTGAGATACAGCCTGGTGACAGACGGACGGACAGCGAATTTTCAGTAATAGGGTCCCGTTTTTACCCTTTGGGTACGGAGCCCTAAAAATATATTAATGAGATACTTTTATAAATTTTCATTCATTAAAATTTGAAGGTTTTGTTTGGAAAGTAATTTTATTTTCATTATTATTATAGACGATAATTAAAAACTTGTAGAAGTGGGACACATTTGGTTATCGATAGGTTTTTTATATGAAAATAATATATATTCACGATTATTATTAGATTCAGACGTTACTTTACGGATATCCATATTTCAAAAATATAATACCTAATATCTTAGAAATATTTAAAGATTATATAATATTACTTTTTTTTTGAAAAACTCTAGAAAATATAGGGTAGTGGAGTTTATGAAGTCACGTCGTCGGCTTAAGGTTGAACTGGCCGGTCGCTTCTCCATACAAACGCCGTAGGGTGATCACTCCCGTATTTGAGACTTTTGGTCCAGAATTAAGCATAATACCGATTGATCTCGTCATTATCTAGGCTTGTAAGTAGTGTAAAATTGGTGAACCTGGATCAACTCCATTCTCATCACTCATTAGAGTTGATCCAGGTTCTCCAATTTTAACATGAGACCTGTTATCAATACACACAGAGTACTTTCCTCATACTCTATGTGAATACAGTACTTCGTACTCTATGTGAATAGAGTCACTCTAGGTTCACGAATTATAACATGAAACTTTATGGAATCAGTTCAAAATTATTTATTAATGTAATGATAAACAATTTCCTTTACATTCTATTTGAAACGACTGTGCTAACCTTCCTATTCTTATAACATGAACCTTATTAGGTATATATACATAAAGATATTCTCGTACTCTATGTGAATAGAGTCGTACCAGGGTCACAAATTATGTACCTAATTATGTAGTTTTATGTACCTACTTAAAAATTATTTATAAATAAAAGAAATAAGTAATAGACACATTGAATATTCTATTAAAATAGACAGCCTTTTTTAATAGATTACTCTTTTCAAAAGCAAATCAACTCTATTCCAAGCGAGTATGATCGAGCAGTAAGGTATACCTGCCTACTACTTCTAACCTAGAGTCCTTCGCTTTTCTTAAATGGAAAATCTTTGAAATATATTAGTAAGGGCTACAGGCTAGGAAATGAGCAATCACTAAAAATAATGTAATGTACTCACATTAATATTATTCGGCCCATTTGCGCTATCGATATCTGGATACCTTTGCAGCAGCACGACGTGAATTCGCATACTCCTTAACGCGGCTTGGAAGCCAGCACGGGCGGCTCATGTAATTGAAGGAAATCTTCAACGCGAGTATCCTACCGACTGCGGCAAATACGTATGAATAGTAATTAAACAACTTTAAACGGTTTAAATCGCGTATATTTATCATTATTTTTGTCCCGACGTTTCAAACACTTTGCAGTGATCGTGGTCACGGGGTGACTTGTCTTAGGTTTTCGCGATTATTACACATAGTAATTAAACAACTTTAAACGGTTTAAATCGCGTATATTTATCATTATTTTTGTCCCGACGTTTCAAACACTTTGCAGTGATCGTGGTCACGGGGTGACTTGTCTTAGGTTTTCGCGATTATTACACATAGTAATTAAACAACTTTAAACGGTTTAAATCGCGTATATTTATCATTATTTTTGTCCCGACGTTTCAAACACTTTGCAGTGATCGTGGTCACGGGGTGACATTAAATACGTATGAATCACAATCTGCGTAACTGACCGGCACTTGGCAATGTCCCGAGAATCATAGTATTTCACAATCACCGATCACCTGGTGGCAGAGTTCCCGGTAGCACTCTGAGTAGGTTGCGAGGCTGGGGGCGTCTCTCAGTAATACTACTGAGAAACGATATATGAACCGTTCATGAGAACCGGGAGATACGATTGCTTAACATAATATCACAATCATTTTATAATATTATAGAGAGTGCTTTAGAGCTACTTAATAAGGTTCATAATAGGTCAACAACCTTAAGTATTAGCTAACTGATTTGGCTTATTCCAGAAATCCCCTTAGCAAATCCCCTGCGAAGGGGGTTTCTGGACTTTTTGTCCAGAAATCCCCTGCGTGTCGTCTTTGGGTGTTGGAAGGGGATAATTGGACAATAAGTCCAAAATCCCCTTAAACATTTAACTGGACAAAAAGGCCAGCCATCCCCTTAAGTAATTATTTGCATTAATATTAAATAAAAACAATTGATTAGGTAATCAGTCTTTATTTTTTATTTATATGAATCTAAACCAACAGTTCACTAGCATATATTTTGCACCTCTTATTAGGTATTACTAACGTCAACAATTTGTATAAAAAATAGTTGACGTTGCTTTTTTCTGAACACGTGGATTATTGCAGAATATGGAAATAGTACATATGATTTTGTGGTATTTAAAACGATGGACAGCACATCCAGGAACAACACTTATCTCGAGGAACCAACGGTGACATAACCTTCCGAACTCAATAAGAAATGACAAGCTGATAAAATGTAAGAACTCACATCTTTATCATATCATCCATTTCAACAGTGTCTCTATTCAAATCGCTCGACTATTTAATTAAACGATATATTCAAACTGTTTGTCTATATAAAATTATGCATCTATTCAACTTGTTTCTCTATTAAAATAACTTGTTATATAATTAAACAATATTTTACTTGTCTATATAAATTGTTCATCTATTCCAATTGTTATCGATTCAAATTGTTCATATATTCCAATAGTTTACCTATTCAAATTATTCATATAGTCCAATTGTTTCTCTATTTAAATCACTTGTTATTTAACTTATCAGTGTGTTTAAATTGTTCATCTATTCCAATTGTTGTCAATTTAAATTGTTCATATATTTCAATTATTTCTTTATTTAAATCACTTGGTATTTAATTAATCAGTATGTTTAAATTGGTTCTCTATTTAAATTGTTCATCTATTTCAATCATTTGTCTATTCAAAATTAATAATCTATTGAATTTGTTTATTCTAATAGTCTGTTATATATAAATAGATTGTTCTTTAAAGCGTAGTAGTCAAGTAGGTATATTTAATTATGATGTTAGCAAATTAACGTAATGGTTTTCTATTCCATGTCAAAACATATGCAAGAAAAGGCGGACCGTCTCTTCCCTTCAGAAGGAGACGAGTCTCGTGAAGAAATTGAAAAAATCGAGAAGAAATCGTCAAAGAAGCGAGCCAAGCTTCCAACGTTGCCCGGTCATCCAGCGTCGAAGAAAGCTAATACTATTAACATCCCATCAGGCCTACGATGAAGTCCACAGCTAATGATTTGTTTGGCTCAGACAGTGACGATGATGAAGCGATACCATCAACTTCGGGTAAAAAACCATATATATATTCTTACATAACTAGACGCCTGGCGAACGGACATGCTCGTCAGGAAAATCCAACAAAAAAGGGCTCTCATTATGTAGTAATAAAAGTTTACAAGTGCGATGAAATTGAAAATGTACTTCCGATTAACCGATGGCGCCAGGCTGTCATCACAGTCAAAAATAAGACTGATGATGATACAGAGGCCTGGCAGCACCTAGTGAAGAATAATATCATAAATAATATAATAATAATATATAAGAATACCTTGATCTATACTATACTATTCTGTTCTGTTTGATATGTCTTTCGTGAATATGTGAGAAATATTGTCTCTCTTTCTTTCTTTCCAAACTCGGGGCCATTAAATTAGGTACCTATATATTTTTACTCTTTAACATCAATGTATCTATAAATTTGATTTATAGTATTTATTCACGTTAATACAGATTAATGAGGTAAAATATCCCACGCATTTTTGTCACAAATCACACTGGTGAGAGATAGACATCTTATTTTGTTTACAACAATGGTTACCATGGTTACAAGTACTGTATCAGCCGGATAGTCCACTGCTGAACACAGCCTCCCCAATATGGGGGGTTTGCCATAATCCCCATGCTTGACAGGCGGCTTGGGGATCAACTTATTTAAGTATATATTTGCACACTTTTACACACTTGCACGTAAACAGTATCTAAACACACAGGTTAACTTGGCCGTAATGCCCCATATAAAACCTACGAGCTTGTTTGTCATGAAACCCAAGGTCTGTAAGTATTTTTTATTTATTTATAGCACAGCACACAGGTCATGCAAGTTCAAGCAAGGAGTTTACACGCAATTGAAATAAATAGTACCATTACAAAATATTAAAATTTTATCTAAACAGGAATTTCATTGCAATCTCGCTACATGTTTCTTAATACTAAACAAATGTTCTTAATAATCGATTTTAATAGTTGTTTGTGTCAAAACGTCCAAATTATTTTATTTTTTTACACTCCGTCATGGCTGTGTACCTACGTAAGTATTTGCCCTTAACGTTTCTGAACGAAACATTTGTATAATCTGTGGTGTGGATAAAAAGCCCGCCATCCGCTTAAAAAATAGTTCACATATTTCTTAGTAACAGTTGTGCTGACTTGTGTATTAAAGCTATAACTCATAATTATTTACTCGCAAATGTGATGAAAAACATTGGATGCGTATGCGTATGCGTAACGTAATGCCTTACTTACCGCCCTTAACCCATTGGTATCAGAGATAATGATAACAATAAAAATTTCATACATAACTAGGACGTAGTGGTCCTGACGATGCCAACTTATTAATACACAATGTACTATAACATAAAAGGTAAAAAACTTGTTGATTATCACTTTCTCAAGTCAGTTAATATGAAAAATAAATTAGTGAATTTTAGTCACTAATTCTAATAATTATGAGCTAAAGAGCTAGTATGCCTATATCAAAATATAGGCAAAATATTTGTTATTTTTAGGATTACGTATGAAAAACAAAAAGGGACACAATTACTAAGCCTCGGCTGTCCGTCTGTCTGTCCGTCCACCATTACAAGGGCTGCATCATTGGAACAGTTAGCCAGGTGAAAGATTCACAGAATATTTTGAAGCAGTGATGGCTGGACTTTGGCTATGGACTGCCGCGCAGCAAGTCCATGGTCCCAATCCCGCCGCGGGGTTGAGCTTCACCGCATGGTGGTAGGGCTTTTTACGAATGCCCGCCTGGCTAGCGACCATCCTCAAGTAGAAAATCTGTCGCCAAGCACCTAACGGTGTGTTCCGGCAGCAGTCCTTGAGAGCCAGTGAAATTACAGGCAAATGAGACTTAACAAACATGTCCCAAGGGGACGGGCGCAGTGCAATTCGTCAATTGTGATGAAATGCATCTGTTATAGGCAAAGGTTAGTCCGCTTAAAATCAGGTGGGCCTCCAGCTTGTTCCGTCACAATAACATTAAAAAAAATGTCTCAGTAAATCATGCAATCAAGCAAGCATCTCCTAACACATAATAATAATAATAATTACAAAAGTTAAAAATGAATACATTTCATTTTTAACGGCCGGCGATGCGCCACAAGAATTTAATTTCATATACTACTTTTGGTGATCATTTACTACTTTTGGGTTAACAATGATTTATTTTGAGTAATTTTGCTTAAATAAGATAGCGAGATGTTAAAACTTTGGTTACATTTAAATTCGGTTTAATTTTGGTGATAATTTACTATTTTTGTCTGATATATGTTTCTCTACTATATCTGGTGGTAAGTTAAACATTAGCCAAAAAATAATACATTAAAAACTTGTATCTACGTATTTTGCTTATGGCCACTGTAATACTTTCGTAGATCTATGGTGAATTGTTGTTGATCCACATAATAACAATTTGAGGGCTGGACATGGTCAGTTTATAATCTTACGAAAACTTAAACGTTAGATTGTAAATTTTAGTTTCCATTCACAATCTATCGAGAGTTTATAATCTAACTAGATTTATTATAAACTAACGGTTAGTACAATAAAACGGTGACATATATAAGATACTTTAGCTGTTGGCTTTCCCTTTTATTAAGTAAATAAAATAATTAAAGAATTTGGAGGTTCGCAGTCCACATTTAGTTACCGTCCAATTGACGGAGTTAATAGAAATCAAAGCGTAGAATAGTGGTGACCATTCTACACACACAATTCGCCAAACTTATAGTTATTTAAAATTAGTTAGTTATCTAAATTATGGTAGTTCTTTTTCTGTCTAACCTAAAATTGAATTTCATATATGGCTTGCGAATGAAATAATTGTAGTTCTGTTCACATTAAAATTCAAAATTGTATAACACTTGCGAATTATTACCCAATACGATGGTTAAAGAACGATAGGAAAGATTTAAGTTATGAAGTCATGTCATGTTAGCTCAATTGGTTAGGTTAATTATTAGGTCGTAATCCGCATAGCAAGCGTTATTGCAAACATAACAATATTAAAATCTTTGAACATCTTGAAATTCTTATAGGTATATAACATTACAAAAGACATAAAATATCATTACCTGAGAAACATAATAGAGTCACAACGGCCGACCAGTACTGTACCTACCATACTTTGTACCTCTTTTAAAAATTATATGAACGGAAAGCTATTCACTCTTATTGGCATTTTTAGTTTTCGTCCACGTTTTCATCGCATATGGCTCATGATTTGAGTGGATGGCAATTGAAAACGCGATTATATAGTTACCTACCCAATTGATTTACATAGCTAATTAAAAATCTTTAAAAATTATAAATGAAACCGGCAAAAACACTCACGTTGAGGATCGAATACGTCGACCCGGGTTTCGAGCATATCAGATGCTCATCATCAGGGCGTGTGCGCAGCTGTGTCTGCGAGCTCCCGGGGCACCCGGGTGTTTTTGCCGGTTTAATTTATAATATTTAAAAATGTGTGAATCTCACGAGAATTTCATTTCATAAATAATCAAAAATTATTATATATATTCAGTATTATAGGAGTTTGTTAAAATCTCCTATAATTCAGATACTAGTACAAATCTGACTTGCATGTATCAATTTGTGCCCAACGACGAAGGGGACGATACCTGTCATTGTGGAAGAAACGTATAATATCCATTAAAATTACCTAATTACAAACGTTTCAAAACTTAGGTAGGTACACAAATCTCGCTATGTTTCATAAGCTTTACTTGCACCTACGACTGATTTTTCACAACTAGAGAAATACTAAATAGGCATTTTACCAACTGATCATTTAGCTTCGTAATAATCTAACTGAAATCAATGAAATCAAAATGTATGCAATATAAAAAAGTAGCACCGCATGTAAGCAAACTAGACGCGCGCCTGGCTGGCCGGCTCGTTGTTGACCTCCGATCGCGCCCGCCCTCTTCCCGCGCACGCCCTCCGCGTAGTTTCTGTTTCTTTTATCAAATAATAAGATTTCATGGATGAAAACGACACAAAATAAGAAGATGGATAATTGATATCATAATAATATTATAAAACGCAAATCTAATAATTTTCTTTTGTTGCTTATGCAGGGGAGTTGTGAGACAAAAATATAAAATATACAAAATCAATGAATGAATTTAACACAAAAAATTTTGAACAATAGATGTTGCTAATTTAAAACACCTAACACATATTTAACCTACTGTAATTTTTTTTTAAGTATTAAGGCGCCATGTAATATTCTACTTAAATATCAGTATTCCCTCCGTGGACAGTGATGACATAAAATGCCTATGTATGTCTGTTACTACTTCGATATTATCATGGAAGTAAAATTTTCATCTCTAATTTTCTTTTCATCCGATACGGTTCGAAAAGACAAATACCTAAATTCTTACCTAAGCAAGCGCCTAGCATGACACAAACTGATGATATTAGTTTGGGCAATGGGTCCGGAAACAACATGCGAAATATAAACAACTTTAATATTTATGAAACCTCAAAACCTAGCGCTACCGGTATATGATCGGTTGAGAACAGCTAAGTAAACTTCGCTACGAGTGCTTCATTTAAACTCCATATAAGTTCGACTTGAATAACATTGTGGGCAGTGACGCGCACAATTTCAATGTAAAACAATTGCGGTTGGACAGAGTTGAAAAGTGCTAGAAAGTTCCAAAAGTTAAAAGTGATGTTACTTAAAATTTTATTATTTGTACTTATAATATGGATGATGGTGCTTCGGTGGCAGAAGAGGGGGATGCACAAGTTATGGGGTCAGCTGAAAAATGACCTCAGAACCTTGCCCTTCGTTGGACATGCCTATATGTTCTTGGGAACTGATGAAGGTAATAGAAAAATATTTTTTTATAGTGGACATTAAAGTCTTTAAAAATACTTTTGCAATTCGATGGAAACCTAATATTTTACTTACTAATATCACGTCACTTTCGGTTTGAAAAGTAAGTTCCTCTTAAACGTCTTATGTGCTTATGTTTTTGAAGCAGTGATGGCTCATTGGCAGTGGCTATGGACTGCCGTGCAGCAGGTCCATAGTTCGAACCCGCTGCGGCTTGAGCTTCACTGTATGGTGGAAGGCCATTTTGCGAATTCCCGCCAGGCTAGCTACCACCCTCAAGTAGAAAATCTGTCGTCAAGCATCTAACGCTGTGTTCCGGCAGCAGTCCTTGAGAGCCAGTTTAGAAATTACAGGCACATGAGACTTATCAACTATGTCTTAAGGTGACGGGCACAGTGCAATTCGTCGTTGACGAAATTGTATCTTTTGTAGGCAGAGGTTATTCCACTTAACATTAGGTGGGCCTAAGGCTTGTTCCGTCACTATAACATAAAAAAACATGTGCCGTGCTGTTTCCGAATCAGTAGGTACATCAATTTTAATATAAAACTTATCAGAGCGTTTGGTTGATGCGACGCGTGATCAAAAGGCTGGCACCTATTTGGCTCAAAGAATAAGCATTGCAATTCAACGGGGCAATGCTGCCAGCATGCTGGGCACGCTGCCAACTGGTAGTGGGCTGTAGCATTTGGACTGCCTATGAGTCTGCAATGGCTTATAGGGATTTAAATGCTTTTATTGTAGTAGCTGTAGTGTAGTATATAGTTCGTAGTATTTTGTTTATTTAATATATTAAGATAACTTATATTGAAATAGAACATAAATGTTATTGTAACTGTTTAAGTATCAATTTGAGTTGGAGATGAAATTTTTAATTATCTGTCTTGACTTTACACTAATCTCAATTTTTTTACGTTTGTAGGATTAGCCTGGCTAGTTACCCCCTCAAGTAGAAAATCTGTCGCCAAGCATCTAACGGTGTGTTCCGGCAGCAGTCCTTGAGAGCCAGTCAAATTACAGGCACATGAGACTTATCAACTATGTCTCAAGGTTACAGGCGCAGTGCAATTTGTCACTTGTAATGAAATGCATCTGTTATAGGCAGAGGTTAGTCCGCTTAACATCAGGTGGGCCTCGAGCTTGTTCCGTCACAATAACATAATAAAAAATATAAGTAGAACACTTGATATGGTTTTTAAATATGTTGTAGTTTGGATAGTTACAACTATTTTAAAATAATCAATAGTTTTAAATAGTTAGCTCTCGTCATAGAGTACCTATTTATTTTAGATGTTGTTTTAACTTCTTACCCAACTGGTAAAAATAGAAGTTTTTCAGTATCACATTATGTATATTTATTTGTATGTTTCTTACACGATTATTCCGCCAATCATGAACAGATTTTGGCAATCCAGTTTTGGTTGGGTAGGGTATAGCTTCCAATTATTCTAGCAGTTATATTCAATTAACTGAAAAATATTATAACAAATTATTGGAGCACAATAAAAACAAATTATCAAGTCCGTCATATAAAGTCGGAGCACGCGGGTTTAAATCCCGCCCGGGGCATAACATTTTGTGCACCGATAATTTTTAAATATATGATTTCGCTTAGCACGCGGTAGTGGTTGTAATCAATCATATTTGAAAATAATGTATTGGTATAACATGGTATCTTAATGGTAATTACAGGTTTTGTCAATAATGAAAAGTATGTTAGAACCAATGAATGGATTCAGGCGTTATTTTACGGAAATCCATATATAATAATAACAAATATTTTAAAAGTATTTTAAGAAAACATCAATTTAATTCTTTAATAAAACACTTAAAAAATCTTTATAAAATTTATATTTATCTATATAGTGACAATTCCACCTAATTTCCTGTTAAGCCGACGTGACGTTCAAACGCCACGCGATAATTACATTTCGAGTTTGTTTCGACAGCTATCTTTTATTTAAAACAATTGCATTTTTTTTCTTTTTGTTTCCGTCTACTGTTTTTCTTCTGCGTTATGTAGAAAGGTAGTGAATTTGGATAGTGTGAGATCAGGTGATGAGTTTTGATTACGAGTAGAGTGTAAGGGTATGATTTAAGGATTTGTAAATATTGATTTTAAAACTTTACGCACAGTATTTGGAACACAGAACTATGGTATTGTGTTCGGTTATCATTTTGGCATAGCAGAAGTTTATGTTATTGATTGAAAGGGGCCTGGTCCTAGTCCGGGCCTGGGCCGTTGAATTTTAGAGACAAAGCTGGGATCTTTGAGACAATAATATAATATGGAAATGTCGAACATATTTTTGACTCTGGAGAAAACAAGGACTAGTATAAGAGCAGGCCCCCTAATGTCATATGTTGAAAAAACTCTCCGTACCTTCGTATTTCAATGTGATGAGCCAAGACGTAACCATTTTTTTACAGATGAAATGTGACGCATGTAATATATTCAATGCCGTATCTAATCTTTGGTACATTTTGGGACGTTTATAAGAAAATGCTCGTTTGCCTACTAACTTACTCCTACGAGGAATCGTCCAGTTATTACGTCGTGATGACCGTGTAGCTCTGATAATAGTATCATGAGATGATTTGTGAAAGCGCAATCCTACAGCTAAGATATATAATTAACATAACAAAATCGACTTCAAACATAAACTACCCATTATCAGGGATAGCACAAATGCTACATACTCGTTATAACTAAATTACATATTTATAAGAGGAAAAATTATAGTTATGTGCGGGATTCGAACCTGCGTCAACCACATTGCCGGGGTATGCTCTGACCGACTGAACTAACATGAACTTTTTTTAAGTAGGAACTTAAAAAAGTTTATGTTAGTTCAGTCGATACACTAGGTAGTGTCACTTGCACTAAAATCGGTTAAGCAGTTTAGAAGTTATGGTGAAATAAAGAAACGCATAAACATACATATATACATGAACCCAGAAATAATAACACTCCTTTTTTTGGCAGCCGTGTAAAAGTTATTAGGATGTTGGTGTTTCATCATCCAGACCAGATATATTTCTATACTCAAAAAATCTTAAACGCATAGTGTTCTTATAAAACTTACTGTGTCGTGGAAACAAACATACCTAAAGACCGCACAATAAAAACTAACAAATATTGACTTAACAAATGATGTAACCAAAACGGTTGTGGTTCATTTATATGCTTTAGAAGTCGGAGCAAAGGGGTATAATAAATAGGTTAGCCTGAACAACATTTGAGAGCACATCATCTCTTACCATCAGGTGAGATAGTGGTAAAAGGCTAACCTATTAAGCATAGAAAAGTATACCAGCAAAATAGACTTATACTAGAGCGATAAAGGTCGTCTGGAAGAACTTGCTCTAACTAAGCGATAAGACTGTCTATTGTTAGTTAACTTATATTTTGTATTGTTATCGGTATAAGTTTTTCTAAATGGTGTCTCAATAAAGTGTTATCTATATATAGACTAAGGGCCTGTTTCAGAATGTTCGAGAAGTTCCGGTTATACTACCCAGAACATATTTAGTAAATAAAACACTATCTTTGTTCACAGTCATCGATTTAGCCTATCCATCGGTTAAAGCTTGAAACGAGCTGAAAGCGCTGTCATTTTTATCATTCAGTTATTTTATGTTCTGGGTAGTATAACCGGAACTTACTCGAACATTCTGAAACTTCTTAAACGGCGGTAGCTTTTCAATATTATTTCTAAAATAGTATTGAAAAGCTTGCCAAGGATATAATAATATGCCCTTTACCTACTTGACTGTTCTGAGATACAACAATATCATTAAAACAATTTCAATTGTGATTTCAGATAGAATGAAGGTATTCCAAAAAATTGGCACATTAGCTTACAAAACTGGTGGACTTTTCGCGTTCTGGCAAGGCAGCCGACTCTATGTCAGTAAGTAAAATGATATATCTAATTATTGAATCAACTTTTTTTGCATGGTGGTAGGGCATTTTGCGAATGCCCGCCTGGCTAGCTACCACCCTCAAGTAGAAAAACTGTCACCAAGCACCTAACGGTGTGTTCCGGCAGCTGTCCTTGAGAGCCAGTACTTCTAGGTTAGCCTGAACAACATCTTCGACCACATCATCACTTACCATCAGGTGAGATAGTGGTCAAAGGTTAACCTATCATGCAAAAAAAAAAACAAAAAAAAAAACTTCAAATTTAAATATTTCTGCCTGGAATTAATACTTACCTATAAGTTTCTAACAAAAAAAAACTGTCATAATTTATTTAAAGTACCTACATTGTGGGATTCATATATATGTCACATAATATACATCAACATTGTGTCGGAGGAAGTGACTGTTACGTTTCTTTTTTTATTCCTGTTGTTTAGCTTTTGACCACTATCTCACCTGATGGTAAGTGATGATGTAGTCGAAGGTGTTGTTCAGGCTAACCCAGAATTACTGGCTCTCAAGGACAGCTGACGGAACACGCCGTTAGTGCTTGGCGACTATTTTTCTACTTGAGGGTGGTAGCTAGCCAGGCGGACATTCTAAAAATGCCATACCACCATGCGGTCAGATTCGAATTTCACAACACAACAGAGTCGGATTCGAACCATGGACCTGCTGATCAGCAGTCCATAGCCAATGCCACTGAGCAATCACTGATTAAAAAAAAAAGATATAATCATCTTTTCGTTACAGACATCAGTGATCCTGGAATAGCGGAGTTGGTGCTCAAAACTTGTTTGGAGAAGGACGACGTGACGAAGGTGTTACGGATAGTTACAGGAAACGGCAGTGTGTTTGCGCCAGGTAGTGTTCAATATCAACTTTTTTTTTAAATGTCACTATATAAAAAAAAAACTCCAAAAAAAATGGAGAACATTGCATCAGCTGCACCGACAAGAGTCTAACTCTTAAGTTATAATAATAATAATCTCTATATAAAAAGAACAGCAACACAAAAATTATTCAATTTAGTAAGTTTATCTATCATTGAACTAAAATCTTGAATGTAGAAATTGTACCAGGAGGCAATGATAGGTAGAAAACAGAGCAACATCTGGTGGCAATACCAATGTTCTGGCCGACGTAAGAGCCAGCCCTTTGGTAGTTTGTATTTTCTCTCAGCCGCTTCGACAAATCTTTATATAGAAGCTATGTGCTTGGACCCCAAGGGCCTAACGTTTCTACTTCAAAAGGCACAGTTATGTTTCTGTATTGTACTGTATCAGCCGGAATGTTCTCTGCTGAACACAGCCTCCTCCATTAAGAGGGGGGTTCCATAATTCCCACGCTTGGCAGGCGTCTTGGAGATTGAAGTTTAAGTTATCTGTTCCTCCGAAGGCGCTGCTGCCCACCTTCAGTTTTTTTTACCTTAAGTCGCTTCTTACGACACTCAACAGGTAGTAATGGGGGTGTGATTTTCTAGCCCGACACCCCACGGGACCATATAGTTATGTAACTAACAATAATTATTATTTTAAATATGTTCACTGAATACTTTTTAAAAATTCAAAAAATCCTAATAGGTACAAACTACATATAATTCAAATATGTCTAGATATGATTACCAGTACTATCATGTGCTCATGCAAAGCACATTTTTTTGTTCTGGAGTATCACAAAGTATCTTTTGGAAAGAGTAAGGTTCCGGTGGCCGAGAGCAATAGGGATCCAGCGCGAAACCAGAGGACGCAGCTTCCATTGTCGTCCGGTACAAAAAAATGTGTGTAAATGTATAATTTGTAAACGTATAATAATTCGTATCTTAATTATTTTTTTTATGCCTGATAGATTCGCTTTTGACCACTATCTCACCTGATGGTAAGTGACGATGTGGTCGAAGATGTTGTTCAGGCTAACCTAGAAGTACTGGCTCTCAAGGACAGCTGCCGGAACACACCGTTAGGTGCTTGGCGACAGATTTTCTACTTGAGGGTGGTAGCTAGCCAGGCGGGCATTCGCAAAATGCCCTACGACCATGCTATAACGACTGCCATCCTGAGACAACAACCGGGACCGACGGCTTAACGTGCCCTCCGAAGCACGGAAACGCTCAGTAGTAATGTCACTAGCGGTCACCCATCCAACTCATGACTGCGGGCGACATTGTTTAACTTTGCTGATCGGTTGAGAACAGCTAAGTAAACTTCACTACGAGCACTTCAAAGGTATCTATAACCTGTACCCATACCCATGTACCCATATTTTTTTCCTATCGTATATTTGTAATTTTGTAATGTAATCCGCATAGCAGGCATTATTGCAAATATAACACTATTAAAAAAATCTATAACCTGATTGAGCGGAATAGTTACCCTGTACTTAATATAAGAAATTAAATAAGTACCAAAATATTGTATGATTTATAATAAATATCAGCATTCACATTAAAACAAAAACCTTTCAGTCCCAATCTGGCGTCCTCGACGCAAGTTCCTGGCGCCGACCTTCAGCCCAAAGAACCTGATTCAGTTCACACAGATCTTCTCTCACCAGAGCGACATCATGGTGAACCAACTCCAAGATGTCGCCGGCAAAGGTCCCTTCTCTATTTGGAAGTACATCACTACGTACTCTATGGACTCTGTTTGTGGTATGTTTGCATCTTTTTTTTTATGAAATATGGAGGAGTTATAAAAGTAGAGGAAGTAGTACAAAAGTAGGAAAGAAACTTTGGACACAGCTATACCATTGTGGTATAGTTGTGTCCAAAGTTGTGAGTGCTGGGATAACAGTACATAGAATTGAGTGGAAAGTGTCATCATCATCATCATCAGCCAGAAGACGTCCACTGTTGAACAAAGGCCTACCCCATAGAACGCCACAAAGAACGGCTATTAGCCACTTGTAAACACTGGCTACCCGCGACTCTTACGATGTCGTCAGTTCACCTGGTGGGGGACCTGCCAACTCTACTTCTTCCGGTGTAATGTGGTAACCACTCGAGAACCTTTCTTCCCCATCGGTTATCAGGTCGACGAGCAATGTGGCCCGCCCATTGCCACTTCAACTTGCAAATTCTGAGAGCTATGTCGGTGACTTTGGTTCTTTGGCGAACGGAAAGTGAAAGAAAGGTAGCAAGATGAAGAAGTAAAAGCATAGTGAAACAAAAAGGAAGAAGCAAAAAGGACACCAAGCATAGTTTAATATTTATATTTTTTTGGAATGACACATGCTCTGTATATTACAATATAAAATTACAACGAGAGTGAAAAATTGTAGTCACGTGCGGGGTCAATTCCTATAGGATGGTTAAGAACAAAAAGACACGAGGCTGTGTGTTGCAGCCGGAGCCGCAGACGAGGGCGTAAATCAGCCAAGTGTATAATGAGCAAGTTACTCACGAGTTTCACACGCACTTTTTCAACACCCTTGCGAGGAAATATATATATATATATATATATTGCACAAATGCGATACAAACAACAAACAAAAATTATGGAAAATAGCGCGCAAGTATTTTTTTTTGCGCGTGGTATATGTATTTTTGCTGATTACCTATAGACATATACAATACCTATAAACCTCTTTGATGTTACAAATCTATATTACTCGGTTAAATTGAAAATGCTCTGTTTACTTGCATATAATTTACAGTTAGGTACTAACTTAACTTTGTAGGGATAATTCTATTACGCACTAGTGTATAATATTATTATGCACGAGGGTGTTTTAGTTCGGTTTATGGCCCTAAGAACGATATAATAAAGCTCACTTTACGAGCAAGGGTGTTGAAAAAAATATAATGGTAGTAGTTAATAGAACATACTAGCAACCTAGTAAATAAAATACGCTTAGGCCTTTATCTGACCAATTCACTTCCAAAATCAACAAGCCCTTTGCATAAAAAAGTCTCTGAAATAACTATACGGAATATATACCTATTTAAATTTAAATATTTCCCAGAATCAACTCTAGGCGTTAAAATGAACGTGCAACGCCAACCAGACCACCCGTTTCTGAAGGCATTTGAAGAGATATGCAAACTGGACTCAGCCAGGGTCTGTCAGCCATGGTTCCACAATGACATAGTTTACAAAATGACTCCATACTACAAGCAACACGTTGTCTACAGGGCAGAACTGTGCGGGTTTATTGATCGAGTAAGTAACTATCATTTTACGAGTTAGTAAAAAAAATAAGCAAGGTACAACTCTACAAGTATCGATATCCAAAATACCAGTAAAGTTGTGGCGACCGCAAACCAGTATACCCATATATTCCCACTGGTGGTGACTTTTTTTTTTGTGCATGATAGGTTAGCCTTTGACCACTATCTCAACTGGTAAGTAATGATGTGGTCGAAGATGTTGTTCAGACTAACCTAGAATTACTGGCTCTCAAGGACAGCTGCCGGAACACACCGTTAGGTGTTTGGCGGCAGATTTTCTACTTGAGGGTGGTAGCTAGCCAGGCGGGCATTCGCAAATTGCCTACCACCATGCTATAACGACTTCCATCCTAAGATAACAACCGGGACTGACGGCGTAACGTGCCCTCCGAAGCACGGAAACGCTCAGTAGTAATGTCACTAGCGGTCACCCATCCAACTCATGACCGCGGGCAACGTTGCTTAATTTTGCTGATCGGTTAAGAACAGCTAAGTAAACTTCGCTACGAGCGCTTCAAGACTGCAAACCTTTATTTGTAGGCTATTGTTTGTGATAATCACAGAAAAGAGAATAGTATTATGTTTCTCTATGGTGATAAATAATGTTAATTATATAAATATATATGTAAGCACCAACTTCAAATAAAATACGTACATGAAAATTTAAGCTTAACAACAGCTGAAATGCCTATAGTGGTTAACGAGATGAACATATTCGTTTCATCTACAGTCAAGTAAGTTACAATCAGGCAATTAAATTCAAGAATATGTATAAATTTAAAAACCAGTTTAGCTTTCAATTTTATGACTGGCCGTCATTCGTTATACCTACTTCCTTAATAATGGTTTTGGTACCTACTTCACTTATACAAACGGTAGTAAAATTATCTGTTGGAAAAAGTTTTTTTTCTATAGTGCAGACAGACCACTATCTCGCCTGATGGTAAATGATGATGTGGTCGAAGATGTTGTTCAGGCTAACCTAGAATTACTGGCTCTAGCTGCTGAAACACACCGTTAGGTGCTTGGCGACAGATATACTACTTGAGGGGGGTAGCTAACCAGGCGGGTATTTGCAATGCCATACCACCATGCTGTAATGTAACAACTGCCATTCTAAGACAGCAACCGGGACCGACGGCCGTGCCCTCCGAAGCACGGAAACGATCCGTAGTAAAGTCACTAGCGGTCACCCATCCAACTCATGATCGCGGCAGACATTGCTTAACTTTGCTGATCGGTTAAGAACGGCTAAGCATAATACGCTACAAGCGCTTCAAGATGCTCTCTGTTATAATCGATGTAAACTAATTAGGTAATTTCTTTTTCAGATTATAAAAAATAAACGACAAATCGTTGAAGATGAGAAAACTGAACAACCAGAATCAGATCAGCGTAAGTATGAATCCTGGACAATATTTTTCAATACTGATTGTATAATTTGGAGACTAAATAAGTATTGCTATCGACATAGTCCAATAAATATCTAAACAAATATTATATACTCTTCCAGATTCTGCAAATCAGATGAAAACTTTCCTGGATTTGCTAATAGAATCAACGGGTGGAGATCGAGGCTACACAGACCTGGAGCTTCAAGAAGAGACTCTGGTTCTGGTTCTTGCTGGAACAGATACTACAGCCGTGGGAACTGCGTTTACAGCTCTTATGTTGTCAATGCACCCTGATATTCAAGATAAAGTTTATCAAGAGTAAGCGAATTGAAACCCTTGATCTGTCTCAACCTATTTTGTTGTTCGTGCTACTTATATAAACGATAAGGTTCATGCAGACCTTTATAAAGAAGGCTATCGGGTAACGAAAATGTACCTGGATGTGGAGAGTGTTGTATACACGCTTTCCACTTCAAATGGAACTATTTAATCACTATGTTCTCCTTCGCCGCTTACACAGAATAAATCTTCGAAATGTCCCTGTAACTTAGTGCAGTACATGGTTTATTGTCTGCGCGGCCTACTAAGGTAGACTAATAGTTAAATAATTATAACAATAGAAATAACAACAGAAGTTGACAATATCGTCCATTGCGGAGCTAAAAGGCCAAAGGTCCAATATATTGTATTTAAAGTAACACTAATCAAAAACATTTACATATTTACACACTTAAACAACTTATTTTTAAGAAGTATCGTGAATTATGAACGATTTAGTAGATATGAAAATATTTTATTAAAATGGTACTTAAAATACCAATGTGCAATTGTGCAATATTGTTTTTATCAGCGCTGCACTGATTTTTTGAACAATTTCTTGAAAGTAATTTCACTACTATCGCAGTACATTAAAAATAATAATCAAATATGTTACACTGTTATTATACCTTACCTATAGGGTAGACCAAGCTTGCACTCTAATGTTAACGGAACTTTAAATTTTAATACCAAGATGTGATGTTATAATCCTTTCCTCTGTACTTGTGCTTTCAAAGACAGCTTCTTTTGAAAGTCAGGTTTAAGACGGTTCAACGAATAAGCATTGCAATTCAACGAGGCAATGCTGCCAGCATGCTGAACACGCTGCCAACTGACATTTGGACTGCCTGTGAGTCTGAAATATATGTAGTGTTTTATATAGTTCGTAGCATTTTCTTAATAAAGGCATACTGCCGGTTATAATTAATTATATTAGATAAAAAAGCTAAAGTGATTTAGTCTGCTGACAATATCCGAATTCATTAGTATTTCTGTAGCCAAAGCTTACCAAATACTCACTTTTATCACGTTTATCACGTTAATGAAGAATAAACTGAATAAGACTGATTTTACTTTATTTTTAAGAGTACGAGATGTGCTGGGCAATTCAGATCGGCCTATATCAGCGGAAGACTTGCCTCAGCTGAAGTACCTGGATGCTGTGATAAGAGAAACTCTGAGGCTATACCCACCTGTGCCAGTTATAGTGAGGAAAACACTGGATGATCTACCATTACGTAAGCACATTTGTGGTTAGAATTATACAGGGTTATTGAAAAAATACTAACAACCTCTTAGGTTTGACTTCTGCTAGTCCTAACCTAGCAATGATGGCCGAGCGGTAACAGCTCTGGAGTCCCTGGTTCGATCCTCACCGACGGCTTGAGCTTCACCGCATCGTGGAAGGGTATTCTGCGACTGCCCGCCTGGATAGCTACCACTCTCAAGTAGAAAATCTGTCGCCAAGCACCTAACGTGTGTTCCTACCGCAGTCCTTGAAAGCCAGAAATTACAGACACATGAGACTTAACAACTATGTGTCAAAGTGACGGGCGCAGTGCAATTCGTGACTTGTGATGAAATGCATCTCTTATAGCCAGAGGTTAGTCCGCTTAACATCTGGTGGGCCTCGAACTTGCTCCGACACCATAACATTAAAAAAAACATATTAAGCATTTTGGACTAGCAGAAGTCAACCCTAAGAGGTTGTTAAAATTTTTCCAATAACCCTGTATTTACTAAGTGAAGAGTAGCATCAGGTCAATTGCCCGCTTGTTGGATACTTTGGTGACTGGTGGGAAACAAAAGTATCCGATCTGTATGTATGCCTACAAAGCAGGCCCGAAAACAACCATTCAGTTGCTCAAATACTTTCTTTGTAGCAAGTGTTGTAGTATTGTGTATCTATATGTGTGTGATGTTTTTTTTTTTAATTTCAAACAGACAAATAGCGGTGCCTGTACTCGTTGACTCTATTATTTCCTCTCGCCACAAGTTTGAGCTATTTCACTTTGGTAAGGCGCTTTTTTATTGCGCGTTTGGCTAACTTGACTAGAAAATACCTAATTAATTAATGTAATATTGGTGTGTTCCGGTAGCAGTTCTTAGGAACCAGTTCTACGTTATGTATGTTTATCACATTCGACTACATCATTTATTACCATAAAACACTAATTCAGGCACAGGCATGATTATTTTTGTTGATGCGTTAAAGCCCTTAGACTTCTTACGTCAATGATAGGAATAACTGCTGCTACTCCATATTTTAACACAATTGGTATTACTTGAACAAGTAGACTATGCGTCAAGTGAATGAAGAAGATTCTAATGTCTCTGTCTGTATTTTGATCTCCACACTGAGAAAAATCTAAAGTCAAAAGCGCCCTAATGACGGCCAATTTATATGGTATAAGGCGAAAAACCGACCAAACGTAAATACGTACAAAAACGCCTTCCAACTAGAAGGCGTTAAACGAGGTCAGTGAAGGCGAATGTTTCTTTTCGTCTTCATTTAAGGTGTATTTTGTGGTCTTACTTAAATATTGACTTTTCGATAAGGCTGATTAAGTCGTACGTTATAGTGATAATCACCGTATATAAACCGCCGTAAAAGTAAGGTATATTTTATGGTCAATACTGCAATTATTATCGTATAACAAGTTCAATTCTGAAAATACTTTACGGAAGGCGTTTTTGACGGTTGTGTTTATTCTAAAATATGGTACATTTTTATTGATTGGTGAAAATCATCTTAAGAGTTGTGAATTCATCTTACGTATTTACAATTCAACGGTAAAAGGTCAAATTTGATTTAAGCCTTAAAGTCGTTTTTCTCAGTGCAGCGTATCGATAAGTCTTTTAATCATACTATACTATACATATATTTAAATTTCACTCAATAGTTTTCTTTTTATATCAACAGGTATGCAAAAAATGTTTGAATGAAAACAGCTTTTTATGATTCTGGTCAGTTATTCATTCGATCTTATTTAGGTACGTTTTTGATGATATCTAGGTTAGGTCCTTATAATAAGTTTTCCGATATATGCGGCGGTTTTCATGGTTGTGTTAGGAAGTAGAGTACTTACTCTTTTTAGGGATAAAGCTGTCTGTCTTAGGCTAGCCTGAAACCCTTGACTTTTCTAAGGAGTCTACTATTAAATTTCGAACTAGAGAATCCCTCGTAACGTTCATAAATTAAGAAGATGCTTTATCCCTTTGGTACCCTACTCTACAAACAGAATGATATAAGAATTTTAGAAAAAGTTCATTTATTTCTTGTATTGTTTTAGCTATGAAGTGGGTTTATAATTCGTATTCATTCGCGCCTGATTACGTTTTTGTATCCTCATTAAATATTTTATACGCTTTCAAATCTCAGGGGTATTATCTCAGGGGTATTATTTCTTGATTGTTGTTTGTCACCACGTTGCCAGCTCGGTTTTTGAAGAAGATGTTCTCGGCGTGGGCTAAATAGTAAAAGTTTTCATACAAATTTTGAGGCACATACAAACCGCATTATTGAATAGCCGATAGTAATGGAATCCAAAACAAGAGATAAGCTCATAGAGATAATGCACTCACTCGCTTTTTTTAGTCTTTGTGCGGTGTTTGGCGACCTTACCGTGTTTAGTTCTTGCGGGTGGAAGCTAGCCAGGTGGGCTAATACCCAATTGTAGTTATATAACAACATGCCAAGCCACTGCTATACCGACATTGAGGCTGCGTATCTATCAAGATGTGCCAGGAAGATGAGCGGTGGTGAGGAAATAATCAACCAACAGGACCGCTGTGGTCAGCGATGAAAATGAAGCGGTAATATTACGTAACGAAAATGCGTTTGAAGCGCTCGTAACGAAGTTTGCTTAGCCGTTCTTAACCGATAAGCAAAATTAAGTAAAGGGTGAGTTGGATGGGTCACCGCTAGTGGCATTACTACTGAGCGCTGAGCCGAGGGAGGTTACAGCGTGGTGGTAGGCCAATGCCCGCCTGGCTCTACCACTCTCAAATAGAAAATCTGTCACCAAGCACCTAAAGGTGTGTTTCAGCAGCTGTCCTTGAGAGCCAGTAATTATAGGTTAGCCTGAACAATATCTTCGACTATATCATCACTTACCATTAGGTGAGATAGTAGTCAAAAGCTAGCTTATCAGCTCTAAATAAATAAAAAATGAGTAGTGGCCATTTCAAACAGGTGTCATTATTTTTAATTATTATTACTTTTCTCCTCAGCTTCAGGGCTTACTCTAGCCAAGAACTGCTGCATCTTGGTCAACATCTGGGCCATCCACCGTAACCCCAAGTTCTGGGGTGAAGACTGTACAATATACCGCCCTGAGAGATGGTTAGACACTCCATTGAAGCATCCTGCAGCATATATGCCGTTTAGTTTCGGACCGAGAGGATGTATTGGTAAGTAGCCAATATCAAATTGTTTTTAACAAAAAGACAAGCAATCTGTGTGTGACCTGTTTTTTTTTATTATGGAATTCGATGATGAATTTAAAGTGAAACCACCTAAAAGGTATACTACAAAAAGAGAATGATCAAAATCAATTCCTATTGGCGGAGTAGTTGCGTAACCAACATACGAAAGAAAACGTAGAGTCGAATAGAAAACCTCCTTCTTTTTTGGAACTCGTTAAAAATCTTTGCTCTTACCTGAATGACTTAATGGTATTTGCTCTTGTCGATTGGGAACATTATTTTAGGCGATTGAATAATCTTGTAAGAAAAGGGATTTTCAACAACAACTTTGTTTTCTAAAACAGAATAAAACAAAGAATTTACATGAAGAGGATTCAATTTTTTATTGTATTACGAAGAGAAAAGTCAACTATGAATAAATATGATATCTGGCAAATGTCGACCACCAGCACGCTGACAGATGTCGATTCTTTCATCAAAGATTTTAATCACTTGGCAAAATGGCGGGTCTATTTAGCGAGATGTTAACAACTAAATTTTGGCCTATTATTGATGACGTGGATATCACTGGCTTGTGGTTTCAACAGGACGGTGCCACGTGTCACTCAGCCAATGTAACGATAAAATTATTGCAAACGAAATTTCCCGACCGTATAATTTCATGAAATTCAGTAGTTAAGTGGCAATCTAGATCTTGGTGATTTTACACCACTGGATTAGTTTTCGTGTGGCTATGTTATGGACAGAGTCTATACGGAGACAATCGAATCGATTGCAGCCTTCAAAACTCATGATCCATATACACCAGCCATTTTGCCAAAAAGTGATATATTACTTTGATAAAAGAATCGACATCTGTCAGCATGCTTGTGGTGGACATTTGCCGGATATAATTTTTCATTCATAATTACCACACTTTTCTCTTCGTAAAACAATAAAAACTTCAATCGTGTTCATCTAATTTCTTTGTTTAAATTTAGAAACCAAAGTTCTTGTTGAAAAACCCTTTAGTATGAATCAGAAATGGTATAGATTATGTGTATGGATAACTGAAAAATAAGAAAAAAAAATATTTTCATAAAAATAGAACCCTTCCTACACCGAAGAGTATGAAATAACCTTTGGGAGTCGAATAATGATAATATGAGGTTAAGGTCAATGTTTTGAATCAGTATAGTATCAACTTTAACAAGTTATATCATACTTTTTAGTGTACACACTCGGTTCGTTTTATTTTTACAATCATATTTTTGTATATATATACTTAGCGCTATATACAATCTATCTATTTCAGGTTACAGGTATGCTATGATGTCGATGAAGACTGCAGTAGCTACATTATGCCGACACTATCGCCTGCACCCGGCGACTCCTGTCACCGACGTTCCACTGCGAACTAAATTCGGTGTCATGATGAAGCATGTCGACAACTTTGAACTACAGCTTGAAACTCGTATTAAGTGATCAAAATAAAACCTAATAAAACAGATTTATACATTACAGATGTAATATTATAATTATGTAGACCCATGCATCTTTATTTAACCTGTTGCTTATGTAATTTCAGCAAAAAACTATCACTTCATTTACTAAACATATTGCTGTTACAGCGATCGATACAATATCTCGCTCAAAACTAACATGAATCTGAGGATTCAGCCATGGAAGTCTCATCTTGTCGTGACCTTCAAATCATTTGTGGTGAGAATACTGAATCACGAGCTCCAGACATTCATGGAAGCTGCATCTTGACTGAATAATGTCAAGTTCCAGCGTTTCCTCGGTCGGATAAATGACGCCTCGCGCATCGCGTCGGAATCTACTATCGCGATAATAATAACTATCGCGAGTTTTGTCCATTATAAATAAATAGGTACCCGGCTGGGACTCGCCTTATATTTACCGGATAGATTCCGACCAGTTTCGGGCTATATTGTAGCCCTTCGTCTGGAGGGAGAATCACGGTTGCGCGAAGCGGCGAGCGCCGGCCCCTGCACGTAACTGACGGTTACGTGCTGAGGCCCGAAACTGGTCGGAATCTTTCCGGTAAATATAACGCGAGTCCCAGCCGGGTACCTACTTATTTAAAATTGGTCTTGTTTGTAGTACAACGTAAGTGGTACTATAGATGTCGCTCCATCCCAACACGATGGTTAAAGAACGATAGGAAAAAATTGAGTTATGACGTCATGTCATGTTATCTCAATTGGTTAGAGCATACCCCGGCTCAAGGGGTGGCTGGACGCGGGTTCGAATCCCGCACATGACTTAATCTTTACCCATCGTATATTTGTGATTTTGTAATGTAATCCGCATAGCAGGCGTTACTGGAAACCTAACAATATTAAAAAGGTTTAAATATGTCATAGGTTAATAAATATATCTGTTAGAGCTTGTTAAAATATATATAAGCACCTGCGTATTATAGTAATATTGTATCTAGATATTTAAGTATTTCTCCAATTTATGCTCTAAGGATATTTTTTGAAATAAATAGTCGTGATTTGAGGTATCAATGTCCATCTCATGCTTAGGCGAAAAATCAGTGTCGGTAGCTCGATCAGAGTTGTCGTGAGGGGAAATACCTTATCAAAAACGAAAAACAAGTAATAAATGCAAGATTACACCTATGCAATATATATGCCAGAGGTCTTTGGATTGTAATAAAATCGTTTTTTTTATTTGGAGTCTTTACCATATGATTAAGTTTATGTTTTCCTTCCATTGATACTTGTTAGCAAGAAGTTTAAAGTAAGGAAATTCTTCTTGCTTGTTACTCATTCAGAGATAATATTTTTTTTTTTTTGTTTAAGTCTGTTAGGTTAGCCTTTGACCACTATCTCACCTGATGGTAAGTGATGATGTGGTCGAAGATGTTGTTCAAACTAACCTAGAAGTACTGGCTCTCAAGGACAGCTGCCGGAACACACCGTTAGGTGCTTGGCGACAGATTTTCTACTTTTAATAGTGTAACAGCCAAGGAGGTTATACCCGAATTATGGAGGTCAGAGGTAAGGATTTCACCCTCTCTTACACACACACATAGACTGTACGCATGCACGAACTTTCTCCAACAACTTCTTTTTTAACGGTTTTTTTAAATATTTTAAATAAATATATGGATATAATAAGATACATTTGGAAATAGGAAATTGTAGTAATGCATATTGAATTTTCATAAAAACTAACGTGAGTTGACATAATTATTTACTATTATACCGTTCCTCAAGTTTCGCAGAGGGCGTTGCGAGCAGCCGCCCGCAGTGCGCGTCTAGCAGCCCTCGAAGCTGCCCGCTTTCTTTGAAAATTAGCATCTTTGCTGCTCGAACACCGGTCGGAGATTACGACCAAACATATTGAATTTATTTATTTTTTTAAAATAACGAGATTATTATTATCTAATTTAATTATTGTTTCTTATTATTATTATTTTATACTGTACTCGAATATAAATAATTATCTTGTTAGATTTTTAAGTAACTATTAATATATATATTATAATGTATTTGTAGATTAATTAGATCCAAGATATAAACTACAACAGGGGAGTACTAAATACTATAATACAGGCCAATCAGCCAAGTTTAGTAGTTAGAGAATGAAATGATTGTGTCTTGTAATGAATAAATAAATATTATTATTAAGGAGAATCATCTGTGTACATGAAAAAGTGTCCGTTCAAATGCATAACATTAGAGCGGCGCCAAATTAGCATCAAGATTAATTTAAAAAAAAACGCCTAATATTTTTTGAGAAGGATGCAGAAATAAACAAAAAAAGTAAGTTAGTAAGTTTTTAAGTTTACTCTTCCGGTTTGGCTGTGTGGCGTTTGTGACGTCACGTCGGCTTAACAGGAAATTAGGCGGAATTGTCACTAGATATATATAATTTTTATAAAGATTTTTTAAGTTTTTTTATTAAATAACTAATTTGATGTATGTGTTCTTAAAATACTTTTAAAATATTTGTTACTATTAAATATGGATTTCCGCAAAGTAACGCCTGAATCTATTCATTAACTGTTTGGAGTTTGAGTCTAGACTCATATTTTGACATAATGAAGTTTGAGTTTAACTCGAACTCATCTCTGAATCTCAGAGTAAAATTTCCAGACGGAATGGAATGCAGTTTTAAATTAGGTGGTTGTTAACAACACTGACTTATGAAAGATTGACGAAGTGTGGATATTATCAGATAAAATACTAATAATATCTACTTTTGATATAACTAACTTGAGTGATACAAAAGTAATACATGAAAATATATTTCAATAATTACCTACCGGGTTTATGGAGCTTATTGTTTACTTACGACCATCTGGTCTACGCAAAGTCGATAATGGACTAATTAATCAAGTAATTAAACATTTGCTTCACAGTTGTGTAAACCTATTAACAAAATTATTAATCTATTTTTTTAAAAGCTGTTTACCAGCACGTTATGAAAATTTAATCGTTGTATGAAAAGAAGATGCCAATATTTTGAATAACAACAGAAATGTTACGCTGATATCTACTGGTTTTTGTTTTTCACAGTATTCAAGTGTTGACGATGTCTTTGAATTTGACATAATTGATACTAATCAATTTGATGCAAAGGCATATTGTACGGATCCTAGACAAGTAGAATGAGGGCAGGAAAGTTAGTGATGATGACTCTGGCTACTGGCTCTCAACACACCGGAACACACCGTTTATGATGCTTGGGGACGGGTTTTCATCTTTGGGGTGGTAGCAGCCAAGCGAGCATTTACAAAATGCACTACCACCATGCTGTAACGACTGCCATGAAGAGATAATAACCAGGACCGACATCTTAACGTGCGCTCTGAAGCACGTGCACGCTCATTAGTAATATTACTAGCAGTCACCCATCCAAGTCATGACCGCAGTTGCTTACCTTATCTGATCGGTTAAGACCGGTTATGCAAACTACGCTGTGAGCACTTAAAAAATATGCAGTATATTTATTTTAAGCGTGTATTATTTTCAGTTATTGGATATCCCATACTTGCTGAAGTGGTTTTAAAAACCTGCCTTGAAAAAGACGACCTTATGCAAGTTGCCAGACCCATAGTAGGCCAAGGCAGTTTAATTGCACCTGGTAAGTATGTTTAAGATAATTAATATACTAGCTTAGTATGGAACTCGCTTCTGCCACGTCTGAGTGTTGTGTGTAGTTCCCGTGGGGTGGGTGCTGGGATAGAATTGTTGTTTCCAGGCTACTTGACACGAGATTCAACAAGAAAACTTAAAGAGCTGGCTCTGACAAATCAGACACTCACTGCTTATCAGAGAAGTCCGAGGGGTTTATCCTAGTCATGGCTATGAACAAGGTCACCTAAGCTTCTAACTTTCACCCCAAGCCTTGCCTCACTCTTGGCCCCAGGCACGTACGCGCAAAAACACCACGACAGCAGAAAAACCGTGGAGAGTACTACCCTGGGGGAAAGGTTTGCGACAGCCTTTTTAGTGCGAAAACAAATCGACTCAGGTTCTGACTAACTGTATTTACGTGTATTTTCTAATTAAGTTATGATCTAAATGTATTTCTAAGAATTTAAAAGAGTCCACTTCTTGTAGTTTTTCATTGTTATAGCCAATTTCAAGTGGTATCCCTTCTGTATTATAGGAATGAAATTGAATTAATTTTGTTTTATTTATATGTCGCAGACGACATGATCGTTGTGGGCGTACATGTGGGTACCATGCAAATGAGAAGATACTTATCACTAGATTAGCAGATTTGATTAGCAAAGACGAATAAAAGGTCCTTCTTAGGTAATTGTGTACGGTTTTATAATAAAGTTCCAATAAATAAGGTTGGATTACCCAATTATAAGAGTTCGCGTTAACCCATTAACTTTAATAACCTGGTCGTCATTACCACCAAAAATGTACACCGCTGTCATCTTATAGTCCGAATAGTCACTATCGTTATATCATCACCGTCAGCCCAGCTAGTCTCCAAAAATACACTGCTTTAACCGTCACTGTTCCATGTTCAGCTAGACCCACAAGATGGACAACTGTAAGATCGTATAGTCATTATCATTACTACTAAAATCATTATAGTTATAAGTCACTGTCGTAGTTCGAAAAGTATTCAATGTCATTTCATCATAGTAGCTAACTTCATCATAGTTAGTCCTAAACGAGAGTCTACTGCAACCGCCGTTGTCATTGTGTCAACTTGTCCAGCTGGACCAATAAGATGGACCACTGTAATATCGTATCATCACTACTCTCAAAACCTACAGTGACTTACACCACTGGTATAGTTTGAATAATCGTCAATGTCATTTCACAATCGCCAGCCCAGCTAGTCCCAAACGAGAGACTACTGTAAACGTTATTGTCACATATTCAGCTAGCCCAACAAGATGGACCACTGTAATATCGTATTGTCATTACTTTCAAAATCTACAGTGATTTACACTACTGGTATAGTTTGAATAATCGTCAATGTCATTTCACAATCGTCAGCCCAGCTAGTCCCAAACGAGAGACTACTGTAAACGTTATTGTCACATATTCAGCTAGACCCACAAGGGGACTATTGTAACATCATATCGTCATCATCATTACTATGAAAATCTACACTGATTTACATCTCTATCATAGTTGGAATAGTCACTATTGTCACTACATCATCATCAGCCCAGCTGGTGAGAAAGAGAGCACTTTTACATTTCGTTATCTGTAGAAATCTTTTTTTTTGGTAATGGTGTTTGTGTTTGCCGCTGCGATAGTTAACACCAGACTTTTAGCAATAAGATTTCGCACTGACACGGCCATACTGACGTGCGTACGACCTCGTACGACCTACATTACACATGATAAGAGAATTATAACATTGTTCATCCTGACATAGTTTCGCTGATTACAATTGACCCTACAGGTACTACCCTTTACTTTAACTACTGGACTAGTGTGTGAGTTAACATTTTTTTTATATATTTGTTTTCAGCCCTGAGCTGGTCACATCGAACCCTACAGGAGCTCCCCTACATTTTTAAGAACTGGCTAATTATGCTAGTTCAGATTAATATCCCTTTAGCATGGCATTGGACCGGATTAACCTTTCAACGCCTTCAAATCCACATTTTACCTTTTTTTTATTCACTCGTTTTTTGACGGTGTCCCTTCAGTTTTTACACTGGACCAGATTGACTATAGCTATCTCTTTCTTTTTTTTCACTTGTCTACTCAATGATTTTATATCATCAAACTCTCGCTCAGAATATCACAACTGCTATCACGTCATTAATCCTTACTCAGGCCAGAATTACCACTTGTTCTTATTAAATCATTAAGCCGAAGCTTCAAATTCCGCAACAGTAATCACATATAATCCGTACTATTGCCAGAATCACAGTTCCCTAAACGCTGATTACGCCAATACTCGCTTTTACCATCATAGAGTAACAATAATTGCCATTAACCATTTAACGATTTTACTCGCTAAACGCTTCAATAAAGAAAACAACAAATCCGAAGACACTCACCGAGTTTCTGTACTCCTGATAGTAGCTCAACCACACACCGGTTGACAAGTCGTTCCACACGCATCTTGATGCTGAACAGTAAGTTGCCACTGGTGGGGCTGCGCACGTAAATCGGCTCCCGAATATTTTTAACTATATAAATTCGTAAAGATAATCAAAATAGTATACCGCGGTAAAAGTGCAGTAGTAGTATAGAGATCTCCCAGAAATAAAGGCTTTATCCATCACTGATATTTTTGAATGCTTTGCTGTAGAGTTGATTTCGTATAGGTTGATAATTGTGTATTAACAGGATGCCTTAAAGAAACAATAAATCAATGTATATGAAGCTGTTCTTTGGTCAGTTAAATAATTTACTCAAAAACCTTAACAAAAAGCAATACGAACAAATGGTTGTAGCAGGTGGTTACAACATTAAGGCCAAGACCGTAATCAAAATAATTTCTTATTCGGGCGGAGCTAAAAGAAATGGGCGTTAACTTTTAACTCCTAAAAATATTCATTCGCACGGCGGCACTAGTCGCCGTACCACGCGTAGTATCGCTAAAGCTTCGTGAACTATTCGAAGCGGCAGAACAGAAGTGTAGATATAACAACATGTTTATCTGCAGTTACTGCGAACCGCTGTAGGGTAAGAAAATATCATTACTTTTAGGTATAGAAATATTTAATAGACTAAGCGAAGCGAGGTGGAGGTCTGAGCACTGTATATTTCCCCGTCAATAAATATTGATTACCTGATAGACCTACTTGAAATTTGGTAGAAAGATACCTCTTTCATAGTAACATAAATTGCAAGTAAGAACCTGTATGAGCTTAATTGGTTGATGGATTGCTGAGATTATGGGGTCCTTAAAACGAGATTAAATTTAGAAGTGAAAATTATATTTTAAAAACTAAAATGTAACCGACTTCTATTCCTGAAAAGGGTGAAATTACTTTTCAAAGTTGGTACCGTGTCAATTCAAAAGTATGATCTCAATACTGTGCTCACGGTACAGACTTCGACAAGTTCTTTCACTCTTTTCAGATGTATGAGTCGGTTCCACAGAGAACTATAGAGAGGTCCTCTTACGCGGTACGCGAGACACCTATATGCAGCGTCCACGGCATTAACCGCAAATATTACTAAAAACCTGTTCGAGGTGAGTGTGCGAGTAGACTATTTTTATTAAAATGCCGTATTGTTCAGTGATTGTCTGCAAAAATCTAAGCCAACATGTAAACTACAAGAACCAAGTTGTCACCTATCACTTGTATGTATTAAAATTTCAGATATTTAAAGTAATAATCGCAAATATAGCTTGAATTATTTTAGTTAGACCATTACCAAGGTACATCTTATACATATAACATGAAGCGCAAACATTGCCGTTTAGTTGTATAAGAACTTAAGGCTAGCTTCGTTTTGATCACCCAATAAATATCGTTTTAAGTGATTTGTCCACACTGGAGTATGAATCGAGATACACACGCTTGTGTGTAACAATGCGAGAACGTGGTAGTGCGTATTTACAAGCAAACATTGAAGAAAGCACTCAATTGTGAGTGCTCAGGAATAGGTGACTTGTGTGGCTGTGTAAGTGCAAATTGTGTAACTCTTGTGCGTTTACGTGTGGATGTGATATTAAGTGGAGAGTTCAGCTAAAACGAGGCGTAATAACCAATCTCTCGAGATCTGTGGTTGGTTCCATTTCGATTTAAAATTATTTATTCCACCCATTTTAGTGATGTGTGCTATTTATTTTTAAACACTTTTTTGATTTTGTCATTTTTGAGATGTTTTCCCATTGACAACACATCTGTATCTCGTATCAATAAGCCAGGCAGCCATACTTTCACGCATTAGTTCCTATTTTGAAAAATACCGCATCGTTTTTAGAAGGAAAAAGTGGAGAACAGAACATGTATCACAAAAGATAAATGTTGGGGCACATAGAGAGGCTGGATGAAAGAAGAGTTACATACCAAATTTATAAACCGTTGTGAATAAGCAAATCGGTAAGGGTATATAAGCGAATGTTTGACTTCATGAAGCGGTACGAAACGTAGCTTGTATGTTTACACGCACGTAAGTACGCACGCACCACAACATGCACACTATGATAAATGGTAACCGTTTTCAGTGTGCTAATCGTGGCCGCACTACGGTTCTGGAGGACTCATAGCGGCATTTACCATTAAGTGCTTGGCGACAGATTTTTTACTTGAGGTAGGTAGGTAGCCAGGTGGATATTCGCATAATGCCCTCCAACATGCCAAATTACTGGTTCTCAAGGACATATAGTGGCTTACGCCGTTAAGTGCTTGGCGACAATTATTCTTGAGAGTGGTAGCTAGCCAGGCGGGCATTTGCCAAATGCCCTACCACCATTCCAAATTACTGGTTCTAGAGGACTCACAGCAGCACATACCGTTAAGTGCTTGGCGACAGATTTTGTACTTGAGGGTGGTAGCTAGCCACGCGGGTTATCGCAAAATGCCCTACCACCATGCCAAATTACTGGTTCTAGAGGACTCATAGCGGCACATACTGTTAGCGCTGATGTTGAGAGGTTTCTCATGTGGTGTGAGATAAATAACGTGCAACAAGATGTTAACAAAATGCGTATATAATAATTTAAAAAAACAGTACAATGGTTGGTAAGTAGATGCGTAGAGGGTCGCAAGATGGCGAAGTAGTTTTTTTTTTTTTTTTCTATTGGATACGTGTAGATGCGCGCTTGGATCCGCAACATGCCCCCGGCCTTGGAAGCTCCAGCTTCAAAGAGGGCAGCAGTTAGTCCTGTGCTTAATGCTTGGGTTCTTCTTCCCGGAACAATGGACATATTTTCGCGAAGCTGCGCCGTATTGTGCCGGATGCCGTCCGGATGTCAGCCACGCGTGCCACGCCGTCTTTGCCACTGATAGTGTTGATGATTCGTCCAAGAGACCATTTCAGTGGAGGAAGTTTGTCATCTTTGATGATAACTAGCGTGTTTTTCTCAAGACTGTCGACGTTCTCTCTCCGTTTACATCTGGTCTGCAGCTCCGAGACGTACTCTTTCGACCAGCGCGTCCAAAAGTTGTGTCGTATCTGCTCCACTTGCTGATAGCGGTTCAGCAATCGTTGAGGTTCGCCTCGCATGTCCTGATACACCGGTGCTGTGAGCGGACGACCAACCAGGAAATGGCCAGGGCTGAGAGGAAGAAAGTCATGGGGATCAGATGATAATGGGGACAAAGGACGGGAATTTAGGATAGCTTCTACTTGGGTTAAAACCGTGGTGAGCTCTTCAAACGTTAAATGCGTGTTACCTATCACACGAGTGAGGTGTAACTTACATGATTTTATTCCAGCCTCCCAAAGACCTCCAAAATGAGCAGTATATGGTGGGATGAATCTTAGCTTTATAGCTTGGCTAAGAGCGTACTCAGCTATATCAGATGAACAATTAGTTAAGAATCTAGATAATTCGTTATTAGCGCCGATGAAATTCTTACCGTTATCTGAATATATCTCGTTGGGCTTTCCACGACGCGAGATAAATCGTTTTAAAGCCAGAATATATGCCTCAGTCGATAGATCACTAATTAGCTCTAAATGTGTACTACGCGTGACGAAACAAACAAATAAACAGATATATGATTTAACGGTTTTAGCACCCCTGCCTTTACGATTTAATGTGAGTATCGGTCCCGCGTAATCTACTCCGCTAATTAGGAATGGATAAGTAGGACTCAGTCGTTCCTTTGGCAGACTGCCCATAATAGGATTTAAAGATTTACCTTTCAATCGCTTGCACGTAATACAATCGTGCACAATTTTCCGCGCAAGATTCCTTCCCCCAATAGGCCACCATCGCTGACGAACGTCGTAAAGCAGTGCTTGAGGAGCGGCGTGGAACAGACGTTGGTGCTCGTATCGCATGAGTAAAACTGAAAAGGGATGTTTTGAACACAACAGAATAGGGTGCTTTTTATCATAATAAAAGTTTTCAGAGTAGTTTATTCGAACGCCGACTCTAATTATTTTGTTGGAATCGATAAACAAGTTTAGTTTAAAAAGACTCGGCATCTTTTGTAACGATTGCCTTTTACAAATTAAATCGTACGCTTCGATAAAAGATTCTGTTTGCGAAAGCCTTGCTAGCCCTAACTCAGATTCTCTCAGCTCGTCCAAAGTAAGTACGCCTGACTGACGGCTTGTTTTATTACGCGCGTTATTAATAAATCGTAGTACATACGCAAAAGAACGTCTCATTCGATCGAACTGAGAAAACCTGGAAAAAGGAAACAGTTCTACCTTTTGTTTGGTAAGCAGAACATTTAATGCGCTTTTCTTAACATCGGGAAGCTCGTCATCCCGCACTATAGATGAACTTGCATCCGAAACTAAGCTGGTGCAGTCGAAGTCACCATCGCGGAGGAAAGGCGGTCCTTCCCACCAAAGCGTAGAAGATGTAAGGTCAGCTAAAGAACACCCTCTAGACACTAAATCAGCTGGGTTATCACTTCCGCTTACGTGTCGCCATGGTAAGTCTCTCGTAAGTTCGTTGATTTCAACTACTCGATTTTGCACGAAAGTTTTGAGCAGGCTAGGCGCCGTGCGTAGCCACCCTAAAACTATAGTGGAGTCAGTCCAAAATACTACTCTTTTAAACTCGCAGTGCAATGATTCGCGTATTTTTGCATACAACTGCGCGCCTAACAACGCTCCACATAGTTCAAGTCTAGGTATAGTAACTGGTTTTAACGGCGCGACCTTGCCCTTGGAGCAGAGCAGTCTGACTGATGCGCTGCCCGCCCTATAATTAACCGCGCGAATATAAGAGCAGGAACCGTAAGCAGTTAGCGATGCATCGGTAAAAATGTGAAGTTCTATATAACTAGCCCCAGTATCTATAACATGGCGTGGTACGCGAACGTTCTCGAGCGCTGATAAGCTAGTAGCGAACCGGTTCCAAGCCTCCGCGACGTCACGGGGCAGCGTATCGTCCCAGTCTAATTTTAATAACCAAAGTCTTTGTAATAAAACTTTCGCAATCATTATAGTGGGACTAAGTAAACCATAAGGGTCAAAGATCTGAGAAACATGAGACAATATAGAACGCTTCGTGATTTTTGTGTCGTTTTTAAATTGCGTGTTGTAATGAAACTCGTCTGTTACGTTATTCCAACCGATACCTAACGTCTTGCAATGACTAGACTCGTCTAAATTCAACGGTTTAATGCCGTCGAGCATTTTTAATGATTCCTGATCACCACAATCAAAATTAAACACCCATTTGCGTAGTGGAAAGCACCCTGATTGCAAAACCTTATATGTTTTTTCGCATAAATCGAGTAACTTGTCTTTGTCATCTAGCGTGGTGATCATGTCATCTACAAAAAAATCTTCATCAATGACTCTTTTGACTTCGGGGTCACTGCAATTAGCTGCAGTTTGTTTTAAACATCGACATGCCATAAATGCCGCTGCCGCTGTACCATATACGATACGGTTATGACGATAAATAGATAATTTATGGGTCGGATCATCACGCCATATGATCAACTGTAAATCACGCTGGTTTTCACATACTTCAACCTGTCTGTACATTTTTTCAACGTCTGAGCAAGCAACGTATTTATGTATACGTAAGCGCAATAGTATAGCTAGCAAGTCTCCCTGTATGGGCGGGCCTACGCGCTGAATATCGTTGAGCGAAATTCCAATGCTTGAAGCAGCGCTCGCGTTAAATACAACCCGCAGCTTAGTGGTAGTGCTATGCTCGCGTAATACACCGTGATGCGGTAGGAAAAAATTAGGTACTCCGTACGTGTCAACTCGCGTCATATGACCTAAGGATACATATTCGTGGATAAAGTCAGTGTACAACCGTTTGTATTCGGGATCACGTTGTAAACGCTTTTCCAACGATAAAAATCGGTTGAGTGCTTGAGGATACGTTTCTCCTAAGCTTTCTGTTGAGGATTTGAGTGGAATGTTGACACAAAACCGTCCGTCACTATTGCGCGTCGTAGTTTTGACGAAATGGTCTTCACACTCCTTCTCTTCCTGCGAACGCGTATCAGAAGGCTTAGGAAGTTCTTCAAGCTCCCAAAACTTGCGTAATTGAGCTTCTACCGTTTGAGAGAAATTACAATGAATATAATTTTGATATCGCTTTAAATTTATAGGACCTGAAATGATCCATCCTAACTGCGTATTTTGTAGGAAAGGACCTCTAGGTAAACGCATTTTTCCTTCGCTTAATAAATCCCAAAACTTATCCGCGCCTATAAGGATATCGATGTTTTGAGGCTCATGGAAATTGGGATCAGCTAGCTGTATGTTTTCAGGGATCCCAAACTGTTGTTCGGGTATCGCTGGCAACGTTGACGTAATGTTTGGTAAAACAATACATTGTATTCGCATAAAAAATGGGTTGTTTCGCGATTTAATTTCTATATCACATATTTGCGTAGATTGTGATATGGAATTTCCAACCCCGCGTATTTCGTGAGTGGACTGTATAAATTGTGCGCCTAATTTTTCGCATAATGATTTTGTTATGATACATCGTTCGCTTCCCGAATCTAGGAGCGCGCGCGCTGTTTGATAATTGTTGTACCTATCTTTCACCTCCACTAATGCCGTTGATAATAGAACAGGTTGCACACACGGATAATTAGCGCATAGAATATTAGTGTGCGTGCCTACTGTATGCTTATCGATACTAGGATTTGCAGGAGGCGCGGTGAGGGACGGCTGCATTAACGAAACCAGTTTGTTATTTGTATTAGAAGCGGGGGAAGCTACTTCCCGACTCATTGCACTATCTTTGTGGATTAGCGAGTTATGCTTTTGGTCGCATTTCCTACACGCACCAAACCTACATTCATTCACAGTATGCCCTGCGCGTAAACAGTTTTCGCATAGCCTGTTATCCTTAACGTGTTTTAACTTAGCATCTAAACTATAATTAAGAAATTTTTGACATGCATATAGTGGATGATTATATTGTTTGCAAATAATACATGATTTTTTCGCTTGACTGTGCGGCTTATCGGTGGAAACATTGCAGTGAATTTTGTGACTAGTTGGTGCGTTTGTGAATTGCTTTTTGATACTAGTGCTCGCGTGTGAAACTTGCAATGTTTCCAACATATCCGCCCTGTCTTTGAGAAACGTCATTAAAACATCCACCTTCAAGTTTGACTTAGAGTCACCAGATTGTTTGAGTATCGTGTTTTTGTATTGTTCCCACTCGCGTTCTGTGATTTTATCTAATTTTGTGACAACAATATATATAATCAAAGTGTCCCAGCTGTCCACCGGTTCACCTAACAACTTTAATGCACGTAAATTCTTTAAAATGGTATCTACTAAGTAACGTAAATGATCTGGTGCCTCTTTTGTCAAAGCCTGCATGGTAAATAGTGACTTTACGTGATTGTGTACGAGTAACCTGGTGTTGTCGTACCTACTGACAAGCAGTTCCCATGCTATGGCGTAATTAGCAGCAGAAAACTCAAGCGAATCGATCACCAACGCTGCACTGCCCTTTAGTGAAGACTTGAGGTAGTGGAACTTTTGTATAGTAGTGATGTGATTGGAATCGTGAATAAGCGACTGAAAGGTATCCCTAAATTCCAACCAACGATCATAGGTACCGTCAAAGGTAGGTATTGCAATCGTAGGTAGTTTTACTGACTGTACGTCGCTACTGTGAACTTTCTTGTAACTTGAGTCATCTTCTCCATTACCAAGCATACATTCAGCCCTCGCTAAAGTGTCGTAGTAGCTATCTTCAAACGATTCGCGTTGACTCAATTGTTCGTCAAGATCTACTTCTAAAACCGACTCTTCTAGTTGCGTTTGAAGATTATTAAACTCTGCGAAAAGGCTAGAGGCTCCCTGAATGCGTAGCTTTAGATCTGCTCGCGTTTGTACAGGTAATGGTGAGACAGATTTTATTGTATTTATATAGTTAGAAAACCGAGTTAGACGACCCTTCACAATAGCGCGCTTTTTAATTAAATCACGTATTAATTTATTTATTTCGTCGTCATCTGTAACCGTCAACTTGTACGGAGATTTAGATCTAGCCCTAGGTTCTGTGCTCATTTTGAAAGTCCAGTAAAAGGTGGAGTACTCACGTTTGGAAAGTGGTAGTTATGCTGGCTGCGGCACACACTGATAGACACTATGCAAACTGATGGTAGCTCACTGCGTTTTAATTATACTGAAACAGAAGCACCACGGAATCAACACAAGGAAAGCATAGGAGTTTGGCAATTGTGGATGGCTGGCCGTACCTTTTCTCTCGATCTTCCGAAAACAGCCGTTGACACTATGCGTGCGCTCAGGAGGTCGTGCGAAGGTCACTAGTCCGTCGTGTATCCGGCTCGAAGGACCAAAATATGTTAGCGCTGATGTTGAGAGGTTTCTCATGTGGTGTGAGATAAATAACGTGCAACAAGATGTTAACAAAATGCGTATATAATAATTTAAAAAAACAGTACAATGGTTGGTAAGTAGATGCGTAGAGGGTCGCAAGATGGCGAAGTAGTTTTTTTTTTTTTTTTCTATTGGATACGTGTAGATGCGCGCTTGGATCCGCAACACATACCGTTAAGTGCTTGGCGACCGATTTTGTACTTGAGGGTAGTAGCTAGCCAGGCGGGTAATCGCAAAATCCCCTATTACCATGCAAAATTACTGGTTCTGGAGGACTCATAGCGGCATTTACCGTTAAGTGCTTGGCGACAGATTTTTTACTTGAGGGAGGTAGCTAGCCAGGTGGATATTCGCAAAATGCCCTACCAACATGCCAAATTACTGGTTCTCAAGGACACATAGTGGCTTACGCCGTTAAGTGCTTGGCGACAGTTATTCTACTTGAGGGTGGTAGCTAGTCACGCGGGTATTCGCAAAATGGCCTATCATCATGCTAAATGACTGGTTCGCAAGGACACATAGCGACTTACGCCGTTTAGTGCTTGGCGCCAGATTTTCTAGTTAGTAATATAATTATAATCAATATCACATAACTATAAAATCACCGTATCACACGTACAGTACCCTAAAAATAACAAAATGAAATATTGTACTACGGGTTAAAAATCTAGGTACCTACTAAAATAGGAATTAACAATGCCGTGTCTAAACTTTTATCATCTCGCTCAAAGAACTTATTATAAAGATTTTATAAATCAATATAATGAAAAGTACTTACTCAATATTTTTTTTGATTGAGGGTCAAAAATGTATAACTTGCAAACTAACCTATGGTAAAAAATATTGCATTAATTCGTAAAATAAATGTACTAAAATGATGGCGTAACGAACGGCACAGATCCCACGTCCAAACGGCCCGAGCGCTGCGGGCAGACTGATTTTCGTTGCGATTTATTCTTGCCACCAGGGAATTTAGTGCCAAAAATTCTTAAAAATGTTTTTAACACAAGTAAGTAGATATTTTATTAGATTATAGTATAAGCTATTTTATAAAAAAAGAATTGTTATCCTAACTTTAACTAATCCTCTTAAATAAATAAAAAACAGTCCAAAACGGGTGGCCGATTACAATTTATTACAGAAGAACTAATAAGTTCAAATAAAAACGAATTAACAAACTCACTAAATAAAGAACTAAAGATTACGATATATTTATTTCGCATATTTTGAGCTCATAGTTTCTGTAAAAAAAGTTTCCAAAAGTGCGCGTTTCACTACGGTGATCGCCTTAATATAATATATTAAAACTTAATCAAAATACGCGTAATTTAGAGCGATTAGTAATAAACTTTAATCTTAAACTAGCAGTACAACAATCTACTAGAACAAACATGCATAGACAACATTGCCCACGACTTCAAAACTGTTGTACTGCTATTTATTATATATTAATTATTGTATACATATATTAAATCCGTGGCGAGATAAGTTGTTCATACGTTAAATCACCATTAGATGTAACATTCTTCCGATGTATTGACCCGTAGATATTGTAAGCATTCATTGTTGTAAGTGTTTTATACTACAAACGTGATATGAAACGACAGTCGATGTAGCATACCATCTATTATCTGTATCCAGGAACAGTTTTCGATAATGTGACAATCGATGTTAAAACTTTCAATAATATGTAGAGAACCTAAAGCGTTGGTGAGTTGGATATCCGTTTACGCAACTCATATCCAGCGGAGGCCAGCCGAAAGTTGTTAATAAAGGTATATAAATACAAAAAAAATATTAAATGTATATATGTTAGAAATTGCTTTCATAGGTTTGGCCTGGAATCTAGAGGAGCCTAAACTTGGTTTGTGTGGGAAATATTTTTTGATTTATTTAAAACAGGTACCCAAAATGTTTTGTAGTTATATTCATCTAGAATAGGCACAAAAACTCCATAGGTGAATGTTTGCTCTACATTTGTGTATTCTCCCGATCCACATAGATACTATAAGATCTATATTCTTACATGCATTAAGCCGTAGATGTCATTATCGTTTTAGTTGCTATCTGGCATCCTCGACGCAAGGCCACAGCACCAACATTCCGCATGAAGAACCTCGTGAGGTTCGTGGATTTGCTAAGAACAGCAGTGTGATGGTGAACCAGTTAGAACAAGCCCACGATCGGGAGGCTGTATCCTTGTGGGAATATATTAATTCTTACACCATGAAATCAGTATGTGGTGAGTAGTAGAAAAATATTTTTTTGTACTTTTATAAATATATAATTATTATAGTTTAACAGTGATATTTAATATGAAATAGGTTACTTCCAAAATGTTCCTCTAAATTAGGCCTAATTGCTTCAGGTTGACTAGATTAACCGATAAGCGTAAAAAAACATACTACATGTACAAGAGTAAGAGAGCTACGCAACTAGCACATGCTCTACAAGAGCTGCTAAGAGCATAGTTACTAACGGTATTGCTTTCATAAGTTTTTTATTTTTTATGGGATACGAGGGCAGACGAGCTGGCGGGACACTCTTGATGGTAAGTGGTCACCATCACCCACGATGATCCTTTCACCTGCAGCCTTCTTTTTGACATGGGCAGATACTGTCAACGTAAAAATGGCCGCCGGTTCTTTTATACGCCGAATGTCATAATAACAAGTAAAACTGTTATGTGTTCGTAAACATATATAACAGACCTATACATTTAGTTAGTCCTTATTTATTTTTCCATTATTTTTGCAATAAAATTATCAAATATATGCGCGGTCTGACGTACAGATCCAAAATATTTCATAATTTTTAACAGATTGATATTCTAAATTTACATGTACATATGACGTTATAGGTTGTCAATTACAATTAAAGATTATTAAAAGAGAAGGAAGGCAGGAAATATTACAAGAGTATATTTTATACAATAAAAAACCATATGTAAATAATAATTCCAATTTAACGTGGCTGAAGTACTCATAAAAAACTGACCTTAAAACCGCTCCAAATTCTCAGATTTCGGTTAAAAGGAGCAAATTTTTTGTATTTGTTTTACAACTAAGATATAAACACATAGTGTTAAATAATAACAAAAGCACTATACAATGCGATTAAAATAAGAATAGGACGGGATCTCGGCTAACTTCACTCATATTCACTCTAATAAGTACGATCAGCAGAACAAACTTAAAAATAAAGCAGTGCCATATATTTATAGGTAAGTTTAGATAAGTGACCCGAATTGTTAATTTTAATAAATTCATATTTTTAAGGTTGACAGCACAGACGCCATTTTGGTTTGATGAAAACGCGGGCGTCAGGGTCTTTTTTCTCCGACAGTGTACTACTACGCGACACGTGCCCGAATGTTTTTTATTTTTTGACTGTTTAATTTGTTCTTGTTGACTGTTTAATATGTTTTTGGTGATTAGAGGACAAAATTACGGCTCAAATTAACGATCCTCGATAGCCCAGTGGTTAAGGAAAGTGGATGTCCAACGCTTTCGAGGCTGGTAACCTCCTGGAGTAAAATGTCATGAAATTGTAATGCCATATACCTTTAGGGGGAGGGATGGATTGGGCTTAGGGTCTCCCAAAGTGACCCCAACGCAGTGGCGTAGCCACTACTTTACGTCGATATTATGTCGGAGTGTGGTGCTGCCCCAGTCGTACCGGCCCATTCAGCTGCAACCCATAGAGTAGTACTGTACCTGTACCTGTATCAGCCGGATCGTCCACTGCTGAACACAGCCTCCCCTATTAAGGGGGTATTTGCCATAATCCCCACGCTTGACAGGCGGCTTGGGGATCGCAGTGTAAGATGGCAGTTCTTTAAAAGGCACTGCTGCCCACCTTCCAGTATGTTTCCCTTAGTCGCCTCTTACGACGCCCACGGGATGATATGGGGAGGTGCAATTATAACCCGGCACTACACGGGGCTAGTACTATTACCACTAATTGAATTTCAAATGAAGATCATTTTAGTTCACATTGGATAAATCCAGTAATTTGGGGTCTTATCGTTTAATAAGACCCCAAACTACTGGTCGGAAAATTACTGGATTTATCGACGGAGACACAGTTTCGGAATCCAGACTGTACTGTATCAGCTAAAAATGTCCACTGCTGAACACAGCCTCATTTAGGGGGGGTTAGCCATAATCCCCACGCTTGGCAAATGTCTTGGCGATCGCAGTATAAGATATCAGTTACTCAGAAGGCGCTGCTGCCCACCTTCCGGTATTTTACCTTTAGTCGCCTCTTACGACACCCACGGGTAGAAAAGGGGGGTTGAAATTCTAACCCGGCACCCCACGGGGGTGATTGCAGACTGCTATTGAATATGTCTGTATCACAAATTCCAAAGCTACACTTTGCTCCACTCTACTAACTAGGCAGTATCCAATACTACATACCAATAACAATTACAATGTACCACTTAATCATTTCCCCGTGGAGTGCCGGGTTAGAATTGCACCTCCCCATATCATCCCGTGGGTGTCGTAAGAGGCGACTATGGGAATAATTATACTGGAAGGTGGGCAGCAGCGTCTTCTAAAGAACTACTATCTTACACTACGATCTCCAAGCCACTTGCCAAGCGTGGGGATCATGGCAAATACCCCCTTAATAGGGGAGGCTGTGTTCAGCAGTGGACGAGTCGGCTGATACAGCACAGTACTTAATCATTACAAATTTACTTTTAATAAAACGCAGATTGCTCTGAAAAAATTAAATTGTGTCTGATTATCATTTTTTCTTTCATTATACAGATCATCAAAGAAACCCAAGAACGTGAAGTAAATGCAGATGGGAAAGGTAAATATAAAAAAAAATATGACTCCTTCTCACAGATGCTCGTGAAAATTTTTGCCAATTTGAGCTACCGTGATGGGTCATTGTACAATATTTCTTTTATAAGTAAAATATCATAATTATTAACAAGTTAACAGGACAATTTACATATATTTATTATGGTTTATCATAATTAGTTATTTAGTAGTAGTAATTAGTTAGTTACACACTGAAGCCTGTGCTCGTCGCTTCGCGCAATCGTGACTCCCAGACGAAGGACTTCAAAACAGTTCGAAACTGGTCGTAATCTTTCCGGTAAATATAACGCGAGTCCTAGCCGGTTCCTAATAAGTTTATCATAATATCCCAAAGTGATAAACGTTAAGGTGCTATTCCGAACGATACTGATTGAAACTGAAGGCTGTATGTGCAGCGGCTGTTCTTCTGGTTTGTGTGTGTTTCTATAATAACTTCCTAATGCCTTCTAGGATTACCTGCTGTCCCAGCATCGTTCGTAAAAGTGCCTGACAGATTGCAATATTTATTTATTCAAAATACAAAATACAATTACAGCTATCTTTACAGGAATTTTCTAATGCAATAGTGTAAGTCAAATTCATAATCGTAACAAAAACCCTATAATAACTTCAATCAAATTAAAAACAAATAATAAATTGAAATTATATAAAAATTAAATGAAATTAAATCAAAGTCAAAGTTAAATCAATATCAAATTCATATCAATGTCAAATTCAAATCTATACCAAATTAAACCAGAATTAAATTAAAATTAGATCCAAAATTAAATCAAAAATAAGTCAAAATTAAATAAAAATTAAATTGAAATCAATGTCAACAATAACATAATACAAATATAATAAAGCAAATAGGTCAGTTCTTTATAATATATTTTTTTAGTATTATTTTTCCTAAGAACTGAATATGTTTTCAGAACCCAGGGATGGTATCAAGACTATAGTGGAAATTCTTGCAAAAGCAAAGGACAGTTGTATCGACGATGTTGCAATCCGTGAAGAATGCATAATACAATTTTTTGCTGGCACCGACACAAATGCCATCGGTATTGCTTTCACGACAGTCCTGCTAGCGAGACGACAAGACGTACAAGAAAAAGTGGTTGACGAGTAAGTTTCCTTATTATTACAACATTATTATTGCATATATCATGTAGCACTCGTAGCGAAGTTTGCTTAGCTGTTCTTCATCGATCAGCTAAGTTAAGCAACGTCCGCCGCGGTCAGGATTTGGATGGGTGACCGCTAGTGTCATTACTACTGAGCGTTTCCGTGCTTGGGAGGGCACGTTAAGCCGTCGGTCCCGGTTGTTGTACAGCATGGTGGTAGGGCATTTTGCGAATACCCGCCTAGCTAGCTACTACCCTCAAGTACAAAATCTGTCGCCAAGCACATAACGCCCGTCACCTAGAGACATGGTTGTTAAGTCTCATGTGCCTGTAATTTCACTGGCTCTCAAGGAATGCTGCCGAAACACACCGTTAGGTGCTTGGCGACAGATTTTCTACTTGAGGGTGGTCGCTAGCCAGGCTGTACTGTCGGGGATTATAGTCATTTCGTCTACATTGTGGTTGATGTTGTTGAATGAAAGCTTCAGGTTTACTTTCAGTAAACGTTTAATAATTTACAAGTATAGAGGTTTGCTTTCATTTAGTTAATTAGACTGTTAAATTATGATTATGTAACAAAATCACAAATATACGATAGGAAAAATTTAAGTCATGTGCGGGATTATGTGCGGGACTTAAATTTTTCCTATCGTATATTTGTGATTTTGTAATGTAATCCGCATAGCAGGCGAACCTAACAATATTAAAAATATGATTATGTAGTTATGGTAACGCGGGCTAGCGCTGTGGATGGCGAACAGAACAGGAGAACAGGAGTGATTCGAGGCGGCGGCATTCGGTTCGTTCAGATACATTGTATCGCTGTGTTCGTCAGCGGCGCTAACACCTACAAAATATATTATATATCATCAAAAATACTGAAGTTAATACTTAACCGGTTTTTGTTTATAAACATTTTTCATTTCGTTGTCATTTTGTAATACTCTGACAGTCCTTCATATTACTTCAATAAATTTCAATTGATAAGCTCTCTGTTTATATTCAAGCCTAATAATAGTGTGGTGCCTAATTACTTGTCAATTGTAGTCTGCAATTGACTAGAAATATCACAAAATGATCTAGCCCGCACGTTATCACGACTAAGCTGAGACAAACAAAACCCGAGCTTGACGAAGTCTTGTTGTGATAAGGCATCGTTTGCCTCCGAAATAAAATCAATTCAATTTTAATACCTTATACTATATTTACTACTACTATAATACTACTATTCTTTACTACTAGTATAATTCAAGCGCCCTAATTAAAAAAGTTTAAGACTCAGCAACGTAAATGATATCTCAAATTAAAGAGCAATAACCAAGCATGTTTTTAAAGTTGTCTGAACACCTGAGTTTTTTTTTTAAATGACGGCAAAATTAACATTTTTTATTTTCCTTCTTTTTTTGTAAAGTTTAAATGCTTTGTAGGTAACTTTTTTGGACACAATGGAGCTTAAAACTACTTTGGTACGATCGGGTACACATTGGACTACTGGAGTAATAAAAAAACCGCCATTTCTGTTTAGGCTAGTTGTTATTAGCATTTAATTGATCAATCTTGGGTATTTCGTGCTAAAATCGTAAAAGTCCCCTTAAAAATCGAAATCACGGTAGATTATTTTTTTTGGATGATTATTTTGTAAATGGTCTAGTGTAACACCCCTTCAAATTTGTGCACCCGACCACCAAACACCCTGTATTTAGCGGCTTTTGTGAACAAAAACTTCGTTTTCTTGGTAGATTTTTTAACCGCTTTCTCAAGAGTCAGGTCATCTGCCCTCAAAAGTTGGTCCCCGTTCACCACTGTCAGAGACTCTGCATACAATTCTGTCTCAACCCAAACCAAACTTCTAGTTGTTTAATCGCACTGTTGTCTCAAAAGTTTAAATGAAATACTCAGACATGCTCTCGCCTTTTTTTGATTTCAAGTAAAGAGTTAAAATCAAATCTTAATAATATTCGGTTTTGTTCCAAAATATGCATCGAAAACTTTGATTAGTATATTTACATCGTCTTGGTCGACATCATTCTAATATTTTTAGTTGAATATATTTCACATCCTCGGGGACGATCATAATTATTAAAAGATTGGTTTGTAAGTCACTTACTCTTATACACACCTTTATAAATTCCTGGAATCGTCGTAACTATTTTCTATTAATTTGTGCCTCCTCCTCAACGCTCGTCGTGGATATTTAGAGCATCTACCTTGCCACGCAGGACTTCAAGCATGGTGGTTAATTGACTGAATTCTCTTCATACATCCAAGCTGTTGTACCCAAAGCTGCCTAGAAGGAACCTTGTTGGGTACAAGAAAGGATGGTACCCATTTTTTCGCTTGTGGAGGAAATGGAAGGAATACTTTTTGTACTTTTTTCAGAAGCAATGCATAAGTACTGTCATGACCAACTACTGCAAAATGAACTGACTTGAAGCTTGTAACGTACCCATCCACTATAAATTAGTTTTATAACTTCATACCCTTTAAAGTCTCGAGAATTCCTAAATAGGAAACCGAGCCGGCTAAAGGACTCCCTAGCAATTGTGGTGATGTAGTCATGAAAGGTCAGTGTCCGGTCAAAATTTACACCTAGATCTTTCATTGCTGAACACCTGAATATATAATTTTGGCCTAGGTGGTAATGTAATTCAATTGGGTACCACTTTCAACTAAAAGTCATGACGTGACATGTAGAAGAATTGAATTCCATGCAATTTGCGAACCCCCAGTTGTAAATCCCATCTACATCACGCTGGAGTTTCAAGCAGTCATCTAAGACTTTATTACTGAAAATAATTTAGATCTTCTGCATTTGGCATATATTATTACTTCAGGAAGATCATTGATCATCAGAATAATATGTAGCAAAACTGTGTTATATTAAAGACACACCCTTTTCAATTGTAAAAAGTGGTTTTTGAAGTTGTTTGAATATTTGAAAAAAATATTATATGATGCAACAGAAAACCTCATCTAAATAAGTGCCAGAAGACTATGTCACGAAGATAAACTTGCGTCCACACTTTATGACTCCACACGCTTACTCACTCACAACTAACACACCCTACTCATATAACACACTCACACAAAACACTAACTTAACTCGATCTGCTGTTATTTGAATGTAATATTTATGTTTCTTTATAATTTTATCTCCTTTCATTTTATGTAGAAAATATCACTGAGGTTGTCTATCAAGTTCTTACGAGTAGTTTAAGACTTTGTTTACCTAACTTCTGAACACAACCACTCATTGCTTTGTATAATTGGTAGGTTTTTTTTTACCTGTTAAATCGCACTCTGAATCTCAAGATACAGGCTCTCGCCTAGTTTGAGATTCACGATTAATCTCGTCTCAGAAAGGAATTTGGTACAAAATTGTGCAACATGAACCTCAGAAATCACCATGGTTTGTAAATTGTAACATGCAAAGGAAATTGATAGTTTTAGCGCACAGACTTCGCTCTGGACACCTTCCACTGAATAAATTTAAGCACCTAATGAGAATTTCAGACTCCCCTAATTGTGGCACCTGTGGAGTGTTAGAGGACGTACATCACGTATATGTAGTTAATAGGATATTTACCTTTTTTTCAAGCATCCAGATTAGAATTTGACATTAAAATACAGTTCCCACTACAGGTTAAGCATATATGTACAGTCGCCTGCAATAAGAAGTATACACATTGTAATTTTCAAAATAGTGGCAAAGAGTTCTGTTTTTCTCTATGTAATCAGAAGTATCATAAAAGCAAAAACTAAGTTGAATATTTTTACTCATGTTAATGTCAACTTCGATTAATAATAACTTACCGACATCACATTATTTTGAAGATCACAATGTGTATACTTCTTATTGCGGGCGACTGTACATCCATCTACCACATTCATCACTTACCTACAGGTGAGATTGTGGTCAAATGCAACCCTATTAAAATTTTGTTAGTTTTCTCTGGCGGACGCAACCACAATATATGCCTAATCAGTAGGGTTGGCGCTCCACGTTTTATTTCTTATATTATTGTGTCTTTCCTAGTTTAGTTATATCTTTGTTCTTTTCTAATGTTCCTCGAAAAAGGGGGTAGGTATTTATTTCAGTACTTATATTAATTTGTAGATTGAGAGAAGTGTTTGGAAATTCCAATAGAGCAGTTAGCGCGGAGGACCTGCACCGACTGAAGTACTTGGAAACTGTTATGAAAGAGAGCATGCGGCTCTATCCGCCAGCTCCTGTCATTATTCGGAAGATTGACAAAGACGTTATGTTACGTAAGTTAAAGGAAGTCCATTGTAGTACTTTCCATACAAACGTAGTTTCTTAATATTTTATATAGGTACCAAGTGTTCAAAACTCGGTGAAATTTTGCACGCATATCCCTGAGCCTATATCCTAATATCTTTGCTTCTAGTTTGCTAGTTTTTCGATTTACCATTTTACTGTTTTCTACCTAAATGTGATATGTATCAACAAAATAATGTAACAACCATACAATATGTTTCTACCGAACTATTTTGAAATTAATTAATTTTACGGACAATTGACAAACCAGAATCATAAATATTAGACTAAAGGACTTGCATGCTAAATTTCACCGAGTTTGAACATTTCGTATTTAAAATATAACGAAAAAAGGCGACGAACCTAATCTTACCTTAAGTAAAGCCACTTATTTAAATCAGCAAATGTTTATTGCACTGAAATGAACTGAAATTTATTTATTGCAGAAACCGTGTACATATGTAGATCTTATTAAGAGCACAAGTGCTACTAGAATTTTGTTTGTCCATGACAGACGTACAATATAATATTAATAGTATTGGTTGATTAACGAAACGGCACGTCAAACAATAAAAAAAAAATATTAAAATGATTATCAAATTATAATATTAAATAAAAATGTCATCCTCAATTTACACCGAATAATTAATTAATGTCAGAAAAGCATTTTTCCTTTAGCCACTTAAAAAGATTAGTTTTAAATTGTCTAATTAGTAATTCTTTAATATCTCTAGGAATCTTATTAAATATGTTTACTGTTATAGTCACACAGCTCTTTCGAGCGAGTGCAGTTTTCCGTATGGGAATCATTAACCTCGTTGGGTCTCTATATTTTGCCCTACAATTAGTTTTTCCTCAAAGTGGTTAAAAATGCGTCATGTTCTTTAACAAAACATCCCATTTGATAAATATATAAGCCTATTAGTGTCAGTGTATTCAGTTTTTTAAAAAGTGGTTTACATGATTCTAGTGGACCGACTCCACAAATAGCTCTAACATATATTTTATTAATAATAAAAGCTCTTTTTATATCGGTAGAGTTACCCCATAACCAGTCTGTAACCTAGAACTGAGGCGACGTAATCAAAATATGCAGTCAGTGCGGTGTTTTGACCCAAAGTGCGTCTTAATCGTCCAAGGGCAAATATGAATATATTTAATTTCTTACATACGCTGTCTATATGTGATTTCCAGTTCAGATTTTTATCTAATACCACTAATAATCCAAGAAATTTAATTTCGTCAACTTTTTCTATAATTTCATTACTGCATCAATCTTGGATTAAAAATGTCAATATTATAATAGTTTTGAAAATTAATGAATTTCGTTTTAGTTCGTTGTAGTTTTGATACCTTAATTAAGAATTACGATTTTCATATTACTGACAAGTTTGTTACTAAATAGTATTCTTCATGATTCATTGACTAATATGATTCTTTAAAAAAAAAATCGTACCTACTTCAAACATTGAAAACTACGGAACAACTTGTGGAAATCGGTACATGCTGATTCAAAACAATGGCCTCCCATTATCATGGTCTGATCTCCACAAGTTATGTATTTTATACTATTCAATGTCGGTTAGTAGCAATTCTTTTTTATGATGCTTTAAGGATCATTTACTCGCTTTAAATACTTCTCACCATCGACAAGAGTTGCAGTAACCCTTAAATCATCCAGTTCTGCAAATACATTTTCACCCCCACTAGCTTGGAAAGGTTTTGTCTTCATGTGGAATCTGCGTGGAAACGTGCTTTTTATCCTCTAGCCTGGAAAAGGTTTTTAAAATTAGAACCTCATTAAAAGTTCCAATAAAATAAAATTACATATAATATTACCGAAGTAGTTAGTTAAATACTATTTTCAATGAAGATGAACTAAGTTTATTTAGGGGCAAGGAATTAATGTTAGATATTTCTCGCTCTGTCGCTCATATTAGATCTCAAAAAGGAATTGTATAATTACTTATGTTTTATTACACATATTAACATAATAACGTACTTAGCTTCGGGAGAAACAATACCGAATGGATGTAGTGCCATAATCAACGTGTGGGCTATCAACCGCAACCCGAAGTACTGGGGTGAAGATGCAGAACAGTTCCGACCCAAACGGTTTCTGGAGGGAGACCTCAAGCACCCAGTTGCCTTTTTGTCATTTAGCTATGGACCTAGATCATGTCCCGGTAAGCTATACGTTTGATCGCAATAATAAATAATTGGGTATTGCTGTAAAGAAAATTTATTTCCATAGGTTCACTCAAATATATTCAGTGCTAATCATTTTTGTTGCCAGGATGTTTGAAGCGCTCGTAGCGAAGTTTACTTAGCTGTTCTCAACCGATCAGCAAAGTTAAGCAACGTCGCGCGCGGTCAGGAGTTGGATGGGTGACCGCTAGTGACATTACTACTGAGCGTTTCCGTGCTTCGGAGGGCACGATAAGCCGTCGGTCCCGGTTGTCGTCTTAGGATGGCAGTCGTTATAGCATGGTGGTAGGGCATTTTGCGAATGCCCGCCTGGCTAGCTACCACCCTCAAGTAGAAAATCTGTCGCCAAGCACCTAACGGTGTGTTCCGGCAGCTGTCCTTGAGAGCCAGTACTTCTAGGTTAGCCTGAACAACATCTTCGACCACATCATCACTTACCATCAGGTGAGATAGTGGTCAAAGGCTAACCTATCAGGCATAAAAAAAAAAAAAAAAAAAAAATAATATGTGCTTGTTCCTAAAAACTAACTATGTTCTGCTGAGTTTAAATGCTGTGTGTTATACATTTAAACCATGCCAAAATTAGCTGCTGGTAGTCTTATCAAAAGTACAACGGCATATGAAATCCGAGCAACTTCCAAATATTACAGACAGCTCACGATGCCTAACGTATGAAATACGGCAGCCATCTGTGGGATGTATCAATACAAAGTCTTCTACTCCATTAAGAATCATGCAATAAAGGTCATACTTACTAGCGACGATGGGACAGTGTAAGACAGAATCAAAATCCTTGACATTGATATATATCGTATATATGTATGAGCCGAGACGAATTACTTAGCATTCTATGGATTCACCGTGCGGGTGCCGGGTCCATCGCGTTGCAGAGGAAGAGGCTAGAGGGGCCTGGGACTTGCAACCCAGGAGTAGGATTAAGGGGCCCCTTATAGATATAGTTGTTAAATTATCCGTTATTTATTTATTAGATTTATTACTACATAACATTTCTATCATCTGATAGCAAAATGCACGGAATCTTTACATGGTCATTATACAGGAATAGATTGGGAAAATGTTAACAACTTAGGGTTGACTTCTGCTAGGCCTAAGAAATATTTTGAGGTGAATGTTTGTTATTTTTGTTTTCATTAAGTATGTGTTTTTGGCGGAATGAGCACGAGAACTCCCTGATGTTAAAAGTCTCTTGTGCCTGTAGTTTATTATTACATATTTTTTATTATTCTGCTCGATTTAAATTTCAAAGGGAGTGCGGCGCAGTCCAGTGTTGCCGCGGGCGCTTTGGGCTCGAAGTAGGCATTGTTTTTTACTACGAGACTCAAAACTTAAAACAATATATTTTTCTAGTACTGTTCATATAGACATCGAGCAAAGTAATAAAAACTATGAAATAATTAATTTCAGACATAAGAGACATTTAACGTCAGGTTGTCCTCGTGCTTATTCCGTAAAAAACCGTTTTTTTTTCTTTTCATGAAAAAAAAACATTCATATCAAAAAGTTTGTTAGGACTAACAGAAGTCAACCCTAATAGGTTGTTAGCGTTTTTACAATAACCCTGTATAATCAGGCACGAAAAATAACGGTTCCAATTTCATTAAACAGTTAAACTATGTTACACTTTAGCATTGCATCTTAATGTTGCCTAAGCAATATAATCAAGTAGTCTCCAAGTATAGAGTAAATTGGTATTTTATAAGCAAGCATGACTACGTCGTAGCTTTCCACGACCAAAGACAGTGTTCAAACATTTAGTTATCTGTATTAAAAAAGCCTAGTTTTGCAGGAGCATATTTTTTGGTTAGCCTTTGGACTTTGAAGTGCATGAAAGCTATCGGTTTCCGAGACTATCCTGTGCTTATTATTATTAATAATAATTATCTCAATTTCTGCTTAATTAAAAATAACAATGTTTACTTAGGTTTTCGCGATTATTACACATAGTTATCATAGTAATTAAACAACTTTAAACGGTTTAAATCGCGTATATTTATCATTATTTTTATCCCGACGTTTCAAACACTTTGCAGTGATCGTGGTCACGGGGTGGCAAGTACCACCTGCTTGGGATCCTGTTATAAAATTAATTAAATCTCATGGGCTACACAAATCTGCAAGACCTCTGGACACCGTGAGCGAATACTGCGTGAATACTATAAAATTTAACGTTATGATTAATATAAAATTTCTGACGGTAGACCAAATAATTTTCTTAATGACTCATGTGACAAATAAAACCAATTAGTCACCCCGTGACCACGATCACTACGCGATTAAAACCGTTTAAAGTTGTTTAATTAACAACTATAACAATGTTTAGTTTTTAAGGTATCCTATGGCACATATATACCTTAAAGACTAATGTACATAAAGGACGGCCTAATTATCTTGTAATGATTCCGACGTGTAGCGCGTGGAGACACGTAGACCTCGAAATTTACGAAATACAATTCCTTTCGTCCGAAACTGGTCCTCCATTAAGGGTTTAGGAAAGTTTTGTTGTAGAAAATGTCACCAAAAGGCAATGAAGTTCACATTATGGCGAGTCTCGAACTGTTCAACCCTGAGGTTGAGTGAAGTTTTCAGCATTATGTGCTCCGCCAGCTCTACAACCGTCATGGTGAAGTGTAGGCGGAGAACGTAACGCTGCGTCGTCGGTACATCTAGACGCAGCAAATGATTCGGTCACATCAATGCTGTTCCGCATTTGTTTTGACTCTGAGGCTCCCATTTCTTGTTTTGAACCATAATGAAACCCTCCTTGTTGACCTGGTAATGTCCAAGTCTCCGTAGGTGCATCACATAGAGTTTTTTGTCTGTGGGTCTGCCTTTTTATAAAGCTGACTAGTTTGACCACTATCTCACCCGATGGTAACTGATCATGTGCTCTAAGATCTTGTCCAGGCTAACCTAGAATTACTGGCCCTTAAGGAAAGCTGCCGGAATATATCGCTAATTGCTTGATGGCAAATTTTCTACTTGAGGGTGGTAGCTAGCTAGGTGGGCATTTGCAAAATACCCTACCACGATGCTATAACGACTGGAATCGTAAGACAACAACCAGGACCGACGGCTTAACCTGCCCTCCGACGCACGTGCACGCTCGGTAGTAATGTCACTCGCTAGTGACATTACTCATGACTGCAGCGGACTTTGCTTAACTTAGAACGGCTAAGTAAACTGCGCTACGAGCACTTCAAATATAATGTTTTACTGAAAATTCATAATGTGTATCTGAATGGTAATGAATATACCTGCACGTCTGTGAGAACTTGTATTTCAAATGAATACCTACTTGAAAGAGAAAACAACTTATCTATAAAGGTACCAACTAACTATTTGTCTATAATTTTTTCAGCGATGTTCTCGATGAAGACTGCGTTAGCCACGCTGCTCCGTCGGTACCGAGTGACGACACCCACTGACGACGTAGGAGACGAAAACCTTCGACAAGCCTTGAAGTTCGACATTTTGATGCGACATGTCGATAACTACGAAGTTAACTTACATTCTAGGGAATAGAAAACGATTTAGCGCGGGATTGACGATGACGTTTGCAAAACAGATACAATACACATATACATAAAATCCCACCTCTTTCCCGTCATGCAGAGAGCACACATATACACTTGCTATGATCCTTACATATATCTTTCGCATCATCTACACTCATCAATCCTTTCATACATATGCGTCGACTTAGACTTTCGTGACCTGGCAATTTTTCAGAACGTCTTCAATCTGATTTCGAAACGTTCGCCTAGCTCTTCCCCCTTCAAAACTTCCGTTCAGTTCTCTCATGTATACCTGTTTAGTCAGTCTCATTTCATTTATTCTCTCTACATGTCTAAACCATCTTAACATACCTTTCTTGATTTTGGACACCACATCCACATTTACACCACATCGTTCCCTTATCACAATATTCCTTATCCTGTCACTCCATTTCACTCCAATCATGTTTTTTAATGCTCTCATCTCAACTGCATTTTTTTCACTTGCATCCTATTTCTGCTAAACCCAACTTTCACTACTATATATTAGTGTTGGAACCAACACTCCTCCATAAACAGCCAAATGAGCCTTCTTAGACACCTGCTGACTTTTCATAAAAGCGTGCAAAGCTCCGTTTACAAAATTCACTCTCCTTGCTTCATCACTTTCACACTCTGCATCTTTTGTAAACATGGAGCACCAGTATATAAACTCTTTCCATTGTTCCGATTTTGTTGTCACCTCCAATCACAGTATTGCAATCGGTGCCTCTATCATCTCGTTCAAACACCATATGTTTTGTCTTATTCACGTTTTATTTAGTTATTTTCATGCATAATATTTACCATCTCTTGCAACTGTTTTACTGACGACGACGCAAGTATTACTTGGTCATCAGCATAGAGAAAACATTTGATAAGAAACTCATTCATTGGTAATCCACATTCACTGTCTTTCAGGTTTGTCAAGTAAATATCCATGAATAAGTAGAACAGCGGTGACGCTACACATCCCTGCCTAACAACTTTTTTGATGTTAAACAATTCAGTGTAGTTCCACTTATTCTAACACAAGCACTGAAATCCTCATAGAAGGATTTCAGCGCTTGAACCAGGTTACCATTCAGCCCATGCATAGGCAACGCTGACCACGGTTCATGCCAACTCACCCTATGTATTTTTTGTGCTTGTGCATCCAATACCTTCTCATCTGTCCCTTGTATCACACGTTCAATCAATAATTTCGCATATAATTTACCAACGACGCTGAGGCGGCTAATTTTGCGGTAATTCTTGCAGTCTTGTTGTGACCATTGTCCTATTTATAGCGGCACAGTCACAGTCTTGCATCAGTCACTTGATACTCGGTCGCTCCTTGAGCACAAATCAAAAAAGCAGTGCAACCGACTAGCTACTAGTGCCTCGTCCAGCTTTCAGCATCTCGACTGACACTATCATATCCTGCAGCCTTACCTAATTGTATACTCTTAGACGCTTTCAAAATCTCATGCAATCATTTTCATCATCACTTGTATTCATGTAGGTTTCTGGAACCTCATCCATTGTCCTTCTCTTTTAAATACTTTAAAAATAATCTTTCCTTCCTTTCAAGACACATTCTTCTCCTCTTATAATGTTTCCATCATGACTTCTGATTGGACTCAGATCTCAGGTCATGGTTTTGCCTCGAGCTGTTCTTATGGGTTTCCACAAAAACTTAATTTCTGGGAATCTTCAGAAAGCCTTCTGTCAAACATATCCTTTCGTTCATCTCTCTTTCTACTTACAACTTCCTTCAATCTCTTATAACCCTTTCTTGCTTCACGTATAGCATCATGTTGCCAGTTGTACTTTTTGCATGTGTAATCTACAAACAAATATAATGATTGGGTTTACAAAGTGTTCCTTATTTAATAATTCTTTTATTATTTTCTGTTTATAACAAATTTTCATACTTGCGGAGCCATTTTCACAAAAAAATATTTTTATCGGTTTTAATAATAATGACATTCAACGCTTTGATAAAAACAAAACTAAAGGCGCTGATATGTGCTAAATAGTTTTACTTGAATAAGTTTTAAGCAAAATGTGTGTAGTATATAGCAGTAAGAAAAGATATGTTATTTTTTTTCTCACAAACTGATCGCGATTTCTCCATCGCTATCTTTTTTTCACTCGTTCGAAGTCCGATATTTATAGAATTTCATCATTTGTTAGCGAATCTACAAGAAAGAGGATTTTATGTAGGAGTTTCACGGTAAACGAGTAGATTAGGTTAGGTACATAGTCTGCATTATAGGATTTATCAGCACAATATTATTTCTCTTTTTGACCAGGAGATCCGGAATAATAGTCCGGTTAAAATAGACATTCACCCTTGCATAAATCCCCAAGAAGCTGAATATTTCCTTGAACGTTAGGGATACCATTATATTAAAATTGTGAAATATATAGATAAATCCACCGGGTGAAATTTATTTATGCAAGATCTTTTTTTTATGCCTAATATTATTATTATTTAGGATGTGACAAAATTACAAATTTAAGAGAGGAAAAATTATAGTCATGAGCTGGATCCGAACCCGCGTCCATCCACCCCTATACCCCTTATATGTATTAATTTTTTCTCTCGTAAATTTGTAATTTCGTAATGTAATCCGCCGAGCAGGCGTTATTGCAAACATGACAATATTAAAAATATATTTAGGATGTGTTTTAGCAAAAATACATAAGTCCCTGATGTAGGTACATACACGGGAGTGGCAGATTATTTTATTGTTTAAATAATGGTTTGCATGTTTGTCTATATATCATGCCTTGTTTATATACCTTTTTTGCATTATAAATCCCCTACACAACTAAGACCATTGCTGAGGACTCATCGGAGATGTCAATCGAAAATCTCTTCGTATTAATGTACAACCGCCCTCACCTAGTGACAAACATCACCCAGGAGTTGATGTGCACGCATCGGAACCCAATGGATGTTGCTACGCACTGAGGGAAATATACTCGGGTATATATTCCTCAGCTACCCATATTAAGATTCTTAAGCTTTAACGTTTTATGTTTCTAAATGTATACATATCCCTCCGTAACAACTTATTAGTAGTTCACACCAAGAAATAAAAGGAGACCATGACCAGCCAGGGACTGACATAGTCGGTCAACAAAATTAAGACCAAGAGCAGCATGAAACTGCACGAGAGCGTCCCGCACGCAGTCGTTGCAGTTTCACGGCATACTGGAACCTTCACATACTACGCAGATGACGAAGAAGACGCCATAGAACAGCTCGTTAGGAAGGCGATGGTTGCGACACCAAAAGCCATCTATAATCACAACCTCAAAATCGCGATCATAGATCGAAACAGCGTGGTAATGGAGACCCTGTTGAAATTTGGCGTAGGAGAATGACACAAAAATATGAAAATTTGTGTTCAACGTTGTTTTTTTTTATGTCATAGTGACGGAACTAGCTCGAGGCCCACCTGATGTTAAGCGGTATCCTCTGCGTATAACAGATTCATTTCGTCACAAGTCACGTCTTGCACTGCGCCCGTCACTTTGAGACACAGCTGTAATTTCACTGGTTCTCAAGGACTGCTGCCGGAACACACCGTCAGGTGCTTGGCGACAGATTTTCTACTTGAGGGTGGTAGCTAGCCAAGCGGGCAATCGCAAAATACCCTTCCACCATGCGTTGAAGCTCAAGCCGGCGGTGGGGATCGAACCAGGGTACTGCGGCACGGCAGTCCATAGCTACTACCGCTCGGCCATCATTGCTTCGATCATGTAATATAATAATAAATATATTTTCATGGCTCATAGTCGGAAAGTAGTGGGTGTTTGATCTGAGTAGCGAGTGGAAGACGCTGCTTCCTATCTAAGGGTGGGTAACACTCATAATAAATGCTTCCTTCTCTAGGGCCGGAATGACTTGTAACCATGGCAACCAGTATTGTAAACAAAATTAGACATCTATGCTTTTTCGTTCTAAAGTACTCTGCTGTAACTGTAGCCATGCCAATCATGGTTGTAAAGAAAGTTAAACGTTTATATTTTTTCGTTCTAAAATACTTAGCTGTAATAAAACAAAAACAACTACGTTTGTGTTTCTGTGAAGGTTAAAAGAACTACACTTCTGGACTCATCTATTGGCCCACCTTGTATTTTCAGTTTCGTTTGGTCCTAGCTAAAATTTTATATTAGGTCGAGCAAAAAGTTTTTATGCAGTTTTGAACCTGGCACATTTTACCATCTTTTTCGATCGTATTGTTTTAAATTTGAATTCAGAATACCATACGACATGGAGCTACGCCTAACAAGTCGGATATGCGCCTTGTTAAAGGCAATTGATTTTTGAATAAAAAACATGTTTTATCAAATAAAGGTTTAATTTAATAACGCGTGTTGCCTCCATGGGCATCTACCACAGCTCTCATACGATTAGGCATAGAGTTTATCAACCGCTCTATGAAATTTTGAGGGATCATCTCCCATTCCTCTTCTATGGCAGTTTTCAACTCCTGCATCGTCTGGGCAACTGGCTGACGAGCCCTAACACGTCTTTTTAGCTCGTCCCACATGTGCTCAATAGGGTTCATGTCTGGGCTTCTGGCTGGCCTGTCCATAACTGTGATGTTCACATCCCGAAGATATTCCCTGACGATGCCGGCCGCATGGGCTCTTGCATTATCATGCATAAAAAGGAAATTTGGGCCCACATAGTCCGCGTATGGTATCACGTGAGGTTCTAAGCACTCACGAATGTACCTTTCAGCATTTAATGTTGGCAGCCGTGGTCCTGTAACAACCTCAAGTTGAGTTTTGCCGCTCGCGGATATACCGCCCCAGACAGTCCATGAGCCACCGCCATAAGCAACCCTCTCTTCAAAGCAGCATTGTGCGAAACGCTCTCCCTTACGTCGGTAGACCTTCTTCCTTCCATCATTGCCATGTAACACAATTTTAGACTCATCAGAAAAGAGTACACGGCTCCAATCTTGCTGTGTCCAATTTAAATGACTGCGTGCGAAATGAAGGCGCGCTGTTCGGTGGGCTCGCGTTAGTTTGGGCCCATTAGCTGGCTTGTGTGGTACCATATCGCGTTCTTTTAACCTTCTCCGAACAGTTCGAGCGCTCACAGATACTCCGTGGAAGTCGCGAAGTTGGTTTTGTATCTCAATGGAGGTAAGGTGACGATTTCTCAAGCTGGTCGTCACGATGAATCGATCCTGCCTTTCAGTTGTGACCCGAGATCGTGGCCTTCCTTGGCGACGAACAAAGCCGCCAGTCTATAGGTACCTCCGATAAACATTTCGGACCGCAGATCGACTTAAATTAAGTTGAGCACTCACGTTTCTTTGGCTGTGTCCGGCCTGAATAAGTGCCACAGCTTGGGCGGCGACTTCAGGTGAAGTATCCATAGATTATTGATAGAACCTTACCTTAATGTTAAGAATAAGTAATGTTTGTTGCAAAACCAAAGATATCAATCACTTTTTCAAGAATTAAATCCAAGTAAACCAATAAAACCAAGTTTGCTTAGTATTAGATTGTTTGATATCAACAAACAGGCTCCAAATTGTCTTTTGTTTCTTTAAATTCTGTGTTCGAAATTCAAAAAAAGACTATTGAATGAAATTGTGAATGTGCCAGGTTCAAAACTGCATAAAAACTTTTTGCTCGACCTAATATAAAATTTTAGCTAGGACCAAACGAAACTGAAAATACAAGGTGGGCCAATAGATGAGTCCAGAAGTGTAGTTTACTATTGGCTCTCCGAGCTGTAGACCTCGCGAGTCTGCCCTTGCATAGCTTACAATTGAATAAAGGTTCACTGCGCATACTGACTGAGAATGGGGCACAATTATGTCCAAGAAAATATTTTTTATTGGACATAATCTTTACATAATTACCTTGAGACCCGCGGGCCCCAGCGAACGCTAGTTGTATCTGAATTAGATAGGTAAGTAGTATATATTTTAACGGAAAACTGTGTAATCCGTCATTGTATACAATTCCTTGGAAATGTGTACAATTCCTAAAGTTCCTATCCACTTTAGGAATTGTACACATTTATGATATATTTTTTAATATGCACTTTTCCTAGAAAATCTATACATTTCCTAAATAGCAGTCGAAAATGTATTACATTCGGTGTTCGATTACAATATGTGATTGTTAACTTATATATTTTTCAACACCCTTGCTCGTAAAGTGAGCTTTATTATATCGTTCTTAGGGCCATAAACCGAACTATAACACCCTCGTGCATAATTATATTATACACTAGTGCGTAATAGAACTATCCCTACAAAGTTAAGTTAGTACCTAACTGCAAATTGTATGCGAGTACACAGAGCATTTTCAATTTAACAGGGTAATACAGATTTGTAACATCAAAGAGGTTTATATGTAATCAACAATCATACAATTGCCGCAAAAAAAAAAAAACTTGCGTGCTATTTTCCATAATTTTCGTATGTTGTTTGTATCGCATTTGTGCATATTATACTTATATATTTTTTCCTCGCAAGGGTGTTGAAAAAGTGCGTATGAAACTCGTGAGCAACTTGCTCATTATACACTCGGCTGATCAACGCCCTCGCCTACGGCTCGGGCTACAACACACAGCCTCGTGTATAATGAGCAACTTAGCTCACTTGTACCATAATCTACTAATGTCAACGAGAGCCTTAAGAGCCATTTCACAAAATCACGCTACTGAAGTTTAGGTAAATGCCAGCGCATCGCTTACACAAGCGAAAGAAGTGACGACGGAATAGCGTGACTGTGAGTAACATATTTTGATACTAGCACTCATTAATAAAGAAATCTAAGTTGCGAATTTAAAAATTGTGTCATTGGCATGAGTAAATAATCAATTTCTTGTCGATTACTTGCTAATGTTAAAGAAAAGAAGTAGGCATGTACATTAAATATTCAACCTGCGTCGTGAATCTTTTATTTAAATTTCATCCTTGATAAATAAAAAATAGATACGTTTGAATCATTTATTGTAACAAAAAATTTAAATAATTAAAAAATTATACGGCTTAAAATTATATAAATATTTGATGTAACGGCATTGATTAAAAGCTGCGGACTAAAAGCTCTTTCTTTTATATTTTCCAAAAATTGCTGTTTTCCTCGTTCACACTCTTCAGTATCTATATCCAGTCGTTAATACTGTCTGTCATAATGACCATGCATAGGATTGAGGTTTATTTTTCTGTGCATCCGGAAAACAACTTAGTACCAACCACAAACGTCCCATGACGTTTTTGGTTTTCCATTACTTTAACATGTCACCCTCATATTCCCATACCATAATATATCACCTACACCATTAAAAAAATAACATTTTCATCCATTTGGTTTGAGTAGACCAAACAGCGAAAAGTAAATATATATTTACAGATTTTGAGTTCTTTTTGTTTTTAAATAGAATATCTTTGATGCAATCTATAATCAACATATATATACTTCCGAAATCAGATTGAAGACGTTCTGAAAAAAGGCCAGGTCAAAAGTACCCTAACCCGACGCTTATGTATGAAAGGATTGATGAGTATAGATGAAGCGAAAGAGATATGTCAGGATCGTAGTAAGTGGAAATCCGTGGTCTCTGCCTACCCCTACGGGAAAGAGGCGTGATTTTATGTATGTATGTATATACTTCTTGGTACCAATGCAATCCTCACTATATACTCTTATGCTCACTATTTCCTCTATAGAAAATAAATGATAACACCTTTTATACAAAAAAATACTGGAAATGGGGTTTGAACACACGACAAAAATGGTGGGAAATAGTAATTTAATTGCTATTTCTATTTTTTCGTAACTGACTCACCTAGAACTTCGATCTTCTTTTAATATGATAATTTACTATTGTTCTTTAGCCATGAATTGTATCAGATTTTTACGCCAAATATTTTAGAGTAACAAAATTAAAACAACCCAATTGTTTTAAGTACTTTGACGGGAAAACTGTATTGGAGAGCAATTATTTTTTCTGCAAAACTATACCACCTACGGCTTTGGTCCTTCTTTGATATTATTATTTACATGTAATTTATACACCTGTATTATTTCAGATTTTTTGGTTTAGAAGTTTAAAATTAGTTACGAGATTATTTAATACGCAAATTTGCATCGGTAAGTGTTTGCGTTGCAAAACATATCGAGTGAAAAATTACTTATACATATGCAAAATTGCGGTTTTCTAGATTTATAACTGTTGAAGTAGTTACGATATTAATATGAAATGACGTAATGTTTTGGGGCCAAAATGTAATTTGTGCTGGTTTCAGATTTCATCAAAATATTCAAAATACTTCCTACTTCATACGTTATCTCAGAAAAATATGGATTTTTTCTTGTATGGGCAAGGATGCATCCTTTTGAAAACCATTTGGATTATGAAAGTTGGACTTACGCAGATTTATGGTAAATTTGTAAATACGACTATCGACCGCTAACTGGTATCCCGGTTTGTACAAATGAATAAATGTTTGTAAAAAAGCCGGGAGGCCGGTTTGTACAAATTTTCAATAGAAGGTAGTTTAATTTCCAGCTGAAGTTATCGCTGTGTTCACTTATAGACATTAACTGAATCCAAAAATATTGGAAATCAATTATTCGCCTGTCATCTAATCCTCCTAAAACGAAAGTTATAGTGAGTTACTAATTTAAACTAGAATAATATAAAAACTAGCAGACCAAAAAGAAGAAGTCAACCCTGTGAGGTGGTTAGCATTTTTCCAATAACGCTGTATAAGGCTGCATAATTGTGACGTTTCCTTTTTTAACACAATGGATGAATAGAAACTAAAGATGTAGTTACTTAACAAGACAACAATACTTATATTATGGACAACAAAAATAAAGTATAGTTTGTTACTTAAAAAAATATCGACATGATCAAAACTCTGTGGTCGCACTATAAACTTGCATCTAAGCGTTCCGCGTACGAGACGTCAGAGCAAGGAAAACGAACACAGGTCCTACCTCGATGGGCGCTCGCGCGGTACTGATCGCCTCGCGCTTGTACATTTCAATTTATATGCATTTCGAGTTATGTTAAATATTTTTTCTTGTCTAACAAAACAGAGTTAATATCACAATTTATTAAAGATCAGATTAATTAAAGAATAAACTTTCTTTTTATATAATATCTGTTTGGAATTACACTTTATCCTCCGCCGTGTATCCACCGGTCTGCCGGATTTCCCTTATGTGTCCCATCCGGCCTGCCGGAGATCGGTCAATAGTCGTGGTTACATATTCACCATAAAATCTGCGTAAGTTCGATTTTCATAATTCAAACGGTTTTCGTGAGAATGGATCCTTGGCTATGCGAGAAAAAATCCATAATATTCTGATATAACAGAAAGTATGTTTAAAATTGATATGAAATCTGAAACCAGCTCAAATTACATTTTGGCGCCAAAATTTTGTATAGATTTATGTCATTTAAAAATAATCTCGTAACTACTTCTAAAGTAATTAACCTAGAAAGCTGTAATTTTGCATTTCTATAGGCAACAAGTCAATAACGATGTTAAAAGAAATTAAAAGGATAAGGATTGATAACTTTTTTTTTTATAGATTTTTTTATTTGACCCCCGTTTTTGTTACGGCCGGAATTCCGGTGGTCTAAAAAAAAGGTTTAGTGTGAAGCTTGTATTTATCCGATCGTTATTATTTAAACGTTGTTAGTAAGCTACTATCATTGGCTATACAACAAAAAAAACCGCATTACTCTATGGTAACGAGAAGTTACTCAAATCATGAAATGAAAAAAAATAACTTTCACTCGATGCATTTTGCCGCGCAAACACTCACCGATCGAAATTTACGTAATAAATAATCTCGTAACTACTTTTAAACCTGTAAACCTAAACATCTGAAACAATTCAGGTGTATAGATTACATCTAAATAATCATATCAAAAGAAAAACCAAATTCGTAGATGGTATAGTTTTTGAGAAAAAAAATAAAATCCGCTTATGTACAGTTTTCCCGCCAAAATTCTTAAAAAAAATCGCGTTGTTTTAATCTCGTTACTACTTATAAAATATTTATCCTTACAATCTGGTATTATTCATGGGTAAAGAACCATAATAAATACACACATTAAAAAAAAAAACAAAGTTGTAGGTGGAATAGTTTCGGAAAAAAAAAATAAAAAAAATATATAAAAAATGCCGTTTCCCGCCATTTTCGTCGTCTGTTCAAACCCATTTTCCTGTAAAATTTTCCATGAAAAGGTCTATTTTCATTTCTTTTCCCGTAAAGAGAATATGATGAGGATTGCATTGGTACCAAGAAGTTTATATGTTGATTGGAGACTGCCACAAATAAACTCGATTAAAAAACAAAATACCTCAAAATCTGGAAAAATATATTTTTAATCGCTGTTTGATCCACTCAAACTAAATGTATGAAAATGTTATTTTTTGTATGGTATAGGTAATATATTGGGGTATGGGGATGTTAGGGTGACATGTTTAGGTAATGGAAAACTACTTAGTACTACAAAAAAACGTTACGGGGCGTCGCGGGATAAAAAAACGTGAGCAGTTTGGACGATTTCGTCATAGGAGGTGGACAGATTGGACGCACGAGGGGTTATTAAACGCAATATATGGTGGTAAACTGCTGATATAATTCGTGGAAATTGGCGCAAGATCTGTATTTATTTTTCTACAATGACGATTAATTAGCGATATTCTAGTACACTATGTGTCAACAGGATTATATGCCTGATGCACAGTTTTTTTTTTTAGTTAATTTGATGAATCTTTATACAAGAGATATAACTCTGAAGTTGGCTATGTCTACTTTAATTCGTAAAACAAGGTGCGGGAGATTGGTCACTTCAAAATAATTAATGTTATGTTTGTAAATCTGGTACATTAACTGAAAAGAGAACAGATTATTCTATTTTTATCAATTATTAAACATTATTAAACAACTTGTAGATATTTCCTATGATAGTAAATTATGTGAGAATGCGACCTCGTTTAATGGATACTCTATGAAATGTTTTATAAAGAAGTCCATCTGACTTCTAACAGATTCGTAGTAATGTCTAGCGGTTGTCAAGTATGAAAAATATGTAGAAGTTATTTAAAATAAACTTATAATGAATTTACAGTAAAGCCTGTTAATATAGGTAAGTAACTTAGTATATCGTGTATTGGATAACTCGTTCCTACAAAGGTTATGGGCAATTAATTTGGATGAGTTAAAAAAAATCTCGATGTCAAAGTAAGTGAATAACTATAGCAATAATGTACGCAAATATAAATATTCTGCCAATATTAAAAGGCGAAAACTACTCCAACTGGAAGTTTAGAGTAAAATCTTTACTAGAAGAAAAACAAGTATTACATACTTTAGAAAAAGAAAATAAAGATGACACAATAGAAAAAATAAAAGTAGACGACTCAAAAGCAAAAGCTGTAATTATTCAATGCATAACTGACAAACATTTATCAATTATACAAGATTGTAAAACTGCAAGAGAAATGATTGAAAAACTGGACTCAGTATTTCAACGTAAAAGTGTATTCACTAAGCTAACGCTAAAAAGAAAGTTATTAAGCTTAAAGTTACAACGAAACGAAAAATTGGAAGACCATTTCCAAAAATTTGAAAAAATTGTACATGAATTAGAAAATATAGACAAAAAGTTAGATGATTCAGACAAGATCTGTCATCTGCTATTAACTCTCAACGATGACTACGAAAATGCCATAACAGCAATTGAAACTATAAACACTGACATAAATCTTGAATTTGTAAAATCAAGATTACTAGATGTTGAATTGAAAATAAAAAATAAAGATATGACAGAAACTCAACAAAATATATTCAAAGCTTCAAGCTCAAAAGCAAATAATTATAATACTCATAATGAAAGACCAAACTATAGTAATAACTATACAAGATCAAGACGACCTACAAGAGGACGAAGTTCTCGTAGTAGAGGTTATTATAGAGGAAATAAAGACAAATTTGATGGACTCATAGCTTTAACGGCATCAGCCGAAAAAGACAATAAATTTATTCTTGATAGTGGAGCCACAAATCACATGGTTACAGAAAAACTTGAAAAATATATGACGAATGTCCAAAGATTAAATGAACCAATTACTGTAACAATTGCAGATGGTAAAGGACTAATTGCAAATAAAAAAGGAACAATAACTGGATATTGCAACAATATAAAAACAGATTTTGAAGCAATCATTGTTGAAAACCTGACGCACAATCTACTTTCAGTAGAAAAAATAACAAGTAAAGGTTATACAATATTATTTAACAAAAACGGAGTGAATATAAGAAAAGGAAAAACAAATTTTCCTGGCACTAAACATAACAATTTATATACTTTAGAAATACACATTATACCACCTAAAGACAAGAAAGAATACGCAAATATCACAAAAGAAAAAGATGATGTATGGCACAAACGACTAGGCCATTTGAATAAAAAAGGTTTGAGTATTCTTGGACTACCGATTTCAAATAAAAGATGTGAGAGTTGTATTCAAGGTAAAAGTACACGAAGACCTTTTGTATACAGCAAAAGAGAAAGCAAAGAGATAGGAGATCTTCTGCACTCAGATTTATGTGGACCTATTCATCCAACATCAGTAAATGGCGAATGCTATTTCCAAGTTTTGATAGATGATTATTCCCATATGGTAAAAACATATTTACTTAAAAACAAGAATGAAGCAGAACACAATATTTTGAAACATATACAGCTAATTAAAACTCAGTTTGGATTAAAAACCAAAAGGATAAGGATAGACAATGGCGGAGAATTTACGTCAAAAAGATTTAAAGAGACTTGTCAACAAAAAGGCATAATACTAGAATATACAAGTCCGTACACGCCTCAACAAAATGGCACATCTGAAAGAATGAACAGAACGTTACTCGACAAGGTAAGAGTAAAATTCACAGAAACTAATTTACCTAAAGAATTATGGAGTGAAGCAATTTGCGCATCAGCTTACGAACTAAACCGCAGTCCAACAAAAGCATTAAATGGACAAACACCAGCTTCTATATGGTATGGTTACAAAGACCTAAAAAAATTGCGAATTTTTGGTTCCAAAGCATGGACGGTCACAATACCAAAACCAAGCAAGCTACAACCAAGAGCCAAACCAATGATAATGGTTGGATATACAGGCTCAGGATATAAATTGTGGGATTACGAAAGTAACAAAATTGTACAATCAACTGATGTCATATTTGATGAAACACAAATAGTTTACCAACCACAAAAGAAGGAGGAAGTAAACAATACTTCTCAAAATATCATAGTATTTGATGAAGAAGAAAAGTCAAATAGCCCACAAAGACTTGAACAAAGTCAAACAACAACAAGTTCAAATGAACAATTAGATGTAGATGATCTAAATGAATCTAACTATATGACTGACAACGACGATAGTGATGATATCACTGATCCTGAAAATAACGTTGATAATCAAATAACTACTAGATCAGGTCGAAATATAAATCAACCTAAACATTTCAATGAATATCAGTTATATTCTGCATATTGTTTAATCACAAATGAAAATAAAGACCCAAATTCGTACAAAGAAGCAACGAATGATAAAGAATGGTCAGAAGCTATACAAAAAGAAATAAAATCATTAGAAAACTTAAAAACATGGTCAGAAGCCATAGATTTACCTAAAGGAAAGAAAGCTATTGAAACAAAGTGGATATTTAAAACTAAAGAAAATGGACTAAAGAAAGCAAGATTAGTTGCTAAAGGATTTCAAGTAAAAGAAGAAGATTATTTTAACACAAATTATTCTCCTGTAGCAAGAATGAGCACAGTCAGAACATTTTTGGCACAAGCGGTACAACAAAATTATACAATTTACCAAATGGATGTACCGACAGCATTTTTAAATGGTTATTTAAAAGATGAAGTATATATAAAAGTACCACAAGGAGTTAATGCGAATAAAAAGAAAGTACTTAAACTAAATAGAAGTTTATACGGATTAAAACAAAGTCCCAGATGCTGGAATGAACGGCTAAATACTTTTTTAGTAAAATGTGGATTAGAAAGATCGAAAAACGATTTTTGCTTATATTTCAACAAAAACCTGTGGATGTTAATATTTGTTGATGACATTTTGATAATGGGAAAGAAGGAAGAAACTGACAGAATAATGAAGTTAATGAAGAACGAATTTGATACTAAATATTTAGGAGAAATAAAAAAGTTTCTTGGAATGGAAATTGAAATGAAAAATGGAGTACTAAGCATTAAACAGTCAAAACAAATAGAGAAAATGTTGGAAAAATTTAACATGACTGAATGCAAAGAAAAGAACACACCAATGGAAAAGGGATTAAATATAGAAATAACAGGAAAAACAATAGAAGTACCATACAGAGAACTAATAGGAAGTTTAATGTTTGTGAGTACAGTATCAAGACCAGATATATGTTACGCTGTATCTTACTTAAGTAAATTTTTAGACAAACCTAATGAAGAATGTTGGAAACAAGGAAAAAGAATTTTACGTTACTTAAGTGCAACAAAAGATTATGCACTACAGTACAAAAAGAGCGAACAAACAAGCCTAAAAATATATTCAGACGCCGATTGGGCAAATGATAAAAGAGATCGTAAGAGCATAAGTGGATGTATAGTAAAATACAATGAGAATGTCGTAGCATGGTTCTCTAGAAAACAAAATTGTGTTGCATTGTCAACAGCAGAGGCTGAATACAAAGCAGCATCACTGGCAGCATGCGAAGGAATTAATTTAAATGGTATTCTAAAGGATTTTGGAATAAATCTAACGCCAATGCTGTACGTTGATAACAAAGGAGCTATTTTTATATCAAAGGATTATGAAAACAGTAAAAGATCGAAACACATTGATATTCGATATCATCATATAAAAGATTTGATATGCACAAAGAAGATGACAATTTCGTACATACAAACTGATAATAATTTAGCTGATATGCTAACGAAATCTTTAGCGATTCAAAGACACAAAATGTTCCGAGAACAATGCAGAGTATTACAATAATGGATACTGGACACGGTGAAGTGAGTTTTTATCTAGGAGGAGTGTGTGTTCATATATATTTAATTTAACGATTTATTTGTTACAATTCTTTTCACATAAAAATCGAGGAGGAGTGTGAGAATGCGACCTCGTTTAATGGATACTCTATGAAATGTTTTATAAAGAAGTCCATCTGACTTCTAACAGATTCGTAGTAATGTCTAGCGGTTGTCAAGTATGAAAAATATGTAGAAGTGATTTAAAATAAACTTATAATGAATTTACAGTAAAGCCTGTTAATATAGGTAAGTAACTTAGTATATCGTGTATTGGATAACTCGTTCCTACAAATTAAGCGCTTAAAATCTTCGTATACCGCATTAAAATGTGAAATGCCTCTTAATAAAAGATCTGATTTCAGTTTACAAACGTGTTTTGTTTATTTAGTCACAGAAAGCATTACTTTTTATATATTTCCTAGTATCATCTCGGAATTGCATACAACTCCTAGGAAATACATTTCACAGGAAATTTGTGTATTAAGGAATCTTGGAAACATTATTTTACACATTTCCTAAGTAGGCTCGGAAGGGTATATATTTCCTAAGAATTGTGTACAATTCCTAGGTTTCATTAATTTCCGGTAACATATAAACAATAATTTTACATACTTGGTAATGTTATAAAATCATAATTTTGTTGTTTGTGATTAATTTTTTTCCCGTATTTATCTCGAATTAATATACTGGCCACAAAAACAACAAAAATAAATAACTGATTATACGAAATAGAGAAACTATCACTTACAGGCAACTGGCGTGCGCATCAGGGACATTGCCTTGATATTAAGTGCAGGCGTCCATACTTTCAAAAACTTATAATGTATAACCTCAGTCATATTGAAAAAAAAAAACAAAAACTGAATCGATAAAAAAAAATTATGGACTTATCAAACCTGCTCACAAAATTTCGTGATAATCGGTTTAGAAATGCGACCTGTAGAGTAGAACAACCGGACATACCAAAGCATTTTTGTCTAAGTTGAAACAGAGACGCTTCGCTCGAACTAAGTTCTCGCTTGGTCAATAACAGAATGGATGTTATATAAAAAAAATGTTTCCAAATATGTTTTGAAGCATTGTCAATAAAAAAAGTAGGTGCCTATTAAGACTGGAGGGAAGTCTCAAATTATGATACAAAAAGAGAAATAGTAGATTGTTATACAAGGGTCGAAAGGAATCAATTCCCATACGACGTATTTAGACGCCCGAGCGTAGCGAGGGCGGCTATAGTCCGAGTAGGAATTGATGACTTTCACCCGTGTTAAGCACTCTACTTTTCATTTCGAACATAAGGAAAGTCATAAATAGTAGTTTAGTAAAGACGTTGAAATGACGTTCATTTTTAGAGTAAAAGACCTCCTGCTAGTAGAGTAAAAGAGCTCACCTTCACTGCCAAATATATCTCGTCATGGGCTTCATTTATAAATTTTTCTATTTTGTATGAGGTGAAAACCTTAGATTTTTTGCTCTTGAACCCCTGAGACTGTTTTTTCAAAAACGATGTTAGGTTATGGATTTTTTTCAAATCTACATTGTGTTTTACACTAAGTATACTCTTGAGCATTGAATACCTGCTCCATAGCGTAGAAGGCTGTATTTTGTTAGATAGTCCATTGAAATATGTAAGAAGCACGGAAAATGATTTAATTTTCTTGTCCGCTCGCCACTTCATAAAAACGTTGTATGTATTTAAGTATGTGTCCTTTGAAATTTCTGGCAGAAGATTTTCAATAACTGTATTTGCCTCATCTTTAACCGAATCTGGGGTTTACATTACAGAATCGCTTGAACTCATTTTTATCAAATATTAGTCCCCAAAACCAAGATTTTGTATTTCGGTACAGTTTACAGATGTACTAAGTATCCCGCCAAATTATAATCTTTTTTAAATTTCACATATGGAACACACCTGGTCACGGCCGCGCGCCATCCCGCATAAAAGTTTTTTTTTTTAATTCACATGGCCATCGCTTTATTTTTATCGACTTTTTTCATATATTTTTTGTATATCCTTAACCTTAATAAATTTGGTTCTATTTTTAAAATTCATTCCCACCCTTAAGAGGGAAGCAATTACTATGAGTTTTACCCGCCCTTAGAAGGGAAGCAGCGCCTCCCACCCGCTAGTCAGATCAAATAAACACTACTTTCCGAGTATGAGAAATGAAAACGTTTTTACCCCCACAAATAATCACCGATTTTGATGATTTTTGGAAATGTTATAGATGTTATCACTATCCAGATTTATAGGTTTTGATTTTTACCATTATATTTAAGGAATTTGAATTAAGGAGCTTTTAAATACCGATATTTTCTCAAAACTTGTATCTCTAGTTTGTGAATTATTTATAGGAAAATTAATGATATATAAAGAAAAAAGAAAACCTATAAACCTAGTTTATTCTGTCAGTATAAGACCAACATTTTTAGATTTGTTTAATTTTTACTATAGGAGAAAAGATTTTTCCCAGAACGCAAATTATGCGCAAAGTCTAAATCAAAACTTGAAGAAGCTGCAATTGTCCTTATCGCACTATTATATTCGGGCGTTTAGCGGCGAGACAGCATCACTTTGTTAAAATACCTATTTTTCTGTAGGAGCTTCTCTTCTCGTTCCTCTTAAGCGGGATGGCTCCAGGGGGAGAGGCATAGTGTTACATATTTAAAATGTGAAAATGAATATATAATTTGGCGGGGTAGTAACTAAATATTAGGTAGGAAAAAAGAAACTATTTTGTTGCTTAAATTTTACAAATTGTTTTCACGGCTCCTTTTTTTTTACTTAAAAATGCAGATAATAGTGATAGTGAAGAGTATTTGTCGTGGTCTTCTAAAAGTTCCTCTAGTGACCAGAGTTTCAAAAGCATTCTAACGTTGAATGATACTCTCGACGCGCAGTTTTCTGATGTACCGAAAAATTTTAACGTGATTCATATCAATGCGCAAAGTATTCCGGCACATTATCCCGATATGCAGGCATCTCTAGATCACAAAAATATTCACGCTATAATAGTCTCCGAGACATGGTTCAAACCGTGCTTACCCTCTGTATCATATTCTTTGCCCGGTTTTAACCTAATCCGAAATGATCGTACTGACAGCCGCGGGGGTGGGGTGGCTATTTACCTTAGATCACATATTCCTTTCTCAGTAGTCAGCACCTCATCTCAACCGCTTACATCAAATGCTGGTGAGCATCTTTTTGTGGAAGTCCTTCTTTCACATAATAAGATCTTACTCGGAGCCTATTATAGCAATTCTTCTTGTAATAATTACTTCTCATCTTTTGAACAGATCCTTGAAGATCTTACCCCTTCATATATCCACACCATTATCATGGGTGATTTCAATACCTGTCTTCTCAAACGTGATTCTCGTACTTCCTCACTTGAAGCTGTCATTAATTCCTGCAACATGCATATTCTGCCTCTAAATGCTACTCATCACTCCCCAAATTACACTCCTTCAGTCTTGACTTGATTATAGTATCATCCACCGAGCATGTTGCTAAGCACGGTCAATGTTCCGCCGATGCCTTCTCGTATCATGATCTGATATTCCTGTATTATAAAATTCGTCCTCCTAAAGCAAAACCTAAAGTCATACTTCAGCGCAATTTTAGTGGCATGGACCAGGCAGCATTTCTTAATGATGCCCAAGTAGTCGACTGGTCTCCGGTATATGATGCAGCGTCTGTGAATGACCAAGTTGCTATATTCAACTCCTTATTAACACAGTTGTATGATAAGCATGCCCCTCTGCGAGCTATAAAAATAAAGCACCTTCCAGCTCCTTGGCTAACCGATGAAATAAAAGTTTTAATGCATAGAAAAGTACTCACTAAAGGTAAATATAAGCGTCGTCCATCTGATGAAAATAAAGCTGTAAGTGTATGTTAAATCTCGCAATCGCTGCAATATGGTGTGTAGGGATGCTTTACGCCACCATGTTCACAAATCTGTCGCTAACGAGGACCCTGCCAAAGTTTGGAAATTTCTCAGGTCATTGGGCATAGGTAAATCACGACAAGAGTCTATTCCAAATGATTTAAATATCAATTCTCTCAACCAACATTTCTCTTCGTCATGTGATATTAACATCTCAGATAAAAACAATACCTTACGTTACCTTTCAACTTTACCGGTTCCCGACCATTCTCCATTTATTTTTAATCAACTCTCCGCTTGCGATGTTAAGAAGAGCGTAATTTCAATCACTTCCAATGCTGTTGGTGTCGACGGCATAAGTCGTAACATGGTTATGCCCATCCTAGATGTTATACTTCCTGTTCTTTGTCACATTTTTAATAACTCTGTCTCTGATGGAGTATTTCCCTCAATTTGGAAAGATGCTCAAATTATTCCATTGGCTAAAAAATCAAACCCCAAATCTTATTCCGACTATCGACCTATTTCTATCCTTCCATTCCTGTCAAAGTGTTCGAGCGTCTTATTTACAACCAAATCAGCGAATTCTTATCATGTCATAAACTTTTAAATCCTTTTCAATCTGGCTTTCGACCTGGGCATAGCACTGTAACGACTCTCATCAAAATTACTGATGATATCCGTCTTGGTATGGACAATGGCCAACTTACTGTATTAACTCTATTAGATTTTAGCAACGCCTTTAACACTGTGAATTTTGACATTCTTCTTGCTCTCCTTCGCTCAATTAACATTTCTCCAACGGTAGTTGATTGGTTTCACAGTTATCTGTACGGGCGCAGGCAGCGTGTTCGCCTTGAAGATAAATACTCTTTGTGGTGTAGCACGTCAGCAGGCGTCCCGCAAGGTGGCGTCTTATCTCCTTTATTGTTTGCTTTGTTTATTAATTCCATTTCTCACAACCTCACTTCTTCCTACCACCTATATGCAGACGATCTACAGATTTATTCTAAGGCCCCAGTGAATAAACTATCTGAAGCCATTCAGATTGTTAATGCTGATCTTGACCGCATAGCTAAATGGAGCAACTCTTTTGGGTTACAAGTAAATCCCATTAAGACACAAACAATAGTTATTGGTAGCTCAAGGTTACTGTCTACAATAGACCTGACATTACTTCCTCAAGTTTCCTTCGGTGGTATTGCTATTCCCTTTAGTAGCTCTGTAAAGAATCTTGGAATAACAATGGATCGCTATATGAGGTGGGATCAACAGTTACAAATTACCAGTCGCAAGCTATTTGCCGCAGCAGGATCCTTAAAAAGGTTGCGCAACTTTCTTCCAACAGCCACTAAAATTGCATTAGCTCAATCTCTTTTACTTCCAATTCTTGACTACGCTGATGCCTGCTATCTAGATCTCACGGAGGAACAGCTAGATAAACTTGAGCGTCTTCAAAATGTTTGTATTAGATTCATATTTGGTTTACGCAAATATGATCACGTCTCTCAGTTTCGTTCTAAGCTCAATTGGCTGACAATACGCTTTCGCCGGAATACTCATATTCTTAGTCTCTTTTACAATATATTGTTCAATCCTACATCCCCGCGCTATCTCAAGGAACGCTTTGATTTCCTTCACTGTACTTCATACACTTTAAGGTCATCAGAAAATCTCACACTTGAAATCCATCCTCATACGAGTTCGTTTTATACTAAATCTTTCACTATTCAGGCTGCCCGCTTGTGGAATTCTCTTCCTGTATCAATCAGACAAGCACCGACTCTCAGAATGTTCAAGGATAAAGTTAAAAGGTTTTATTTGTCTCCTTAATTTAACAGTACATTTTTGTCAATGTCTAGGCTATATATGAGATAATAATATAATATGTATGTATTTCTTGTATATAATTTATATATTATTTAGATATGTATATATCATTATCTATATATGTATGTTGGTATGTATATACACGTATATATATATGTATTTATTTAATTATTATAAAAAACTTATAAGTATTCTATTTTTATATATTTGTTTGGTAATTACACTAAAATACGTTTTTATTTTAAAATATTTTTATGACATTCGAATATGTACTATTTTTGGACTACACCCGCCCCAATTGTTTTGTTAGTTCAACTCCATCCTAAGGTTGCCTGGTAGAGATCACTTTTAGTGATAAGGCCGCCCATTGTAACACTATGTTATCATTATTTAATATGTAAACTTTAATATTTTAACAGTGGTGTAACAATATAGAGTTTTCTATCTTCTATCTATCTATCTAGTTAACACAAAAAACATTCTTCAGGATTCTTATAAATGTATCATTGTTATTCATCATCATCATCATCACCAGCCGGAAGACGTCCACTGTTGAAGAAATGCCTCCCAAATACATTACCTAATACCTATATTACCCATTACCTATATATACTAGACGCGACATCTCAAACGAGGATAGTCGACCAGTGCAAGTATGCCGGCCGGCATAATCTCCCCCACACGCAGCTGGGCACTCGTAGAGATTACACGCGCTTTACGTTCGAAAATTATTTCAAAATACACAATTGATAAAACACAATTTTCGAACGTAGAGCGCGTGTAATATATCAAATAGAGCGCCACAAAGAACGGCTTAGCCACTTGTAACCATGATTCTCTACCCGCGACTTTCACGATGTCGTCAGTCCTAGTGGGGGGCTTACCAACTTTACGTCTTCCGGTGTAGTGTGGTTACCGTTCGAGAACCTTTCTTCCCCATCGGTTATCAGTTCGTGCAATGTGGCCCGCCCATTGCCACTTCAACTTGCAAATTCTGAGAGCTATGTCGGTGACTTTGGTTCTTTTCCTAATATCCACGTTCCGGATTTTATCGCACAAAGAAACTCTGAGCATAGCTCTCTCCATAGCTCGTTGAGTGAATCGGAGCTTGTCCATAAGGGCCACAGTTAGGGACATTGTTATGCACCTATTATTATTACAACAGTTATTTACATGTAAGAACGGCTGTCAACGGTAAATGCCTCCTACAGCTTCTTTCTATCTTGCTCTGCCTCTAGCGACTCTGTTCCATGCTTTTTCTGCAACTTTCGCAATGTCGTCATGTATGTTTTAGGAGGTCTTTTTAATTTTATTTTGTGTATGGGGTACCAATTCATTATTATTTAAGACCAGCTCGTATTTAGAATTCTCTGGATGCTAAATGCTTTTAGATTCATTTTAAAATTTAGGAATACAATTGTGAGACTGATGTATTGGAGACAACGATATTTATAAAACTGTATTAAACTGATACGGAAAAGGAACATCTAAAAAGAGTACGGACCCAGAGTCTGTAGTGTAAAAGTATAAATAATAAAATAAAAGTATAAAAAAAAGATGGACAGCCGCCGCCTTGTAATAGGATTCCATATTCTGCTAAGGAATCATAAAAAGTGTATATACACTTTTTACACTTTTCACTAATATTAATAAACTGTACAAAAATACCACAACATTGTATAAATTTGTATATTAGGTTTTCGCGATTATAACACATAGTAATTAAACAACTTTAAACGGTTTAAATCGCGTATATTTATCATTATTATAAAAAAAAAAGATAAATATACACGATTTAAGCCGTTTAAAGTTGTTTAATTAATATATTTGTACTTTTCAGAAGATTGGGTTCGAGTGCTCGGTTCCAAAGAGAATGTGGAATATATGAAGGAAATGAACAAAGCTACTGTCAACGAAACTCTTAGAGATGGGATAACGAAGACAATTAATGACGATCTTTTAGGGATTTCGGGAACGTTTAGGAGTTTGATCGTGGACTAGATGAAAAGGACATATTTTAAGTATTTACTTTGTGTTAATATTTATATAAAGTTCAAGATAGAAGTATAGTTAAAGAAGTATTTTTTTATTTCTAACTACTAATATTGGTATACTTACAAGAATACTATAATAATATGGTAATAACATAGGTACTAAACATTATTTTTATTCTTTTGACTATTAATAAAAATGTGTTATAAAAATGGTTCTGATACAAAATTTGTTTAATTTACTTATTTTACCAATAAGTTAAGTAATAATTTATAATAGGTACCTGTAAAAAATAAGTTCTGTCGAAATTGCATAATGGGACTTTCACATAGACATCAAAGGCTTGAACATTTTTTTTTTGTCTATGTTTAGCCTTTGACCACTATCTCACCTGATGGTAAGTGATGATGTGGTCGAAGATGTTGTACAGGCTAATCTAGAAGTACTGGCTCTCAATGACAGCTGCCGGAACACACCGTTAGGTGCGTGGCGACAGATTTTCTACTTGAGGGTGGTAGCTAGCCAGGCGGGCATTTGCAAAATGCCGTACCACCATGCCAAGTTTACTTAGCTGTTTTCAACCGATCAGCAAAGTTAAGCAACGTCGCGCGCGGTCATGAGTTGGATGGGTGACCGCTAGTGACATTACTACTGCGCTTCCGTGCTTCGGAGGGCACGTTAAGCCGTCAGTCCCGGTTGTCGTCTTAGGATGGCAATCGTTATAGTATGGTGGTAGGGCATTTTGCGAATGCCCGCCTGGTTAGCTACCTTCAAGTAGAAAATCTGTCGCCAAGCACCTTACGGTGTGTTCCGACAGCTGTCCTTGAGAGCCAGTACTTCTAGGTTAGCCTGAACAACATCTTCGACCACATCATCACTTATCATCAGGTGAGATAGTAATCAAAGGCTAACCTATCATGCATAAAAAAAAACCACTTACACAATATTAATGATACGAAAGTGTGCTAGTGACTGAGTTGGTTATTCTCTCTCTTTCACGCATACAAGACTGAAAATGTTAAACAAAGCATAAATTTCATCCCGATATATTAGACAGTTTTCGATATATAACAAAACTTGTTTTTAATAATCGTTTCCCCAAAAAACAATGAATATTAAAAAAAAGGTTTATGTTTCTTGGTTAATGCAATTTGGTCTTCTAAGTTACCTTGACGACATATTTTTCAAGCTCAATTAATGCTTTATAGTCATCTAATTTCTAAAATTTACCAGTATATTTGTCATATATATATATTTGTTGAAAAAATTATTGAAAAAATATATTCAGATATCGGGGCCAAACCATCCCCTGCAGTATTTTTAAATATTTATTAACATGTTTAAGTCAACCGATGTGAAGTTAGCGGCCTAAAGTTAGCGGCCTATTATAACCCGACCAACTAAAAGAGTCCCTAAAATTGGACTGCTGTATTTATAAAGTTAACGTATAATACCTATGCAGCAGCTTACCTAGCAATAGATATAGCGGGTAAGAGTAAAAAGGAAACAACTATAGCGATTCGCACAACGTTAAAGTCAAACTAGAAAAAATAAGTATTCGTTTTATTATGATAATATAGACGAGGTATCATAATGTTTTCTACACCGGAAGATAGCACTAAAATAGACCTTTCTAACGTAGTAACTCAAAATTTCTTCGACCCCTTAGAAGTGGCCGAAAATCTAAAAAATCTTAGGCCGCTAACAGGTTAAAGCAAATTTCACTATGTTATCGACGAGGTATCAAAATGTGTTTTACACCATAAAATAGCACTAAAATAGACCTTTCTATAGTAGTAACTCAAAATTTCTTCGACCCCTTAGAAGTGGCCGAAAATCTGAAAAATCTTAGGCCGCTAACAGGCTAAAGCAATTTTCACTATGTTATCGACGAGGTATCAAATTGTGTTTTACACCAGATGATAGCACTAAAATAGACCTTTCTATAGTAGTAACTCAAAATTTCTTCGACCCCTTAGAAGTGGCCGAAAATCTGAAAAATCTTAGGCCGCTAACAGGCTAAAGCAATTTTCACTATGTTATCGACGAGGTATCAAAATGTGTTTTACACCATAAAATAGCGCTAAAATAGACCTTTCTATAGTAGTAACTCAAAATTTCTTCGACCCCTTAGAAGTGGCCGAAAATCTGAAAAATCTTAGGCCGCTAACAGGCTAAAGCAATTTTCACTATGTTATCGACGAGGTATCAAATTGTGTTTTACACCAGAAGATGGCACTAAAATAGACCTTTCTATAAAAGGAACTCAAAATTTCTTCGACCCCTTAGAAGTGGCCGAAAATCTGAAAATTCTTAGGCCGCTAACAGGCTAAAGCAATTTTCACTATGTTATCGATGAGGTATCAAAATGTGTTTTATACCAGAAGATAGCACTAAAATAGACCTTTCCATAGTAGTAACTCAAAATTTCTTCGACCCCTTTGAAGTGGTCGAAAATCTGAAAAATCTTAGGCCGCTAACAGGCTAAAGCAATTTTCACTATGTTATCGACGAGGTATCAATATGTGTTTTACACCAGAAGATAGCACTAAAATAGACCTTTCTATAATAGTAACTCAAAATTTCTTCGACCCCTTAGAAGTGGCCGAAAATCTGAAAAATCTTAGGCCGCTAACAGGCTAAAGCAATTTTCACTTTGTTATCGACGAGGTATCAAAATGTGTTTTACACCGGATGATAGCACTAAAATAGACCTTTCTATAGTAGTAACTCAAAATTTCTTCGACCCCTTAGAAGTGGCCGAAAATCTGAAAAATCTTAGGCCGCTAACAGGCTAAAGCAATTTTCACTATATTATCGACGAGGTATCAAATTGTGTTTTACACTAGAAGATAGCACTAAAATAGACCTTTCTATAGTAGGAACTCAAAATTTCTTCGACCCCTTAGAAGTGGCCGAAAATCTGAAAAATCTTAGGCCGCTATCAGGCTAAAATAATTTTCACTATGTTATCGACGAGGTATCAAAATGTGTTTTACACCATAAAATAGCACTAAAATAGACCATTCTATAGTAGTAACTCAAAATTTCTTCGACCCCTTAGAAGTGGCCGAAAATCTGAAAAAACTTAGGCCGCTAACAGGCTAAAGCAATTTTCACTATGTTATCGACGAGGTATCAATATGTGTTTTACACCAGAAGATAGCACTAAAATAGACCTTTCCATAGTAGTAACTCAAAATTTCTTCGACCCCTTAGAAGTGGTCGAAAATCTGAAAAATCTTAGGCCGCTAACAGGCTAAAGCATATTTCACTATGTTATCGACGAGGTATCAATATGTGTTTTACACCAGAAGATAGTACTAAAATAGACCTTTCTATAATAGTAACTCAAAATTTCTTCGACCCCTTAGAAGTGGCCGAAAATCTGAAAAATCTTAGGCCGCTAACAGGCTAAAGCAATTTTCACTATATTATCGACGAGGTATCAAATTGTGTTTTACACCAGAAGATGGCACTAAAATAGACCTTTCTACAGTAGGAACTCAAAATTTCTTCGACCCCTTAGAAGTGGCCGAAAATCTGAAAATTCTTAGGCCGCTAACAGGCTAAAGCAATTTTCACTATGTTATCGACGAGGTATCAAAATGTGTTTTACACCATAAAATAGCACTAAAATAGACTTTTCTATAGAAGTAACTCAAAATTTCTTCGACCCCTTAGAAGTGGCCGAAAATCTGAAAAATCTTAGGCCGCTAACAGGCTAAAGCAATTTTCACTATGTTATCGACGAGGTATCAAATTGTGTTTTACACCAGATGATAGCACTAAAATAGAACTTTCTATAGTAGTAACTCAAAATTTCTTCGACCCCTTAGAAGTGGTCGAAAATCGAATAAATCATAGGCCGCTGGCAGGCAAATGGATATTTCACTATGTTATCGATGAGGTATCAAAATGTGTTTTACACCAGAAGATAGCACTAAAATAGACCTTTCCATAGTAGTAACTCAAAATTTCTTCGACCCCTTAGAAGTGGTCGAAAATCTGAAACATCTTAGGCCGCTAACAGGGTAAAGCAATTTTCACTATGTTATCGAACCGATGTGAAGTTAGCGGCCTAAAGTTAGCGGCCTATTATAACCCGACCAACTAAAAGAGTCCCTAAAATTGGACTGCTGTATTTATAAAGTTAACGTATAATACCTATGCAGCAGCTTACCTAGCAATAGATATAGCGGGTAAGAGTAAAAAGGAAACAACTATAGCGATTCGCACAACGTTAAAGTCAAACTAGAAAAAATAAGTATTCGTTTTATTATGATAATATAGACGAGGTATCATAATGTTTTCTACACCGAAAGATAGCACTAAAATAGACCTTTCTAACGTAGTAACTCAGAATTTCTTCGACCCCTTAAAAGTGGCCGAAAATCTAAAAAATCTTAGGCCGCTAACAGGTTAAAGCAAATTTCACTATGTTATCGACGAGGTATCAAAATGTGTTTTACACCGGATGATAGCACTAAAATAGACCTTTCTATAGTAGTAACTCAAAATTTCTTCGACCCCTTAGAAGTGGTCAAAGATCGAATAAATCATAGGCCGCTGGCAGGCAAATGGATATTTCACTATGTTATCGATGAGGTATCAAAATGTGTTTTACACCAGAAGATAGCACTAAAATAGACCTTTCTAAAGAAGTAACTCAAAATTTCTTCGACCCCTTAGAAGTGGTCGAAAATCTGAAAAATCTTAGGCCGCTAACAGGCTAAAGCATATTTCACTATGTTATCGACGAGGTATCAATATGTGTTTTACACCAGAAGATAGCACTAAAATAGACCTTTCTATAATAGTAACTCAAAATTTCTTCGACCCCTTAGAAGTGGCCGAAAATCTGAAAAATCTTAGGCCGCTAACAGGCTAAAGCAATTTTCACTATGTTATCGACGAGGTATCAAATTGTGTTTTACACCAGATGATAGCACTAAAATAGACCTTTCTATAGTAGTAACTCAAAATTTCTTCGACCCCTTAGAAATGGTCGAAAATCGAATAAATCATAGGCCGCTGGCAGGCAAATGGATATTTCACTATGTTATCGATGAGGTATCAAAATGTGTTTTACACCAGAAGATAGCACTAAAATAGACCTTTCCATAGTAGTAACTCAAAATTTCTTCGACCCCTTAGAAGTGGTCGAAAATCTGAAAAATCTTAGGCTGCTAACAGGCTAAAGCTATTTTCACTATGTTATCGACGAGGTATCAAACTATGTTTTACACCAGATGAAAGCACTAAAATAGACCTTTCTATAGTAGTAACTCAAAATTTCTTCGACCCCTTAGAAGTGGCCGAAAATCTGAAAAATCTTAGGCCGCTAACAGGCTAAAGCAATTTTCAATATGTTATCGACGAGGTATCAAAATGTGTTTTACACCAGAAGATAGCACTAAAATAGACCTTTCTATAGTAGTAACTCAAAATTTCTTCGACCCCTTAGAAGTGGTCGAAAATCTGAAAAATCTTAGGCCGCTAACAGGCTAAAGCAATTTTCACTATGTTATCGACGAGGTATCAAATTGTGTTTTACACCAGATGATAGCACTAAAATAGACCTTTCTATAGTAGTAACTCAAAATTTCTTCGACCCCTTAGAAGTGGTCGAAAATCGAATAAATCATAGGCCGCTGGCAGGCAAATGGATATTCCACTATGTTATCGATGAGGTATCAAAATGTGTTTTACACCAAAAGATAGCACTAAAATAGACCTTTTCATAGTAGAAACTCAAAATTTCTTCGACCCCTTAGAAGTGGTCGAAAATCGAATAAATCATAGGCCGCTGGCATGCAAATGGATATTTCACTATGTTATCGATGAGGTATCAAAATGTGTTTTACACCAGAAGATAGCACTAAAATAGACCTTTCCATAGTAGTAACTCAAAATTTCTTCGACCCCTTAGAAGTGGTGGAAAATCTGAAAAATCTTAGGCCGCTAACAGGCTAAAGCAATTTTCACTATGTTATCGACGAGGTATCAAAATGTGTTTTACACCGGATGATAGCACTAAAATAGACCTTTCTATAGTAGTAACTCAAAATTTCTTCGACCCCTTAGAAGTGGTCAAAGATCGAATAAATCATAGGCCGCTGGCAGGCAAATGGATATTTCACTATGTTATCGATGAGGTATCAAAATGTGTTTTACACCAGAAGATAGCACTAAAATAGACCTTTCTATAATAGTAACTCAAAATTTCTTCGACCCCTTAGAAGTGGCCGAAAATCTGAAAAATCTTAGGCCGCTAACAGGCTAAAGCAATTTTTACTATGTTATCGACGAGGTATCAAATTGTGTTTTACACCAGATGATAGCACTAAAATAGACCTTTCTATAGTAGTAACTCAAAATTTCTTCGACCCCTTAGAAGTGGCCGAAAATCTGAAAAATCTTAGGCCGCTAACAGGCTAAAGCAATTTTCACTATGTTATCGACGAGGTATCAAATTGTGTTTTACACCAGATGATAGCACTAAAATAGACCTTTCTAAAGAAGTAACTCAAAATTTCTTCGACCCCTTAGAAGTGGTCGAAAATCTGAAAAATCTTAGGCCGCTAACAGGCTAAAGCATATTTCACTATGTTATCGACGAGGTATCAATATGTGTTTTACACCAAAAGATAGCACTAAAATAGATCTTTCTATAGTAGTAACTTAAAATTTCTTCGACCTCTTAGAAGTGGTCGAAAATCTGAAAAATCTTAGGCCGCTAACAGGCTAAAGCAATTTTCACTATGTTATCGACGAGGTATCAAAATGTGTTTTACACCAGATGATAGCACTAAAATAGACCTTTCTATAGTAGTAACTCAAAATTTCTTCGACCCCTTAGAAGTGGTCGAAAATCTGAAAAATCTTAGGCCGCTAACAGGCTAAAGCATATTTCACTATGTTATCGACGAGGTATCAATATGTGTTTTACACCAGATGATAGGACTTAAATAGACCTTTCCATTGTAGATACTCAAAATTTCTTCGACCCCTTAGAAGTGGCCGAAAATCTGAAAAATCTTAGGCCGCTAACAGGCTAAAGCAATTTTCACTATGTTATCGACCAGGTATCAAATTGTGTTTTACACCAGATGATAGCACTAAAATAGACCTTTCTATAGTAGTAACTCAAAATTTCTTCGACCCCTTAGAAGTGGCCGAAAATCTGAAAAATCTTAGGCCGCTAACAGGCTAAAGCAATTTTCACTATGTTATCGACGAGGTATCAAAATGTGTTTTACACCAGAAGATAGCACTAAAATAGACCTTTCCATAGTATAAAACTCAAAATTTCTTCGACCCCTTAGAAGTGGCCGAAAATCTGAAAAATCTTAGGCCGCTAACAGGCTAAAGTAATTTTTACTATGTTATCGACGAGGTATCAAATTGTGTTTTACACCAGATGATAGCACTAAAATAGACCTTTCTATAGTAGGAACTCAAAATTTCTTCGACCCCTTAGAAGTGGCCGAAAATCTGAAAAATCTTAGGCCGCTAACAGGCTAAAGCAATTTTCACTATGTTATCGACGAGGTATCAAATTGTGTTTTACACCAGAAGATAGCACTAAAATAGACCTTTATATAGTAGTAACTCGAAATTTCTTCGACCCCTTAGAAGTGGCCGAAAATCTGAAAAATCTTAGGCCGCTAACAGGCTAAAGCAATTTTCACTATGTTATCGACGAGGTATCAAAATGTGTTTTACACCATAAAATAGCACTAAAATAGACCTTTCTATAGTAGTAACTCAAAATTTCTTCGACCCCTTAGAAGTGGTCGAAAATCTGAAAAATCTTAGGCCGCTAACAGGCTAAAGCATATTTCACTATGTTATCGACGAGGTATCAAAATGTGTTTTACACCAGATGATAGGACTAAAAAAGACATTTCCATAGTAGTAACTCAAAATTTCTTCGACCCCTTAGAAGTGGTCGAAAATCTAAAAAATCTTAGGCCGCTAACAGGCTAAAGCTATTTTCACTATGTTATCGACGAGGTATCAAATTGTGTTTTACACCAGATGATAGCACTAAAATAGACTTTTCTATAGTAGTAACTCAAAATTTCTTCGACCCCTTAGAAGTGGCTGAAAATCTGAAAAATCTTAGGCCGCTAACAGGCTAAAGCAATTTTCACTATGTTATCGACGAGGTATCAAATTGTGTTTTACACCAGATGATAGCACTAAAATAGACCTTTCTAAAGAAGTTACTCAAAATTTCTTCGACCCCTTAGAAGTGGTCAAAAATCTGAAAAATCTTAGGCCGCTAACAGGCTAAGGCATATTTCACTATGTTATCGACGAGGTATCAATATGTGTTTTACACCAAAAGATAGCACTAAAATAGATCTTTCTATAATAGTAACTCAAAATTTCTTCGACCCCTTAGAAGTGGTCGAAAATCTGAAAAATCTTAGGCCGCTAACAGGCTAAAGCAATTTTCACTATATTATCGACGAGGTATCAAATTGTGTTTTACACCAGAAGATAGCACTAAAATAGACCTTTCTATAGTAGGAACTCAAAATTTCTTCGACCCCTTAGAAGTGGCCGAAAATCTGAAAAATCTTAGGCCGCTAACAGGCTAAAGCAATTTTCACTATGTTATCGACGAGGTATCAAATTGTGTTTTACACCAGATGATAGCACTAAAATAGACCTTTCTATAGTAGTAACTCAAAATTTCTTCGACCCCTTAGAAGTGGTCGAAAATCGAATAAATCATAGGCCGCTGGCAGGCAAATGGATATTCCACTATGTTATCGATGAGGTATCAAAATGTGTTTTACACCAAAAGATAGCACTAAAATAGACCTTTTCATAGTAGAAACTCAAAATTTCTTCGACCCCTTAGAAGTGGTCGAAAATCGAATAAATCATAGGCCGCTGGCATGCAAATGGATATTTCACTATGTTATCGATGAGGTATCAAAATGTGTTTTACACCAGAAGATAGCACTAAAATAGACCTTTCCATAGTAGTAACTCAAAATTTCTTCGACCCCTTAGAAGTGGTGGAAAATCTGAAAAATCTTAGGCCGCTAACAGGCTAAAGCAATTTTCATTATGTTATCGACGAGGTATCAAAATGTGTTTTACACCGGATGATAGCACTAAAATAGACCTTTCTATAGTAGTAACTCAAAATTTCTTCGACCCCTTAGAAGTGGTCAAAGATCGAATAAATCATAGGCCGCTGGCAGGCAAATGGATATTTCACTATGTTATCGATGAGGTATCAAAATGTGTTTTACACCAGAAGATAGCACTAAAATAGACCTTTCTATAATAGTAACTCAAAATTTCTTCGACCCCTTAGAAGTGGCCGAAAATCTGAAAAATCTTAGGCCGCTAACAGGCTAAAGCAATTTTTACTATGTTATCGACGAGGTATCAAATTGTGTTTTACACCAGATGATAGCACTAAAATAGACCTTTCTATAGTAGTAACTCAAAATTTCTTCGACCCCTTAGAAGTGGCCGAAAATCTGAAAAATCTTAGGCCGCTAACAGGCTAAAGCAATTTTCACTATGTTATCGACGAGGTATCAAATTGTGTTTTACACCAGATGATAGCACTAAAATAGACCTTTCTAAAGAAGTAACTCAAAATTTCTTCGACCCCTTAGAAGTGGTCGAAAATCTGAAAAATCTTAGGCCGCTAACAGGCTAAAGCATATTTCACTATGTTATCGACGAGGTATCAATATGTGTTTTACACCAAAAGATAGCACTAAAATAGATCTTTCTATAGTAGTAACTTAAAATTTCTTCGACCTCTTAGAAGTGGTCGAAAATCTGAAAAATCTTAGGCCGCTAACAGGCTAAAGCAATTTTCACTATGTTATCGACGAGGTATCAAAATGTGTTTTACACCAGATGATAGCACTAAAATAGACCTTTCTATAGTAGTAACTCAAAATTTCTTCGACCCCTTAGAAGTGGTCGAAAATCTGAAAAATCTTAGGCCGCTAACAGGCTAAAGCATATTTCACTATGTTATCGACGAGGTATCAATATGTGTTTTACACCAGATGATAGGACTTAAATAGACCTTTCCATTGTAGATACTCAAAATTTCTTCGACCCCTTAGAAGTGGCCGAAAATCTGAAAAATCTTAGGCCGCTAACAGGCTAAAGCAATTTTCACTATGTTATCGACCAGGTATCAAATTGTGTTTTACACCAGATGATAGCACTAAAATAGACCTTTCTATAGTAGTAACTCAAAATTTCTTCGACCCCTTAGAAGTGGCCGAAAATCTGAAAAATCTTAGGCCGCTAACAGGCTAAAGCAATTTTCACTATGTTATCGACGAGGTATCAAAATGTGTTTTACACCAGAAGATAGCACTAAAATAGACCTTTCCATAGTATAAAACTCAAAATTTCTTCGACCCCTTAGAAGTGGCCGAAAATCTGAAAAATCTTAGGCCGCTAACAGGCTAAAGTAATTTTTACTATGTTATCGACGAGGTATCAAATTGTGTTTTACACCAGATGATAGCACTAAAATAGACCTTTCTATAGTAGGAACTCAAAATTTCTTCGACCCCTTAGAAGTGGCCGAAAATCTGAAAAATCTTAGGCCGCTAACAGGCTAAAGCAATTTTCACTATGTTATCGACGAGGTATCAAATTGTGTTTTACACCAGAAGATAGCACTAAAATAGACCTTTATATAGTAGTAACTCGAAATTTCTTCGACCCCTTAGAAGTGGCCGAAAATCTGAAAAATCTTAGGCCGCTAACAGGCTAAAGCAATTTTCACTATGTTATCGACGAGGTATCAAAATGTGTTTTACACCATAAAATAGCACTAAAATAGACCTTTCTATAGTAGTAACTCAAAATTTCTTCGACCCCTTAGAAGTGGTCGAAAATCTGAAAAATCTTAGGCCGCTAACAGGCTAAAGCATATTTCACTATGTTATCGACGAGGTATCAAAATGTGTTTTACACCAGATGATAGGACTAAAAAAGACATTTCCATAGTAGTAACTCAAAATTTCTTCGACCCCTTAGAAGTGGTCGAAAATCTAAAAAATCTTAGGCCGCTAACAGGCTAAAGCTATTTTCACTATGTTATCGACGAGGTATCAAATTGTGTTTTACACCAGATGATAGCACTAAAATAGACTTTTCTATAGTAGTAACTCAAAATTTCTTCGACCCCTTAGAAGTGGCTGAAAATCTGAAAAATCTTAGGCCGCTAACAGGCTAAAGCAATTTTCACTATGTTATCGACGAGGTATCAAATTGTGTTTTACACCAGATGATAGCACTAAAATAGACCTTTCTAAAGAAGTTACTCAAAATTTCTTCGACCCCTTAGAAGTGGTCAAAAATCTGAAAAATCTTAGGCCGCTAACAGGCTAAGGCATATTTCACTATGTTATCGACGAGGTATCAATATGTGTTTTACACCAAAAGATAGCACTAAAATAGATCTTTCTATAATAGTAACTCAAAATTTCTTCGACCCCTTAGAAGTGGTCGAAAATCTGAAAAATCTTAGGCCGCTAACAGGCTAAAGCAATTTTCACTATATTATCGACGAGGTATCAAATTGTGTTTTACACCAGAAGATAGCACTAAAATAGACCTTTCTATAGTAGGAACTCAAAATTTCTTCGACCCCTTAGAAGTGGCCGAAAATCTGAAAAATCTTAGGCCGCTAACAGGCTAAAGCAATTTTCACTATGTTATCGACGAGGTATCAAAATGTGTTTTACACCATAAAATAGCACTAAAATAGACCTTTCTATAGTAGTAACTCAAAATTTCTTCGACCCCTTAGAAGTGGCCGAAAATCTGAAAAATCTTAGGCCGCTAACAGGCTAAAGCAATTTTCACGATGTTATCGACGAGGTATCAAAATGTGTTTTACACCGGATGATAGCACTAAAATAGACCTTTCTATAGTAGTAACTCAAAATTTCTTCGACCCCTTAGAAGTGGTCAAAGATCGAATAAATCATAGGCCGCTGGCAGGCAAATGGATATTTCACTATGTTATCGATGAGGTATCAAAATGTGTTTTACACCAGATGATAGCACTAAAGAAGACCTTTCTATAGTAGTAACTCAACTTACTTAACATAATTAAGGTAGGTTCTCAAAGCCTACAATCAGTTAACGTAAAAGCTCGGAGCTCATCATCTGATGGCATCTTTCGTAAAACTAACTAAATATCCAAAAACTGTTTTTTACAAATGCAAAATGAGCTAAACTATTTGGAAGTAAAATATCATTTAGTGAATACCTTGACTACCTTTAATCTTTATAGGTAGAACACAACAAAGGGCCACCAGGATTAACTCTGTGACAATAAGGCACCGCTATGCAAAAAGCAATTGCATTGTAATGGAGTCTGTTTAAAAACAGTAAAATTAAGGGCCTTATCCATAATTACCTACCATGAATAAAACTTTTAAAAATACTTTTTACCATATCTATATTATTAAGTATAGTTCTGTACAAGTCTTTTCAAGATATTCAATGAGTTAGTTTGTACATAATTATAATTGATACCTATATTAAATCGATAGAAGCTACTTCATACAACAATTGCTTACAATACAGTTATTTTAAATAACAATAACAAGGTGATTAATTGAATATTATAACCACTAAAAATGTTAAATGCCTCATAAGTAGGTATTTTACCTTGTCATGTCAATAAAAAAAATATTCGTTGATGTTATTCAAAAGGTTTTTTTTATGCTTCAAAGGTTAGCCCTTGACCACTTTCTTACCTGATGGTAAGTGATGATGTGGTTGAAACTATTGTTAAGGCTAACCTAGATTTTCTACCAGATGGGCATTCGCAAAATGCTCTACCACCATGCTAAAACGACTGCCATCGTAAGACGATAACCGGGACCGACGGCTTAACGTGCCCTCCTAAGCACGAAATCACTTAGTAGTAATGTCACTAGCGGTCACCCATCCAACTCATGACTATGGCGGACGTTGCTTAACTTTGCCGATCGCTTAAGAACAGCAAAGCAAAATTCGCTTCAAAAAGTAGTTTTGTATTTTGATAAGGTGTTTAACAATTAGTTCATCCATCTATCTATCTTCATATCGTAGGTATTTATTTCATAGCATAAGTTATTACTTATTATTAAATAAGTAATAACATATGTTATTACTTATAATTAAATAAGTAATAACTTATGGTAAAAAGACAATACAATAAACGAGTATTTAATTTTATTTTATAATATTTTATTTTAAGTAAATAAAATAAACGAGTATTACCGAGTAATACTTTTAGTAAACAAATGTTTTTAGGTAAAAATAATTAGTATGTTTTTACATATTTTTTTAGGACAACATTCAATTAAAAATTTAAAACTACTTGAGTGCACGTAGGGGTGTGGTTGGTAAATTACTACGTTACAACAGTAGACACAATAATCTCATAAAAAAGGCAGGAGCTCCAGACTATAAAAAATGGTTATTAATAAAAAAACCCGAACATTTAATAGTGTAAATTAATTTGTAAAGTCGGTGCCATGACCATTTAAACGCACCTCTTATCAACAATATTGTCTGCACGATACTGACTTCAACAAATTCAAAACATAAAAAAACATACATAGCCGTTGAACATAAATACATTCTCATTCATTTTTGAAGTCAATTAAAAGTACCTTAAGATAACCAAAATATTTTGTGAATATAATAAAATACTTACCTACTAAATAAAAAATAGATAGAGTAAGAGCACGAGTCAAGGCCAAAAATAAAACGGATTCCATCAGCACTTATATTACCTTTTTGTGTAATAATCTGTCCATAAACCGCAGGTGTGGGCACACACACCTTCAGTTTTGCTAGCCACCACCTGGCCGGTGTCCATTGTTATATTTACAATAGGAGAAACGCGGCCGCAACAAAATAGGTATTAGAACAGTAACACGCTGTCTCGCTGTCATTGACGGCTTCGCGCCCCGCGCCCCGCTACGTTGCACCAACTTACATAACTAGGTAGGTAAGGTGAATACAGACACTACAATTTTCGATTTTTGACCACTTCTAAAAGGTCGAAGACATTTTTAATTTACTACGTTAGAAAGGTCTATTATAATGCTATGTTACGTAAAAAAACACATTTTGATACCTCGTCGATAACATAGTGAAATATGCATTAGCCTGTTAGCGGCCTAAGATTTTTCAGATTTTCGGCCACTTCTAAGGGGTCGAAGAAATTTTGAGTTACTATTATAGAAAGGTCTATTTTAGTGCTATTTTATGGTGTAAAACACATTTTGATACCTCGTCGATAACATAGTGAAAATTGCTTTAGCCTGTTAGCGGCCTAAGATTTTTCAGATTTTCGGCCACTTCTAAGGGGTCGAAGAAATTTTGAGTTACTACTATGGAAAGGTCTATTTTAGTGCTATCTTCTGACGTAAAACACATTTTGATACCTCATCGATAACATAGTGAAATATCCATTTGCCTGCCAGCGGCTTATGATTTATTCGATTTTCGACCACTTCTAAGGGGTCGAAGAAATTTTGAGTTACTACTATAGAAAGGTCTATTTTAGTGCTATCATCTGGTGTAAAACACAATTTGATACCTCGTCGATAACATAGTGAAAATTGCTTTAGCCTGTTAGCGGCCTAAGATTTTTCAGATTTTCGGCCACTTCTAAGGGGTCGAAGAAATTTTGAGTTACTTCTATAGAAAAGTCTATTTTAGTGCTATTTTATGGTGTAAAACACATTTTGATACCTCGTCGATAACATAGTGAAAATTGCTTTAGCCTGTTAGCGGCCTAAGAATTTTCAGATTTTCGGCCACTTCTAAGGGGTCGAAGAAATTTTGAGTTCCTACTGTAGAAAGGTCTATTTTAGTGCCATCTTCTGGTGTAAAACACAATTTGATACCTCGTCGATAATATAGTGAAAATTGCTTTAGCCTGTTAGCGGCCTAAGATTTTTCAGATTTTCGGCCACTTCTAAGGGGTCGAAGAAATTTTGAGTTACTATTATAGAAAGGTCTATTTTAGTGCTATCTTCTGGTGTAAAACACATATTGATACCTCGTCGATAACATAGTGAAATATGCTTTAGCCTGTTAGCGGCCTAAGATTTTTCAGATTTTCAACCACTTCTAAGGGGTCGAAGAAATTTTGAGTTACTACTATGGAAAGGTCTATTTTAGTGCTATCTTCTGGTGTAAAACACATATTGATACCTCGTCGATAACATAGTGAAAATTGCTTTAGCCTGTTAGCGGCCTAAGATTTTTCAGATTTTCGACCACTTCTAAGGGGTCGAAGAAATTTTGAGTTACTACTATGGAAAGGTCTATTTTAGTGCTATCTTCTGGTGTAAAACACATTTTGATACCTCATCGCTAACATAGTGAAATATCCATTTGCCTGCCAGCGGCCTATGATTTATTCGATTTTCGACCACTTCTAAGGGGTCGAAGAAATTTTGAGTTACTACTATAGAAAGTTCTATTTTAGTGCTATCATCTGGTGTAAAACACAATTTGATACCTCGTCGATAACATAGTGAAAATTGCTTTAGCCTGTTAGCGGCCTAAGATTTTTCAGATTTTCGGCCACTTCTAAGGGGTCGAAGAAATTTTGAGTTACTACTATGGAAAGGTCTATTTTAGTGCTATCTTCTGACGTAAAACACATTTTGATACCTCATCGATAACATAGTGAAATATCCATTTGCCTGCCAGCGGCTTATGATTTATTCGATTTTAGACCACTTCTAAGGGGTCGAAGAAATTTTGAGTTACTACTATAGAAAGGTCTATTTTAGTGCTATCATCTGGTGTAAAACACAATTTGATACCTCGTCGATAACATAGTGAAAATTGCTTTAGCCTGTTAGCGGCCTAAGATTTTTCAGATTTTCGGCCACTTCGAAGGGGTCGAAGAAATTTTGAGTTACTTCTGTAGAAAAGTCTATTTTAGTGCTATTTTATGGTGTAAAACACATTTTGATACCTCGTCGATAACATAGTGAAAATTGCTTTAGCCTGTTAGCGGCCTAAGAATTTTCAGATTTTCGGCCACTTCTAAGGGGTCGAAGAAATTTTGAGTTCCTACTGTAGAAAGGTCTATTTTAGTGCCATCTTCTGGTGTAAAACACAATTTGATACCTCGTCGATAATATAGTGAAAATTGCTTTAGCCTGTTAGCGGCCTAAGATTTTTCAGATTTTCGGCCACTTCTAAGGGGTCGAAGAAATTTTGAGTTACTATTATAGAAAGGTCTATTTTAGTGCTATCTTCTGGTGTAAAACACATATTGATACCTCGTCGATAACATAGTGAAATATGCTTTAGCCTGTTAGCGGCCTAAGATTTTTCAGATTTTCGACCACTTCTAAGGGGTCGAAGAAATTTTGAGTTACTACTATGGAAAGGACTATTTTAGTGCTATCTTCTGGTGTAAAACACATATTGATACCTCGTCGATAACATAGTGAAAATTGCTTTAGCCTGTTAGCGGCCTAAGATGTTTCAGATTTTCGACCACTTCTAAGGGGTCGAAGAAATTTTGAGTTACTACTATGGAAAGGTCTATTTTAGTGCTATCTTCTGGTGTAAAACACATTTTGATACCTCATCGATAACATAGTGAAATATCCATTTGCCTGCCAGCGGCCTATGATTTATTCGATTTTCGACCACTTCTAAGGGGTCGAAGAAATTTTGAGTTACTACTATAGAAAGGTCTATTTTAGTGCTATCATCTGGTGTAAAACACAATTTGATACCTCGTCGATAACATAGTGAAAATTGCTTTAGCCTGTTAGCGGCCTAAGATTTTTCAGATTTTCGACCACTTCTAAGGGGTCGAAGAAATTTTGAGTTACTACTATAGAAAGGTCTATTTTAGTGCTATCTTCTGGTGTAAAACACAATTTGATACCTCGTCGATAACATAGTGAAAATTGCTTTAGCCTGTTAGCGGCCTAAGATTTTTCAGATTTTCGGCCACTTCGAAGGGGTCGAAGAAATTTTGAGTTACTTCTGTAGAAAAGTCTATTTTAGTGCTATTTTATGGTGTAAAACACATTTTGATACCTCGTCGATAACATAGTGAAAATTGCGAAAAAGGTCGAAGAAATTTTGAGTTACTTCTGTAGAAAAGTCTATTTTAGTGCTATTTTATGGTGTAAAACACATTTTGATACCTCGTCGATAACATAGTGAAAATTGCTTTAGCCTGTTAGCGGCCTAAGAATTTTCAGATTTTCGGCCACTTCTAAGGGGTCGAAGAAATTTTGAGTTCCTACTGTAGAAAGGTCTATTTTAGTGCCATCTTCTGGTGTAAAACACAATTTGATACCTCGTCGATAATATAGTGAAAATTGCTTTAGCCTGTTAGCGGCCTAAGATTTTTCAGATTTTCGGCCACTTCTAAGGGGTCGAAGAAATTTTGAGTTACTATTATAGAAAGGTCTATTTTAGTGCTATCTTCTGGTGTAAAACACATATTGATACCTCGTCGATAACATAGTGAAATATGCTTTAGCCTGTTAGCGGCCTAAGATTTTTCAGATTTTCGACCACTTCTAAGGGGTCGAAGAAATTTTGAGTTACTACTATGGAAAGGTCTATTTTAGTGCTATCTTCTGGTGTAAAACACATATTGATACCTCGTCGATAACATAGTGAAAATTGCTTTAGCCTGTTAGCGGCCTAAGATGTTTCAGATTTTCGACCACTTCTAAGGGGTCGAAGAAATTTTGAGTTACTACTATGGAAAGGTCTATTTTAGTGCTATCTTCTGGTGTAAAACACATTTTGATACCTCATCGATAACATAGTGAAATATCCATTTGCCTGCCAGCGGCCTATGATTTATTCGATTTTCGACCACTTCTAAGGGGTCGAAGAAATTTTGAGTTACTACTATAGAAAGGTCTATTTTAGTGCTATCATCTGGTGTAAAACACAATTTGATACCTTGTCGATAACATAGTGAAAATTGCTTTAGCCTGTTAGCGGCCTAAGATTTTTCAGATTTTCGACCACTTCTAAGGGGTCGAAGAAATTTTGAGTTACTACTATAGAAAGGTCTATTTTAGTGCTATCTTCTGGTGTAAAACACATTTTGATACCTCGTCGATAACATATTGAAAATTGCTTTAGCCTGTTAGCGGCCTAAGATTTTTCAGATTTTCGGCCACTTCTAAGGGGTCGAAGAAATTTTGAGTTACTACTATAGAAAGGTCTATTTTAGTGCTTTCATCTGGTGTAAAACATAGTTTGATACCTCGTCGATAACATAGTGAAAATAGCTTTAGCCTGTTAGCAGCCTAAGATTTTTCAGATTTTCGACCACTTCTAAGGGGTCGAAGAAATTTTGAGTTACTACTATGGAAAGGTCTATTTTAGTGCTATCTTCTGGTGTAAAACACATTTTGATACCTCATCGATAACATAGTGAAATATCCATTTGCCTGCCAGCGGCCTATGATTTATTCGATTTTCGACCATTTCTAAGGGGTCGAAGAAATTTTGAGTTACTACTATAGAAAGGTCTATTTTAGTGCTATTATCTGGTGTAAAACACAATTTGATACCTCGTCGATAACATAGTGAAAATTGCTTTAGCCTGTTAGCGGCCTAAGATTTTTCAGATTTTCGGCCACTTCTAAGGGGTCGAAGAAATTTTGAGTTACTATTATAGAAAGGTCTATTTTAGTGCTATCTTCTGGTGTAAAACACATATTGATACCTCGTCGATAACATAGTGAAATATGCTTTAGCCTGTTAGCGGCCTAAGATTTTTCAGATTTTCGACCACTTCTAAGGGGTCGAAGAAATTTTGAGTTACTTCTTTAGAAAGGTCTATTTTAGTGCTATCTTCTGGTGTAAAACACATTTTGATACCTCATCGATAACATAGTGAAATATCCATTTGCCTGCCAGCGGCCTATGATTTATTCGATCTTTGACCACTTCTAAGGGGTCGAAGAAATTTTGAGTTACTACTATAGAAAGGTCTATTTTAGTGCTATCATCCGGTGTAAAACACATTTTGATACCTCGTCGATAACATAGTGAAATTTGCTTTAACCTGTTAGCGGCCTAAGATTTTTTAGATTTTCGGCCACTTTTAAGGGGTCGAAGAAATTCTGAGTTACTACGTTAGAAAGGTCTATTTTAGTGCTATCTTTCGGTGTAGAAAACATTATGATACCTCGTCTATATTATCATAATAAAACGAATACTTATTTTTTCTAGTTTGACTTTAACGTTGTGCGAATCGCTATAGTTGTTTCCTTTTTACTCTTACCCGCTATATCTATTGCTAGGTAAGCTGCTGCATAGGTATTATACGTTAACTTTATAAATACAGCAGTCCAATTTTAGGGACTCTTTTAGTTGGTCGGGTTATAATAGGCCGCTAACTTTAGGCCGCTAACTTCACATCGGTTTTAAGTCATGTTTTTTTAACACACACACAATCTATTACCTAATTACTATAACAACTATTACCTAAGCTATGGCGCGTTTGCTTTGAACATGACAGTGACGACACCCGTGGTTTAATCCATTCACACAGTTATGTACGAATGCTAAGCAAAGTTAATAAAACGCTATCACTAGGACAAAACAGCTGTTTTGCGTACCTATTCAGACTGACGGAATTATTGTTAATTCCAAGTTTACGTACATAGTGTACAATGCGATTAAAATAAGAATAGGATCGGCCTAGCGCCATGTTGTGACGTCAAAACTAGAACTTGGTACAGTGTACAAAACAATAAATGATAAAACATGTATAAATTAATAAAGAAAATAAAAAACACGACTGCAAATAATTTATTTTCGTTAAGTGTTTTATCGATCAGTTGAAATTAAAACTGCCAGTTAATATATTTATGGAATCTTTTTTAAAGCCAATTTTGAGTTTTTTTGATACCCAACACGATGGCTTTGAAAGAAAAAATAAATTGTTTTTCTGACTATAAGGCGTCTAAAATCCACCAGTTTGTTTTTTATTTTTTTATGTACATAGTGTCACTTGAGCTATCAAGATAAATCTAACGTTATCTCGTACATTAAAATCGGTTAAGCCGTTTAGAAGTTATGGTGAAAAAAAGAAACTCACAAACATACATACATACATGCAAGCACATAATGCAGCAAACACAGAAATAATTTGAACTGATTTTATTTGTTAGCAATATTTTGTACTTAGTTATCTTAATTTGAATCGCTAAGCTCTTCGATGCCGCATGTCCTGATGGCCCACTGAGTCAGACTCTTCGTTATCATGGTAACAGGTAACAAAAACAAATATAACAATCACCAATAACATAGGATAATTAGTCTTAATCAATGTAATTTACTTTTACTTGGTAAACAATAAAGAATTTTTGTATTGTATTGTATTGTAACATTAAACAGTCAACAAGAACAAATTAAACAGTCGAAAAAAAAAAACAGGAGATCAATAAACACTCGGATACGTGTCGCGTAGTACACTGTCGGAGAAATAAGACCCAGACGCCCGCGTTGTCATCAAACCAAAATGGCGACTGTGCTGTCAACCTTAAAAATATGAATTTATTGAAATTAACCGTTTCGGGTCACTCATTTAAAATTACCTATGAATATATGGCACAGCTTTATTTTTAAGTTTGTTCTGCTGATCGTACTTATTAGAGTGAATATGAGTGAAGTTAGCCGAGAGCCCGTCCTATTCTTATTTTAATCGCATTGTATTGAGTTGCATCTACCTAGTTTTTATTCTGTGGTTATGTCGTGTTGGCTTAAGAAGTTCACAGACGGCAGCTATAATATATATTATAGCATAACTGTCGATATGAAGAAACAAAATGTAAAGCTATATATTATAGCTGCCGTGTGTTGTCACTTGAAAATTTCTATGGAAAATGTGCTGAAATGTATCGAGCTGTAATATATAGCTTTATTTTATAGCTGTCGTCTGTGAAACGCTTTAAGCTGCTACTGCCAAGTCGCGTATTCTTTTGTAAGCGCCAAAGACCAACCAGAGCAGAATAGGTACACGTAACAGTTGTTTTGCTCCTCTCGTCGCGTTATGTCACATTCGCAGAATGTTTAGCATAGCCGTTCATTGACTTCGCGTAACGTTCGTGCGTGTGTGTGTTGACTGCCTTAGGTACCCCATGGGCTACGAATATATAAGTATTGGGTACGACTTTCCATTGACGGCCGTCGAAGCCAGGGGGTAGAGGGGGTGGGGAGAGGCGGGAGGGTTACCACTCCCCCCTCTTCAAAGGAAAAGTCCCGCATCCCCCCCCTTTTTACTTATTTTAAATTTTCCTCATTTTCTGGATTAAAATTAAAATAATAATTTTAAAATCGATTGCCATTAAGGAGGGCAGTGGAAGGGGAGGGTCATCTCTTCCCTTTCCCACCACTTTTATTACAAGGTAATGCATAGTTTTCGAGTTATGCATATATTTGTAAAATCATCACCTCACTTTTTGTAACACTTCACTGATCAAATTTATTGTTTTGTTGGATGTGTAACAGATTTTTTAGCGCTTCGCCGGCCGCTGCCGCGGCACGCTCGCTACGCTCGCTCGGCTCGCGCGTTGTGTTGTCGCAGTTTCAACCTAACCTAACCTGTTTTTTTAATACAAAACGTTACTGAACGAATTCCACTTGACGCCAATTATTATCGCCGTTATTTTCGATTATTTTTACCACATTTTGTATCTATGGTTCATATTAAATGTGGAACCATAGACGCAAAATTATCGACAATATCGAAATTAGCGTCAAGTGGAATACGCCTTTAACCGTTCATAAAACGAAACGTTCATTGGCGAGAATTCTTTAATATTTAGCATTAATATTGAAAAATAATTAATTTTCAATATTTTTTTCTCAAAAACTACGCATTTTCTGATTTTGAAACTTTGCAAGTGTGCTTATAATAATGTAACCTCTCTGTGAAAAAAATATCAACCCTCAACCCGACGTCAGGCAATGGAAAACTGAGCCAAGTATTGTTTGTAGCCAGCGGTTATCGTCACTATTGTTCTCAAAGCCAAGCATTCCACGCAATATTGCTGCGGGCCGATCACGTATTTCTGTAGCTATCAGACAGTTGATGCTATCAAAGTTTTGTAGCAATCGATATTTTGCGATCATGTGTCTTGTAGCATCCAAATATCAATGTGTATCTATCGATAAATTGCAAAGTGAAGTTGATGCGAATCATTGGCTATCTGACCAATTTAAATGGCGCCATCTACTATGAATGTCAGAATAACCAAGGCACAACTTTATTAAATAGTATAATACTTTTATGTCCCTTTCTAACCGGTGATTGATACAGAACGAATTTTAAGGCTTGTCAAAAACTATATAACCTATTCCCGCGAAGCGAATTGAAATTGTGAATAGCAATATAATATTGTGAGCTTTGACTTTAATTCAGGAAAGAATTTGTATTGTGAAGAGGTATGTACTTATCATGGATCATTAAACATTTTTCTCAATAGAATAATTACGCAGGATAAGTGTGACCGTACTTGTGATTCTTTCAAAGCTATGGCGCCAATTCGAAAGGTTTCGCACCGCCAGCTGCAACTGTTGGTGGAGTTTGCGGTGCAAAACCCCGAAGTGCCGCTAAACTCCTGCCGTGGTAGCGGACCTCTTGGTCACCAGCGGCAATTTTATGTAGTTGGATAAAAACTATCCAATGCCCGTCCCCGTGTCTCAAACTATTTCCATCCTAATCGGTCCAGTAGTTTTAGAGCCTATTCTATGCAAACAAACAATCAAATCTTTCCTCGTTATTATATTAGTTTAGATTGTTTCAGCCGTTAAACTCTGAACATTGTTACCATAAGATAATACCAGTGTGAGCTTTTTATGGTTTTATTAGGATCAAAGTAATCAACTTATTTGAACCACAAGCTATAATAGTTGTGCATGTCATTTTCAGCTACATGATGACCATAATTATCTTGAGCCTTCCTCTCAAATAGAGATGGTGGTAGAACCGTTGCATGCCGTGGAAGAAGACAGCACAAGTAAGTTTCTTAGACTTTATCCAAATCAGTTAACTTATATGTGTCTACTAATCGCGTTATAATTTTCAGATAATATTAAAAAAATCTACCATTTTTACTTTTTTAATATTATAAATAAAAAGTAGAGAAATTTACACGGATCCAAGTTGACAATTCTTAGTTGGACTATAACCACATCAATTTTGAATAGTTACTACTTTTGTAATTATTATTATCATGTCTCCTGCCTACCTAAGATTGGTAGTAGGGAGCATAGAAAAGGAAACAAGAGAAGATAATTCAGTATAAGTATAATGCAGAGAAGGGTCGTGGATCTCAAACAGGTATGGCAATTAGCAAGCTTCCTTGTTGTAGGACTTATCTCCGGTCCGCTAGTAAATGAGACGATGCTCAGCAGCAGGTCTGCCGTACAGTGGCTCAGCTCCACACTGCCGCGCCGGTAGACTGTACCAGCTAGGTGCTGTAGAGACGGTTGGCCGCGGTCGGTGCTGAAGGTCAGGGGACGGCCGGAGTTCAGTAGAAAGTCAGGTACTTCCAACCGGATACTGGAATCAGCCTCGTACTGGAACCCCAGTGTCTGGGGTTTTCCGAAGTTAAATTATAAGACTTTAATAAAGTTCTATGAACAACTTTCAGACGTAGTAATTAATTCAAGTGGTGGTCAGTGCGTGGCTCATGGCGAAGTCATGCCGATTTTTCTTGGAGGACGGTCATTAAGTTCGCCGGATGTTCGAGGTTCATTTCGCTACCATATATGGTAATGGAAAAGGCCACCAAACCGTTGGAGTAATTTCTCCAATCACTCAAGCTTATTCAAACCATTTTGAAAACACAACGTTCCTCGAATAGGAAGTTAAGAATCAGTCGTGGTGATTCTTTTGACATTCAATAGTTTGACAGTGCAGAACTGTCAGTTTTCTTTCAAACTGAAGGGAAACTAAGGCTTTAGAATATGAGACCTCTATCGGTTTATCGATGAATTACTTCAGCGCGTAGCACAGGTAGTGAGATCTCATTGTGATCCGATAGATAATTCCATTTTGCGGTAACTGAATAGATGGCGTTAATATTAATTACATTAAATATATGTTATTTTATTATAATATTTTAATTATGCAGATATATTATTTTCACCGTTTTTAGAACGGTTACAATCGTTAATTATTATAGAAAAACTACATTTTTTTGTCGGCCTTTAGCTGCCGTGTATATAACAAAGAAAATTCAACTTTAAATTGTTTTTTTAAGTATTGAACATCTAAAGTATGCTGGCGTTCATCTTCCCAGGGTTTTATGTATGTTTTTAATATTTGTATGGCACATTCTTACTTACCTGCAGATATGATGAAGACTGTGGTGGTACTAATTGTTAAGAGCAAAACCGGTGACATGAGTGATAAGAGCAATTATAGGCCAATATCATTAGCTACAATTTTGGCTAAGGTAGTTTGCTTCTCGCGCTCCGCTTGACAAACTCATAAAAACCAATGACAACCAGTTTGGTTTCAAGGCAGGACTCTCCACCGAATCAGCTATTTTATGTGTGAAGCAAAATGTCAAGTACTATACCGATAGAAATACACCCATTTAAGCATGTTTCCTCGACTTGTCAAGGGCTTTTGACCTGGTTTCCTACGATATCTTGTGACAAAAATTAAACAAAATATGTATGCCATTTGAAGTCGTAAATATATTTAAATATTTGTATCGAAACCAGGTCAACATCGTTCGTTGGTCAGGGGCCTATTCAGACCCGTACAGGTTGGAGTGTGGAGTGAGACAGGGAGGGTTAACCTCTCCAAAGCTCTTCAACCTGTACGTCAACACTCTCATAGAAGAGCTTAGCAGCACACATGTCGGATGTCACATTGATGGGGTGTGTCTTAATAATATTAGTTACGCAGACGACATGGTGCTGCTGAGTGCATCAGTCTGTGGGTTGTCAAGATTGCTGGGCATCTGTGAAAGATATGCACTCAGTCACGGTTTGCTCTACAACACACGAAAAACTGAATGCATGGTTTTTCAGGCCCGAGGAAAATGTCCAGATAGTATACCAGCTATTAAATTGTATGGCACGCCGCTGCTAAAAGTGGAGCAAGTGAAATATCTGGGACATCTCATTACCTTTGACCTAAAAGATAATACAGATATAGAGAGGGAACGCAGGGCGCTTGCTGTAAGAGCTAACATGATTGCCCGCAGGTTTGCCCGATGTTCGGAGGAGGTTCAAAATCACTCTTTTTAGAGCTTTTTGTACCTCCTTCTACACGAGCAGCCTGTGGCTACAATATTCTAAAAAACAGTACAGCGCCCTTTGCGTTCAGTATAATAATACGTTCAGGGTGCTGTTGCGGCTGCCTCGGATCTGTAGCGCATCGGGGATGTTTGCTGAATCGCGAGTCAATTGTTTCCATGCGACCATGCGGAAATGGTGCACATCCCTGGTGCGCAGGGTTCGGGCCAGCTCTAACAGGATTCTATACACTTATTTGGCAACCGGTTTGACTGTCAGCACTTGAACCATTGTTGTAGGGTACACTTACTGACTATGTAATGTTATTATAGGTAAATTGACAAATCGTTCTATTGACATCTCACATTTTAATTGATTATTTTATTTTATTGTTACTACGATTATTATTTATTCCTTATTGCTGACATTAATCAAATGTAACTGTTATTTCAAGTCTTTAAGTATATTTTCTAACTTGTTAAATCTGTCATGCCTAATTATAATTGTTTTGTATTTAGTTTATTATAATAATTAATTGTACCTCTATGATCTCAGTTGGTCGAAATAAATGATTTTATTATTATTATTAAATTTCACAAATCGTTCTAACCTCTTAATTATTTTTTAATAGGTGCTACTTTAGAAACACGACTATTTTTTTACTTTCCTTATATTCGAAATGAAAAGTAGAGTATTTAACACGGGTGAAAGCCATCAATTCCTACTCGGACTATAGCCGTCTAAATACCTCGTATGGGAATTGATTCTTTTCGACCCTTATATGACAGTCTACTAGGTATTGTATTTCCTGGTCTATAATTTTTATTAATAAGTGTACTCGGCACGGGTATCCAGACCAGTCATGCTCATAGAAAGGTGTTGTCTAGTGGCGGTGTTGTGTGTCGGGTTGCCATCTTCCCTCAACAATTATTGCGGAAGGCAAGCCATAATCTGTCGCTGCCGAGCGTGGTTAACGCTAAGCTCGGCAGCGACGGATCGTGGCAGGCGGTGGTCTCTTTCTGCGAAGCGGCGATGGCGCAGAAGGAGGCTGCGGAGCGCGGAACACTTTTCAGTTATTGAAACGTAACTCAAAAACGGCTTGACCGATTTTAATGACATTTAAATGGAACCACACGGGAAGCATCAGCATTCAAATAAAAAAAGAATCATCAAAATCGGTTCACCCAATCAATAATTTTGAGGTAACAAACATTGAGTATATTATCAAGACAGGAAAACCCTTGTCGGTTATTGGAGTGTTACTCAAAAACACCTGGATCAGTTTTATGAAATTTAAATGCGACTACAAGGGAAGCATGAGCCTCAAATAAAAAGAATCTAACTCATATGGTATATATAAACAGTAGCATAGATATTTTATGAATATTATTTGAATCATGCTCTTTTTAGCCTGCATATAACAATTTACTTATCAACAACCTTGGCATTAAACCTGAAGTCGAAATGGTGTTTCTCTAACAGATACATAATTTCTTAGCGGGTTTAGAAAATGATATAACATTTTTAAATACACGGCCATGCATACCCGCCCCTCCCTTTCCCCTTGCTACAACATTGATGCGGCAGACCTTCAACTCTTTCGTCTATAAAAGAGCGTCAAACTACTGTACATTATGAGCTATTTTAAATCTGATCGGTTTATAATAACTATAATAACCCCTGACATGTTATCTCACGGCAATCTAATGTTTACGAAATTACATTTACATTTTTAAACCTCAAACTGTTTGCAGTGATCGACGGCCACGGATAAACGAGATAAAATAATTTTCTGCGAATAATAAAATTCTCATACAAAAGACAACTGTCACAATTATTGAATTTTTGGGTATTTGTACGGCAGATAGAGCCAACATTAGATTTTAATTAGGATTCATTTTAATGCCTCTGTTCATAGTTGTCACAAACACTATCTAGAAGTATACTGCTATTTCACACCTACATGTTTGTCTAGGATTGATGGTATCTGACTCATAATTATGCCTAAAGATGCCTAAAACATTTTTGATTAAATTTTTTTGAGTAAGCGAGTAGTATACCATAAGACCACAGAGTATAAAAGAACTTAATGCAAACTCATTTAAAAAGAAAATCAAAGATTTACTACTAGGTGCTACTACAGAATAGATGACTTCCTATAATAAATTTTGATCGGATCGGATAAATTTTGACAAACCTGCTTATTATTATGATTATTAAGTTTTTATGATTATTATTTACATTGTTTTATGATTTTCTGTCCGCTTATTATTATGATTATTAAGATTATATTTATTATTATTTATATTGTCTAATGATTTTCTGCCAATTTTATTATTTTGCTGTACATTATCTATATACCAACTTTAATTCTGTAATTTAACAGTATGTCAATATGTTTAGTATTAATAATTATAAAAAGCCAATGTAATGGAGGAGACACATCGCCTCTCAAATGTGTCTCAAACCCACTGTGCTCAAAACATGTGAACCTGAGTTTAAAAGTAGTATGTTTTATAGTCATCGGCATAAAACTGACACTACATAATGGCAAAATTATTTGGCCAGTGTTCATACGGTGCAAAGCCACGATGTGTTTCTTGTTCACAGCGGTGGACGGGCGACCTTCCTGGTGCACTGTCAAAATACACTTAGATCTTAGTGAATCCATACTACGAAACTTCCGCGTGTTTACGCAGACCTTTACAGCATGTAATTTAAATTAATATATTCGAATATATTACAGATTATTTAGTATCAGCATTGCACCCGGGCGAAGCCGGGGCGAGTCGCTAGTAGGTAATAAAAATAATAAAACAAAACAAATAAGCATAGATTCCTGTACAAGATATTCCTCTACATGTTTTTTTTGTTGATTATTTTAGTTTCGTACCAAAAGGGCAAAACGGAGCCCGAACAAAACAAGGAATTAATTGAAATTATTTTAGAGCGCGGCGGGCTTCATCACGTGGGAGGTAGCAGAAAAATCAATTTTTCATTCACGGAAAATAAATGATATCTTAAATCAAGACAATATCGAATTGGTCAAGACAAAATGTAGTTTCATATATGGACGGAAACAATATATTCTTGAAATAAGTAAAATATTGTTTCAGTTTTATTGTCTTCTTACAAGACATTCGTTATTAAAACAAAAAAAAAAATTTGTATTAAGAATGAATAGCCAAGACAATAATTCTTCTATTTTCTTTTAAACAATCTTTATCTAAACTAATACAATAAAGGGGAAAGATTGGATTGTTTGTTTGTTTGTTTGCATTGAATAGGCTCTGAAACTACAGGACCGATTAGGATGAAATTTGGTATGGAAATAGTTTGAAACACAGGAAAGGACATAAGATAGTTTTTATCCAACTCCGCAAAAAGAGGTTAATGGTTTTGCGCAATAACCGATCTACTGGACCGATTAGGATGAAATTTGGTATGGAAATGGTTTGAGACATGGGTAAGGACGTAGGATATTTTTTATCGAACAGCGCAAAAAGAGGTTTATGATGTTGCGCTATAAAAAAAACATTTTTACACGGTAGGAGCTAGAATGACTTAAAATTTACATTTAATGGATATACAGTTTTCATCTTCAATTTTATATATTTTATGATATCTTATATGAACATTTTAGTCACTATGTTTATAAGCTTAAAATTAAAAAAAACTTTAATAAAATACCTTTTAAGTGGGATGGCTACCGAGGAGACGCGTTGTCTTCCAAGTTTAAAATTTTAAAAATACTAGATATAAAAATGGGCAGAATAGTAAGTAAAACTAAAAGGGAATTGTAAAAAATCTAATAAAAAATTTACTTAAATATCATAAATTTATTTAATCTCTCAATTAATCTTATATATGTTTCTTCTACTCGTGTTTTGGTTTTCAGTAAATGTTTTAGTTTTTTTTATTTTAATTTAAATTAAATTAAATTACACAAATATTTCTAACATCTCAATTACTTAATTTTAAATAGGTGCCTATTCATGTTATTATTATTAATGAATTATTTAGAAAAACAATTTTTTACTTTCCTTATATTCGAAATTAAAAGTAGAGTGCTTAACACGGGTGAAAGTCATCAATTCCTACTCGGACTATAGCCAAGTCTGAGGACCTCGTATGGAAATTGATTCCTTTCGACCTTTTATACTGGACACGCAGAGCACTGACAGCTCCCTGCGTACATCTTATCCAAAGGCTACACTTATATTGAATCAGTATGTCTTGAAAAGAGTTATTTTAACGTCCTGACTACATTGCGCAAACCTGCGGGCCAGCATATTGCACCTGACTGTCGTTCCCTTTCAACATCAACTTGATCAAGGTCCTCAGTAACAAGATGCCCCAGGTACTTTAACTGATTAACAAGCATCAACTCTTTACTGTCTTTCCTCCGACCTTGAAGACCAAGTATACACTTTTCCTAGTTCTAATGTACTTGAAATGTGTCAGGTACAGTTCTATTGTACCTACTTGTCAACTTACTCTCAACTTACAATTACCCATCATAGGTACCTGTTCATATCCAGGGACGACAACTAATAAAATGTAAGGAAAGACGGAAAATCTTAATTATGTCATATTATTATTTATCTTATTACCAACTTTGTTAGTATTCTTATTACTATTGTCTACTATTGTAATGAAGATACACTGAGAAAAACTACTTAAAGGCTTAAATCAAATTTGACCTTTTACCGTTAAATTGTAAATACTTACGTCAGATGAATTCACAAGTCTTAAGACGATTTTCACCAATCAATAAAAATGTACCATGTTTTATAATAAACACAACCGCCAAAAACGCCTTCCGTAAAGTATTTTCAGAATTGAACTTGTTATACGATAATAATTGCAGTATTGACCATAAAATATACCTTACTTTTACGGCGATTTATATACGGTGATTATCACTATAACGTACGACTTAATCAGCCTCATCAAAAAGACAATATTTAAGAAAGACCACAAAATACACCTTAAATGAAGACGAATAGAAACATTCGCCTTCACTGACCTCGTTTAACGCCTTCTAGATGGAAGGCGTTTTTGTAGGTATTCACGTTTGGTCGGTTTTTCGCCTTATACCATATAAATTGGCCGTCATTAGGGCGCTTTTGACTTTAGATTTTTCTCAGTGTATCAAGGCGAGGTCTTTCATTTTTTTATAGAAACATTAGTTTCAGAGATCTAGGTTAGTAAAAATTGACAGCTGTCATTTGAAACAGATTACTATGAGAGCTTAAACTTGAACTTTTGAGAAATAAGTGTAGTCTCTGTTGCAGATATAGCCGTTGTAATTTTGACGGCAGTCATCCGAAGCGCAGATCTCACTGAGACTAATGAAAGCTGTATTAATTAAATTATAGCTGTCATAACTAACTTACATAGCTGTTATATTTAGCCAAAAAATACGTCATTTGTCTCTTTGACAGCTTCACATGGCAGTTATTTTACATTAACATCATTCTGAATATATTTTGAAGTTGAAGTCATCTCAAACATAATGTTGACACTAATCACTTTGTAAGAACACTAGCCGCTTTGGCACCTGATTGATCTTAAGCGTATGGTCTAAATTAAAAGCGAAGTCCGTTCCTGGCAATCACTTCAACTTAAATTGTTATTGCCGGTATCAATCTACAACGATAGCCTATCAGATTACATCAAAAAGAATACAAACGCTATAATATAAAAAGTGGTGTATACAGGAAATTAATCTGAACAAAATAACTGTTGTGCATACAGGAAAGATATAAAAAATATAATATACAGCTAGTTGTGCATACTGATAGGTTCTTATGGAACTCCTGGATTTTTAGGTAGTACAAAATTGTTGTGTTGTGGTTAATGTGTATACCTACCTAGTCAAAGTTGATAATTTTGGAACATTATTGTTCCGGGGCCCGGGTGTACCTCCGGTGTACCACGTGAAGTGCACCATAATCCTCTATTAGATAACCAACAGATACTAACGGCTTTTTATAATGTAGTTTTTAACAGTGATCAATACCAGCGATAATTTCTATAATTACAGACAGTTGCAATGACAATGCGGAACCTTAAAGTAGCATGACTCGAATCGCACAAGCCGGTGTTTTATTTTTGTTCCATTGTTAAAAGTGAATGCTGCCAAGCGTTAAACTTGTTTTAATAATAGTACAAAGTCTAAAGCAGAACAACAAATAGCAAAAACTAAAGTTACACAAAATGTGCTACTCGTAACTGGTTGGTTTTATTATAATGCCTACAGTCTACATCTGACATCACTGAAGTAAACAAGTCGTAAAGTAGATTATAATGAAATAATGTATAAGCCCCGTAGTAGTGAGCAAGAATACCAAAAACATTTGAAATCACATTTCATTAAAAATAATAAGCGTTAGTTAGTATAAGAGGGTTAAAGTCCCGCTGCGCTGGAAGGTAGCTTTTCTATTCGAAATAATTTCTATGTTTTCATTTAGCCTATTTAACACATACTAGTCAAACAATTTAAAATTGCTTTATCGATTTGGTGTTAAATGTTTATCGTATATCAACCTACCAACCTAAGTAAATAATCTCGTGCTATTTAGGTAGATGTCGCCAACGTCAAAAAGACGTGCATCGAAACGTATGGAAAAAAATTTACAGTCCAGCATCCGTTTCCATAGATTAATTGGAAATGCACCAGGATGGTATTCTAGGTTGCGGGTTCAAGACCCGATGGAGGTTATCTTTTTACAACCGAAATAAATTTGTTTCCGGTTAGCATGCGCTAATGCTCTTTAAAATAAAACCTACTACCTACCTACAGCTTTAGTTTCCTTATAACATATTATTTTCAGGACGAAAACTGAATGAAGTAATACAATTGGAGAACAAATGTTCGACTCATATGAGTAAGGTTCTGGTGGCCGAATGGATTAAGCACCCGGCGCGAAATCGGAGAAAGCGGATTCGATTCCCTTCCAGAAAAAAAAATGTGCTTCAATAATTTATAAATGTGATCTTCGCTCAGCACGCAGTGCTTGTAATCATAATTAGAAGTATAAATTGTTTTAATAATTAACCTATTACAATTAATAATGCATTTGATAAATTTATGTTCCCACGCCAGCTTTAAAGGTAAAATGTATCAAACCTCACTTTGAGTACTCCAATTACCATTAATTAACCTTCATTGTAATCTCGTTGTTGTTCATACTGCTGGAGAATAAAATTAAAATGTAAATATTCAACTATTACGACTTTAAACTCCGCACGCCATGGCCGCCTTGTATCTCATCGGCGCCTTAGTTATTTTCATTATTTTAATATTTTTATTGGTTGGTATTTATCAAAAAAATACCAATGCAATATGTCTTTCTAAAAAGCGGCTCGACGGAAGGACTGCTCTGGTGACAGGCGGCACGGCCGGCATGGGACTTGAAATAGCGATCGACTTCGCACAGCGAGGAGCAAGAGTCATCGTCGCCTGCCCTTTTGAAGAGGAAGGTCTACGCGCTGTGGAGACAATCGTACAGAGCAGTGAAAACCAACACGTCGTGTTCAAACTTCTCGACCTTGCTTCTTTCGAGTCCACGCGAAACTTTGCCGCAGATATCCTGAAGAACGAAGATCGACTTGACATCTTGATAAACAATGCAGGCATAGGTGGCCCCTACAACATTCAGTCACGGGACGGGCTTAACTTTCTAATGCAAGTGAATTACTACGGTGCTTTTCTGCTGACGATACTGCTCCTGCCACTTCTGAAGAAGACTGGACGTCCGGGAGATCCAAGCCGGATAGTAAATACTTCTTCGTTTTTACACCTAGTGGGTTATGTAAACTTGAAAAATTTAGATACAAATTATTTTCCGTATGCAGTGTACGGGAACAGTAAGCTTTTCCTTGTTATGTTTGCTAATGAGTTAGCTAAGAGGCTTCAAGGTTCAAACGTGGTGATAAATAGTGTGGATCCGGGCTTGGTCGGGACGAAGATTTATGTGACTGCTTTTCCATATTTTGGAATAATTTTGACGTGTATTTGTTGGGTGTTATTCAAGAATGCATGGCAAGGGGTGCAGACGGCTCTTTACGTAGCTTTAGATAAGAAAGCTGGTGAAGTGAGTGGAGAATTTTTTAAGAACTGCAATAAGTCCAGAGCTGCAGCCAGAGCTTATAACGATAAATTAGCGAAACAGTTGTTTGAAGAAACGATCCGGTTGGTGAAGTTGACCAGTGAGGAACTGAATCTATAAGCTATGATTGTAAGTCAATACTTTTAAACCAGTTCTATGAAGGTTTATACTAAAAAAACCATTAGATAAAATAATGTGTGTTTTTGTGTACTTGAATGTTTTAATTAAAGAGCAATTCGCAGTGATTTGTTTTTAATATCTTTTTAATATCTACAGATGAGATGTTGAACGAATGCCTTCTTCGTAGTGGGATTCGCCATCTCGGCAGGTGTCTTGCTTGCTTGGTGCTGCCCACCTTCAGTATTTTTCCTTTCGTCGCTTCTTACGACTCTCACACGAAGATATGGGAGATGCAATTCCATTCGACACCCTACAGGGACCTGTAGATATATATACGATCATATTATTTTTATATTTGGGTTTTAATAAAAAAAGAATGGGTCGGAAACGTTTGGTTAAGTATTTCGATGCAAGAAAACATGGGAAACAGGCAAGGGAGGTGTTGGCAAGTTTGTGGTGTGCCACAAAAGGGAGAATGAGTCGTTAAGGTTTATAAATTGTACTTGGAATTGTGTTATTTAACGTATTGCAATCATTTTATCTGTCAGCTATGTATATTTATTATGTTTATGGTTTTTGGTTCACCATAGATAAAATATACACCAGCTAACTAGACACATAACATTGCTCACACATATGCTTACTAATAAATGCCTAATTATTATTTCCTAACTTTTTCTCAAATCACTCCGTTACACGCGCGGGGCACAAATGTGTCCCAGGTATAAATATTTGATTGTTATTTTAATATATATGGACCCAGAATGTCATCTACTTCAATAGCTGTCCCCTATATCCTGATGTATTTGTTAGTAAGTCGGCAACAACGACAAGGCACGGGTCTATTTTTATCAACACATTAGCCATACTAGAGTTCCCTTATTTACTACGTTTTGAATAGAAAAGCGATCATTCAACTAAAACAACACTACTCGGGAATGTTAAGGGACCATACATTATTGTATTTTTTTATTAGTTTCCGACAAAGAAGTAACTTTCTTTGTTGAAGTTCTAAGCAAACATAAACACTGATTTTGAAATCACTAATTCTAATATTATATTATATAAGTAGTACTCGTTTAAAAAAGAGGCACAGTGGTGCCCCGTGCGTGTAATGATGTGATAAATAAGACTGCGTGTAACGGAGTGTTAAGCTCTGTCCATGCTTCCAAACGTTGTGTCAAATAATAACATTTTAATTGCGATTTTTATTAATTAAATTGTTCTTGAAAATCAGTTTCTTTATATTTATACTCCAAATGCATAAAAAAAACTTTCAAACAGTGCTTGAAAACAAAATTGCCATGAATGAAATAATTAAGATAGTGACAATTTGAAAGAAGAAATATATATTCTATGAAGATATATGTGTCTTTTGTTTTTCAACAAAATATTTGATTGACAATAACGTGGTTAAAAAACTGAAATTAAAATCCCACAACATATTTTTTTCAAATTTTCTTTAATTCTGATACTAATTCATTCTATCCCTATATTTTTCCTGTTTGAAACCTTTTACATATTACTTATAAAATTAATTAAATTCACATCGCGCGCGGTCATGATTTGGATGGGTGACCGCTAGTGACAATACTACTGAGCGCTTCCGTGCTTCGGAGGGTACGTTAAGCCGTCGGTCCCGGTTGTTGTCTTAGGATGGCAGTGGTTATAGCATGGTGGTAGGGCATTTTGCGAATGCCCGCCTGGCTAGCTACCACCCTCAAGTAGAAAATCTGTAGCCAAGCACCTAACGGTGTGTTCCGGCAGCTTTCCTTGAGAGCCAGTACTTCTAGGTTAGCCTGAACAACATCTTCGACCACATCATCACTTACCATCAGGTGAGATAGTGGTCAAAGGCTAAACTATAAGGCATAATTTTTTTTTTACAAAAAATGTCCGGTTCATAATTTATCTGGCGAGTTCCACTGGCAGACCCAATTTGAAGTCTCTCAGCAGTTTTTCTGGCTGAACAAATAGAGTTAAACCTCTTTGGATAAGCGTATAACTAATAAATATATCATCGTTATCAACAGCCATAATATGTCTAAGCCATAACTCAACAATGAGATGAATTGCGAACAAAAACTAGCAGTTAGACTCGCAAACGATTTAAAAGTTACTTATATTAAAATACCAGTCGAATTGCAAAACAAAAATAACCAGACGAGTTGCAGAAACTAGATATTTTGAGATCCGAACAAATCGTGAGGCTGTCAACTATTTTTGCAAATGAACAACAGTATTGACCTTATGATATCACAGTTTTATCGCTTTAGGTCATTGTGAATTAATTGATGCACCTTTTGAACCGGTTTTGGATATAGAACGTATAGATAAAACCATCTTTGTCGCTATTAATCCCAATCTAGCTTTTGCTATTAACTTCGTTGCAATTGTTTTTGCAAACTCGTAAGTTAATTTTATCTTTTATAAAAGAAAGGCAGGTACTCTGTATAACATAGTCGCTAGATGTAGGTATTAATTAAAATGACTTATTTCGTATAAGTCTAAAATTATTTAAATCCTGCTTTGGTATACGCGTTTCTTCAAGAATTACATGATAAATTAGGATAAATAGTATACCTATCGCACTATAATCTAGAGCCTGAGATAAATATATTGGTTTCATTGATATTTATTCAACTGTAAAGGATTTTATTGCCTACCTAACTAGGTATACATACACACACGTACAAACTCACTCTTGCACTTTTGTTTGATATTTCTGTGATGACGTCAGGGACGTAAATATAAATATATTTTTTATTCAAATTATGAAGTGCTTATAGCGTAGTTGAGTTGCTCTTGAACGACGACCTTAGTTGGGTAACTGTTAGTGGCTTAACTACCTGATATAAGTATTACTACAGAGCGCTTCCGTTCTTTGAAGGGCACAGTAAGCCGTCGTCGGTGCCACTTATTGTCTTAAGATGACAGAAGGTGGTAGGGCATATTACGGATGCCCGCCTGTCACAAAACACACAAGGCAGCTGTCACAAATCATACCTGTCTATCTGATAAAATGTCACTTAGACAGATGTCAGAAATAAGACCTATTTAAAAGATATTTCTGAGATATTAGGCTCGCCATTTTATTGTAATGGAATTCCATTTTCTAGTACCAGTTGAATCCTGAGTATAGGGGATAGAAGTGGAATTGCATTTGATAGTAGGTACTAGTTGAGTTGAATAGGGTACTGTAGTGAAATAGTGACTGTTGTACAGTCCCCTGGGGGACTGGAATCACAGTGGAACGAGCTTAGGTAACACCCTCAAGAAAAATCTGTCACCAAGCACCTAAAGGTGTGTTCCGACAGCAGTCTTTGAGAGCTAGTAATTCAAGGTTATCCTGAACAAGATCTTCAATCACATCAGTACTGACCATCAGGTGTACCTTAACTGCTGTTACAAAAATTCTACCGAACTAATCGATTTTTACTAACTTGCAACATTTTCCTTTTGGCCTTAGCTTTTTTGCTGAAGTAAACCAGAAGTTTATTTTCATATGAAGAAGCAGTGCCGTGAAGCAGTGCTGTGACTGCCGTGCCGCAGATCCATGGTTCGATCCCCACCGCCGCCGGTTAGAGCTTCATCGCATTATAGAAGGGCATTTTGCAAATACCATTTAGCCACCACCCGCAATTAGAAATCTGTCGTCAAGCACCTAACAGTGTGCTCAGGGTGACGGGTGCAGTACAGTTTGTCACTTGTGACGAAATGAGTCTGTTATAGGTAGAGGCTACCGCATGATATCAGGCGCCGTGGACCCCATGAGTGTTCCGTCATAACGCCATAAAAAAAACATAAGGGATTCTTGCAATCTTAACGTTGTGGGACCATCTGGAGAATACTAAACCGATCTTGCTCAGTAAACTACTAATAAGGGCATTGCCATATTTTTACAGACAATTAGACCGTTTTTTTTTTTTTTGATTGATTAGCTAACTACTTTCTCACCTGATGGTAAATGATGATGTGGTCGAAGATGCTGTTCAGGCTAGAAGTACTGGCTCTCAAGGACAGCTTCCGGAACACACCGTTAGGTGCTTGGCGACAGATTTTCTACTTGAGGGTGGTAGCTAGCCAGGCGGACATTCGCAAAATGCCCTTCCACCGTGCTATAACGACTGTCATCCTTAAACAACAACCGGGACCGACGGCTTCACTTGCCCTTCGAAGCACGGACGTGCTCAGTAGTAATGTCGCCAGCGGTCACCCATCCAACTCATGACCGCGGGCGACGTTGCTTAACTTTGCTGATGGGTTTTTTTTTTCTGGCCGTATGCCTTTATTAAACAAATACTACAAAATACATACAACACTACAGCTACTACAATACAACAGCTACTACAGTAAAAGCATTTGGACTCAAAGGGAGTCCAAATGCTCTAGCCCACTATCAGTTGGCAGCGTGCCCAGCATGAAGTAGCCGCGGCGCCAGCCCTCACGTGGGTTTCAGAAAGGTGTGACGGCGCTAAAGTGTCTACGCATGTAGCGTCCCACACTAAGGGCCGTCCTAACTTCCATGGAACCAGAGTCATGCCGTCAGGTCTTTTACCATCGTCACGCATCAGACCGTTCGGTTCGAGAACAGCTGGAACATTGGCGCTGGTAAAAGCCCGGCGAATGATATCGTTAAGGCTGGCGTGGCGGGAAATTCGACCAGCACTTGGAGAGCAGGAGAGGCCATGGTGACCGAGTTGGTCAACTGCAGTACCACACTGGCAGTGATGTGCAACACAACACCTTGCACCCAAGCGTAAGCTAATAGCGAGACGAAAAGCGGAAGGATCTATAAGGCTACCAGTTTTGTAAGAAGGAATGGCTTGTAACCAAAGACCTGATTCCCACACAGAAACAGCGAGAATACGAGCACAATCTGCGATACTAGGCACGTATTTAAAAGATCTTATCTGATCGGTTAAGTACAGCTAAGTAAACTTCGCTACGAGCGCTTCAAAACGTTCAAGCTTGACAACAAGAATCGTTCATCCAGTGAAAAGCAAAGAGTTCCCCCATGGGCAGGATGCAGAAAGAGGCCGCATTTCATCCCAATCTGCCAAAGGTTCAACAGGGAAGGTCATATATCAGAGGTGACCGTTTGTGTCAGAACATTCTGCCAAAGTCGTGAACAGATCTTCTCACGTGATCGGTCGTTTTTTTTTCATTGATAGCTGACAGGCTAGCCTTTAATCACTATTTCACGTGATGGTAAGTAATGACGTGATCGAAGATGTTGTTCAAGCAAACCTAGAATTACTGGCTCTCAAGCCTGCCGGAACACACCGTTAAGGGTTGGCGACAGATTTTCTACTTGAGGATGGTAGCTAGCCAGGTGGGCACTCGTAAAATGCCCTATAACAATGTATATATATCATATTATATATAATTATAATAATATATATATTTTGTATATAATTATATATATAGTAATATATCTATATATTACTACTAGGATACACGCGTAGTAGGACTCATCTGCGCAGAAATGAAGAATGTTTATAAATAAGGGAGCAAGAGTATTAAGAAAGTATGTAGGTATTGTACTGTAACAGCTGGATTGTCCACTGCCGAACACAGGTGCTATAATCCCCCCACGCTTGGCAGGCTTCTTGGGGATCGCAGTTTAAGATATCAGTTCCTCAGAAGGCGCTACTGGCTACCTGTTTTACCTTTAGTAATGCCCGGCACTCCACGGGGCACATCGGTTACATAGAGAAACTAGTTTTTCGGGCAGTGTGCGGGCCGCATGCGGCCCGCATTTATCGTTGTGCAAGTTTGAACAATATCAAAACACCTTTTACATTAAAAAAAGTATGTTCAAAACTCCATTAGAAGTATGAAATCCTATATTAACTCTCAATACAATAAAGAACAATACTGTAGCCACTAAAACAGATTAACCCTACTGCCATAAAAAGGTGGTACGGGCAGAATGGGACCAAGGTTCTGAGTCACTTTTGTTAAGGAACCCCACTCGTAGGTGCTTCGCTTACCGCGGGCAGTTGCCATGGAGACCAGTCGGAGACGTGGAAAAAACTCTCAAGTCGGAGCTCGGCCTTCGGCCTCGCAAGTTACCAACACGGCTCGGCCTCCGGCCTCGCCAAGCGCTCGCCCTTCGGGCTCACGCACCCTACGCTCGGCCTTCGGCCTCGCGAGCCGAAAGTTCGGCCTTCGGCCTCACCAGGAGCTCGCCCTTCGGGCTCGCTATACACTAATGTTGGACAGTAACTCCAAATTCAGTCAAAAATCCCACAAAAACTCCTAATACAGTCGAAATGAAGGTAAAACACTCTAAATGCAGTATAAAGAATGATAGGAGCACGTAAGACACATCCAAAATGTCGGATTTCAAGACGGCCACCATACAAACTGCTCCGCCCCTACTGAAGCTCGGCCTAAAGGCCTCGCTTCAGCAGGCTCGGAGCATTTTGTATGGCGGCCATCTTGAAATCCGCCATTTTGGATTTTTGACAGGTGTCATTCGACTGCTGCCCCGATTCCCTATGACATTTGTTCAAACACCCCCTACCTATGTCTTACCGTTTTTGAGATACGTCATCCATTTTTACTTGGCAGGCGTCTTTTTAATGATTTTTCTCATACTCACCAAAACCCTCCGAACATTTTTGTCATACTTCATTTTTACCCTACTCTGCTCCTTCTAGGAGAACATTTATGTCAGTCAGTCAGTGGTAATCGAGCTTTATATATTATAAATAAATAAATAAACTAGTTTTTCGGGCAGTGTGCGGGCCGCATGCGGCCCGCATTTATCGTTGTGCAATTATAACTATAACGATACACCTTTAACATTAAAATAAAAATATTTCAAAACTCCAATAGAATTATGAAATCCCATATAAACTCTCAATACAATAAAGAACAATACTGTAGCCACTAAAGCAGATTCAACCTACTGCCAAAAAAAGGTGGTACGGGCAGAATGGTACCAAGGTTCTGAGTCACTTTTGTTAAGGAACCCCACTCGTAGGTGCTGCGGTTACCGCAGGCAGTTGCCATGGAGACCAGTCGGAGATGTGGAAAATACTCTCAAGTCGGAGCTCGGCCTTCGGCCTCGCAAGTTACTAATACGGCTCGGCCTACGGCCTCGCCAGGCGCTCGCCCTTCGGGCTCGCGCATCATACGATCAGCCTTCCGCCTCGCGGACCGAAGGTTCGGCCTTCGGCCTCACCAGGAGCTCGCAATTCGGGCTCGCTACTTCACTTATGTAGGACGGTAACTCCAAATTTAGTCAAAAATCCCACAAAAACTCCTAATACAGTCGAAAATATAAGGTAAAACACTCCAAATGCAGTATAAAGAATGATAGGAGCACGTGGGGCACATCCAAAATAACAGATTTCAAGACGGCCACCATACAAACTGCTCCGCCCCTACTGAAGCTCGGCCTAAAGGCCTTGCTTCAGCAGGCTCGGATCACTTTGTATGGCGGCCATCTTGAAATCCGCCATTTTGGATTTTTGACAGGTGTCATTCGACTGCTCTCTTAATTCCCTATGACATTTGTTCAAACACCTCCTACCTATCTTGCACCGTTTTCGAGATACTTCATCCATCTTAACTTGGCAGGCGTCATTTTTATGATTTTCGATTTTTCTCATACTCACCAAAACCCCCCGAACATTTTTGCCATACATCACGTTGCTCCTTCTCGTCTCCTTCTAGGAGAACATTTATGTCAGTCAGTCAGTGAGTGGTAATCGAGCTTTATATATTATAATAACTAGTTTTTCGGGCAGTGTGCGGGCCGCATGCGGCCCGCATTTATCGTTATGCAGTAGTAAACTTTACCTTAACCGCTTATACATTTAAAAAAAAAAAGTTCAAAACTCCAATAGAAGTATGAAATCCCAAATAAAGTCTCCATACAATAAAGAACCATACTGTAGCCACTAAAGCAAATTCACCCTACTGGCATAAAAAGGTAGTACGGGCAGAATGGGACCAAGGTTCTGAGTCACTTTTGTTAAGGAACCCCACTCGTAGGTGCTTTGCTTACCGCGGGCAGTTGCCATGGAGACCAGTCGGAGACTTGGAAAAAACTCTCAAGTCGGAGCTCGGCCTTCGGCCTCGCAAGTTACCAACACGGCTCGGCCTGCGGCCTCGCCAAGCGCTCGCCCTACGGGCTCGCGCATCATACGCTCGGCCTTCGGCCTCGCGGACCGAAAGTTCGGCCTCCGGCCTCACCAGGAGCTCGCCCTTCGGGCTCGCTACTACACTTATGTAGGACAGTTACTCCAAATTCAGTCAAAAATCCCACAAAAACTCCTAATACAGTCGAAAATATAAGGTAAAACACTCCAAATGCAGTATAAAGAATGATAGGAGCATGTGGGTCACATCCAAAATGTCGGATTTCAAGACAGCCACCATACAAACTGCTCCGCCCCTACTGAAGCTCGGCCTAACGGCCTCGCTTCAGCAGGCTCGGATCATTTTGTATGGCGGCCATCTTGAAATCCGCCATTTTGGATTTTTGACAGGTGTCATTCGACTGCTCTCCCTATTCCCTATGACATTTGTTCAAACACCCCCTACCCATCTTGCACCGTTTTCGAGATACGTCATCCATCTTTACTTGGCAGGCGTCATTTTTATGATTTTCGATTTTTCTCATACTCACCGAAACCACCCGAACACTTTTGCCATACATCACGTTGTTCCTACTCGTCTCCTTCTAGGAGAACATTTATGTCAATCAGTCAGTGGTAATCGAGCTTTATATAATATAAACTAGTTTTTCGGGCAGTGTGCGGGCCGCATGCGGCCCGCATTTATCGTTGTGCAAGTTTGAACAATATCAAAACACCTTATACATTAAAAAAATAAGTTCAAAACTCCAATAGAAGTATGAAATCCCATATAAACTCTTAATACAATAAAGAACCATACTGTAGCCACCAATCCAGATTCACCCTACTGCCATAAAAAGGTGGTACGGGCAGAATGGTACCAAGGTTCTGAGTCACTTTTGTTAAGGAACCGCATTCGTAGGTGCTTCGGTTACCGCGGGCAGTTGTCATGGAGACCAGTCGGTGACGTAAAAAATACTCTCGAGTCGGAGCTCGGCCTTCGGCCTCGCAAGTTACTAACATGGCTCGGCCTACGGCCTCGCCTAGAGCTCGCCCTTCGGGCTCGCGCATCATACGCTCGGCCTTCGGCCTCGCGGACCGAAAGTTCGGCCTTCGGCCTCACCAGAAGCTCGCCCTTCGGGCTCGCTACTTCACTAATGTAGGACAGTAACTCCAAGTTCAGTCAAAAATCGCACAAAAACTCCTAATTCAGTCGAAAATTAAGGCAAAACACTCCAAATGCAGTATAAAGAATGATAGGAGCACGAAAGACACATCCAAAATGTCGGATTTCAAGACGGCCACCATACAAACTGCTCCGCCCCTACTGAAGCTCGGCCTAACGGCCTCACTTCAGCAGGCTCGGATCACTTTGTATGGCGGCCATCTTGAAATCCGCCATTTTGGATTTTTGACAGGTGTCATTCGACTGCTCTCCCGATTCCCTATGACATTTGTTCAAACACCCCCTACCTATCTTGTACCGTTTTTGAGATATGTCATCCATCTTTACTTGGCAGGCGTCTTTTTTATGATTTTCGATTTTTCTCATACTCACCAAAACCACCCGAACATTTTTGCCATACATCACGTTGCTCCTACTCGTCTCCTTCTAGGAGAACATTTATGTCAATCAGTCAGTGGTAATCGAGCTTTATATATTATAAACTAGTTTTTCGGGCAGTGTGCGGGCCGCATGCGGCCCGCATTTATCGTTATGCAGTAGTAAACTTTACCTTAACCGCTTATACATTTAAAAAAAAAAAGTTCAAAACTCCAATAGAAGTATGAAATCCCAAATAAAGTCTCCATACAATAAAGAACCATACTGTAGCCACTAAAGCAAATTCACCCTACTGGCATAAAAAGGTAGTACGGGCAGAATGGGACCAAGGTTCTGAGTCACTTTTGTTAAGGAACCCCACTCGTAGGTGCTTTGCTTACCGCGGGCAGTTGCCATGGAGACCAGTCGGAGACTTGGAAAAAACTCTCAAGTCGGAGCTCGGCCTTCGGCCTCGCAAGTTACCAACACGGCTCGGCCTGCGGCCTCGCCAAGCGCTCGCCCTACGGGCTCGCGCATCATACGCTCGGCCTTCGGCCTCGCGGACCGAAAGTTCGGCCTCCGGCCTCACCAGGAGCTCGCCCTTCGGGCTCGCTACTACACTTATGTAGGACAGTTACTCCAAATTCAGTCAAAAATCCCACAAAAACTCCTAATACAGTCGAAAATATAAGGTAAAACACTCCAAATGCAGTATAAAGAATGATAGGAGCATGTGGGTCACATCCAAAATGTCGGATTTCAAGACAGCCACCATACAAACTGCTCCGCCCCTACTGAAGCTCGGCCTAACGGCCTCGCTTCAGCAGGCTCGGATCATTTTGTATGGTGGCCATCTTGAAATCCGCCATTTTGGATTTTTGACAGGTGTCATTCGACTGCTCTCCCTATTCCCTATGACATTTGTTCAAACACCCCCTACCCATCTTGCACCGTTTTCGAGATACGTCATCCATCTTTACTTGGCAGGCGTCATTTTTATGATTTTCGATTTTTCTCATACTCACCGAAACCACCCGAACACTTTTGCCATACATCACGTTGTTCCTACTCGTCTCCTTCTAGGAGAACATTTATGTCAATCAGTCAGTGGTAATCGAGCTTTATATAATATAAACTAGTATTTCGGGCAGTGTGCGGGCCGCATGCGGCCCGCATCTATCTTGAGTCAGTAGGAACTGTCAAAAAACACCTCATACATAAAAAAAACTAAGTTCAAAACTCTAATAGAAGTATGAAATCCCATATAAACTCTTTATACAATAAGGAACCAAACTGTAGCCACCAAACCAGATTCACCCTACTGCCATAAAAAGGTGGTACGGGCAGAATGGTACCAAGGTTCTGAGTCACTTTTGTTAAGGAACCCCACTCGTAGGTGCTTCGGTTACCGCAGGCAGTTGCCATGGGGACCAGTCGGTGACGTGGAAAATACTCTCAAGTCGGAGCTCGGCCTACGGCCTCGCAAGTTACTAATACGGCTCGGCCTACGGCCTCGCCAAGCGCTCGCCCTTCGGGCTCACGCATCATACGCTCGGCCTTCGGCCTCGCGGACCGAATGTTCCGCCTTCGGCCTCACCAGGAGCTCGCCCTTCGGGCTCGCTTCTTCACTTATGTAGGACAGTAACTCCAAATTTAGTCAAAAATCCCACAAAAACTCCTAATACAGTCGAAAATATAAGGTAAAACACTCCAAATGCAGTATAAAGAATGATAGGAGCACGTGGGGCACATCCAAAATAACGGATTTCAAGACGGCCACCATACAAACTGCTCCGCCCCTACTGAAGCTCGGCCTAAAGGCCTCGCTTCAGCAGGCTCGGATCATTTTGTATGGCGGCCATCTTGAAATCCGCCATTTTGGATTTTTGACAGATGTCATTCGACTGCTCTCCCGATTCCCTATGACATTTGTTCAAACACCCCCTACCTATCTCTTACCATTTTCGAGATACGTCATCAATCATCACTTGGCAGGCGTCTTTTTAATGATTTTCGATTTTTCTCATACTCACCAAAACCACCCGAACATTTTTGCCATACTTCATTTTTACCCTACTCTGCTCCTTCTAGGAGAACATTTATGTCAGTGAGTGAGTGGTAATCGAGCTTTATATATTATAAATAACTAGTTTTTCGGGCAGTGTGCGGGCCGCATGCGGCCCGCATTTATCGTTATGCAGTAGTAAACTTTACCTTAACCGCTTATACATTTAAAAAAAAAAAGTTCAAAACTCCAATAGAAGTATGAAATCCCAAATAAAGTCTCCATACAATAAAGAACCATACTGTAGCCACTAAAGCAAATTCACCCTACTGGCATAAAAAGGTAGTACGGGCAGAATGGGACCAAGGTTCTGAGTCACTTTTGTTAAGGAACCCCACTCGTAGGTGCTTTGCTTACCGCGGGCAGTTGCCATGGAGACCAGTCGGAGACTTGGAAAAAACTCTCAAGTCGGAGCTCGGCCTTCGGCCTCGCAAGTTACCAACACGGCTCGGCCTGCGGCCTCGCCAAGCGCTCGCCCTACGGGCTCGCGCATCATACGCTCGGCCTTCGGCCTCGCGGACCGAAAGTTCGGCCTCCGGCCTCACCAGGAGCTCGCCCTTCGGGCTCGCTACTACACTTATGTAGGACAGTTACTCCAAATTCAGTCAAAAATCCCACAAAAACTCCTAATACAGTCGAAAATATAAGGTAAAACACTCCAAATGCAGTATAAAGAATGATAGGAGCATGTGGGTCACATCCAAAATGTCGGATTTCAAGACAGCCACCATACAAACTGCTCCGCCCCTACTGAAGCTCGGCCTAACGGCCTCGCTTCAGCAGGCTCGGATCATTTTGTATGGCGGCCATCTTGAAATCCGCCATTTTGGATTTTTGACAGGTGTCATTCGACTGCTCTCCCTATTCCCTATGACATTTGTTCAAACACCCCCTACCCATCTTGCACCGTTTTCGAGATACGTCATCCATCTTTACTTGGCAGGCGTCATTTTTATGATTTTCGATTTTTCTCGTACTCACCAAAACCCCCCGAACATTTTTGCTATACATCACGTTGCTCCTACTCGTCTCCTTCTAGGAGAACATTTATGTCAGTCAGTGAGTCAATGGTAATCGAGCTTTATATATTATAATAACTAGTTTTTCGGGCAGTGTGCGGGCCGCATGCGGCCCGCATTTATCGTTGTGCAATTTTAACTTATATCAAGACACCTAATACGTAAAAAAAAGTGTGTTCAAAACTCCAATAGAAGTATGAAATCCCATATAAACTCTCAATACAATAAAGAAACAAACTGTAGCCACCAAACCAAATTCACCCTACTGCCATAAAAAGGTGGTACGGGCAGAATGGTACCAAGGTTCTGAGTCACTTTTGTTAAGGAACCCCACTCGTAGGTGCTTCGGTTACCGCGGTCAGTTGCCATGGAGACCAGTCGAAGATGTAGAAAATATTCTAAAGTCGGAGCTCGGCCTTCAGCCTCGCAAGTTACTAACACGGCTCGGCCTGCGGCCTCGCCAAGCGCTCGCCCTTCGGGCTCGCGCATCATACGCTCGGCCTTCGGCCTCGCGGACCGAAAGTTCGGCCTTCGGCCTCACCAGGAGCTCGCCCTTCGGGCTCGCAACTGCACTAATGTAGGACAGTTACTCCAAATTCAGTCAAAAATCCCACAAAAACTCCTAATACAGTCTAATATAAAAGTAAAACGCTCCAAATGCAGTATAAAGAATGATAGGAGCACGTGGGACACATCCAAAATGTCGGATTTCAAGATGGCCACCATACAAACTGCTCCGCCCCTACTGAAGCTCGGCCTAAAGGCCTCGCTTCAGCAGGCTCGGATCAATTTGTATGGCGGCCATCTTGAAATCCGCCATTTTGGATTTTTGACAGGTGTCATTCGACTGCTTTCCCAATTCCCTATGACATTTGTTCAAACACCCCCTACCTATCTCTTACCGTTTTTGAGATACGTCATCCATCTTCAGTTGGCAGGCGTCTTTTTAATGATTTTCGATTTTTCTCATACTCACCAAAACCCCCCGAACATTTTTGCTATACATCACGTTGCTCCTACTCGTCTCCTTCTAGGAGAACATTTATGTCAGTCAGTGAGTCAATGGTAATCGAGCTTTATATATTATAATAACTAGTATTTCGGGCAGTGTGCGGGCCGCATGCGGCCCGCATCTATCTTGAGTCAGTAGGAATTGTCAAATAAACACCAGAGACATTAAAAAAAAGTATGTTCAAAACACCAATAGAAGTATGAAATCCCAAATAAACTCTCCATACAATAAAGAACCATACTGTAGCCACTAAAGCAGATTCACCCTACTGCCATAAAAAGGTGGTACGGGCAGAATGGTACCAAGGTTCTGAGTCACTTTTGTTAAGGAACCCCACTCGTAGGTGCTTCGGTTACCGCGGGCAGTTGCCATGGAGACCAGTCGGAGATGTGGAAAATACTCTCAAGTCGGAGCTCGGCCTTCGGCCTCGCAAGTTACTAACACGGCTCGGCCTCCGGCCTCGCCAAGCGCTCGCCCTTCGGGCTCACGCACCATGCGCTCGGCCTTCGGCCTCGCGAGCCGAAAGTTCGGCCTTCGGCCTCACCAGAAGCTCGCCCTTCGGGCTCGCTATACACCAATGTAGGACAGTAACTCCAAATTCAGTCGAAAATCCCACAAAAACTCCTAATACAGTCGAAAATATAAGGTAAAACACTCCAAATGCAGTATAAAGAATGATAGGAGCACGTAAAACACATCCAAAATGTCGGATTTCAAGACGGCCACCATACAAACTGCTCCGCCCCTACTGAAGCTCGGCCTAACGGCCTCGCTTCAGCAGGCTCGGATCACTTTGTATGGCGGCCATCTTGAAATCCGCCATTTTGGATTTTTGACAGGTGTCATTCGACTGCTCTTCCAATTCCCTATGACATTTGTTCAAACACCCCCTACCTATCTTGTACCGTTTTCGAGATACGTCATTCATCTTTACTTGGCAGGCGTCTTTTTAATGATTTTCGATTTTTCTCATACTCACCAAAACCACCCGAACATTTTTGCCATACTTCATTTTTACCCTACTCTACTCCTTCTAGGAGAACATTTATGTCAATCAGTCAGTCAGTCAGTCAGTGAGTGGTAATCGAGCTTTATATATTATTAATAATAATAACTAGTTTTTCGGGCAGTGTGCGGGCCGCATGCGGCCCGCATTTATCGTTGTGCAAGTTTGAACAATATCAAAACACCTTATACAATAAAAAAAGTATGTTCAAAACTCCATTAGAAGTATGAAATCCCATTTTAACTCTCAATACAATAAAGATCAATACTGTAGCCACTAAAACAGATTCACCCTACTGCCATAAAAAGGTGGTACGGGCAGAATGGGACCAAGGTTCTGAGTCACTTTTGTTAAGGGACCCCACTCGTAGGTGCTTCGCTTACCGCGGGCAATTGCCATGGAGACCAGTCAGAGATGTGGAAAATACTCTCGATTCGGAGCTCGGCCTTCGGCCTCGCAAGTTACTAACACGGCTCGGCCTGCGGCCTCGCCAAGCGTTCGCCCTTCGGGCTCACGCACCAAACGCTCGGCCTTCGGCCTCACGAGCCGAAAGTTCGGCCTTCGGCCTCACCAGGAGCTCGCCCTTCGGGCTCGCTACAACACTAATGTTGGACAGTTACTCCAAATTCAGTTGAAAATAAAGGTAAAACACTCCATATGCAGTATAAAGAATGATAGGAGCATGTAAGACACATCCAAAATGTCGGATTTCAAGACGGCCACCATACAAACTGCTCCGCCCCTACTGAAGCTCGGCCTAACGGCCTCGCTTCAGCAGGCTCGGATCAATTTGTATGGCGGCCATCTTGAAATCCGCCATTTTGGATTTTTGACAGATGTCATTCGACTGCTCTCCTTATTCCCTATGACATTTGTTCAAACACCCCCTACCTATCTCTTACCGTTTTTGAGATACGTCATCCATCTTCACTTGGCAGGCGTCTTTTTAATGATTTTCGATTTTTCTCATACTCATCAAAACCCCTCGAACATTTCTGCAATACATCATTTTAGCCCTACTATGCTCCTTCTAGGAGAACATTTATGTCAATCAGTCAGTCAGTGAGTCAGTGGTAATCGAGCCTTATATATTATAACTAGTATTTCGGGCAGTGTGCGGGCCGCATGCGGCCCGCATTTATCGTTGTGCAAGTTTGAACAATATCAAAACACCTTATACATTAAAAAAAATTATTTCAAAACACCTAAAGATGTACGATTTCCCATACAAACCCTTAATACAATAGAGAACCGTACTGTTATCACCAAACCAAATTCACCCTACTGCCATAAAAAGGTGGTACGGGCAGAATGGTACCAAGGTTCTGAATCACTTTTGTTAAGGAACCCCACTCGTAGGTGCTTCGGTTACCGCAGGCAGTTGCCATGGAGACCAGTCGGTGACGTGGAAAATACTCTCAAGTCGGAGCTCGGCCTTCGGCCTCGCAAGTTACTAATACGGCTCGGCCTGCGGCCTCGCCAAGCGCTCGCCCTTCGGGCTCGCGCACCATTCGCTCGGCCTTCGGCCTCGCGGACCGAAAGTTCGGCCTTCGGCCTCACCAGGTGGTTGCCCTTTGGGCTCGCTATACACTAATGTAGAACAGTTACTCCAAATTCAGTCAAAAAACCCACAAAAACTCCTAATACAGTCGAAAATATAAGGTAAAACACTCCAAATGCAGTATGAAGAATGAGAGGAGCACCTGGGACAAATCCAAAATGGCGGATTTCAAGAAGGCCACCATACAAACTGCTCCGCCCCTACTGAAGCTCGGCCTAAAGGCCTCGCTTCAGCAGGCTCGGATCATTTTGTATGGCGGCCATCTTGAAATCCGCCATTTTGGATTTTTGACAGGTGTCATTAGACTGCTCTCCTGATTCCCTATGACATTTGTTCAAACAACCCCTACCTATCTTGTACCGTTTTTGAGATATGTCATCCATCTTCACTTGGCAGGCGTCTTTTTAATGATTTTCGATTTTTCTCATACTCACCAAAACCCCGCGAACATTTTTGCCATACATCATTTTTACCCTACTCTACTCCTTCTAGGAGAACATTTATGTCAGTGAGTCAGTCAGTCAGTCAGTGGTAATCGAGCTTTATATATTATAAATAAATAATAACTAGTTTTTCGGGCAGTGTGCGGGCCGCATGCGGCCCGCATTTATCGTTATGCAGTAGTAAACTTTATCTTAACCGCTTATACATTTAAAAAAAAAAAGTTCAAAACTCCAATAGAAGTATGAAATCCCAAATAAAGTCTCCATACAATAAAGAACCATACTGTAGCCACTAAAGCAAATTCACCCTACTGGCATAAAAAGGTAGTACGGGCAGAATGGGACCAAGGTTCTGAGTCACTTTTGTTAAGGAACCCCACTCGTAGGTGCTTTGCTTACCGCGGGCAGTTGCCATGGAGACCAGTCGGAGACTTGGAAAAAACTCTCAAGTCGGAGCTCGGCCTTCGGCCTCGCAAGTTACCAACACGGCTCGGCCTGCGGCCTCGCCAAGCGCTCGCCCTACGGGCTCGCGCATCATACGCTCGGCCTTCGGCCTCGCGGACCGAAAGTTCGGCCTCCGGCCTCACCAGGAGCTCGCCCTTCGGGCTCGCTACTACACTTATGTAGGACAGTTACTCCAAATTCAGTCAAAAATCCCACAAAAACTCCTAATACAGTCGAAAATATAAGGTAAAACACTCCAAATGCAGTATAAAGAATGATAGGAGCATGTGGGTCACATCCAAAATGTCGGATTTCAAGACAGCCACCATACAAACTGCTCCGCCCCTACTGAAGCTCGGCCTAACGGCCTCGCTTCAGCAGGCTCGGATCATTTTGTATGGCGGCCATCTTGAAATCCGCCATTTTGGATTTTTGACAGGTGTCATTCGACTGCTCTCCCTATTCCCTATGACATTTGTTCAAACACCCCCTACCCATCTTGCACCGTTTTCGAGATACGTCATCCATCTTTACTTGGCAGGCGTCATTTTTATGATTTTCGATTTTTCTCATACTCACCGAAACCACCCGAACACTTTTGCCATACATCACGTTGTTCCTACTCGTCTCCTTCTAGGAGAACATTTATGTCAATCAGTCAGTGGTAATCGAGCTTTATATAATATAACTAGTTTTTCGGGCAGTGTGCGGGCCGCATGCGGCCCGCATTTATCGTTGTGCAAGTTTGAACAATATCAAAACACCTTATACATTAAAAAAAGTATGTTCAAAACTCCATTAGAAGTATGAAATCCCATATTAATACTCAATACAATAAAGAACAATACTGTAGCCACTAAAACAGATTCACCCTACTGCCATAAAAAGGTGGTACGGGCAGAAAGGTACCAAGGTTCTGAGTCACTTTTGTTAAGGAACCCCACTCGTAGGTGCTTCGCTTACCGCGGGCAGTTGCCATGGAGACCAGTCGGAGACGTGGAAAAAACTCTCAAGTCGGAGCTCGGCCTTCGGCCTCGCAAGTTACCAACATGGCTCGGCCTGCGGCCTCGCCAAGAGCTCGCCCTTCGGGCTCGCGCGTCATACGCTCGGCCTTCGGCCTCGCGGACTGAAAGTTCGGCCTTCGGCCTCACCAGGAGCTCGCCCTTCGGGCTCGCTACTACACTTATGTAGGACAGTAACTCCAAATTCAGTCAAAAATCCCACAAAAACTCCTAATACAGTCGAAAATATAAGGTAATACACTCCAAATGCAGTATAAAGAATGATAGGAGCACCTGGGACAAATCCAAAATGGCGGATTTCAAGAAGGCCATCATACAAACTGCTCCGCCCCTACTGAACCTCGGCCTAACGGCCTCGCTTCAGCAGGCTCGGATCAATTTGTATGGCGGCCATCTTGAAATCCGCCATTTTGGATTTTTGACAGGTGTCATTCGACTGCTCTCCAGATTCCCTATGACATTTGTTCAAACACCCCCTACCTATCTCTTACCGTTTTTGAGATATGTCATCCATCTTTACTTGGCAGGCGTCTTTTTAATGATTTTCGATTTTTCTCATACTCACCAAAACCCCCCAAACATTTTTGTCCTACATCATTTTAACCCTACTCTACTCCTTCTAGGAGAACATTTATGTCAGTCAGTCAGTCAGTGAGTCAGTCAGTGGTAATCGAGCTTTATATATTATAAATAACTAGTTTTTCGGGCAGTGTGCGGGCCGCATGCGGCCCGCATTTATCGTTATGCAGTACTAAACTATAACAATACACCTTTAACATTAAAAAAAAATATTTCAAAACTCCAATAGAAGTATGAAATCCCATTAAAACTCTCAATACAATAAAGAAACAAACTGTAGCCTCCAAAACCAGATTCACCCTACTGCCATAAAAAGGTGGTTCCGGCAGAATGGTACCAAGGTTTTGAGTCACATTTGTTAAGGAACCCTACTCGTAGGTGCTTTGGTTATCGCGGGCAGTTGCCATGGAGACCAGTTGGAGACGTGGAAAATACTCTCAAGTCGGAGCTCGGCCTTCGGCCTCGCAAGTTACTAATACGGCTCGGCCTACGGCCTCGCCAGGCGCTCGCCCTTCGGGCTCACGCCCCATACGCTCGGCCTTCGGCCTCGCGGGCCGAAAGTTCGGCCTTCGGCCTCACCAGAAGCTCGCCCTTCGGGCTCGCTACTACACTAATGTAGGACAGTTACTCCAAATTCAGTCAAAAATCCCACAAAAACTCCTAATACAGTCGAAAATAAAGATAAAAAACTCCAAATGCAGTATAAAGAATGATAGGAGCACGTAAGACACATCCAAAATGTCGGATTTCAAGACGGCCGCCATACAAACTGCTCCGCCCCTACTGAAGCTCGGCCTAAAGGCCTCGCTTCAGCAGGCTCGGAGCATTTTGTATGGCGGCCATCTTGAAATCCGCCATTTTGGATTTTTGACAGGTGTCATTCGACTGCTCTCCCGATTCCCTATGACATTTGTTCAAACACCTCTAACCCATCTCTTACCGTTTTCGAGATACGTTATCCATCTTTAATTGGCAGGCGTCTTTTTTATGATTTTCAATTTTTCTCATACTCACCAAAACCCCCCGAACATTTTTGCCATACATCATTTTAGCCCTACTCGTCTCCTTCTAGGAGAACATTTATGTCAATCAGTCAGTCAGTCAGTCAGTGAGTGGTAATCGAGCTTTATATATTATTAACTAGTTTTTCGGGCAGTGTGCGGGCCGCATGCGGCCCGCATTTATCGTTATGCAGTACTAAACTTTACCTTAACCCCTTATACATTTAAAAATAATAAGTTCAAAACTCCAATAGAAGTATGAAATCCCAAAAAAACTCTCCATACAATAAAGAACCATACTGTAGCCACTAAAGCAGATTCACCCTACTGCCATAAAAAGGTGGTACGGGCAGAATGGTACCAAGGTTCTGAGTCACTTTTGTTAAGGAACTCCACTCGTAGGTGCTTCGGTTATCATGGGCAGTTGCCATGGAGACCAGTCGGAAACGTGGAAAATACTCTCAATTCGGAGCTCGGCCTACGGCCTCGCAAGTTACTAACACGGCTCGGCCTGCGGCCTCGCCAAGCGTTCGCCCTTCGGGCTCACGCACCAAACGCTCGGCCTTCGGCCTCGCGAGCCGAAAGTTCGGCCTTCGGCCTCACCAGAAGCTTGCCCTTCGGGCTCGCTATACATTATCGTAGGTCAGTGACTCCAAATTCAGTCAAAAATCCCAGAAAAACTCTTAATACAGTCGAAAATAAAGGTAGAAGACTCCAAATACAGTATAAAGAATGATAGGAGCACGTGAGACACATCCAAAATGTCGGATTTCAAGACGGCCACCATACAAACTGCTCCGCCCCTACTGAAGCTCGGCCTAAAGGCCTCGCTTCAGCAGGCTCGGATCAATTTGTATGGCGGCCATCTTGCAATCCGCCATTTTGGATTTTTGACAGATGTCATTCGACTGCTCTCCCGATTCCCTATGACATTTGTTCAGACACCCCCTACCTATCTTGTACCGTTTTTGAGATACGTCATCCATCTTCACTTGGCAGGCGTCTTTTTATTGATTTTCGATTTTTCTCATACTCACCTAAACCACCCGAACATTTTTGCCATACTTCATTTTTACCCTACTCTGCTCCTTCTAGGAGAACATTTATGTCAGTCAGTCAGTCAGTGGTAATCGAGCTTTATATATTATAATTTTTCGGGCAGTGTGCGGGCCGCATGCGGCCCGCATTTATCGTTATACAGTACTAAACTATACCTTGACCCCTTTTACATTAAAAAAAAATAAGTTCAAAACTCCAATAGAAGTATGAAATCCCAAATAAACTGTCCATACAATAAAGAACCATACTGTAGCCACTAAAGCAGATTCACCCTACTGCCATAAAAAGTTGGTACGGGCAGAATGGTACCAAGGTTCTTAATCACTTTTGTTTAGGAATCCCACTCGTAGGTGCTTCGGTTACCGCAGGCAGTTGCCATGGAGACCAGTCGGTGACGTGGAAAATACCCTCGAGTCGGAGCTCGGCCTTCGGCCTCGCAAGTTACTAATACGGCTCGGCCTGCGGCCTCGCCAAGCGCTCGCCCTTCGGGCTCACGCACCATACGCTCGGCCTTCGGCCTCGCGAGCCGAAAGTTCGGCCTTCGGCCTCACCAGGAGCTCGCCCTTCGGGCTCGCTACTACATTAACGTAGAACAGTTACTCCAAATTCAGTCAAAAATCCCACAAAAACTCCTAATACAGTCGAAAATGAAGGTTAAACACTCCAAATGCAGTATGAAGAATGAGAGGAGCACCTGGGACACATCCAAAATGTCGGATTTCAAGACGGCCACCATACAAACTGCTCCGCCCCTACTGAAGCTCGGCCTAAAGGCCTCGCTTCAGCAGAATCGGACCACTTTGTATGGCGGCCATCTTGAAATCCGCCATTTTGGATTATTGACAGATGTCATTCGACTGCTCTCCCAATTCCCTATGACATTTGTTCAAACACCCCCTACCTATCTCTTACCGTTTTTGAGATACGTCATCCATCATCACTTGGCAGGCGTCTTTTTAATGATTTTCGATTTTTCTCATACTCACCAAAACCACCCGAACATTTTTGCCATACTTCATTTTTACCCTACTCTGCTCCTTCTAGGAGAACATTTATGTCAGTCAGTCAGTCAGTGGTAATCGAGCTTTATATATTATACTAGTTTTTCGGGCAGTGTGCGGGCCGCATGCGGCCCGCATTTATCGTTGTGCAAGTTTGAACAATATCAAAACACATTATACATTAAAAAAAGTATGTTCAAAACTCCATTAGAAGTATGAAATCCCATATTAACTCTCAATACAATAAAGAACAATACTGAAGCCACTAAAACAGATTCACCCTACTGCCATAAAAAGGTGGTACGGGCAGAATGGGACCAAGGTTCTGAGTCACTTTTGTTAAGGAACCCCACTCGTAGGTGCTTCGCTTACCGCGGGCAGTTGCCATGGAGACCAGTCGGAGACGTGGAAAAAACTCTCAAGTCGGAGCTCGGCCTTCGGCCTCGCAAGTTACCAACACGGCTCGGCCTGCGGCCTCGCCGAGCGCTCGGCCTTCGGGCTCGCGCATCATACGCTCGGCCTTCGGCCTCGCGGACCGAAAGTGCGGCCTTCGGCCTCACCAGGAGCTCGCCTTTCGGGCTCGCTACTACACTTATGTAGGACAGAAACTCCAAATTCAGTCAAAAATCCCACAAAAACTCCTAATACAGTCGAAAATATAAGGTAATACACTCCAAATGCAGTATAAAGAATGATAGGAGCACCTGGGACAAATCCAAAATGGCGGATTTCAAGAAGGCCCCCATACAAACTGCTCCGCCCCTACTGAACCTCGGCCTAACGGCCTCGCTTCAGCAGGCTCGGATCAATTTGTATGGCGGCCATCTTGAAATCCGCCATTTTGGATTTTTGACAGGTGTCATTCGACTGCTCTCCCGATTCCCTATGACATTTGTTCAAACACCCCCTACCTATCTTGTACCGTTTTTGAGATATGTCATCCAACTTTACTTGGCAGGCGTCTTTTTAATGATTTTCGATTTTTCTCATAGTCACCAAAACTCACTGAACATTTTTGCCATACATCATTTTAACCCTACTCTGCTCCTTCTAGGAGAACATTTATGTCAATCAGTCAGTCAGTCAGTCAGTGAGTGGTAATCGAGCTTTATATATTATAAATAACTAGTTTTTCGGGCAGTGTGCGGGCCGCATGCGGCCCGCATTTATCGTTGTGCAAGTTTGAACAATATCAAAACACATTATACATTAAAAAAAGTATGTTCAAAACTCCATTAGAAGTATGAAATCCCATATTAACTCTCAATACAATAAAGAACAATACTGAAGCCACTAAAACAGATTCACCCTACTGCCATAAAAAGGTGGTACGGGCAGAATGGGACCAAGGTTCTGAGTCACTTTTGTTAAGGAACCCCACTCGTAGGTGCTTCGCTTACCGCGGGCAGTTGCCATGGAGACCAGTCGGAGACGTGGAAAAAACTCTCAAGTCGGAGCTCGGCCTTCGGCCTCGCAAGTTACCAACACGGCTCGGCCTGCGGCCTCGCCGAGCGCTCGGCCTTCGGGCTCGCGCATCATACGCTCGGCCTTCGGCCTCGCGGACCGAAAGTGCGGCCTTCGGCCTCACCAGGAGCTCGCCTTTCGGGCTCGCTACTACACTTATGTAGGACAGAAACTCCAAATTCAGTCAAAAATCCCACAAAAACTCCTAATACAGTCGAAAATATAAGGTAATACACTCCAAATGCAGTATAAAGAATGATAGGAGCACCTGGGACAAATCCAAAATGGCGGATTTCAAGAAGGCCCCCATACAAACTGCTCCGCCCCTACTGAACCTCGGCCTAACGGCCTCGCTTCAGCAGGCTCGGATCAATTTGTATGGCGGCCATCTTGAAATCCGCCATTTTGGATTTTTGACAGGTGTCATTCGACTGCTCTCCCGATTCCCTATGACATTTGTTCAAACACCCCCTACCTATCTTGTACCGTTTTTGAGATATGTCATCCAACTTTACTTGGCAGGCGTCTTTTTAATGATTTTCGATTTTTCTCATAGTCACCAAAACTCACTGAACATTTTTGCCATACATCATTTTAACCCTACTCTGCTCCTTCTAGGAGAACATTTATGTCAATCAGTCAGTCAGTCAGTCAGTGAGTGGTAATCGAGCTTTATATATTATAAATAAACTAGTTTTTCGGGCAGTGTGCGGGCCGCATGCGGCCCGCATTTATCGTTATGCAGTACTAAACTATATCAAAACTCCTGATACGTTGGAAAAAAGTATGTTCAAAAATCCAATAGAAGTATGAAATCCCATATAAACTCTCAATACAATAAAGAACCATACTGTAGCCACTAAAGCAGATTCACCCTACTGCCATAAAAAGGTGGTACGGGCAGAATGGTACCAAGGTTCTGAGTCACTTTTGTTAAGGAACCCCACTCGTAGGTGCTTCGGTTACCGCATGCAGTTGCCATGGAGACCAGTCGGAGATGTGGAAAATACTCTCGAGTCGGAGCTCGGCCTTCGGCCTCGCAAGTTACTAACACGGCTCGGCCTGCGGCCTCGCCAAGCGCTCGCCCTTCGGGCTCGCGCACCATTCGCTCGGCCTTCGGCCTCGCGGACCGAAAGTTCGGCCTTCGGCCTCACCAGGTGGTTGCCCTTTGGACTCGCTATACACTAATGTAGGACAGTTACTCCAAATTCAGTCAAAAATCCCACAAAAACTCCTAATACAGTCTAATATAAAGGTAAAACGCTCCAAATGCAGTATAAAGAATGATAGGAGCACGTGGGACACATCCAAAATGTCGGATTTCAAGATGGCCACCATACAAACTGCTCCGCCCCTACTGAAGCTCGGCCTAAAGGCCTCGCTTCAGCAGGCTCGGATCAATTTGTATGGCGGCCATCTTGAAATCCGCCATTTTGGATTTTTGACAGGTGTCATTCGACTGCTTTCCCAATTCCCTATGACATTTGTTCAAACACCCCCTACCTATCTCTTACCGTTTTTGAGATACGTCCTCCATCTTCAGTTGGCAGGCGTCTTTTTAATGATTTTCGATTTTTCTCATACTCACCAAAACCCCCCGAACTTTTTTGCTATACATCACGTTGCTCCTACTCGTCTCCTTCTAGGAGAACATTTATGTCAGTCAGTGAGTCAATGGTAATCGAGCTTTATATATTATAATAACTAGTTTTTCGGGCAGTGTGCGGGCCGCATGCGGCCCGCATTTATCGTTGTGCAAGTTTGAACAATATCAGAACACCTTATATGTACATTAAAAAAAAAAAAACCATAACAGTATGAAATCCCATATAAACTCTCAATACAATAAAGAACCATACTGTAGCCACTAAAGCAAATTCACCCTACTGCCATAAAAAGGTGGTACGGGCAGAATGGTACCAAGGTTCTGAGTCACTTTTGTTAAGGAACCCCACTCGTAGGTGCTTTGGTTATCGCGGGCAGTTGCCATGGAGACCAGTCGGAGACGTGGAAAATAATCTCAAGTCGGAGCTCGGCCTTCGGCCTCGCAAGTTACTAATACGGCTCGGCCTACGGCCTCGCCAAGCGCTCGCCCTTCGGGCTCGCGCATCGTACGCTCGGCCTTCGGCCTCGCGGACCGAAAGTTCGGCCTTCGGCCTCACCGGGAGCTCGCCCTTCGGGCTCGCTACTACAATAACGTAGTACAGTTACTCCAAATTCAGTCAAAAAACCTACAAAAACTCCTAATACAGTCGAAAATATGAGGTAAAACACTCCAAATGCAGTATAAAGAATGAGAGGAGCGAGTGGGACAAATCCAAAATGTCAGATTTCAAGATGGCTGCCGTACAAACTGCTCCGCCCCTACTGAAGCTCGGCCTAAAGGCCTCGCTTCAGCAGGCTCGGATCATTTTGTATGGCGGCCATCTTGAAATCCGCCATTTTGGATTTTTGACAGATGTCATCCGACTGCTCTCCCGATTCCCTATGACATTTTTTCAAACATCCCCTACCTATCTCTTACCGTTTTCGAGATACGTCATCCATCATCACTTGGCAGGCGTCTTTTTAATGATTTTCGATTTTTCTCATACTCACCAAAACCCCCCGAACATTTTTGCCATACTTCATTTTTACCCTACTCTGCTCCTTCTAGGAGAACATTTATGTCAGTCAGTGAGTGGTAATCGAGCTTTATATATTATAATAATAAAAAACTAGTATTTCGGGCAGTGTGCGGGCCGCATGCGGCCCGCATCTATCTTTAGTCATTTGAAACTTTCACAGAAACACCTAATACGTAAAAAAAAGTGTGTTCAAAACTCCAATAGAAGTATGAAATCCCATATAAACTCTCAATACACTAAAGAACCATACTGTAGCCACCAAACCAGATTCACCCTACTGCCATAAAAAGGTGGTACGGGCAGAATGGGACCAGGGTTCCGAGTCACTTTTGTTAAGGAACCCCACTCGTAGGTGCTTTGGTTATCGCGGGCAGTTGCCATGGAGACCAGTCGGAGACGTGGAAAATAATCTCAAGTCGGAGCTCGGCTTTCGGCCTCGCAAGTTACCAGCACGGCTCGGCCTCCGGCCTCGCCAGGCGCTCGCCCTTCAGGCTCACGCACCATACGCTCGGCCTTCGGCCTCGCGAGCCGAAAGTTCGGCCTTCGGCCTCACCAGGAGCTCGCCCTTCGGGCTCGCTACTACAATAACGTAGAACAGTAACTCCAAATTCAGTCAAAAATGCTACAAAAACTCCTAATACAGTCGAAAATATGAGGTAAATCACTCCAAATGCAGTATAAAGAATGAGAGGAGCACGTGTGACAGGTGTCATTCGACTGCTCTCCCGATTCCCTATGACATTTGTTCAAACACCCCCAACCTATCTCTTACCATTTTTGAGATACGTAGTCCAGCTTTACTTGGCAGGCGTCATTTCTAGGGTTTTTAATTTTTTCCCTACTCAGCTAAACCCCTTAATCATTTTCGTTATACATTACTATAACCGTACTCAACTCTTTCTGGTAGAACCAGCTACTTTTTTGAGGGATCGAAGGATTTTGTATGGCGGCCATTTTGAAATCCGCCATTTTGGATTTTTTACAGATGTCATCCGACTGCTCTCTCGATTCCCTATGACATTTGGTCAAGCACCCCCTAGCTATCTCTTACCATTTCAGAGATACGCCATCCAATTTTACTTGGCAGACGTCATCTTTGAGTTTTCGGATTTTTCCCATACTCACACAAACCCCCTCTACACTTTTCCCATACATCACATTCTTCCTACTCGACTCCTTCTGGGAGAACAATGATGTCGGTCAGTCAGTCAGTCAGTCAGTCAGTCAGTCAGTGAGTGAGTCAGTGTACGGTAATCCAGCTTTATATATTATAAAAATAAACTAGTTTTTCGGGCAGTGTGCGGGCCGCATGCGGCCCGCATCTTTCTTGAGTCAGTAGGGACTGTCAAAAAGACTCCTCATACATAAAAAAAGTGTGTTCAAAACTCCAATAGAAGTATGAAATCCCATATAAACTCTCAATACAATAAAGAACCATACTGTAGCCACTAACGCAAATTCACCCTACTGCCATAAAAAGGTGGTACGGGCAGAATGGGACCAAGGTTCTGAGTCACTTTTGTTAAGGAACCCCACCCCACAACCCCACTCGTAGGTGCTTCGCTTACCGCGGGCAGTTGCCATGGAGACCAGTCAGAGACGTGGAAAAAACTCTCAAGTCGGAGCTCGGCCTTCGGCCTCGCAAGTTACCAACACGGCTCGGCCTGCGGCCTCGCCAAGCGCTCGCCCTTCGGGCTCGCGCATCATACGCTCGGCCTTCGGCCTTGCGGACCGAATGTTCGGCCTTCGGCCTCACCAGGAGCTCGCCCTTCGGGCTCGCTACTACACTTATGTAGGACAGTAACTCCAAATTTAGTCAAAAATCCCACAAAAACTCCTAATACAGTCGAAAATATAAGGTAAAACACTCCAAATGCAGTATAAAGAATGATAGGAGCACGTGGGGCACATCCAAAATAACGGATTTCAAGACGGCCACCATACAAACTGCTCCGCCCCTACTGAAGCTCGGCCTGACGGCCTCGCTTCAGCAGACTCGGATCACTTTGTATGGCGGCCATCTTGAAATCCGCCATTTTGGATTTTTGACAGGTGTCATTCGACCGCTCTCCCGATTCCCTATGACATTTGTTCAATTACCCCCTACCAAACTTGTACCGTTTTTGAGATATGTCATCCATCTTAAATTGGCAGGCGTTTTTTTAATGATATTCGATTTTTCTTATACTCACCAAAACCCCCTGAACATTTTTGCCATACATCATGTTGCTCCTACTCGTCTCCTTCTAGGAGAACATTTATGTCAGTCAGTCAGTGAGTGTTAATCGAGCTTTATATATTATAAACTAGTATTCCGGGCAGTGTGCGGGCCGCATGCGGCCCGCATCTATCTTTAGTCATTTGAAAATTTCACAGAAACACCTAATACGTAAAAAAAAGTGTGTTCAAAACTCCAATAGAAGTATGAAATCCCATATAAATTTCTCAATACACTAAATAACCATACTGTAGCCACCAAACCAGATTCACCCTACTGCCATAAAAAGGTGGTACGGGCAGAATGGGACCAGGGTTCCGAGTCACTTTTGTTAAGGAACCCCACTCGTAGGTGCTTTGGTTATCGCGGGCAGTTGCCATGGAGACCAGTCGGAGACGTGAAAAATACTCTCAAGTCGGAGCTCGGCCTTCGGCCTCGCAAGTTACCAGCACGGCTCGGCCTCCGGCCTCGCCATGCGCTCGCCCTTCGGGCTCACACCCCATACGCTCGGCCTTCGGCCTCGCGGGCCGAAAGTTCCGCCTTCGGCCTCACCAGAAGCTCGCCCTTCGGGCTCGCTACTACACTAATGTAGGACAGTTACTCCAAATTCAGTCAAAAATCCCACAAAAACTCCTAATACAGTCGAAAATAAAGATAAAATACTCCAAATGCAGTATAAAGAATGATAGGAGCACGTAAGACACATCCAAAATGTCGGATTTCAAGACGGCCACCATACAAACTGCTCCGCCCCTACTGAAGCTCGGCCTGACGGCCTCGCTTCAGCAGACTCGGATCACTTTGTATGGCGGCCATCTTGAAATCCGCCATTTTGGATTTTTGACAGGTGTCATTCGACCGCTCTCCCGATTCCCTATGACATTTGTTCAATCACCCCCTACCAAACTTGTACCGTTTTTGAGATATGTCATCCATCTTAAATTGGCAGGCGTTTTTTTAATGATATTCGATTTTTCTTATACTCACCAAAACCCCCTGAACATTTTTGCCATACATCATGTTGCTCCTACTCGTCTCCTTCTAGGAGAACATTTATGTCAGTCAGTCAGTGAGTGTTAATCGAGCTTTATATATTATAAACTAGTATTCCGGGCAGTGTGCGGGCCGCATGCGGCCCGCATCTATCTTTAGTCATTTGAAAATTTCACAGAAACACCTAATACGTAAAAAAAAGTGTGTTCAAAACTCCAATAGAAGTATGAAATCCCATATAAATTTCTCAATACACTAAATAACCATACTGTAGCCACCAAACCAGATTCACCCTACTGCCATAAAAAGGTGGTACGGGCAGAATGGGACCAGGGTTCCGAGTCACTTTTGTTAAGGAACCCCACTCGTAGGTGCTTTGGTTATCGCGGGCAGTTGCCATGGAGACCAGTCGGAGACGTGAAAAATACTCTCAAGTCGGAGCTCGGCCTTCGGCCTCGCAAGTTACCAGCACGGCTCGGCCTCCGGCCTCGCCATGCGCTCGCCCTTCGGGCTCACACCCCATACGCTCGGCCTTCGGCCTCGCGGGCCGAAAGTTCCGCCTTCGGCCTCACCAGAAGCTCGCCCTTCGGGCTCGCTACTACACTAATGTAGGACAGTTACTCCAAATTCAGTCAAAAATCCCACAAAAACTCCTAATACAGTCGAAAATAAAGATAAAATACTCCAAATGCAGTATAAAGAATGATAGGAGCACGTAAGACACATCCAAAATGTCGGATTTCAAGACGGCCACCATACAAACTGCTCCGCCCCTACTGAAGCTCGGCCTGACGGCCTCGCTTCAGCAGACTCGGATCACTTTGTATGGCGGCCATCTTGAAATCCGCCATTTTGGATTTTTGACAGGTGTCATTCGACCGCTCTCCCGATTCCCTATGACATTTGTTCAATCACCCCCTACCAAACTTGTACCGTTTTTGAGATATGTCATCCATCTTAAATTGGCAGGCGTTTTTTTAATGATATTCGATTTTTCTCATACTCACCAAAACCCTCCAAACATTTTTGCCATACATCACGTTGCTCCTACTCGTCTCCTTCTAGGAGAACATTTATGTCAATCAGTCAGTGGTAATCGAGCTTTATATATTATAAACTAGTATTTCGGGCAGTGTGCGGGCCGCATGCGGCCCGCATTTATCGTTATGCAGTAGTAAACTTTACCTTAACCGCTTATACATTTAAAAAAAAAAAGTTCAAAACTCCAATAGAAGTATGAAATCCCAAATAAAGTCTCCATACAATAAAGAACCATACTGTAGCCACTAAAGCAAATTCACCCTACTGGCATAAAAAGGTAGTACGGGCAGAATGGGACCAAGGTTCTGAGTCACTTTTGTTAAGGAACCCCACTCGTAGGTGCTTTGCTTACCGCGGGCAGTTGCCATGGAGACCAGTCGGAGACTTGGAAAAAACTCTCAAGTCGGAGCACGGCCTTCGGCCTCGCAAGTTACCAACACGGCTCGGCCTGCGGCCTCGCCAAGCGCTCGCCCTACGGGCTCGCGCATCATACGCTCGGCCTTCGGCCTCGCGGACCGAAAGTTCGGCCTCCGGCCTCACCAGGAGCTCGCCCTTCGGGCTCGCTACTACACTTATGTAGGACAGTTACTCCAAATTCAGTCAAAAATCCCACAAAAACTCCTAATACAGTCGAAAATATAAGGTAAAACACTCCAAATGCAGTATAAAGAATGATAGGAGCATGTGGGTCACATCCAAAATGTCGGATTTCAAGACAGCCACCATACAAACTGCTCCGCCCCTACTGAAGCTCGGCCTAACGGCCTCGCTTCAGCAGGCTCGGATCATTTTGTATGGCGGCCATCTTGAAATCCGCCATTTTGGATTTTTGACAGGTGTCATTCGACTGCTCTCCCTATTCCCTATGACATTTGTTCAAACACCCCCTACCCATCTTGCACCGTTTTCGAGATACGTCATCCATCTTTACTTGGCAGGCGTCATTTTTATGATTTTCGATTTTTCTCATACTCACCGAAACCACCCGAACACTTTTGCCATACATCACGTTGTTCCTACTCGTCTCCTTCTAGGAGAACATTTATGTCAATCAGTCAGTGGTAATCGAGCTTTATATAATATAAACTAGTTTTTCGGGCAGTGTGCGGGCCGCATGCGGCCCGCATTTATCGTTATGCAGTACTTAACAATATCAAAACTCATTTACATAAAAAAAAAATATTTCAAAATTCCAATAGAAGTATGAAATCCCATATAAACTCTCAATACAATAAAGAACCATACTGTAGCCACTAAAGCAAATTCACCCTACTGCCATAAAAAGGTGGTACGGGCAGAATGGGACCAAGGTTCTGAGTCACTTTTGTTAAGGAACCCCACTCGTAGGTGCTTCGGTTACCGCGGGCAGTTGCCATGGAGACCAGTCGGAGATGTAGAAAATACTCTCAAGTCGGAGCTCGGCCTTCGGCCTCGCAAGTTATTAGTACGCCTCTGCCTACGGCCTCGCCAAGCGCTCGCCCTTCGGGCTCACGCACCATACGCTCGGCCTTCGGCCTCGCGGACCGAAAGTTCGGCCTTCGGCCTCACCAGGAGCTCGCCCTTCGGGCTCGCTACTTCACTAATGTAGGACATTAACTCCAAATTCAGTCAAAAATCCCACAAAAACTCCTAATACAGTCGAAAATATAAGGTAAAACACTCTAAATGCAGTATAAAGAACGATAGGAGCACGTGGGACACATCCAAAATGTCGGATTTCAAGACGGCCACCATACAAACTGCTCCGCCCCTACTGAAGCTCGGCCTAAAGGCCTCGCTTCAGCAGGCTCGGACCATTTTGTATGGCGGCCATCTTGAAATCCGCCATTTTGGATTTTTGACAGGTGTCATTCTACTGCTCTCCCGATTCCCTATGACATTTGTTCAAACACCCCCTACCTATCTCTTACCGTTTTCGAGATGTGTTATCCATCTTTACTTGGCAGGCGTCATTTTTTTGATTTTCGATTTTTCTCATACTCACCAAAACCTCCTGAACATTTTTTCCATACATCATTTTAACCCTACTCTACTCCTTCTAGGAGAACATTTATGTCAGTCAGTCAGTCAGTGAGTCAGTCAGTGGTAATCGAGCTTTATATATTATAAACTAGTTTTTCGGGCAGTGTGCGGGCCGCATGCGGCCCGCATTTATCGTTATGCAGTAGTAAACTTTACCTTAACCGCTTATACATTTAAAAAAAAAAAGTTCAAAACTCCAATAGAAGTATGAAATCCCAAATAAAGTCTCCATACAATAAAGAACCATACTGTAGCCACTAAAGCAAATTCACCCTACTGGCATAAAAAGGTAGTACGGGCAGAATGGGACCAAGGTTCTGAGTCACTTTTGTTAAGGAACCCCACTCGTAGGTGCTTTGCTTACCGCGGGCAGTTGCCATGGAGACCAGTCGGAGACTTGGAAAAAACTCTCAAGTCGGAGCTCGGCCTTCGGCCTCGCAAGTTACCAACACGGCTCGGCCTGCGGCCTCGCCAAGCGCTCGCCCTACGGGCTCGCGCATCATACGCTCGGCCTTCGGCCTCGCGGACCGAAAGTTCGGCCTCCGGCCTCACCAGGAGCTCGCCCTTCGGGCTCGCTACTACACTTATGTAGGACAGTTACTCCAAATTCAGTCAAAAATCCCACAAAAACTCCTAATACAGTCGAAAATATAAGGTAAAACACTCCAAATGCAGTATAAAGAATGATAGGAGCATGTGGGTCACATCCAAAATGTCGGATTTCAAGACAGCCACCATACAAACTGCTCCGCCCCTACTGAAGCTCGGCCTAACGGCCTCGCTTCAGCAGGCTCGGATCATTTTGTATGGCGGCCATCTTGAAATCCGCCATTTTGGATTTTTGACAGGTGTCATTCGACTGCTCTCCCTATTCCCTATGACATTTGTTCAAACACCCCCTACCCATCTTGCACCGTTTTCGAGATACGTCATCCATCTTTACTTGGCAGGCGTCATTTTTATGATTTTCGATTTTTCTCATACTCACCGAAACCACCCGAACACTTTTGCCATACATCACGTTGTTCCTACTCGTCTCCTTCTAGGAGAACATTTATGTCAATCAGTCAGTGGTAATCGAGCTTTATATAATATAAATAAACTAGTTTTTCGGGCAGTGTGCGGGCCGCATGCGGCCCGCATTTATCGTTATGCAGTACTTAACAATATCAAAACTCCTTTTACATAAAAAAAAAATATTTCAAAATTCCAATAGAAGTATGAAATCCCATATAAACTCTCAATACAATAAAGAACCATACTGTAGCCACTAAAGCAAATTCACCCTACTGCCATAAAAAGGTGGTACGGGCAGAATGGGACCAAGGTTCTGAGTCACTTTTGTTAAGGAACCCCACTCGTAGGTGCTTCGGTTACCGCGGGCAGTTGCCATGGAGACCAGTCGGAGATGTAGAAAATACTCTCAAGTCGGAGCTCGGCCTTCGGCCTCGCAAGTTATTAGTACGCCTCTGCCTACGGCCTCGCCAAGCGCTCGCCCTTCGGGCTCACGCACCATACGCTCGGCCTTCGGCCTCGCGGACCGAAAGTTCGGCCTTCGGCCTCACCAGGAGCTCGCCCTTCGGGCTCGCTACTTCACTAATGTAGGACATTAACTCCAAATTCAGTCAAAAATCCCACAAAAACTCCTAATACAGTCGAAAATATAAGGTAAAACACTCTAAATGCAGTATAAAGAACGATAGGAGCACGTGGGACACATCCAAAATGTCGGATTTCAAGACGGCCACCATACAAACTGCTCCGCCCCTACTGAAGCTCGGCCTAAAGGCCTCGCTTCAGCAGGCTCGGACCATTTTGTATGGCGGCCATCTTGAAATCCGCCATTTTGGATTTTTGACAGGTGTCATTCTACTGCTCTCCCGATTCCCTATAACATTTGTTCAAACACCCCCTACCTATCTCTTACCGTTTTCGAGATGTGTTATCCATCTTTACTTGGCAGGCGTCATTTTTTTGATTTTCGATTTTTCTCATACTCACCAAAACCTCCTGAACATTTTTTCCATACATCATTTTAACCCTACTCTACTCCTTCTAGGAGAACATTTATGTCAGTCAGTCAGTCAGTGAGTCAGTCAGTGGTAATCGAGCTTTATATATTATAAACTAGTTTTTCGGGCAGTGTGCGGGCCGCATGCGGCCCGCATTTATCGTTATGCAGTAGTAAACTTTACCTTAACCGCTTATACATTTAAAAAAAAAAAGTTCAAAACTCCAATAGAAGTATGAAATCCCAAATAAAGTCTCCATACAATAAAGAACCATACTGTAGCCACTAAAGCAAATTCACCCTACTGGCATAAAAAGGTAGTACGGGCAGAATGGGACCAAGGTTCTGAGTCACTTTTGTTAAGGAACCCCACTCGTAGGTGCTTTGCTTACCGCGGGCAGTTGCCATGGAGACCAGTCGGAGACTTGGAAAAAACTCTCAAGTCGGAGCTCGGCCTTCGGCCTCGCAAGTTACCAACACGGCTCGGCCTGCGGCCTCGCCAAGCGCTCGCCCTACGGGCTCGCGCATCATACGCTCGGCCTTCGGCCTCGCGGACCGAAAGTTCGGCCTCCGGCCTCACCAGGAGCTCGCCCTTCGGGCTCGCTACTACACTTATGTAGGACAGTTACTCCAAATTCAGTCAAAAATCCCACAAAAACTCCTAATACAGTCGAAAATATAAGGTAAAACACTCCAAATGCAGTATAAAGAATGATAGGAGCATGTGGGTCACATCCAAAATGTCGGATTTCAAGACAGCCACCATACAAACTGCTCCGCCCCTACTGAAGCTCGGCCTAACGGCCTCGCTTCAGCAGGCTCGGATCATTTTGTATGGCGGCCATCTTGAAATCCGCCATTTTGGATTTTTGACAGGTGTCATTCGACTGCTCTCCCTATTCCCTATGACATTTGTTCAAACACCCCCTACCCATCTTGCACCGTTTTCGAGATACGTCATCCATCTTTACTTGGCAGGCGTCATTTTTATGATTTTCGATTTTTCTCATACTCACCGAAACCACCCGAACACTTTTGCCATACATCACGTTGTTCCTACTCGTCTCCTTCTAGGAGAACATTTATGTCAATCAGTCAGTGGTAATCGAGCTTTATATAATATAACTAGTTTTTCGGGCAGTGTGCGGGCCGCATGCGGCCCGCATCTATCTTGAGTCAGTAGGAACTGTCAAAAAAACACCTGATACAAAAAAAAATGTGTTCAAAACTCCAATAGAAGTATGAAATCCCATATAAACTCTCACTACAATAAAGAACCATACTGTAGCCACTAAAGCAAATTCACCCTACTGCCATAAAAAGGTGGTGCGGGCAGAATGGGACCAAGGTTCTGAGTCACTTTTGTTAAGGAACCCCACTCGTAGGTGCTTCGGTTACCGCAGGCAGTTGCCATGGAGACCAGTCGGTGACGTGGAAAATACTCTCAAGTCGGAGCTCGGCCTTCGGCCTCGCAAGTTACTAAAACGGCTCGGCCTGCGGCCTCGCCAAGCGCTCGCCCTTCGGGCTCGCGCATTATACGCTCGGCCTTCGGCCTCGCGGACCGAAAGTTCGGCCTTCGGCCTCACCAGGAGCTCGCCCTTCGGGCTCGCTACTACACTTATGTAGGACAGTAACTCCAAATTCAGTCAAAAATCCCACAAAAACTCCTCATACAGTCGAAAATATAAGGTAATACACTCCAAATGCAGTATAAAGAATGATAGGAGCACCTGGGACAACTCCAAAATGGCGGATTTCAAGAAGGCCCCCATACAAACTGCTCCGCCCCTACTGAACCTCGGCCTAACGGCCTCGCTTCAGCAGGCTCGGAGCATTTTGTATGGCGGCCATCTTGAAATCCGCCATTTTGGATTTTTGACAGGTGTCATTCGACTGCTCTCCCGATTCCCTATGACATTTGGTCAAACACCCCCTACCTATCTCTTACCGTTTTTGAGATACGCCATACATCTTCACTTGGCAGGCGTCTTTTTTATGATTTTCGATTTTTCTCATACTCACCAAAACCCCCCGAACATTTTTGCCATACATGATTTTAACCCTACTCTGCTCCTTCTAGGAGAACATTTATGTCAATCAGTCAGTCAGTCAGTGAGTGGTAATCGAGCTTTATATATTATAAATAACTAGTTTTTCGGGCAGTGTGCGGGCCGCATGCGGCCCGCATTTATCGTTATGCAGTACTAAACTATATCAAAACTCCTGATACGTTGGAAAAAAGTATGTTCAAAACTCCAATAGAAGTATGAAATCCCATATAAACTCTCAATACAATAAAGAACCATACTGTAGCCACTAAAGCAAATTCACCCTACTGCCATAAAAAGGTGGTACGGGCAGAATGATACCAAGGTTCTGAGTCACTTTTGCTAAAGAACCCCACTCGTAGGTGCTTCGGTTACCGCGGGCAGTTGCCATGGAGACCAGTCGGAGACGTGGAAAATACTCTTAAGTCGGAGCTCGGCCTTTGGCCTCGCAAGTTACTAATACGGCTCGGCCTACGGCCTCGCCGAGCGCTCGCCCTTCGGGCTCACGCACCATACGCTCGGCCTTCGGCCTCGCGGGCCGAATGTTCGGCCTACGGCCTCACCAGGAGCTCGCCCTTCGGGCTCGCTATACACCAATGTAGGACAGTAACTCCAAATTCAGTCGAAAATCCCACAAAAACTCCTAATACAGTCGAAAATATAAGGCAAAACAATCCAAATGCAGTATAAAGAATGATAGGAGCATGTGGGTCACATCCAAAATGTCGGATTTCAAGACGGCCACCATACAAACTGCTCCGCCCCTACTGAAGCTCGGCCTCACGGCCTCGCTTCAGCAGGCTCGGATCACTTTGTATGGCGGCCATCTTGAAATCCGCCATTTTGGATTTTTGACAGGTGTCACTCGACTGCTCTCCCGATTCCCTATGACATTTGTTCAAACACCCCCAACCTATCTTGCATCGTTTTCGAGATACGTCATTCATCTTTACTTGGCAGGCGTCTTTTTAATGATTTTCGATTTTTCTCATACTCACTAAAACCCCCCGAACATTTTTGCCATACTTCATTTTTACCCTACTCTGCTCCTTCTAGGAGAACATTTATGTCAATCAGTCAGTCAGTCAGTGAGTGGTAATCGAGCTTTATATATTATAAACTAGTTTTTCGGGCAGTGTGCGGGCCGCATGCGGCCCGCATTTATCGTTATGCAGTACTAAACTTTACCTTAACCCCTTATACATTTAAAAAATAATAATTTCAAAATTCCAATAAAAGTATGAAATCCCAAATAAACTCTCAATACAATAACGAACCATACTGTAGCCACTAAAGCAAATTCACCCTACTGCCATAAAAAGGTGTTACGGGCAGAATGGTACCAAGGTTCTAAGTCACTTTTCTTAAGGAACCCCACTTAGGTGCTTCACACACGTAGGTGCTTCAGTTACCGCGGGAGTTGCCATGGAGACCAGTCGGAGATGTGGAAAATACTCTCGAGTCGGAGCTCGGCCATCGGCCTCGCAAGTTACTAACACGGCTCGGCCTGCGGCCTCGCCAAGCGTTCGCCCTTCGGGCTCACGCACCATACACTCGGCCTTCGGCCTCGCGGACTGAAAGTTCGGCCTTCGGCCTCACCAAGAGCTCGCCCTTCGGGCTCGCTACTACACTAACGTAGTACAGTTACTCCAAATTCAGTCAAAAATCCCACAAAAACTCCTAATACAGTTGAAAATATAAGGTAAACACTCCAAATGCAGTATAAAGAATGAGAGGAGAACGTGGGACACATCCAAAATGTCGGATTTCAAGATGGCCACCATACAAACTGCTCCGCCCCTACTGAAGCTCGGCCTAAAGGCCTCGCTTCAGCAGGCTCGGAGCATTTTGTATGGCGGCCATCTTGAAATCCGCCATTTTGGATTTTTGACAGGTGTCATTCGACTGCTCTCCCGATTCCCTATGACATTTGTTCAAACACCCTCTACCTATCTTGTACCGTTTTTGAGATATGTCATTCATCTTCACTTGGCAGGCGTCATTTTAATGATTTTCGATTTTTCCCATACTCACTAAAACCCCCCGAACATTTTTGCCATACATAATTTTAACCCTACTCCACTCCTTCTAGGAGAACATTTATGTCAATCAGTCAGTCAGTCAGTGAGTGGTAATCGAGCTTTATATATTATAAACTAGTTTTTCGGGCAGTGTGCGGGCCGCATGCGGCCCGCATTTATCGTTATGCAGTACTAAACTATATCAAAACTCATGATACGTTGGAAAAAAGTATGTTCAAAACTCCAATAGAAGAATGAAATCCCATATAAACTCTCAATACAATAAAGAACCATACTGTAGCCACTAAAGCAGATTCACCCTACTGCCATAAAAAGGTGGTACGGGCAGAATGGTACCAAGGTTCTGAGTCACTTTTGTTAAGGAACCCCACTCGTAGTTGCTGCGGTTACCGCAGGCAGTTGCCATGGAGACCAGTCGGAGATGTGGAAAATACTCTCAAGTCGAAGCTCGGCCTTCGGCCTCGCAAGTTACTAATACGGCTCGGCCTACGGCCTCGCCAGGCGCTCGCCCTTCGGGCTCACGCATCATACGCTCGGCCTTCGGCCTCGCGGACCGAAAGTTCGGCCTTCGGCCTCACCAGAAGCTCGCCCTTCGGGCTCGCTACTTCACTTATGTAGGACAGTAACTCCAAATTTAGTCAAAAATCCCACAAAAACTCCTAATACAGTCGAAAATATTAGGTAAAACACTCCAAATGCAGTATAAAGAATGATAGGAGCACGTGGGTCACATCCAAAATGTCGGATTTCAAGACAGCCACCATACAAACTGCTCCGCCTCTACTGAAGCTCGGCCTAACGGCCTCGCTTCAGCAGGCTCGGATCACTTTGTATGGCGGCCATCTTGAAATCCACCATTTTGGATTTTTGACAGATGTCATCCGACTGCTCTCCCAATTCCCTATGACATTTGTTCAAACACCCTCTACCTATCTTGTACCGTTTTTGAGATATGTCATTCATCTTTACTTGGCAGGCGTCTTTTTAATGATTTTCGATTTTTCTCATACTCACCTAAACCCGCCGAACATTTTTGCCATACTTCATTTTTACCCTACTCTGCTCCTTCTAGGAGAACATTTATGTCAGTGAGTCAGTGAGTCAGTCAGTGGTAATCGAGCCTTATATATTATAAATAACTAGTTTTTCGGGCAGTGTGCGGGCCGCATGCGGCCCGCATCTATCTTTACTCATTTGGGAATTTCACAGAAACACCTAATACGTGAAAAAAAGTGTGTTCAAAACTCCAATAGAAGTATGAAATCCCATATTAACTCTCAATACAATAAAGAATCATACTGTAGCCACTAAAGCAGATTCACCCTACTGCCATAAAATGGTAGTACGGGCAGAATGGTACCAAGGTTCTGAGTCACTTTTGTTAAGGAACCCCACTCGTAGGTGCTTCGGTTACCGCGGGCAGTTGCCATGGAGACCAGTCGGAGATGTGGAATATACTCTCGAGTCGGAGCTCGGCCTTCGGCCTCGCAAGTTACCAACACGGCTCGGCCTCCGGCCTCGCCAAGCGCTCGCCCTTCGGGCTCACGCACCATACGCTCGGCCTTCGGCCTCGCAAACCGAAAGTTCGGCCTTCGGCCTCACCAGGAGCTCGCCCTTCGGGCTCGCTATACACTAAAGTAGGACAGTCACTTCAAATTCAGTCGAAAATCCCACAAAACTCCTAATACAGTCGAAAATATAAGGAAAAACACTCCAAATGCAGTATAAAGAATGATAGGAGCACGTGGGTCACATCCAAAATGTCGGATTTCAAGACGGCCACCATACAAACTGCTCCGCCCCTACTGAAGCTCGGCCTAACGGCCTCGCTTCAGCAGGCTCGGATCACTTTGTATGGCGGCCATCTTGAAATCCGCCATTTTGGATTTTTGACAGGTGTCATTCGACTGCTCTCCCGATTCCCTATGACATTTGTTCAAACACCCCCTACCTATCTTAAACCGTTTTCAAGATACGTCATCCATCTTTACTTGGCAGGCGTCTTTTTAATGATTTTCGATTTTTCTCATACTCACCAAAACCACCCGAACATTTTTGCCATACATTATTTTAACCCTACTCTGCTCCTTCTAGGAGAACATTTATGTCAATGAGTCAGTGAGTGGTAATCGAGCTTTATATATTATAAATATAAACTAGTATTTCGGGCAGTGTGCGGGCCGCATGCGGCCCGCATCTATCTTTACTCATTTAAAAATTTCACAGAAACACCTAATACGTTAAAAAAGTGTGTTCAAAACTCCAATAGAAAAATGTAATCTGATACAAACTCTTCATACACTAAAGAATCATACTGTAGCCACTAAAGCAGATTCACCCTACTGCCATAAAAAGGTGGTACGGGCAGAATGGGACCAAGGTTCTGAGTCACTTTTGTTAAGGAACCCAACTCGTAGGTGCTTCGGTTACCGCGGGCAGTTGCCATGGAGACCAGTCGGAGATGTGGAAAATACTTTCAAGTCGGAGCTCGGCCTTCGGCCTCGCAAGTTACTAATACGGCTCGGCCTACGGCATCACCAAGCGCTCGCCCTTCGGGCTCGCGCATTATGCGCTCGGCCTTCGGCCTCGCGGACTGAAAGTTCGGCCTTCGGCCTCACGAGGAGCTCGCCCTTCGGGCTCGCTACTTCACTAATATAGGACAGTAACTCCAAATTCAGTCAAAAATCCCACAAAAACTCTTAATACAGTCGAAAATATTAGGCAAAACACTCCAAATGCAGTATAAAGAATGATAGGAGCAAGTGGGACACATCCAAAATGTCGGATTTCAAGACGGCCCCCATACAAACTGCTCCGCCCCTACTGAAGCTCGGCCTAAAGGCCTCGCTTCAGCAGGCTCGGATCACTTTGTATGGCGGCCATCTTGAAATCCGCCATTTTGGATTTTTGACAGATGTCATTCGACTGCTCTCCCGATTCCCTATGACATTTGTTCAAACACCCCCTACCTATCTCTTACCGTTTTCGAGATACGTCATCCATCATCACTTGGCAGGCGTCTTTTTAATGATTTTCGATTTTTCTCATACTCACCAAAACCACCCGAACATTTTTCCCATACTTCATTTTAACCCTACTCTGCTCCTTCTAGGAGAACATTTATGTCAATGAGTCAGTCAGTGAGTGGTAATCGAGCTTTATATATTATAATAACTAGTTTTTCGGGCAGTGTGCGGGCCGCATGCGGCCCGCATTTATCGTTATGCAGTAGTAAACTTTACCTTAACCGCTTAAACATTTAAAAAAAAAAAGTTCAAAACTCCAATAGAAGTATGAAATCCCAAATAAAGTCTCCATACAATAAAGAACCATACTGTAGCCACTAAAGCAAATTCACCCTACTGGCATAAAAAGGTAGTACGGGCAGAATGGGACCAAGGTTCTGAGTCACTTTTGTTAAGGAACCCCACTCGTAGGTGTTTCGGTTACGGCGGGCAGTTGCCATGGAGACCAGTCGGAGCTGCAGAAAATACTCCCGAGTCGGAGCTCGGCCTTCGGCCTCGCAAGTTACTTATACGGCTCGGCCTGCGGCCTCGCCAAGCGCTCGCCCTTCGGGCTCGTGCACCATGCGCTCGGCCTTCGGCCTCGCGGACCGAAAGTTCGGCCTTCAGCCTCACCAGGTGGTTGCCCTTTGGGCTCGCTATACACTAATGTAGGACAGTTACTCCAAATTCAGTCAAAAAACCCACAAAAACTCCTAATACAGTCGAAAATATATGGTAAAACACTCCAAATGCAGTATGAAGAATGAGAGGAGCACCTGGGACAAATCCAAAATGGCGGATTTCAAGAAGGCCACCATACAAACTGCTCCGCCCCTACTGTACCTCGGCCTAACGGCCTCGCTTCAGCAGGCTCGGATCAATTTGTATGGCGGCCATCTTGAAATCCGCCATTTTGGATTTTTGACAGTTGTCATTCGACTGCTCTCCCAATTCCCTATGACATTTGTTCAAACACCTCTTACCTATCTCTTACCGTTTTTGAGATATGTCATCCATCATTACTTGGCAGGCGTCTTTTTAATGATTTTCGATTTTTCTCATACTCACCAAAACCACCCGAACATTTTTGCCATACATCACGTTGTTCCTACTCGTCTCCTTCTAGGAGAACATTTATGTCAATCAGTCAGTGGTAATCGAGCTTTATATATTATAAACTAGTTTTTCGGGCAGTGTGCGGGCCGCATGCGGCCCGCATCTATCTTGAGTCAGTAGGAACTGTCATAAAAGCATGTTATACATTAAAAAAAAAAGTAATGTTCAAAACTCCAATAGACGTATGAAATCCCATATAAACTCTCAATACAATAAAGAACCATACTGTAGCCACAGAAGCACATTCACCCAACTGCCATAAAAAGGTGGTACGGGCAGAATGGTACCAAGGTTCTGAATCACTTTTGTTAAGGAACCCAACTCGTAGGTGCTTCGTTTACCGCGGGCAGTTGCCATGGAGACCAGTCAGAGATGTGGAAAATACTCTCGATTCGGAGCTCGGCCTTCGGCCTCGCAAGTTACTAACACGGCCTGCGGCCTCGCCAAGAGTTCGCCCTTCGGGCTCACGCACCGTACGCTCAGCCTTCGGCCTCGCGGACCGAAAGTTCGGCCTTCGGCCTCACCAGGAATTCGCCCTTCGGGCTCGCTACTACACTAACGTAGGACAGTAACTCCAAATTCAGTCAAAACTCCCACAAAAACTCCTAATACAGTTAAAAATTAAGGTAAAACACTCCATATGCAGTATAAAGAATGATAGGAGCATGTAAGACACATCCAAAATGTCGGATTTCAAGACGGCCACCATACAAACTGCTCCGCCCCTACTGAAGCTCGGCCTAACGGCCTCGCTTCAGCAGGCTCGGATCAATTTGTATGGCGGCCATCTTGAAATCCGCCATTTTGGATTTTTGACAGGTGTCATTCGACTGCTCTCTCGATTCCCTATGACATTTGTTCAAACACCCCCTACCTATCTTGTACCGTTTTTGAGATATGTCATTCATCTTTACTTGCCAGGCGTCATTTTTATGATTTTCGATTTTTCTCATACTCACCAAAACCCTCCGAACATTTTTGCTATACTTCAATTTTACCCTACTCTGCTCCTTCTAGGAGAACATTTATGTCAGTCAGTCAGTCAGTGGTAATCGAGCTTTATATATTATAAATAAATAACTAGTTTTTCGGGCAGTGTGCGGGCCGCATGCGGCCCGCATTTATCGTTATGCAGTACTAAACAATACCTTAACACCTTATTGAAAAAAAAAACTAAATTCCATAACAGTATAAAATCCCATATAAACTCTCATTACAATAAAGATCCATACTAAAGCCACTGAAGCAAATTCACCCTACTGCCATAAAAAGGTGGTACGGGCAGAATGGGACCAAGGTTCTGAGTCACTTTTATTAAGGAATCCCACTCGTAGGTGCTTCGGTTACCGCGGGCAGTTGCCATGGAGACCAGTCGGTGACGTGGAAAACACTCTCAAGTCGAAGCTCGGCCTTCGGCCTCGCAAGTTACTAATACGGCTCGGCCTGCGGCCTCGCCAAGCGCTCGCCCTTCGGGCTCACGCACCATACGCTCGGCCTTCGGCCTCGCGGGCCGAAAGTTCGGCCTTCGGCCTCACCAGAAGCTCGCCCTTCGGGCTCGCTACTACACTAATGTAGGACAGTTACTCCAAATTCAGTCAAAAATCCCACAAAAACTCCTAATACAGTCGAAAATAAAGGTAGAAGACTCCAAATACAGTATAAAGAATGATAGGAGCACGTGAGACACATCCAAAATGTCGGATTTCAAGACGGCCACCATACAAACTGCTCCGCCCCTACTGAAGCTCGGCCTAACGGCCTCGCTTCAGCAGGCTCGGATCACTTTGTATGGCGGCCATCTTGAAATCCGCCATTTTGGATTTTTGACAGATGTCATTCGACTGCTCTCCTGATTCCCTATGACATTTGTTCAAACACCCTCTACCTATCTTGTACCGTTTTTGAGATACGTCATTCATCATCACTTGGCAGGCGTCTTTTTAATGATTTACGATTTTTCTCATACTCACCTAAACCCCCTGAACATTTTTGCCATACATCACTGTGCTCCTACTCGTCTCCTTCTAGGAGAACATTTATGTCAATGAGTGAGTCAGTGAGTGGTAATCGAGCTTTATATATTATAAACTAGTTTTTCGGGCAGTGTGCGGGCCGCATGCGGCCCGCATCTACCTTGAGTCAGTAGGAACTGTCAAAAAAACAACTGATACATTAAAAAAATATGTGTTCAAAACTCCAATAGAAGTATGAAATCCCAAATAAACTTGTAATACAGTAGAGAAACATACTGTAGCTACTAAAGCAGATTCACCCTACTGCCATAAAAAGGTGGTACGGGCAGTATGGTACCAAGGTTCTGAGTCACTTTTGTTAAGGAACCCCACTCGTAGGTGCTTCGGTTATCGCGGGCAGTTGCCATGGAGACCAGTCGGAGACGTGGAAAAAACTCTCAAGTCGGAGCTCGGCCTTCGGCCTCGCAAGTTAGTAATACGGCTCGGCCTACGGCCTCGCGGGCCGAAAGTTCGGCCTTCAGCCTCACCGGGAGCTCGCCCTTCGGGCTCGCTATACACTAAAGTTGGACGGTAACTCCAAATTCAGTCAAAAATCCCACAAAAACTCCTAATACAGTCGAAAATTAAGGAAAAACACTCCAAATGCAGTATAAAGAATGATAGGAGCACGTAAGACACATCCAAAATGTCATTCGACTGCTCTCCTTATTCCCTATGACATATTTTCAAAAACCCCCTACCTATCTATTACCGTTTTCGAGATACGTGAATTATCTGCACTTGGCAGACGTCATCGAAGAAAAAAAATCATATTTGGAATAAGGACGTCCAGAACAACCTAGATATAAAATTAAAACCAAATCGGAGTACTTTTTTTTACTTGGCAGACGTCATCGAAAAAAAAAATTTGATTTGGAATAAGGACACCCAGAACCACCTAAATATCGAGTTTCAGCCAAATCGGAGTAACTTGTTTTACTTGGCAGACGTCATCGAAAAAAAAATTTTAGATTTGGAATAAGGACACCCAGAACCACCTAAATATCGAGTTTCAGCCAAATCGGAGTAACTTGTTTTACTTGGCAGACGTCATCGAAAAAATTTTTTAGATTTGGAATAAGGACACCCAGAACCACCTAAATATCAAGTTTCAGCCAAATTGGAGTAACTTTTTTTACTTGGCAGACGACATCGAAAAAATTTTTTTTTATTTGGAATAAGGACGTCCAGAACCACATGAATATCGAATTTCAGCCAAATCGGAGTAACTTTTTTTACTTGGCAGACGTCATCGAAATAAAAATTTCATATTTGAAATAAGGATGACGAGAACAACCTATATATCGATTTTCAGCCAAATCGGTGCAAGTCTGAGCTCGGCCTAAAGGCCTCGCTTCAGCAGGCTCGGTGCATTTTGTATGGCGGCCATCTTGAAATCCGCCATTTTGGATTTTTGACAGATGTCATTCGACTGCTCTCCCGATTCCCTATGACATTTGTTCAAACACCCCCTACCTATCTCTTACCGTTTTCGAGATACGTCATCCATCATCACTTGGCAGGCGTCTTTTTAATGATTTTCGATTTTTCTCATACTCACCAAAACCACCCGAACATTTTTGCCATACTTCATTTTTACCCTACTCTGCTCCTTCTAGGAGAACATTTATGTCAGTGAGTGAGTGGTAATCGAGCTTTATATATTATAAACTAGTTTTTCGGGCAGTGTGCGGGCCGCATGCGGCCCGCATCTAATTTGAGTCAGTAGGAACTGTCAAAAAAACACCTGATACATAGAAAAAAAATATGTTCAAAACTCCAATAGAAGTATGAAATCCCATATAAACTCTCAATACAATAAAGAACCATACTGTAGCCATTAAAGCAGATTCACCCTACTGCCATAAAAAGGTGGTACGGGCAGAATGGTACCAAGGTTCTTAATCACTTTTGTTAAGGAACCGCACTCGTAGGTGCTTCGATTACCGCGGGCAGTTGCCATGGAGACCAGTAGGAGATGTGGAAAATACTCTCAAGTCGGAGCTCGGCCTTCGGCCTCGCAAGTTACTAACACGGCTCGGCCTTCGGCCTCGCCAAGCGCTCGCCCTCCGGGCTCACGCATCATACGCTCGGCCTTCGGCCTCGCGGACCGAAAGTTCGGCCTTCGGCCTCACCTGAAGCTCGCCCTTCGGGCTCGCAACTTCACTAATAGGGGACAGTAACTCCAAATTCAGTCGAAAATCCCACAAAAACTCCTAATACAGTCGAAAATATAAGGTAAAACACTCCAAATGCAATATAAAGAATGATAGGAGCACGTGGGGCACATCCAAAATGGCGGATTTCAAGACGGCCCCCATACAAACTGCTCCGCCCCTACTGAACCTCGGCCTAACGGCCTCGCTTCAGCAGGCTCGGATCAATTTGTATGGCGGCCATCTTGAAATCCGCCATTTTGGATTTTTGACAGATGTCATCCGGCTGCACTCCCGATTCCCTATGACATTTGTTCAAACACCCCCTACCTATCTTGTACCGTTTTTGAGATATGTCATTCATCTTTACTTGGCAGGCGTCATTTTAATGATTTTCGATTTTTCTCATACTCACCAAATCCCCCTGAACATTTTTGCCATACTTCATTTTTACCCTACTCTGCTCCTTCTAGGTGAACATTTATGTCAGTCAGTCAGTGGTAATCGAGCTTTATATAATATAAACTAGGTTTTCGGGCAGTGTGCGGGCCGCATGCGGCCCGCATTTATCGTTATGCAGTACTAAACTATACATTAACCCCTTTTACATTAAAAAAAAAATAAGTTCACAACTCCAATAGAAGTATGAATTCCCAAATAAACTCTCCATACAATAAAGAACCATACTGTAGCCATTAAAGCAGATTCACCCTACTGCCATAAAAAGGTGGTACGGGCAGAATTGAACCAAGGTTCTGAGTCACTTTTGTTAAGGAAACCCACTCGTAGGTGCTTCGCTTACCGCGGGCAGTTGCCATGGAGACCAGTCGGAGACGTGGAAAAAACTCTCAAGTCGGAGCTCGGCCTCCGGCCTCGCAAATTACCAACACGGCTCGGCCTGCGGCTTCGCCAAGCGCTCGCCCTTCGGGCTCGCTCAACATACGCTCGGCCTTCGGCCTCGCGGACCGAAAGTTCGGTCTTCGGCCTCACCAGAAGCTCGCCCTTCGGGCTCGCTATACATTATCGTAGGACAGTTACTCCAAATTCAGTCAAAAATCCCACAAAAACTCCTAATACAGTCGAAAATATAAGGTAATACACTCCAAATGCAGTATAAAGAATGATAGGAGCACGTGGGTCACATCCAAAATGTCGGATTTCAAGACGGCCACCAAACAAACTGCTCCGCCCCTACTGAAGCTCGGCCTAAAGGCCTCGCTTCAGCAGGCTCGGAGCATTTTGTATGGCGGCCATCTTGAAATCCGCCATTTTGGATTTTTGACAGGTGTCATTCGACTGCTCTCCCGATTCCCTATGACATTTGGTCAAACACCCCCTACCTATCTCTTACCGTTTTTGAGATACTTCATACATCTTTACCTGGCAGGCGTCTTTTTAATGATTTTCGATTTTTCTCATACTCACCAAAACCACCCGAACATTTTTGCCATACTTCATTTTTACCCTACTCTGCTCCTTCTAGGAGAACATTTATGTCAGTCAGTGAGTGGTAATCGAGCTTTATATATTATAAATAAATAAACTAGTTTTTCGGGCAGTGTGCGGGCCGCATGCGGCCCGCATTTATCGTTATGCAGTACTAAACTATATCAAAACTCATGATACGTTGTAAAAAAGTATGTTCAAAACTCCAATAGAAGAATGAAATCCCATATAAACTCTCAATACAATAAAGAACCATACTGTAGCCACTAAAGCAGATTCACCCTACTGCCATAAAAAGGTGGTACGGGCAGAATGGTACCAAGGTTCTGAGTCACTTTTGTTAAGGAACCCCACTCGTAGTTGCTGCGGTTACCGCAGGCAGTTGCCATGGAGACCAGTCGGAGATGTGGAAAATACTCTCAAGTCGGAGCTCGGCCTTCGGCCTCGCAAGTTACTAATACGGCTCGGCCTACGGCCTCGCCAGGCGCTCGCCCTTCGGGCTCACGCATCATACGCTCGGCCTTCGGCCTCGCGGACCGAAAGTTCGGCCTTCGGCCTCACCAGAAGCTCGCCCTTCGGGCTCGCTACTTCACTTATGTAGGACAGTAACTCCAAATTTAGTCAAAAATCCCACAAAAACTCCTAATACAGTCGAAAATATTAGGTAAAACACTCCAAATGCAGTATAAAGAATGATAGGAGCACGTGGGTCACATCCAAAATGTCGGATTTCAAGACAGCCACCATACAAACTGCTCCGCCTCTACTGAAGCTCGGCCTAACGGCCTCGCTTCAGCAGGCTCGGATCACTTTGTATGGCGGCCATCTTGAAATCCACCATTTTGGATTTTTGACAGATGTCATCCGACTGCTCTCCCAATTCCCTATGACATTTGTTCAAACACCCTCTACCTATCTTGTACCGTTTTTGAGATATGTCATTCATCTTTACTTGGCAGGCGTCTTTTTAATGATTTTCGATTTTTCTCATACTCACCTAAACCCGCCGAACATTTTTGCCATACTTCATTTTTACCCTACTCTGCTCCTTCTAGGAGAACATTTATGTCAGTGAGTCAGTGAGTCAGTCAGTGGTAATCGAGCCTTATATATTATAAACTAGTTTTTCGGGCAGTGTGCGGGCCGCATGCGGCCCGCATTTATCGTTGTGCAAGTTTGAACAATATCAAAACACCTTATACATTAAAAAAAATTATTTCAAAACACCTAAAGATGTACGATTTCCCATACAAACCCTTAATACAATAGAGAACCGTACTGTTATCACCAAACCAAATTCACCCTACTGCCATAAAAAGGTGGTACGGGCAGAATGGTACCAAGGTTCTGAATCACTTTTGTTAAGGAACCCCACTCGTAGGTGCTTCGGTTACCGCAGGCAGTTGCCATGGAGACCAGTCGGTGACGTGGAAAATACTCTCAAGTCGGAGCTCGGCCTTCGGCCTCGCAAGTTACTAATACGGCTCGGCCTGCGGCCTCGCCAAGCGCTCGCCCTTCGGGCTCGCGCACCATTCGCTCGGCCTTCGGCCTCGCGGACCGAAAGTTCGGCCTTCGGCCTCACCAGGTGGTTGCCCTTTGGGCTCGCTATACACTAATGTAGAACAGTTACTCCAAATTCAGTCAAAAAACCCACAAAAACTCCTAATACAGTCGAAAATATAAGGTAAAACACTCCAAATGCAGTATGAAGAATGAGAGGAGCACCTGGGACAAATCCAAAATGGCGGATTTCAAGAAGGCCACCATACAAACTGCTCCGCCCCTACTGAAGCTCGGCCTAAAGGCCTCGCTTCAGCAGGCTCGGAGCATTTTGTATGGCGGCCATCTTGAAATCCGCCATTTTGGATTTTTGACAGGTGTCATTCGACTGCTCTCCCGATTCTCTATGACATTTGTTCAAACACCCCCTACCTATCTCTTACCGTTTTCGAGATACGTCATCCATCATCACTTGGCAGGCGTCTTTTTAATGATTTTCGATTTTTCTCATACTCACCAAAACCCCCCGAACATTTTTGCCATACATCATTTTAGCCCTACTCGTCTCCTTCTAGGAGAACATTTATGTCAATCAGTCAGTCAGTCAGTGAGTGGTAATCGAGCTTTATATATTATAATAACTAGTTTTTCGGGCAGTGTGCGGGCCGCATGCGGCCCGCATTTATCGTTATGCAGTACTAAACTTAACCTTAACCCCTTATACATATAAAAAAAAATAAGTTCAAAACTCCAATAGAAGTATGAAATCCCATATAAACTTTAAATAAAGAAATAAAGAACCATACTGTAGCACTAAAAAAATTAACCCTACTGCCATAAAAAAGTGGTACGGGCAGAATGGGACCAAGGTTCTGAGTCACTTTTGTAAAGGAACCCTACTCGTAGGTGCTTCGGTTATCGCGGGCAGTTGCCATGGAGACCAGTCGATGATGTGGAAAATACTCTGGAGTCGGAGCTCGGCCTTCGGCCTCGCAAGTTACTAACACGGCTAAGCCTGCGGCCTTGCCAAGCGCTCGCCCTTCGGGCTCACGCACCATACGCTCGGCCTTCGGCCTCGCGAACCGAAAGTTCGGCCTTCGGCCTCACCAGAAGCTCGCCCTTCGGGCTCGCTATACACTAATCTTGGAAAGTAACTCCAAATTCAGTCAAAAATCCCACAAAAACTCCTAATACAGTCGAAAATATAAGGTAATACACTCCAAATGCAGTATAAAGAATGATAGGAGCACCTGGGACAAATCCAAAATGGCGAATTTCAAGAAGGCCCCCATACAAACTGCTCCGCCCCTACTGAACCTCGGCCTAACGGCCTCGCTTCAGCAGGCTCGGATCAATTTGTATGGCGGCCATCTTGAAATCCGCCATTTTGGTTTTTTGACAGGTGTCATTCGACTGCTCTCCCGATTCCCTATGACATTTGTTAAAACACCCCCTACCTATCTTGTACCGTTTTTGAGATATGTCATCCATCTTTACTTGGCAGGCGTCATTTTTATGATTTTCGATTTTTCTCATACTCACCTAAACCCCCCAAACATTTTTGCCATACATCATTTTAACCCTACTCTACTCCTTCTAGGAGAACATTTATGTCAGTCAGTCAGTCAGTGAGTCAGTCAGTGGTAATCGAGCTTTATATATTATAAATAAAAATACTAGTTTTTCGGGCAGTGTGCGGGCCGCATGCGGCCCGCATCTATCTTTACTCACTTGGGAATTTCACAGAAACACCTAATACGTGAAAAAAAGTGTGTTCAAAACTCCAATAGAAGTATGAAATCCCATATTAACTCTCAATACAATAATGAACAATATTGTAGCCTCTAAAACAGATTCACCCTACCGCCATAAAAAGGTGGTACGGGCAGAATGGGACCAAGGTTCTGAGTCACTTTTGTTAAGGAACCCCACTCGTAGGTGCTTCGCTTACCGCGGGCAGTTGCCATGGAGACCAGTCAGAGACGTGGAAAAAAATCTCAAGTCGGAGCTCGGCCTTCGGCCTCGCAAGTTACCAACACGGCTCGGCCTGCGGCCTCGCCAAGCGCTCGCCCTTCGGGCTCGCGCATCATACGCTCGGCCTTCGTCCTCGCGGACCGAAAGTTCGGCCTTCGGCCTCACCAGGAGCTCGCCCTTCGGGCTCGCTACTACACTTATGTAGGACAGTAACTCCAAATTCAGTCAAAAATCCCACAAAAATTCCTAATACAGTCGAAAATATAAGGTAAAACACTCCAAATGCAGTATAAAGAATGATAGGAGCACGTGGGACACATCCAAAATGTCAGATTTCAAGACGGCCGACATACAAACTGCTCCGCCCCTACTGAAGCTCGGCCTAAAGGCCTCGCTTCAGCAGGCTCGGATCACTTTGTATGGCGGCCATCTTGAAATCCGCCATTTTGGATTTTTGACAGGTGTCATTCGACTGCTCTCCCGATTCCCTATGACATTTGTTCAAACACCCCCTACCTATCTTGTACCGTTTTTGAGATACGTCATCCATCTTTACTTGGCAGGCGTCTTTTTAATGATTTTCGATTTTTCTCATACTCACCAAAACCCCCCGAACATTTTTGCCATACATCATTTTAGCCCTACTCGTCTCCTTCTAGGAGAACATTTATGTCAATCAGTCAGTCAGTCAGTCAGTGAGTGGTAATCGAGCTTTATATTTATATACTAGTATTTCGGGCAGTGTGCGGGCCGCATGCGGCCCGCATTTATCGTTATGCAGTAGTAAACTTTACCTTAACCGCTTATACATTTAAAAAAAAAAAGTTCAAAACTCCAATAGAAGTATGAAATCCCAAATAAAGTCTCCATACAATAAAGAACCATACTGTAGCCACTAAAGCAAATTCACCCTACTGGCATTAAAAGGTAGTACGGGCAGAATGGGACCAAGGTTCTGAGTCACTTTTGTTAAGGAACCCCACTCGTAGGTGCTTCGGTTACCGCAGGCAGTTGCCATGGAGACCAGTCGGTGATGTGGAAAATACTCTCAAGTCGGAGCTCGGCCTTCGGCCTCGCAAGTTACTAATACGGCTCGGCCTGCGGCCTCGCCAAGCGCTCGCCCTTCGGGCTCACGCTTCATACGCTCGGCCTTCGGCCTCGCGGACCGAAAGTTCGGCCTTCGGCCTCACCAGGAGCTCGCCCTTCGGGCTCGCTACTACACTTATGTAGGACAGTAACTCCAAATTCAGTCAAAAATCCCACTAAAACTCCTAATTCAGTCGAAAATAAAGGTAAAACACTCCAAATGCAGTATAAAGAATGATAGGAGCACTTTGGTCACATCCAAAATGTCGGATTTCCAGATGGCCACCATACAAACTGCTCCGCCCCTACTGAAGCTCGGCCTAAAGGCCTCGCTTCAGCAGGCTCGGAGCATTTTGTATGGCGGCCATCTTGAAATCCGCCATTTTGGATTTTTGACAGATGTCATTCGACTGCTCTCCCGATTCCCTATGACATTTGTTCAAACACCCCCTACTTATCTCTTACCGTTTTCGAGATACGTCATCCATCTACACTTGGCAGGCGTCTTTTTAATGATTTTCGATTTTTCTCATACTCACCAAAACCCCCCGAACATTTTTGCCATACATCATTTTAGCCCTACTCGTCTCCTTCTAGGAGAACATTTATGTCAATCAGTCAGTCAGTCAGTCAGTGAGTGGTAATCGAGCTTTATATATTATTAACTAGTTTTTCGGGCAGTGTGCGGGCCGCATGCGGCCCGCATCTATCTTTAATCAGTAGGAACTGTCAAAAAAACACCTGATACATAAAAAAAAGTATTTTCAAAACTCCATTAGAAGTATGAAATCCCATATAAACTCTTAATACAATAAGGAACCAAACTGTAGCCACCAAAGCAAATTCACCCTACTGCCATAAAAAGGTGGTACGGGCAGAATGGTACCAAGGTTCTGAGTCACTTTTGTTAAGGAACCCCACTCGTAGGTGCTTCGGTTACCGCAGGCAGTTGCCATGGAGACCAGTCGGTGACGTGGAAAATACTCCCAAGTCGGAGCTCGGCCTTCGGCCTCGCAAGTTACTTATACGGCTCGGCCTACGGCCTCGCCAAGCGCTCGCCCTTCGGGCTCGCGCAACATATGCTCGGCCTTCGGCCTCGCGGACCGAAAGTTCGGCCTTCGGCCTCACCAGGAGCTCGCCCTACGGGCTCGCTACTACACTAATGTAGGACAGTAACTCCAAATTCAGTCAAAAATCCCACAAAAACTCTTAATACAGTCGAAAATAAAGGTAAAACACTCCAAATACAGTATAAAGAATGATAGGAGCACGTAAGACACATCCAAAATTTCGGATTTCAAGACGGCCACCATACAAACTGCTCCGCCCCTACTGAAGCTCGGCCTAACGGCCTCGCTTCAGCAGGATCGGATCACTTTGTATGGCGGCCATCTTGAAATCCGCCATTTTGGATTTTTGACAAATGTCATTCGACTGCTCTCCCGATTCCCTATGACATTTGTTCAAACACCCTCTACCTATCTTGTACCGTTTTTGAGATATGTCATCCATCTTCACTTGGCAGGCGTCTTTTTAATGATTTTCGATTTTTCTCATACTCACCAAAACCTTCCGAACATTTTTGCCATACTTCATTTTTACCCTACTCTGCTCCTTCTAGGATAACATTTATGTCAATCAGTCAGTCAGTCAGTGAGTGGTAATCGAGCTTTATATATTATAATAACTAGTTTTTCGGGCAGTGTGCGGGCCGCATGCGGCCCGCATCTATCTTTAGTCTTTAAAAAATTCCACAGAAACACCTAATACGTTAAAAAAAGTGTATTCAAAACTCCAATAGAAGAACGAAATCCCACATTAGCTCTCAATACAATAAAAAACCATACTGTAGCCACTTAAGCAGGTTCACCCTACTGCCATTAAAAGGTGGTACGGGTAGAATGAAACCAAGGTTCTGAGTCACTTTTGTTAAGGAACCCCACTCGTAGGTGCTTCGTTTACCGCGGGCAGTTGCCATGGAGACCAGTCGGAGATGTGGAAAATACTCTCAAGTCGGAGCTCGGCCTTCGGCCTCGCAAGTTACTAATACGGCTCGGCCTACGGCCTCGCCAAGCGCTCGCCCTTCGGGCTCACGCACCATACGCTCGGCCTTCGGCCTCGCGAGCCGAAAGTTCGGCCTTCGGCCTCACCAGGAGCTCGCCCTTCGGGCTCGCTTTACACTAACGTAAGACATTTACTCCAAATTCAGTCCAAAATCCCACAAAAACTCCTAATACAGTCGAAAATGAAGGTAAAACACTCCAAATCCAGTATGAAGAATGAGAGGAGCACGTGGGACACATCCAAAATGTCGGATTTCAAGATAGCCACCATACAAACTGCTCCGCCCCTACTGAAGCTCGGCCTAACGGCCTCGCTTCAGCAGGCTCGGAGCATTTTGTATGGCGGCCATCTTGAAATCCGCCATTTTGGATTTTTGACAGATGTCATTCGACTGCTCTCCCGATTCCCTATGACATTTGTTCAAACACCCCCTACCTATCTCTTACCGTTTTCGAGATACGTCATCCATCATCACTTGGCAGGCGTCTTTTTAATGATTTTCGATTTTTCTCATACTCACCAAAACCACCCGAACATTTTTGCCATACTTCATTTTTACCCTACTCTGCTCCTTCTAGGAGAACATTTATGTCAGTGAGTCAGTCAGTCAGTCAGTGGTAATCGAGCTTTATATATTATAAATAATAATAATAATAATAATAAATATATATATTATACTAGTTTTTCGGGCAGTGTGCGGGCCGCATGCGGCCCGCATTTATCGTTATGCAGTAGTAAACTTTACCTTAACCGCTTATACATTTAAAAAAAAAAAGTTCAAAACTCCAATAGAAGTATGAAATCCCAAATAAAGTCTCCATACAATAAAGAACCATACTGTAGCCACTAAAGCAAATTCACCCTACTGGCATAAAAAGGTAGTACGGGCAGAATGGGACCAAGGTTCTGAGTCACTTTTGTTAAGGAACCCCACTCGTAGGTGCTTTGCTTACCGCGGGCAGTTGCCATGGAGACCAGTCGGAGACTTGGAAAAAACTCTCAAGTCGGAGCTCGGCCTTCGGCCTCGCAAGTTACCAACACGGCTCGGCCTGCGGCCTCGCCAAGCGCTCGCCCTACGGGCTCGCGCATCATACGCTCGGCCTTCGGCCTCGCGGACCGAAAGTTCGGCCTCCGGCCTCACCAGGAGCTCGCCCTTCGGGCTCGCTACTACACTTATGTAGGACAGTTACTCCAAATTCAGTCAAAAATCCCACAAAAACTCCTAATACAGTCGAAAATATAAGGTAAAACACTCCAAATGCAGTATAAAGAATGATAGGAGCATGTGGGTCACATCCAAAATGTCGGATTTCAAGACAGCCACCATACAAACTGCTCCGCCCCTACTGAAGCTCGGCCTAACGGCCTCGCTTCAGCAGGCTCGGATCATTTTGTATGGCGGCCATCTTGAAATCCGCCATTTTGGATTTTTGACAGGTGTCATTCGACTGCTCTCCCTATTCCCTATGACATTTGTTCAAACACCCCCTACCCATCTTGCACCGTTTTCGAGATACGTCATCCATCTTTACTTGGCAGGCGTCATTTTTATGATTTTCGATTTTTCTCATACTCACCGAAACCACCCGAACACTTTTGCCATACATCACGTTGTTCCTACTCGTCTCCTTCTAGGAGAACATTTATGTCAATCAGTCAGTGGTAATCGAGCTTTATATAATATAAACTAGTTTTTCGGGCAGTGTGCGGGCCGCATGCGGCCCGCATTTATCGTTATGCAGTACTAAACAATACCTTAACACCTTATACATTAAAAAAAAAACAACAAAATTCCATAACAGTATGAAATCCTATATAAACTCTCAATACAATAAAGAACCATACTGTAGCCACTAAAGCAAATTCACCCTACTGCCATAAAAAGGTGGTACGGGCAGAATAGGACCAAGGTTCTGAGTCACTTTTGTTAAGGAACCCCACTCGTAGGTGCTTCGGTTACCGCGGGCAGTTGCCATGGAGACCAGTCGGACATGTGGAAAATACTCTCAAGTCGGAGCTCGGCCTTCGGCCTCGCAAGTTACTAACACGGCTCGGCCTCCGGCCTCGCCAAGCGCTCGCCCTTCGGGCTCACGCACCATGCGCTCGGCCTTCGGCCTCGCGAGCCGAAAGTTCGGCCTTCGGCCTCACCAGAAGCTCGCCCTTCGGGCTCACTATACACCAATGTAGGACAGTAACTCCAAATTCAGTCAAAAATCCCACAAAAACTCCTAATACAGTCGAAAATAAAGGTAAAACACTCCAAATGCAGTATAAAGAATGATAGGAGCACGTAAGACACATCCAAAATGTCGGATTTCAAGACGGCCACCATACAAACTGCTCCGCCCCTACTGAAGCTCGGCCTAAAGGCCTCGCTTCAGCAGGCTCGGAGCATTTTGTATGGCGGCCATCTTGAAATCCGCCATTTTGGATTTTTGACAGGTGTCATTCGACTGCTCACCCGAGTCCCTATGACATTTGTTCAAACACCCCTAACCTATCTCTTACCGTTTTCGAGATACGTTATCCATCATCACTTGGCAGGCGTCTTTTTAATGATTTTCGATTTTTCTCATACTCACCAAAACCCCCCGAAAATTTTTGCCATACTTCATTTATACCCTACTCTGCTCCTTCTAGGAGAACATTTATGTCAGTGAGTGAGTGGTAATCGAGCTTTATATATTATATATACTAGTTTTTCGGGCAGTGTGCGGGCCGCATGCGGCCCGCATCTATCTTGAGTCAGTAGGAACTGTCAAAAAAACACCTGATACGTAAAAAAAAGTATTTTCAAAACTCCATTAGAAGTATGAAATCCCATATAAACTCTTAATACAATAAGGAACCAAACTGTAGCCACCAAAGCAAATTCACCCTACTGCCATAAAAAGGTGGTACGGGCAGAATGGTACCAAGGTTCTGAGTCACTTTTGTTAAGGAACCCCACTCGTAGGTGCTTCGCTTACCGCGGGCAGTTGCCATGGAGACCAGTCGGAGACGTGGAAAAAACTCTCAAGTCGGAGCTCGGCCTTCGGCCTCGCAAGTTACTAACACGGCTCGGCCTGCGGCCTCGCCAAGCGCTCGCCCTTCGGGCTCACGCACCATACGCTCGGCCTTCGGCCTCGCGAGCCGAAAGTTCGGCCTTCGGCCTCACCAGGAGCTCGCCCTTCGGGCTCGCTACTACACTAACGTAGGACAGTAACTCCAAATTCAGTCGAAAATCCCACAAAAACTCCTAATACAGTCGAAAATATAAGGTAAAACACTCCAAATGCAGTATAAAGAATGATAGGAGCACGTCAGACACATCCAAAATGGCGGATTTCAAGATGGCCGCCATACAAAGTGCTCCGCCGCTACTGAACCTCGGCCTAGCGGCCTCGCTTCAGCAGACTCGGATCACTTTGTATGGCGGCCATCTTGAAATCCGCCATTTTGGATTTTTGACAGGTGTCATTCGACTGCAATCCCAATTCCCTATGACATTTGTTCAAACACCCCCTACCTATCTTGTACCGTTTTTGAGATACGTCATCCATCTTCATTTGGCAGGCGTCTTTTTAATGATTTTCGATTTTTCTCATACTCACCAAAACCACCCGAACATTTTTGCCATACATCACGTTGTTCCTACTCGTCTCCTTCTAGGAGAACATTTATGTCAATCAGTCAGTGGTAATCGAGCTTTATATATCATAACTAGTTTTTCGGGCAGTGTGCGGGCCGCATGCGGCCCGCATTTATCGTTATGCAGTACTAAACTATATCAAAACTCCTGATACGTTGGAAAAAAGTATGTTCAAAACTCCAATAGAAGTATGAAATCCCATATAAACTCTCAATACAATAAAGAACCATACTGTAGCCACTAAAGCAAATTCACCCTACTGCCATAAAAAGGTGGTACGGGCAGAATGATACCAAGGTTCTGAGTCACTTTTGCTAAAGAACCCCACTCGTAGGTGCTTCGGTTACCGCGGGCAGTTGCCATGGAGACCAGTCGGAGACGTGGAAAATACTCTTAAGTCGGAGCTCGGCCTTTGGCCTCGCAAGTTACTAATACGGCTCGGCCTACGGCCTCGCCGAGCGCTCGCCCTTCGGGCTCACGCACCATACGCTCGGCCTTCGGCCTCGCGGGCCGAATGTTCGGCCTACGGCCTCACCAGGAGCTCGCCCTTCGGGCTCGCTATACACCAATGTAGGACAGTAACTCCAAATTCAGTCGAAAATCCCACAAAAACTCCTAATACAGTCGAAAATATAAGGCAAAACAATCCAAATGCAGTATAAAGAATGATAGGAGCATGTGGGTCACATCCAAAATGTCGGATTTCAAGACGGCCACCATACAAACTGCTCCGCCCCTACTGAAGCTCGGCCTCACGGCCTCGCTTCAGCAGGCTCGGATCACTTTGTATGGCGGCCATCTTGAAATCCGCCATTTTGGATTTTTGACAGGTGTCACTCGACTGCTCTCCCGATTCCCTATGACATTTGTTCAAACACCCCCAACCTATCTTGCATCGTTTTCGAGATACGTCATTCATCTTTACTTGGCAGGCGTCTTTTTAATGATTTTCGATTTTTCTCATACTCACTAAAACCCCCCGAACATTTTTGCCATACTTCATTTTAACCCTACTCTGCTCCTTCTAGGAGAACATTTATGTCAATCAGTCAGTCAGTCAGTGAGTGGTAATCGAGCTTTATATATTATAAATAATAAATACTAGTTTTTCGGGCAGTGTGCGGGCCGCATGCGGCCCGCATCTATCTTTAGTCATTTGAAAATTTCACAGAAACACCTAATTCGTGAAAAAAAGTGTGTTCAAAACTCCAATAGATGTATGATATCCCATATAAACACTTAATACAATAATGAACCATACTGAAGCTACTAAAGCAGATTCACCCTACAGCCATAAAAAGGTGGTACGGGCAGAATGGTACCAAGGTTCTAAGTCACTTTTGTTAAGGAACCCCACTTGTAGGTGCTTCGGTTACCGCGGGCAGTTGCCATGGAGACCAGTCGGTGACGTGGAAAATACTCTCAAGTCGGAGCTCGGCCTTCGGCCTCGCAAGTTACTTACACAGCTCGGCCTGCGGCCTCGCCAAGCGCTCGCCCTTCGGGCTCACGCACCATACGCTCGGCCTTCGGCCTCGCGAGCCGAAAGTTCGGCCTCCGGCCTCACCAGGAGCTCGCCCTTCGGGCTCGCTACTACACTAACGTAGGAAAGTAACTCCAAATTCAGTCCACAATCCCACAAAAACTCCTAATACAGTCGAAAATATAAGGTAAAACACTCCAAATGCAATATGAAGAATGAGAGGAGCATCTGGGACAAATCCAAAATGGCGGATTTCAAGAAGGCCACCATACAAACTGCTCCGCCCCTACTGAAGCTCGGCCTAAAGGCCTCGCTTCAGCAGGGCCGGATCATTTTGTATGACGGCCATCTTGAAATCCGCCATTTTGGATTTTTGACGGGTGTCATTCGACTGCTCTCCCGATTGCCTATGACATTTGTACAAACACCCCCTACCTATCTCTTACCGTTTTTGAGATATGTCATCCATCTTTACTTGGCAGGCGTCTTTTTAATGATTTTCGATTTTTCTCATACTCACCTAAACCCTCCGAACATTTTTGCCATTCATCACTTGCTTCCTACTCGTCTCCTTCTAGGAGAACATTTATGTCAGTCAGTCAGTGGTAATCGAGCTTTATATATTATAAATATACTAGTTTTTCGGGCAGTGTGCGGGCCGCATGCGGCCCGCATTTATCGTTATGCAGTACTAAACTATATCAAAACTCCTGATACGTTGGAAAAAAGTATGTTCAAAACTCCAATAGAAGTACGAAATCCCATATAAACTCTCAATACAATAAAGAACCATACTGTAGCCACTAAAGCAGATTCACCCTACTGCCATAAAAAGGTTGTACGGGCAGAATGGTACCAAGGTTCTGAGTCACTTTTGTTAAGGAACCCCACTCGTAGGTGCTGCGGTTACCGCAGGCAGTTGCCATGGAGACCAGTCGGAGATGTGGAAAATACTCTCAAGTCGGAGCTCGGCCTTCGGCCTCGCAAGTTACTAATACGGCTCGGCCTACGGCCTCGCCAGGCGCTCGCCCTTCGGGCTCGCGCATCAAACGCTCGGCCTTCGGCCTCGCGGACCGAAAGTTCGGCCTTCGGCCTCACCAGAAGCTCGCCCTTCGGGCTCGCTACTACACTAATGTAGGACAGTAACTCCAAATTCAGTCAAAACTCCCACAAAAACTCCTAATACAGTCGAAAATAAAGGTCAAACACTCCAAATGCAGTATAAAGAATGATAGGAGCACGTGAGTCACATCCAAAATGTCGGATTTCAAGACGGCCGCCATACAAACTGCTCCGCCCCTACTGAAGCTCGGCCTAAAGGCCTCGCTTCAGCAGGCTCGGGTCATTTTGTATGGCGGCCATCTTGAAATCCGCCATTTTGAATTTTTGACAGCTGTCATTCGACTGCACTCTTGATTCCCTATGACATTTGGTCAAACACCCCCTACCTATCTCTTACCGTTTTCGAGATACGTCATCCATCATCACTTGGCAGGCGTCTTTTTAATAATTTTCGATTTTTCTCATACTCACCAAAACCACCCGAACATTTTTGCCATACATCACGTTGCTCCTACTCGTCTCCTTCTAGGAGAACATTTATGTCAATCAGTCAGTGGTAATCGAGCTTTATATAATATAAACTAGTTTTTCGGGCAGTGTGCGGGCCGCATGCGGCCCGCATCTATCTTGAGTCAGTAGGAACTGTCAAAAAAACACCTGATACATTAAAAAAATAGTGTGTTCAAAACTCCAATAGAAGCATGAAATCCCATATAAACTCTCAATACAATAAAGAACCATACTGTAGCCAATAAAGCAAATTCACCCTACTGCTATAAAAAGGTGGTACGGGCAGAATGGTACCAAGGTTCTAAGTCACTTTTCTTAAGGAACCCCACTCGCAGGTGCTTCGGTTACCGCGAGCAGTTGCCATGGAGACCAGTCGGAGATGTGGAAAATACTCTCGAGTCGGAGCTCGGCCTTCGGCCTCGCAAGTTACTAACACGGCTCGGCCTGCGGCCTCGCCAAGCGCTCGCCCTTCGGGCTCGCGCTTCATTCGCTCGGCCTTCGGCCTCGCGGACCGAAAGTTCGGCCTTCGGCCTCACCAGGTGGTTGCCCTTTGGGCTCGCTATACACTAATGTAGGACAGTTACTCCAAATTCAGTCAAAAAACCCACAAAAACTCCTAATACAGTCGAAAATATATGGTAAAACACTCCAAATGCAGTATGAAGAATGAGAGGAGCACCTGGGACAAATCCAAAATGGCGGATTTCAAGAAGCCCACCATTCAAACTGCTCCGCCCCTACTGAAGCTCGGCCTAAAGGCCTCGCTTCAGCAGGCTCGGAGCATTTTGTATGGCGGCCATCTTGAAATCCGCCATTTTGGATTTTTGACAGGTGTCATTCGACTGCTCTCTCGATTCCCTATGACATTTTTTCAAACACCCCTTACCTATCTCTTACCGTTTTCGAGGTACGTCATCCATCTTCACTTGGCAGGCGTCATTTTTATGATTTTCGATTTTTCTCATACTCACCAAAACCCCCCGAACATTTTTGCCATACTTCATTTTTACCCTACTCTGCTCCTTCTAGGAGAACATTTATGTCAGTCAGTGAGTCAGTCAGTGAGTGGTAATCGAGCTTTATATATTATAACTAGTTTTTCGGGCAGTGTGCGGGCCGCATGCGGCCCGCATTTATCGTTATGCAGTAGTAAACTTTACCTTAACCGCTTATACATTTAAAAAAAAAAAGTTCAAAACTCCAATAGAAGTATGAAATCCCAAATAAAGTCTCCATACAATAAAGAACCATACTGTAGCCACTAAAGCAAATTCACCCTACTGGCATAAAAAGGTAGTACGGGCAGAATGGGACCAAGGTTCTGAGTCACTTTTGTTAAGGAACCCCACTCGTAGGTGCTTTGCTTACCGCGGGCAGTTGCCATGGAGACCAGTCGGAGACTTGGAAAAAACTCTCAAGTCGGAGCTCGGCCTTCGGCCTCGCAAGTTACCAACACGGCTCGGCCTGCGGCCTCGCCAAGCGCTCGCCCTACGGGCTCGCGCATCATACGCTCGGCCTTCGGCCTCGCGGACCGAAAGTTCGGCCTCCGGCCTCACCAGGAGCTCGCCCTTCGGGCTCGCTACTACACTTATGTAGGACAGTTACTCCAAATTCAGTCAAAAATCCCACAAAAACTCCTAATACAGTCGAAAATATAAGGTAAAACACTCCAAATGCAGTATAAAGAATGATAGGAGCATGTGGGTCACATCCAAAATGTCGGATTTCAAGACAGCCACCATACAAACTGCTCCGCCCCTACTGAAGCTCGGCCTAACGGCCTCGCTTCAGCAGGCTCGGATCATTTTGTATGGCGGCCATCTTGAAATCCGCCATTTTGGATTTTTGACAGGTGTCATTCGACTGCTCTCCCTATTCCCTATGACATTTGTTCAAACACCCCCTACCCATCTTGCACCGTTTTCGAGATACGTCATCCATCTTTACTTGGCAGGCGTCATTTTTATGATTTTCGATTTTTCTCATACTCACCGAAACCACCCGAACACTTTTGCCATACATCACGTTGTTCCTACTCGTCTCCTTCTAGGAGAACATTTATGTCAATCAGTCAGTGGTAATCGAGCTTTATATAATATAAACTAGTTTTTCGGGCAGTGTGCGGGCCGCATGCGGCCCGCATTTATCGTTATGCAGAACTAAACAATACGTTAACACCCTGTACATTTAAAAAAAAATAAGTTCAAAACTCCAATAGAAGTATGAAATCCCATTAAAACTCTCAATACAATAAAGAAACAAACTGTAGCCTCCAAAACCAGATTCACCCTACTGCCATAAAAAGGTGGTTCCGGCAGAATGGTACCAAGGTTTTGAGTCACATTTGTTAAGGAACCCTACTCGTAGGTGCTTTGGTTATCGCGGGCAGTTGCCATGGAGACCAGTTGGAGACGTGGAAAATACTCTCAAGTCGGAGCTCGGCCTTCGGCCTCGCAAGTTACTAATACGGCTCGGCCTACGGCCTCGCCAGGCGCTCGCCCTTCGGGCTCACGCCCCATACGCTCGGCCTTCGGCCTCGCGGGCCGAAAGTTCGGCCTTCGGCCTCACCAGAAGCTCGCCCTTCGGGCTCGCTACTACACTAATGTAGGACAGTTACTCCAAATTCAGTCAAAAATCCCACAAAAACTCCTAATACAGTCGAAAATAAAGATAAAAAACTCCAAATGCAGTATAAAGAATGATAGGAGCACGTAAGACACATCCAAAATGTCGGATTTCAAGACGGCCGCCATACAAACTGCTCCGCCCCTACTGAAGCTCGGCCTAAAGGCCTCGCTTCAGCAGGCTCGGAGCATTTTGTATGGCGGCCATCTTGAAATCCGCCATTTTGGATTTTTGACAGGTGTCATTCGACTGCTCTCCCGATTCCCTATGACATTTGTTCAAACACCTCTAACCCATCTCTTACCGTTTTCGAGATACGTTATCCATCTTTACTTGGCAGGCGTCTTTTTTATGATTTTCGATTTTTCTCATACTCACCAAAACCCCCCGAACATTTTTGCCATACATCATTTTAGCCCTACTCGTCTCCTTCTAGGAGAACATTTATGTCAATCAGTCAGTCAGTCAGTCAGTGAGTGGTAATCGAGCTTTATATATTATTAACTAGTTATTCGGGCAGTGTGCGGGCCGCATGCGGCCCGCATTTATCGTTATGCAATTTGAAACAATATCAAAACACCTTATACATTTAAAAAAAAAAAACAATATTCTATAACAGTATGAAATCCCATATAAACTCCTTATACAGTAGAGAACCAAACTGTAGCCACCAAACCAGATTCACCCTACTGCCATAAAAAAGTGGTACGGGCAGAATGGTACCAAGGTTCTGAGTCACTTTTGTTAAGGAACCCCACTCGTAGGTGCTTCGCTTACCGCGGGCAGTTGCCATGGAGACCAGTCAGAGACGTGGAAAAAACTCTCAAGTCGGAGCTCGGCCTTCGGCCTCGCAAGTTACCAACACGGCTCGGCCTGCGGCCTCGCCAAGCGCTCGCCCTTCGGGCTCGCGCATCATACGCTCGGCCTTCGGCCTCGCGGACCGAAAGTTCGGCCTCCGGCCTCACCAGGAGCTCGCCCTTCGGGCTCGCTACTACACTTATGTAGGACAGTTACTCCAAATTCAGTCAAAAATCCCACAAAAACTCCTAATACAGTCGAAAATGTAGGTAAAACACTCCAAATGCAGTATAAAGAATGATAGGAGCACGTGTGACACATCCAAAATGTCGGATTTCAAGATGGCCACCATACAAACTGCTCCGCCCCTACTGAAGCTCGGCCTAAAGGCCTCGCTTCAGCAGGCTCGGATCAATTTGTATGGCGGCCATCTTGAAATCCGCCATTTTGGATTTTTGACAGATGTCATTCGACTGCTATCCCGATTCCCTATGACATTTGTTCAAACACCCCCTACCTATCTCTTACCGTTTTCGAGATACGTCATCCATCATCACTTGGCAGGCGTCTTTTTAATGATTTTCGATTTTTCTCATACTCACCAAAACCACCCGAACATTTTTGCCATACTTCATTTTAACCCTACTCTACTCCTTCTAGGAGAACATTTATGTCAGTCAGTCAGTCACTGGTAATCGAGCTTTATATATTATAACTAGTTTTTCGGGCAGTGTGCGGGCCGCATGCGGCCCGCATTTATCGTTATGCAGTAGTAAACTTTACCTTAACCGCTTATACATTTAAAAAAAAAAAGTTCAAAACTCCAATAGAAGTATGAAATCCCAAATAAAGTCTCCATACAATAAAGAACCATACTGTAGCCACTAAAGCAAATTCACCCTACTGGCATAAAAAGGTAGTACGGGCAGAATGGGACCAAGGTTCTGAGTCACTTTTGTTAAGGAACCCCACTCGTAGGTGCTTTGCTTACCGCGGGCAGTTGCCATGGAGACCAGTCGGAGACTTGGAAAAAACTCTCAAGTCGGAGCTCGGCCTTCGGCCTCGCAAGTTACCAACACGGCTCGGCCTGCGGCCTCGCCAAGCGCTCGCCCTACGGGCTCGCGCATCATACGCTCGGCCTTCGGCCTCGCGGACCGAAAGTTCGGCCTCCGGCCTCACCAGGAGCTCGCCCTTCGGGCTCGCTACTACACTTATGTAGGACAGTTACTCCAAATTCAGTCAAAAATCCCACAAAAACTCCTAATACAGTCGAAAATATAAGGTAAAACACTCCAAATGCAGTATAAAGAATGATAGGAGCATGTGGGTCACATCCAAAATGTCGGATTTCAAGACAGCCACCATACAAACTGCTCCGCCCCTACTGAAGCTCGGCCTAACGGCCTCGCTTCAGCAGGCTCGGATCATTTTGTATGGCGGCCATCTTGAAATCCGCCATTTTGGATTTTTGACAGGTGTCATTCGACTGCTCTCCCTATTCCCTATGACATTTGTTCAAACACCCCCTACCCATCTTGCACCGTTTTCGAGATACGTCATCCATCTTTACTTGGCAGGCGTCATTTTTATGATTTTCGATTTTTCTCATACTCACCGAAACCACCCGAACACTTTTGCCATACATCACGTTGTTCCTACTCGTCTCCTTCTAGGAGAACATTTATGTCAATCAGTCAGTGGTAATCGAGCTTTATATATTATAATAACTAGTTTTTCGGGCAGTGTGCGGGCCGCATGCGGCCCGCATTTATCGTTATGCAGTACTATACTATATCAAAACACCTTTTACAATAAAAAAAAAATTTTCAAAACTCCAATAGAAGTATGAAATCCCATATAAACTCTCAATACAATAAAGAAACAAACTGTAGCCTCCAAACCAGATTCACCCTACTGCCATAAAAAGGTGGTACCGGCAGAATGGTACCAAGGTTCTGAGTCACATTTGTTAAGGAACCCCACTCGTAGGTGCTTCGGTTACCGCGGGCAGTTGCCATGGAGACCATTCTGTGACATGGAAAATACTCTCAAGTCGGAGCTCGGCCTTCGGCCTCGCAAGTTACTAACATGGCTCGGCCTGCGGCCTCGCCAAGCGCTCGCCCTTCGGGCTCACGCACCATACGCTCGGCCTTCGGCCTCGCGGACCGAAAGTTCGGCCTTCGGCCTCACCAGGAGCTCGCCCTTCGGGCTCGCTACTACACTAATGTTGGACAGTAACTCCAAATTCAGTCAAAAATCCCACAAAAACTCCTAATATAGTCGAAAATATATGGTAAAACACTCCAAATGCAGTCTGAAGAATGAGAGGAGCACCTGGGACAAATCCAAAATGGCGGATTTCAAGAAGGCCACCATACAAACTGCTCCGCCCCTACTGAAGCTCGGCCTAAAGGCCTCGCTTCAGCAGGCTCGGATCATTTTGTATGGCGGCCATCTTGAAATCCGCCATTTTGGATTTTTGACAGGTGTCATTCGACTAAACTTCCGATTCCCTATGACATTTGTTCAAACACCCCCTACCTATCTCTTACCGTTTTTGAGATACGTCATCCATCTTCACTTGGCAGGCGTCATTTTTATGATTTTCGATTTTTCTCATACTCACCAAAACCACCCGAACATTTTTGCCATACATCACGTTGTTCCTACTCGTCTCCTTCTAGGAGAACATTTATGTCAGTCAGTGAGTCAATGGTAATCGAGCTTTATATATTATAATAACTAGTTTTTCGGGCAGTGTGCGGGCCGCATGCGGCCCGCATTTATCGTTATGCAGTACTAAACTATATCAAAACTCATGATACGTTGTAAAAAAGTATGTTCAAAACTCCAATAGAAGAATGAAATCCCATATAAACTCTCAATACAATAAAGAACCATACTGTAGCCACTAAAGCAGATTCACCCTACTGCCATAAAAAGGTGGTACGGGCAGAATGGTACCAAGGTTCTGAGTCACTTTTGTTAAGGAACCCCACTCGTAGTTGCTGCGGTTACCGCAGGCAGTTGCCATGGAGACCAGTCGGAGATGTGGAAAATACTCTCAAGTCGGAGCTCGGCCTTCGGCCTCGCAAGTTACTAATACGGCTCGGCCTACGGCCTCGCCAGGCGCTCGCCCTTCGGGCTCACGCATCATACGCTCGGCCTTCGGCCTCGCGGACCGAAAGTTCGGCCTTCGGCCTCACCAGAAGCTCGCCCTTCGGGCTCGCTACTTCACTTATGTAGGACAGTAACTCCAAATTTAGTCAAAAATCCCACAAAAACTCCTAATACAGTCGAAAATATTAGGTAAAACACTCCAAATGCAGTATAAAGAATGATAGGAGCACGTGGGTCACATCCAAAATGTCGGATTTCAAGACAGCCACCATACAAACTGCTCCGCCTCTACTGAAGCTCGGCCTAACGGCCTCGCTTCAGCAGGCTCGGATCACTTTGTATGGCGGCCATCTTGAAATCCACCATTTTGGATTTTTGACAGATGTCATCCGACTGCTCTCCCAATTCCCTATGACATTTGTTCAAACACCCTCTACCTATCTTGTACCGTTTTTGAGATATGTCATTCATCTTTACTTGGCAGGCGTCTTTTTAATGATTTTCGATTTTTCTCATACTCACCTAAACCCGCCGAACATTTTTGCCATACTTCATTTTTACCCTACTCTGCTCCTTCTAGGAGAACATTTATGTCAGTGAGTCAGTGAGTCAGTCAGTGGTAATCGAGCCTTATATATTATAAATAACTAGTTTTTCGGGCAGTGTGCGGGCCGCATGCGGCCCGCATTTATCGTTATGCAGTAGTAAACTTTACCTTAACCGCTTATACATTTAAAAAAAAAAAGTTCAAAACTCCAATAGAAGTATGAAATCCCAAATAAAGTCTCCATACAATAAAGAACCATACTGTAGCCACTAAAGCAAATTCACCCTACTGGCATAAAAAGGTAGTACGGGCAGAATGGGACCAAGGTTCTGAGTCACTTTTGTTAAGGAACCCCACTCGTAGGTGCTTTGCTTACCGCGGGCAGTTGCCATGGAGACCAGTCGGAGACTTGGAAAAAACTCTCAAGTCGGAGCTCGGCCTTCGGCCTCGCAAGTTACCAACACGGCTCGGCCTGCGGCCTCGCCAAGCGCTCGCCCTACGGGCTCGCGCATCATACGCTCGGCCTTCGGCCTCGCGGACCGAAAGTTCGGCCTCCGGCCTCACCAGGAGCTCGCCCTTCGGGCTCGCTACTACACTTATGTAGGACAGTTACTCCAAATTCAGTCAAAAATCCCACAAAAACTCCTAATACAGTCGAAAATATAAGGTAAAACACTCCAAATGCAGTATAAAGAATGATAGGAGCATGTGGGTCACATCCAAAATGTCGGATTTCAAGACAGCCACCATACAAACTGCTCCGCCCCTACTGAAGCTCGGCCTAACGGCCTCGCTTCAGCAGGCTCGGATCATTTTGTATGGCGGCCATCTTGAAATCCGCCATTTTGGATTTTTGACAGGTGTCATTCGACTGCTCTCCCTATTCCCTATGACATTTGTTCAAACACCCCCTACCCATCTTGCACCGTTTTCGAGATACGTCATCCATCTTTACTTGGCAGGCGTCATTTTTATGATTTTCGATTTTTCTCATACTCACCGAAACCACCCGAACACTTTTGCCATACATCACGTTGTTCCTACTCGTCTCCTTCTAGGAGAACATTTATGTCAATCAGTCAGTGGTAATCGAGCTTTATATAATATAAACTAGTTTTTCGGGCAGTGTGCGGGCCGCATGCGGCCCGCATTTATCGTTATGCAATTTCAACTTATATCAAAACGCCTAATACGTTAAAAAAAGTGTGTTCAAAACTCCAATAGAAGTATGAAATCTCATATAAACTCTCAATACAATAAAGAAACATCCTGTAGCCACCAAACCAAATTCACCCTACTGCCATTAAAAGGTGGTACGGGCAGAATGGGACCAGGGTTCCGAGTCACTTTTGTTATGGAACCCCACTCGTAGGTGCTTTGGTTACCGTGGGCAGTTGCCATTGAGACCAGTCGGAGACGTGGAAAATACTCTCAAGTCGGAGCTCGGCCTTCGGCCTCGCAAGTTACTCACACGGCTCGCTCTGCGGCCTCGCCAAGCGCTCGCCCTTCGGGCTCACGCAGCGAACGCTCGGCCTTCGGCCTCGCGAGCCGAAAGTTCGGCCTTCGGCCTCACCAGGAGCTCGCCCTTCGGGCTCGCTACTGCAATAACATAGAACAGTTACTCCAAATTCAGTCAAAAAACCTACAAAAACTCCTAATACAGTCGAAAATATGAGGTAAAACACTCCAAATGCAGTATAAAGAATGAGAGGAGCACGTGTGACACATCCAAAATGTCATTTGACTGTTTTTCTTATTCCCTATGACATATTTTCAAATTCCCCCTACCTATCTATTACCGTTATCGAGATACGTGATTTATCTTCACTTGGCAGACGTCATCGAAAAAAAAAATTCATATTTGGAATAAGGACGTCCAGAACAACCTAGATTTAAAATTTAAACCAAATCGGAGTACTTTTTTTAACTTGACAGACGTCATCGAAAAAAAAAATTTTAGATTTGGAATAAGGACACCCAGAACCACCTAAATATCGAGTTTCAGCCAAATCGGAGTAACTTTTTTTACTTGGCAGACGTCATCGAAAAAAAAATTTTAGATTTGGAATAAGGACACCCAGAACCACCTAAATATCGAGTTTCAGCCAAATCGGAGTAACTTTTTTTACTTGGCAGACGTCATCGAAATATTTTTTTTTGATTTGGAATAAGGACATCCAGAACCACATAAATATCGAGTTTCAGCCAAATCGGAGTAACTTTTTTAACTTGGCAGACGTCATCGAAATAAAAATTTCATATTTGGAATAAGGATGACGAGAACAACCTATATATCGATTTTCAGCTAAATCGGTGCAAGTCTGAGCTCGGCCTTCGGCCTCGCAAGTTACTAACACGGCTCGACCTGCGGCCTCGCCTAGCGCTCGCCCTGCGGGCTCACGCACCGTCCACTCGGCCTACGGCCTCGCGGCCCGGAAGTTCGGCCTTCGGCCTCACCAAAAGCTCGCCCTTCGGGCTCGCTACACTGACAGTAGGACAATTACTCTAAATTGAGTTGAAATTCCCACAAACACTCCTAATACAGTCGACATTGTAAGGTTAAATACTCCAAATAATGTATGAAGAATGAGAGTAGCACATTTGACAGGTGTCATTCGACTGCTCTCCCGATTGCCTATGACATTTGTTCAAACACCCCCAACCTATCTCTTACCGTTTTCGAGATACGTAGTCCAGCTTTACTTGGCAGGCGTCATTTCTAGGGTTTTTAATTTATTCCCTACTCAGCTAAACCCGTTAGTCATTTTCGTAATACATTACTATAACCGTACTCTACTCTTTCTGGTAGAACCAGCTACTTTTTTGAGGGATCGAAGGATTTTGTATGGCGGCCATTTTGAAATCCGCCATTTTGGATTTTTGACAGATGTCATCCGACTGCTCTCCCGATTCCCTATGACATTTGGTCAAGCACCCCCTACCTATCTCTTACCGTTTCAGAGATACGCTATCCAATTTTACTTGGCAGACGACTTCTTTGAGTTTTCGGATTTTTCCCATACTCACACAAAACCCCTCTACACTTTTCCCATACATCACTTTCTTCCTTCTCGACTCCTTCTGGGAGAACAATGATGTCAGTCAGTCAGTCAGTGAGTCAGTCAGTGTACGGTAATCCAGCTTTATATATTATAACTAGTTTTTCGGGCAGTGTGCGGGCCGCATGCGGCCCGCATTTTTCGTTGTGCAGTACTTAACTTTACCTTAACCCCTTATACATTTAAAAAAAATAAGTTCAAAACTCCAATAGAAGTATGAAATCCCAAATAAACTCTCCATACAATAAAGAACCATACTGTAGCCACTAAAGCAAATTCACCCTACTGCCATAAAAAGGTGGTACGGGCAGAATGGAACCAAGGTTCTGAGTCACTTTTGTAAAGGAACCCCACTCGTAGGTGCTTCGGTTACCGCGGGCAGTTGCCATGGAGACCAGTCGGAGATGTGGAAAATACTCTCAAGTCGGAGCTCGGCCTTCGGCCTCGCAAGTTACTAATACGGCTCGGCCTACGGCCTCGCCAGGCGCTCGCCCTTCGGGCTCGCGCATCATACGCTCGGCCTTCGGCCTCGCGGACCGAAAGTTCGGCCTTCGGCCTCACCAGGAGCTCGCCCTTCGGGCTCGCTACTACACTAATATAGGACAGTAACTCCAAATTCAGTCAAAACTCCCACAAAAACTCCTAATACAGTCGAAAATAAAGGTCAAACACTCCAAATGCAGTATAAAGAATGATAGGAGCACGTAAGACACATCCAAAATGTCGGATTTCAAGACGGCCGCCATACAAACTGCTCCGCCCCTACTGAAGCTCGGCCTAAAGGCCTCGCTTCAGCAGGCTCGGGTCATTTTGTATGGCGGCCATCTTGAAATCCGCCATTTTGAATTTTTGACAGCTGTCATTCGACTGCACTCTTGATTCCCTATGACATTTGTTCAAACACCCCCTACCCATCTTGCACCGTTTTCGAGATACGTCATCCATCTTTACTTGGCAGGCGTCATTTTTATGATTTTCGATTTTTCTCATACTCACCGAAACCACCCGAACACTTTTGCCATACATCACGTTGTTCCTACTCGTCTCCTTCTAGGAGAACATTTATGTCAATCAGTCAGTGGTAATCGAGCTTTATATAATATAAACTAGTTTTTCGGGCAGTGTGCGGGCCGCATGCGGCCCGCATTTATCGTTATGCAATTTTAAACTATATCAAAACACCTTTTACAATACACTAAAATATTTCAAAACCCCAAAAGAAGTATGAAGTCCCATATAAACTCTCAATACAGTAGAGAACCATACTGTAGCCACTAAAGCAGATTCACCCTACTGCCATAAAAAGGTGGTACGGGCAGAATGGTACCAAGGTTCTGAGTCACTTTTGTTAAGGAACCCCACTCGTAGCTGCTTCGGTTACCGCAGGCAGTTGCCATGGAGACCAGTTGGAGATGTGGAAAAAACTCTCAAGTCGGAGCTCGGCCTTCGGCCTCGCAAGTTACTAATACGGCTCGGCCTACGGCCTCGCCAAGCGCTCGCCCTTCGGGCTCACGCACCCTACGCTCGGCCTTCGGCCTCGCGAGCCGAAAGTTCGGCCTTCGGCCTCACCGGAAGCTCGCCCTTCGGGCTCGCTATACACTAAAGTTAGACAGTTACTCCAAATTCAGTCAAAAATCCCTCAAAAAATCCTAATACAGTTGAAAATTAAGGAAAAACACTCCAAATGCAGTATAAAGAATGATAGGAGCACGTAAGACACATCCAAAATGTCATTCGACTGCTCTTCTTATTCCCTATGACATATTTTCAAAAACCCCCTACCTATCTATTACCGTTTTCGAGATACGTGATTTATCTGCACTTGGCAGACGTCATCGAAAACAAAATTTCATATTTGGAATAAGGACGTTCAGAACAACCTAGATATAAAATTTAAGCCAAATCGGAGTACTCTTTTTTACTTGGCAGACGTCATCGAAAAAAAATTTTTTGATTTGGAATAAGGACACCCAGAACCACCTAAATATCGAGTTTCAGCCAAATCGGAGTAACTTTTTTTACTTGGCAGACGTCATCGAAAAAAAAATTTTAGATTTGGAATAAGGACACCCAGAACCACCTAAATATCGAGTTTCAGCCAAATCGGAGTAACTTTTTTTACTTGGCAGACGTCATCGAAACAAAAATTTTTGATTTAGAATAAGGACGTCCAGAACCACATAAATATCGAGTTTCAGCCAAATCGGAGTAACTTTTTTTACTTGGCAGACGTCATCGAAATAAAAATTTCATATTTGGAATAAGGATGACGAGAACAACCTATATATCGATTTTCAGCCAAATCGGTGCAAGTCTGAGCTCGGCCTTCGGCCTCGCAAGTTACTAAGACGGCTCGACCTGCGGCCTCGCGCACCGTCCACTCGGCCTACGGCCTCGCGAACCGAAAGTTCGGCCTTCGGCCTCACCAAAAGCTCGCCCTTCGGGCTCGCTACACTGACAGTAGGACAATTACTCTAAATTGAGTTGAAATTCCCACAAACACTCCTAATACAGTCGACATTGTAAGGTTAAATACTCCAAATAATGTATGAAGAATGAGAGTAGCACATTTGACAGGTGTCATTCGACTGCTCTCTCGATTCCCTATGACATTTGTTCAAACACCCCCAACCTATCTCTTACCGTTTTCGAGATACGTGGTCCAGCTTTACTTGGCAGGCGTCATTTCTAGGGTTTTTAATTTTTCCCCTACTCAGCTAAACCCCTTAGTCATTTTCGTAATACATTACTATAACCGTACTCAACTCTTTCTGGTAGAACCAGCTACTTTTTTGAGGGATCGAAGGATTTTGTATGGCGGCCATTTTGAAATCCGCCATTTTGGATTTTTGACAAATGTCATCCGACTGCTCTCCTGATTCCCTATGACATTTGGTCAAGCACCCCCTACCTATCTCTTACCGTTTCAGAGATACGCCATCCAATTTTACTTGGCAGACGTCATCTTTGAGTTTTCGGATTTTTCCCATACTCACACAAACCCCCTCTACACTTTTCCCATACATCACATTCTTCCTACTCGACTCCTTCTGGGAGAACAATGATGTCAGTCAGTCAGTCAGTCAGTCAGTGAGTCAGTGTACGGTAATCCAGCTTTATATATTATAACTAGTATTTCGGGCAGTGTGCGGGCCGCATGCGGCCCGCATTTATCGTTATACAGTACTAAACTTAACCTTAACCCCTTATACATTTAAAAAAAATAAGTTCAAAACTCCAATAGAAGTATGAAATCCCAAATAAACTCTCTATACAATAAAGATCCATACTGTAGCCACTAAAGCAGATTCACCCTACTGCCATAAAAAGGTGGTACGGGCAGAATGGTACCAAGGTTCTGAGTCACTTTTGTTAAGGAACCCCACTCGTAGGTGCTTCGGATACCGCGGGCAGTTGCCATGGAGACCAGTCGGAGACAAGGCAATTACTCCCAATTCGGAGCTCGGCCTTCGGCCTCGCAAGTTACTAACACGGCTCGGCCTGCGGCCTCGCCAAGCGCTCGCCCTTCGGGCTCACGCACCATACGCTCGGCCTTCGGCCTCACGAGCCGAAAGTTCGGCCTTCGGCCTCACCAGGAGGTCGCCCTTCGGGCTCGCTTCTACAATAACGTAGAACAGTAACTCCAAATTCAGTCAAAAAACCTACAAAAACTCCTAATACAGTCGAAAATATGAGGTAAAACACTCCAAATGCAGTATAAAGAATGAGAGGAGCACGTTTGACAGGTGTCATTCGACTGCTCTCCCGATTCCCTATGACATTTGTTCAAACACCCCCAACCTATCTCTTACCATTTTCGAGATACGTAGTCCAGCTTTACTTGGCAGGCGTCATTTCTAGGGTTTTTAATTTTTTCCCTACTCAGCTAAGCCCCTTTGTCATTTTCGTAATACATTACTATAACCGTACTCAACTCTTTCTGGTAGAACCAGCTACTTTTTTGAGGGATCGAAGGATTTTGTATGGCGGCCATTTTGAAATCCGCCATTTTGGATTTTTGACAGATGTCATCCGACTGCTCTCCCGATTCCCTATGACATTTGGTCAAGCACCCCCTACCTATCTCTTACCGTTTCAGAGATACGCCATCCAATTTTACTTGGCAGACGTCATCTTTGAGTTTTCGGATTTTTCCCATACTCCCCTAAACCTCCTCTACACTTTTCCCATACATCACTTTCTTCCTTCTCGACTCCTTCTGGGAGAACAATGATGTCAGTCAGTGAATCAGTCAGTCAGTCAGTCAGTCAGTCAGTGTACGGTAATCCAGCTTTATATATTATATTATAATAATAATATAAACTAGTTTTTCGGGCAGTGTGCGGGCCGCATGCGGCCCGCATTTATCGTTATGCAGTAGTAAACTTTACCTTAACCGCTTATACATTTAAAAAAAAAAAGTTCAAAACTCCAATAGAAGTATGAAATCCCAAATAAAGTCTCCATACAATAAAGAACCATACTGTAGCCACTAAAGCAAATTCACCCTACTGGCATAAAAAGGTAGTACGGGCAGAATGGGACCAAGGTTCTGAGTCACTTTTGTTAAGGAACCCCACTCGTAGGTGCTTTGCTTACCGCGGGCAGTTGCCATGGAGACCAGTCGGAGACTTGGAAAAAACTCTCAAGTCGGAGCTCGGCCTTCGGCCTCGCAAGTTACCAACACGGCTCGGCCTGCGGCCTCGCCAAGCGCTCGCCCTACGGGCTCGCGCATCATACGCTCGGCCTTCGGCCTCGCGGACCGAAAGTTCGGCCTCCGGCCTCACCAGGAGCTCGCCCTTCGGGCTCGCTACTACACTTATGTAGGACAGTTACTCCAAATTCAGTCAAAAATCCCACAAAAACTCCTAATACAGTCGAAAATATAAGGTAAAACACTCCAAATGCAGTATAAAGAATGATAGGAGCATGTGGGTCACATCCAAAATGTCGGATTTCAAGACAGCCACCATACAAACTGCTCCGCCCCTACTGAAGCTCGGCCTAACGGCCTCGCTTCAGCAGGCTCGGATCATTTTGTATGGCGGCCATCTTGAAATCCGCCATTTTGGATTTTTGACAGGTGTCATTCGACTGCTCTCCCTATTCCCTATGACATTTGTTCAAACACCCCCTACCCATCTTGCACCGTTTTCGAGATACGTCATCCATCTTTACTTGGCAGGCGTCATTTTTATGATTTTCGATTTTTCTCATACTCACCGAAACCACCCGAACACTTTTGCCATACATCACGTTGTTCCTACTCGTCTCCTTCTAGGAGAACATTTATGTCAATCAGTCAGTGGTAATCGAGCTTTATATAATATAAAATAAAATAAAATAAACTAGTTTTTCGGGCAGTGTGCGGGCCGCATGCGGCCCGCATTTATCGTTGTGCAAGTTTGAACAATATCAAAACACCTTAAACATTAAAAAAAGTATGTTTAAAACTCCATTAGAAGTATGAAATCCCATATTAACTATCAATACAATAATGAACAATACTGTAGCTACTAAAACAGATTCACCCTACTGCCATAAAAAGGTGGTACGGGCGGAATGGGACCAAGGTTCTGAGTCACTTTTGTTAAGGAACCCCACTCGTAGGTGCTTCGCTTACCGCGGGCAGTTGCCATGGAGACCAGTCGGAGACGTGGAAAAAACTATCAAGTCGGAGCTCGGCCTTCGGCCTCGCAAGTTATCAGCACGGCTCGGCCTGCGGCCTCGCCAAGCGCTCGCCCTTTGGGCTCGCGCATCATACGCTCGGCCTTCGGCCTCGCGGACCGAAAGTTCGGCCTTCGGCCTCACCAAGAGCTCGCCCTTCGGTCTCGCTACTACACTTATGTAGGACAGTAACTCCAAATTCAGTCAAAAATCCCACAAAAACTCCTAATACAGTCGAAAATATAAGGTAATACACTCCAAATGCGGTATAAAGAATGATAGGAGCAAGTGGGTCACATCCAAAATGTCGGATTTCAAGACGGCCACCATACAAACTGCTTCGCCCCTACTGAAGCTCGGCCTAAAGGCCTCGCTTCAGCAGGCTCGGAGCATTTTGTATGGCGGCCATCTTGAAATCCGCCATTTTGAATTTTTGACACATGTCATTCGACTGCTCTCCCGATTCCCTATGACATTTGTTCAAACACCCCCTACCTATCACTTACCGTTTTTGAGATACGTCATGCATCTTCACTTGTCAGGCGTCATTTTTATGATTTTCGATTTTTCTCATACTCAACAAAACCCCCCGAACATTTTTGCCATACTTCATTTTTACCCTACTCTGCTCCTTCTAGGAGAACATTTATGTCAATAAGTGAGTCAGTCAGTGGTAATCGAGCTTTATATATTTTATAAATAATATAATATAACTAGTTTTTCGGGCAGTGTGCGGGCCGCATGCGGCCCGCATTTATCGTTGTGCAAGTTTAAACAATATCAAAAGACCTTATACATTAAAAAAAGTATGTTCAAAACTCCATTAGAAGTATGATATCCCATATTAACTCTCAATACAATAAAGAACAATACTGTAACCACTAAAACAGATTCACCCTACTGCTATAAAAAGGTGGTACGGGCAGAATGGTACCAAGGTTCTGAGCCACTCTTGTTAAGGATCCCCACTTGTAGGTGCTTCGGTTACCGCGGGCAGTTGCCATGGAGACCAGTCGGAGACAGGGCAATTACTCCCAATTCGGAGCTCGGCCTTCGGCCTCGCAAGTTACTAATACGGCTCGGCCTACGGCCTCGCCTAGCGCTCGCCCTTCGGGCTCACGCACCCTACGCTCGGCCTTCGGCCCCGCGAGCCGAAAGTTCGGCCTTCGGCCTCACCAGGAGCTCGCCCTTCGGGCTCGCTATACACTAATGTTGGACAGTAACTCAAAATTCAGTCAAAAATCCCACAAAAACTCCTAATACAGTCGAAAATTAAGGAAAAACACTCCAAATGCAGTATAAAGAATGATAGGAGCACGTAAGACACATCCAAAATGTCGGATTTCAAGACGGCCACCATACAAACTGCTCCGCCCCTACTGAAGCTCGGCCTAAAGGCCTCGCTTCAGCAGGCTCGGATCACTTTGTATGGCGGCCATCTTGAAATCCGCCATTTTGGATTTTTGACAGGTGTCATTCGACTGCTCTCCCGATTCCCTATGACATTTGTTCAAACACCCCCTACCTATCTTGTACCGTTTTCGAGATACGTCATCCATCATTACTTGGCAGGCGTCTTTTTAATGATTTTCGATTTTTCTCATACTCACTAAAACCCCCCGAACATTTTTGCCATACATCACGTTGTTCCTACTCGTCTCCTTCTAGGAGAACATTTATGTCAGTGAGTGAGTCAGTGGTAATCGAGCTTTATATATTATAATAACTAGTTTTTCGGGCAGTGTGCGGGCCGCATGCGGCCCGCATTTATCGTTGTGCAAGTTTGAACAATATCAAAACACATTATACATTAAAAAAAGTATGTTCAAAACTCCATTAGAAGTATGAAATCCCATATTAACTCTCAATACAATAAAGAACAATACTGAAGCCACTAAAACAGATTCACCCTACTGCCATAAAAAGGTGGTACGGGCAGAATGGGACCAAGGTTCTGAGTCACTTTTGTTAAGGAACCCCACTCGTAGGTGCTTCGCTTACCGCGGGCAGTTGCCATGGAGACCAGTCGGAGACGTGGAAAAAACTCTCAAGTCGGAGCTCGGCCTTCGGCCTCGCAAGTTACCAACACGGCTCGGCCTGCGGCCTCGCCGAGCGCTCGGCCTTCGGGCTCGCGCATCATACGCTCGGCCTTCGGCCTCGCGGACCGAAAGTGCGGCCTTCGGCCTCACCAGGAGCTCGCCTTTCGGGCTCGCTACTACACTTATGTAGGACAGAAACTCCAAATTCAGTCAAAAATCCCACAAAAACTCCTAATACAGTCGAAAATATAAGGTAATACACTCCAAATGCAGTATAAAGAATGATAGGAGCACCTGGGACAAATCCAAAATGGCGGATTTCAAGAAGGCCCCCATACAAACTGCTCCGCCCCTACTGAACCTCGGCCTAACGGCCTCGCTTCAGCAGGCTCGGATCAATTTGTATGGCGGCCATCTTGAAATCCGCCATTTTGGATTTTTGACAGGTGTCATTCGACTGCTCTCCCGATTCCCTATGACATTTGTTCAAACACCCCCTACCTATCTTGTACCGTTTTTGAGATATGTCATCCAACTTTACTTGGCAGGCGTCTTTTTAATGATTTTCGATTTTTCTCATAGTCACCAAAACTCACTGAACATTTTTGCCATACATCATTTTAACCCTACTCTGCTCCTTCTAGGAGAACATTTATGTCAATCAGTCAGTCAGTCAGTCAGTGAGTGGTAATCGAGCTTTATATATTATAAATAACTAGTTTTTCGGGCAGTGTGCGGGCCGCATGCGGCCCGCATCTATCTTGAGTCAGTAGGAACTGTCATAAAAGCACGTTATACATTAAAAAAAAGTAATGTTCAAAACTCCAATAGACGTATGAAATCCCACACAAACTCTTAATACAATAAGGAACCATACTGTAGCCACTAAAGCAAATTCACCCTACTGCCATAAAAAGGTGGTACGGGCAGAATGGTACCAAGGTTCTGAGTCACTTTTGTTATGGAACCCCACTCGTAGGTGCTTCGGTTACCGCGGGCAGTTGCCATGGAGACCAGTCGGTGACGTGGAAAATACTCTCGAGTCGGAGCTCGGCCTTCGGCCTCGCAAGTTACTAATACGGCTCGGCCTGCGGCCTCGCATAGCGCTCGCCCTTCGGGCTCGCGCACCATTCGCTCGGCCTTCGGCCTCGCGGACCGAAAATTCGGCCTTCGGCCTAACCAGGAGCTCGCCTTTCGGGCTCGCTACTACTCTAATGTAGGGTAGTAACTCCAAATTCAGTCAAAAATCCCACAAAAACTCCTAATACAGTCGAAAATATTGGTAAAACACTCCAAATGCAGTATAAAGAATGATAGGAGCACGTAAGACACATACAAAATGTCGGATTTCAAGACGGCCACCATACAAACTGCTCCGCCCCTACTGAAGCTCGGCCTAACGGCCTCGCTTCAGCAGGCTCGGATCACTTTGTATGGCGGCCATCTTGAAATCCGCCATTTTGGATTTTTGACATATGTCATCCGACTGCTCTCCCGATTCCCTATGACATTTGTTCAAACACCCCCTACCTATCTCTTACCGTTTTCGAGATACGTCATCCATCTTTACTTGGCAGGCGTCATTTTTATGATTTTCGATTTTTCTCGTACTCACCAAAACCCCCCGAACATTTTTGCCATACATCACGTTGCTCCTACTCGTCTCCTTCTAGGAGAACATTTATGTCAGTCAGTCAGTCAGTGGTAATCGAGCTTTATATATTATAAATAACTAGTTTTTCGGGCAGTGTGCGGGCCGCATGCGGCCCGCATTTATCGTTGTGCAAGTTTGAACAATATCAAAACACCTTATACAATAAAAAAAGTATGTTCAAAACTCCATTAGAAGTATGAAATCCCATTTTAACTCTCAATACAATAAAGATCAATACTGTAGCCACTAAAACAGATTCACCCTACTGCCATAAAAAGGTGGTACGGGCAGAATGGGACCAAGGTTCTGAGTCACTTTTGTTAAGGGACCCCACTCGTAGGTGCTTCGCTTACCGCGGGCAATTGCCATGGAGACCAGTCAGAGATGTGGAAAATACTCTCGATTCGGAGCTCGGCCTTCGGCCTCGCAAGTTACTAACACGGCTCGGCCTGCGGCCTCGCCAAGCGTTCGCCCTTCGGGCTCACGCACCAAACGCTCGGCCTTCGGCCTCACGAGCCGAAAGTTCGGCCTTCGGCCTCACCAGGAGCTCGCCCTTCGGGCTCGCTACAACACTAATGTTGGACAGTTACTCCAAATTCAGTCAAAAATCCCACAAAAACTCCTAATACAGTCGAAAATAAAGATAAAAAACTCCAAATGCAGTATAAAGAATGATAGGAGCACGTAAGACACATCCAAAATGTCGGATTTCAAGACGGCCACCATACAAACTGCTCCGCCCCTACTGAAGCTCGGCCTAACGGCCTCGCTTCAGCAGGCTCGGATCAATTTGTATGGCGGCCATCTTGAAATCCGCCATTTTGGATTTTTGACAGGTGTCATTCGACTGCTCTCCCGATTGCCTATGACATTTGTTCAAACACCCCCTACCTATCTCTTACCGTTTTTGAGATATGTCATCCATCTTCACTTGGCAGGCGTCATTTTTATGATTTTCGATTTTTCCCATACTCACCAAAACCCCCCGAACATTTTTTCCATACATCACGTTGCTCCTACTCGTCTCCTTCTAGGAGAACATTTATGTCAGTGAGTGAGTCAGTGGTAATCGAGCTTTATATATTATAATAACTAGTTTTTCGGGCAGTGTGCGGGCCGCATGCGGCCCGCATTTTTCGTTGTGCAGTACTTAACTTTACCTTAACCCCTTATACATTTAAAAAAAATAAGTTCAAAACTCCAATAGAAGTATGAAATCCCAAATAAACTCTCCATACAATAAAGAACCATACTGTAGCCACTAAAGCAAATTCACCCTACTGCCATAAAAAGGTGGTACGGGCAGAATGGAACCAAGGTTCTGAGTCACTTTTGTAAAGGAACCCCACTCGTAGGTGCCTCGGATACCGCGGGCAGTTGCCATGGAGACCAGTCGGAGACGTGAAAAAAACTCTCAAGTCGGAGCTCGGCCTTCGGCCTCGCAAGTTACTAATACGGCTCGGCCTACGGCCTCGCCAAGCGTTCGCCCTTCGGGCTCACGAACCATACGCTCGGCCTTCGGCCTCGCGGACCGAAAGTTCGGCCTTCGGCCTCACCAGGTAATTGCCCTTTGGGCTCGCTATACACTAATGTAAGACAGTTACTCCAAATTCAGTCCAAAATCCCACAAAAACTCCTAATACAGTCGAAAATATAAGGTAAAACACTCCAAATGCAGTATAAAGAATGATAGGAGCACGTGGGGCACATCCAAAATGACGGATTTCAAGATGGCCGCCATACAAAATGCTCCGAGCCTGCTGAAGCGAGGCCTTTAGGCCGAGCTTCAGTAGGGGCGGAGCAGTTTGTATGGCCATTTTGGATTTTTGACAGGTGTCATTCGACTGCTCTCCCGATTCCCTATGACATTTGTTCAAACACCCCCTACCTATCTCTTACCGTTTTCGAGATACGTCATCCATCATCACTTGGCAGGCGTCTTTTTAATGATTTTCGATTTTTCTCGTACTCACCAAAACCCCCCGAACATTTTTGCCATACATCACGTTGCTCCTACTCGTCTCCTTCTAGGAGAACATTTATGTCAGTCAGTCAGTGGTAATCGAGCTTTATATATTATAAATAAACTAGTATTTCGGGCAGTGTGCGGGCCGCATGCGGCCCGCATTTATCGTTGTGCAATTTTAAACTATATCAAACATTTATAAATGTTAATAAAAATGATTCAAAACTCCAAAAGATGTACGACGTCCCATACAAACTATTAATACAGTAGAGAATCAAACTGTAGCCACCAAACCAGATTCACCCTACTGCCATAAAAAGGTGGTACGGGCAGAATGGGACCAAGGTTCTGAGTCACTTTTGTTAAGGAACCCCACTCGTAGGTGCTTCGCTTACCTCGGGCAGTTGCCATGGAGACCAGTCGGAGACGTGGAAAAAACTCTCAAGTCGGAGCTCGGCCTTCGGCCTCGCAAGTTACCAACACGGCTCGGCCTGCGGCCTCGCCAAGTGCTCGCCCTTCGGGCTCGCGCATCATACGCTCGGCCTTCGGCCTCGCGAACCGAAAGTTCGGCCTTCGGCCTCACCAGGAGCTCGCCCTTCGGGCTCGCTACTATACTAATGTAGGACAGTAACTCCAAATTCAGTCAAAAATCCCACAAAACTCCTAATACAGTCGAAAATATAAGGTAATACACACCAAATGCAGTATAAAGAATGATAGGAGCACCTGGGACAAATCCAAAATGGCGGATTTCAAGAAGGCCACCATACAAACTGCTCCGCCCCTACTGAACCTCGGCCTAACGGCCTCGCTTCAGCAGGCTCGGATCAATTTGTATGGCGGCCATCTTGAAATCCGCCATTTTGGATTTTTGACAGGTGTCATTCGACTAAACTCCCGATTCCCTATGACATTTGTTCAAACACCCTCTACCTATCTTGTACCGTTTTCGAGATATTTTATCCATCTTTACTTGGCAGGCGTCATTTTTATGATTTTCGATTTTTCTCATACTAACCAAAACCCCCCGAACATTTTTGCCATACATCACGTTGCTCCTACTCGTCTCCTTCTAGGAGAACATTTATGTCAGTGAGTGAGTCAGTGGTAATCGAGCTTTATATATTATAACTAGTTTTTCGGGCAGTGTGCGGGCCGCATGCGGCCCGCATTTTTCGTTGTGCAGTACTTAACTTTACCTTAACCCCTTATACATTTAAAAAAAATAAGTTCAAAACTCCAATAGAAGTATGAAATCCCAAATAAACTCTCCATACAATAAAGAACCATACTGTAGCCACTAAAGCAAATTCACCCTACTGCCATAAAAAGGTGGTACGGGCAGAATGGAACCAAGGTTCTGAGTCACTTTTGTTAAGGAACCCCACTCGTAGGTGCTTCGGTTATCGCGGGCAGTTGCCATGGAGACCAGTCGGAGACGTGGAAAAAACTCTCAAGTCGGAGCTCGGCCTTCGGCCTCGCAAGTTAGTAATACGGCTCGGCCTACGGCCTCGCGGGCCGAAAGTTCGGCCTTCAGCCTCACCGGGAGCTCGCCCTTCGGGCTCGCTATACACTAAAGTTGGACGGTAACTCCAAATTCAGTCAAAAATCCCACAAAAACTCCTAATACAGTCGAAAATTAAGGAAAAACACTCCAAATGCAGTATAAAGAATGATAGGAGCACGTAAGACACATCCAAAATGTCATTCGACTGCTCTCCTTATTCCCTATGACATATTTTCAAAAACCCCCTACCTATCTATTACCGTTTTCGAGATACGTGAATTATCTGCACTTGGCAGACGTCATCGAAGAAAAAAAATCATATTTGGAATAGGGACGTCCAGAACAACCTAGATATAAAATTAAAACCAAATCGGAGTACTTTTTTTTACTTGGCAGACGTCATCGAAAAAAAAAATTTGATTTGGAATAAGGACACCCAGAACCACCTAAATATCGAGTTTCAGCCAAATCGGAGTAACTTGTTTTACTTGGCAGACGTCATCGAAAAAAAAATTTTAGATTTGGAATAAGGACACCCAGAACCACCTAAATATCGAGTTTCAGCCAAATCGGAGTAACTTGTTTTACTTGGCAGACGTCATCGAAAAAATTTTTTAGATTTGGAATAAGGACACCCAGAACCACCTAAATATCAAGTTTCAGCCAAATTGGAGTAACTTTTTTTACTTGGCAGACGACATCGAAAAATTTTTTTTTTATTTGGAATAAGGACGTCCAGAACCACATGAATATCGAATTTCAGCCAAATCGGAGTAACTTTTTTTACTTGGCAGACGTCATCGAAATAAAAATTTCATATTTGAAATAAGGATGACGAGAACAACCTATATATCGATTTTCAGCCAAATCGGTGCAAGTCTGAGCTCGGCCTAAAGGCCTCGCTTCAGCAGGCTCGGTGCATTTTGTATGGCGGCCATCTTGAAATCCGCCATTTTGGATTTTTGACAGATGTCATTCGACTGCTCTCCCGATTCCCTATGACATTTGTTCAAACACCCCCTACCTATCTCTTACCGTTTTCGAGATACGTCATCCATCATCACTTGGCAGGCGTCTTTTTAATGATTTTCGATTTTTCTCATACTCACCAAAACCACCCGAACATTTTTGCCATACTTCATTTTTACCCTACTCTGCTCCTTCTAGGAGAACATTTATGTCAGTCAGTCAGTCAGTGGTAATCGAGCTTTATATATTATACTAGTTTTTCGGGCAGTGTGCGGGCCGCATGCGGCCCGCATTTATCGTTGTGCAAGTTTGAACAATATCAAAACACCTTATACATTAACAAAAAAATTTTCAAAACACCAAAAGATGTACGATTTCCCATACTAACACTTTATACATTAGAGAACCGTACTGTACCCACCAAACCAAATTCACCCTACTGCCATAAAAAGGTGGTACGGGCAGAATGGTACCAAGGTTCTGAGTTACTTATGTTAAGGAACCCCACTCGTAGGTGCTTCGGTTACCGCGGGCAGTTGCCATGGAGACCAGTCGATGACGTGGAAAATACTCTCGAGTCGGAGCTCGGCCTCCGGCCTCGCAAGTTACTAACATGGCTCGGCCTGCGGCCTCGCCAAGCGCTCGCCCTTCGGGCTCACGCACCATACGCTCGGCCTTCGGCCTCGCAAGCCGAAAGTTCGGCCTTCGGCCTCACCCGGAGCTCGCCCTTCGGGCTCGCTATACGCTATCATAGGACATTAACTCCAAATTCAGTCAAAAATCCCACAAAAACTCCTAATACAGTCGAAAATATAAGGTAAAACACTCCAAATGCAGTATAAAGAATGATAGGAGCACGTGGGGCACATCCAAAATGACGGATTTCAAGACGGCCACCATACAAACTGCTCCGCCCCTACTGAAGCTCGGCCTAAAGGCCTCGCTTCAGCAGGCTCGGAGCATTTTGTATGGCGGCCATCTTGAAATCCGCCATTTTGGATTTTTGACAGGTGTCATTCGACTGCTCTCCCGATTCCCTATGACATTTGTTCAAACACCCCCTACCTATCTCTTACCGTTTTCGAGATACGTCATCCAACTTCACTTGGCAGGCGTCTTTTTAATGATTTTCGATTTTTCTCATACTAACCAAAACATCCCGAACATTTTTGCTATACTTCATTTTTACCCTACTCTGCTCCTTCTAGGAGAACATTTATGTCAGTGAGTCAGTGAGTCAGTGGTAATCGAGCTTTATATATTATAAATACTAGTTTTTCGGGCAGTGTGCGGGCCGCATGCGGCCCGCATTTATCTTGAGTCAGTAGGAATTGTCAAATAAACACCAGAGACATTAAAAAAAAGTATGTTCAAAACACCAATAGAAGTATGAAATCCCAAATAAACTCTCCATACAATAATGAACCATACTGTAGCCACTAAAGCAGATTCACCCTACTGCCATAAAAAGGTGGTACGGGCAGAATGGAACCAAGGTTCTGAGTCACTTTTGTTAAGGAACCCCATTCGTAGGTGCTTCGGTTACCGCGGGCAGTTGCCATGGAGACCAGTCGGTGACGTGGAAAATACTCTCAAGTCGGAGCTCGGCCTTCGGCCTCGCAAGTTACTAACACGGCTTGGCCTGCGGCCTCGCCAAGCGCTCGCCCTTCGGGCTCACGCACAATACGCTCGGCCTTCGGCCTCGCGAGCCGAAAGTTCGGCCTTCGGCCTCACCAGGAGCTCGCCCTTCGGGCTCGCTACTACACTAACGTAGGACAGTAACTCCAAATTCAGTCCAAAATCCCACAAAAACTCCTAATACAGTCGAAAATATAAGGTAAAACACTCCAAATGCAGTATAAAGAATGATAGGAGCACGTGGGTCACCTCCAAAATGTCGGATTTCAAGACAGCCACCATACAAACTGCTCCGCCTCTACTGAAGCTCGGCCTAACGGCCTCGCTTCAGCAGGCTCGGATCACTTTGTATGGCGGCCATCTTGAAATCCACCATTTTGGATTTTTGACAGATGTCATCCGACTGCTCTCCCAATTCCCTATGACATTTGTTCAAACACCCTCTACCTATCTTGTACCGTTTTTGAGATATGTCATTCATCTTTACTTGGCAGGCGTCTTTTTAATGATTTTCGATTTTTCTCATACTCACCTAAACCCGCCGAACATTTTTGCCATACTTCATTTTTACCCTACTCTGCTCCTTCTAGGAGAACATTTATGTCAGTGAGTCAGTGAGTCAGTCAGTGGTAATCGAGCCTTATATATTATAAATAAACTAGTTTTTCGGGCAGTGTGCGGGCCGCATGCGGCCCGCATTTATCGTTATGCAGTACTTAACAATACAATAACACCTTGTACACTTAAAAAATAAGTACAAAATTTTAAAAAAGTATGAAATCCCATATAAACTTGTTATACAAAAAAGAACCCAACTGTAGCCACCAAACCAGATTAACCCTACTGACGTAAAAAGGTGGTACGGGCAGAATGGTACCAAGGTTCTAAGTCACTTTTGTTAAGGAACCCCACTCGTAGGTGCTTCGGTTACCGCGGGCAGTTGCCATGGAGACCAGTCGGAGATGTGGAAAATACTCTCAAGTCGGAGCTCGGCCTTCGGCCTCGCAAGTTACTAACACGGCTCGGCCTGCGGCCTCGCCAAGCGCTCGCCCTTCGGGCTCACGCACCATACGCTCGGCCTTCGGCCTCGCGGGCCGAATTTTCGGCCTTCTGCCTCACCAGGAGCTCGCCCTTCGGGCTCGCTATACACCAATGTAGGACAGTAACTCCAAATTTAGTCGAAAATCCCACAAAAACTCCTAATACAGTCGAAAATATAAGGTAAAACACTCCAAATGCAGTATAAAGAATGATAGGAGCACCTGGGACAAATCCAAAATGGCGGATTTGGATTTTTGACAGGTGTCATTCGACTGCTCTTCCGATTCCCTATGACATTTGTTCAAACACCCTCTACCTATCTTGTACCGTTTTTGAGATATGTCATCCATCTTCACTTGGCAGGCGTCTTTTTAATGATTTTCGATTTTTCTCATACTCACCAAAACCCCCGAACATTTTTGCCATACATCATTTTAACCCTACTCTGCTCCTTCTAGGAGAACATTTATGTCAATGAGTCAGTCAGTGAGTGGTAATCGAGCTTTATATATTATAACTAGTATTTCGGGCAGTGTGCGGGCCGCATGCGGCCCGCATTTATCGTTATGTAGTACTAAACTATATCAAAACTCCTGATACGTTGGAAAAAAGTATGTTCAAATATCCAATAGAAGTATGAAATCCCATATAAACTCTCAATACAATAAAGAACCATACTGTAGCCACTAAAGCAGATTCACCCTACTGCCATAAAAAGGTGGTACGGGCAGAATGGTACCAAGGTTCTAAGTCACTTTTAATAAGGAACCCCACTCGTAGGTGCTTCGGTTACCGCAGGCAGTTGCCATGGAGACCAGTCGGTGACGTGGAAAATACTCTCGAGTCGGAGCTCGGCCTTCGGCCTCGCAAGTTACTAATACGGCTCGGCCTACGGCCTCGCCAAGCGCTCGCCCTTCGGGCTCACGCATCATACGCTCGGCCTTCGGCCTCGCGGACCGAAAGTTCGGCCTTCGGCCTCACCTGGAGCTCGCCCTTCGGGCTCGCTACTACACTAATGTAGGACAGTAACTCCAAATTCAGTCAAAAATCCCACAAAAACTCCTAATACAGTCGAAAATAAAGGTAAAACACTCCAAATGCAGTATAAAGAATGATAGGAGCACGTGGGTCACATCCAAAATGTCGGATTTCAAGACGGCCACCATACAAACTGCTCCGCCCCTTCTGAAGCTCGGCCTAAAGGCCTCGCTTCAGCAGGCTCGGAGCATTTTGTATGGCGGCCATCTTGAAATCCGCCATTTTGGATTTTTGACAGGTGTCATTCGACTGCTCTCCCGATTCCCTATGACATTTGTTCAAACACTCTCTACCTATCTTGTACCGTTTTTGAGATATGTCATCCATCTTTACTTGGCAGGCGTCTTTTTAATGATTTTCGATTTTTCTCATACTCACCTAAACCCGCCGAACATTTTTGCCATACTTCATTTTTACCCTACTCTGCTCCTTCTAGGAGAACATTTATGTCAGTGAGTCAGTGAGTCAGTCAGTGGTAATCGAGCCTTATATATTATAAATAACTAGTTTTTCGGGCAGTGTGCGGGCCGCATGCGGCCCGCATCTATCTTAAGTCAGTAGGAACTGTCATAAAAAAACGTTATACATAAAAAAAAAGTGTCCAAAACTCCAATAGAAGTATGAAATCCCATATAAACTCTCAATACAATAATGAACCATACTGTAGCCACTAAAGCAGATTCACCCTACTGCCATAAAAAGGTGGTACGGGCAGAATGGAACCAAGGTTCTGAGTCACTTTTGTTAAGGAACCCCATTCGTAGGTGCTTCGGTTACCGCGGGCAGTTGCCATGGAGACCAGTCGGTGACGTGGAAAATACTCTCAAGTCGGAGCTCGGCCTTCGGCCTCGCAAGTTACTAACACGGCTTGGCCTGCGGCCTCGCCAAGCGCTCGCCCTTCGGGCTCACGCACAATACGCTCGGCCTTCGGCCTCGCGAGCCGAAAGTTCGGCCTTCGGCCTCACCAGGAGCTCGCCCTTCGGGCTCGCTACTACACTAACGTAGGACAGTAACTCCAAATTCAGTCCAAAATCCCACAAAAACTCCTAATACAGTCGAAAATATAAGGTTAAACACTCCAAATGCAGTATAAAGAATGATAGGAGCACGTGGGTCACATCCAAAATGTCGGATTTCAAGACAGCCACCATACAAACTGCTCCGCCTCTACTGAAGCTCGGCCTAACGGCCTCGCTTCAGCAGGCTCGGATCACTTTGTATGGCGGCCATCTTGAAATCCACCATTTTGGATTTTTGACAGATGTCATCCGACTGCTCTCCCAATTCCCTATGACATTTGTTCAAACACCCTCTACCTATCTTGTACCGTTTTTGAGATATGTCATTCATCTTTACTTGGCAGGCGTCTTTTTAATGATTTTCGATTTTTCTCATACTCACCTAAACCCGCCGAACATTTTTGCCATACTTCATTTTTACCCTACTCTGCTCCTTCTAGGAGAACATTTATGTCAGTGAGTCAGTGAGTCAGTCAGTGGTAATCGAGCCTTATATATTATAAATAACTAGTATTTCGGGCAGTGTGCGGGCCGCATGCGGCCCGCATTTATCGTTATGCAATTTGAAACAATATCAAAACACCTTATACATTTCAAAAAAAAAAATATTCTATAACAGTATGAAATCCCATATAAACTCCTTATACAGTAGAGAACCAAACTGTAGCCACCAAACCAGATTCACCCTACTGCCATAAAAAGGTGGTACGGGCAGAATGGGACCAAGGTTCTGAGTCACTTTTGTTAAGGAACCCCACTCGTAGGTGCTTCGCTTACCGCGGGCAGTGGCCATGGAGACCAGTCGGAGACGTGGAAAAATCTCTCAAGACGGAGCTCGGCCTTCGGCCTCGCAAGTTACCAACACGGCTCGGCCTGCGGCCTCGCCAAGCGCTCGCCCTTCGGGCTCACGCATCATACGCTCGGCCTTCGGCCTCGCGGACCGAAAGTTCGGCCTTCGGCCTCACCAGGAGCTCGCCCTTCGGGCTCGCTACTACACTAATGTAGGACAGTAACTCCAAATTCAGTCAAAATTCCCACAAAAACTCCTAATACAGTCGAAAATAAAGGTAAAACACTCCAAATGCAGTATAAAGAATGATAGGAGCACGTAAGACACATCCAAAATGTCGGATTTCAAGACGGCCACCATACAAACTGCTCCGCCCCTACTGAAGCTCGGCCTAAAGGCCTCGCTTCAGCAGGCTCGGAGCATTTTGTATGGCGGCCATCTTGAAATCCGCCATTTTGAATTTTTGACAAATGTCATTCGACTGCTCTCCCGATTCCCTATGACATTTGTTCAAACACCCCCTACCCATCTTGCACCGTTTTCGAGATACGTCATCCATCTTTACTTGGCAGGCGTCTTTTTTATGATTTTAGATTTTTCTCATACTCACCGAAACCACCCGAACACTTTTGCCATACATCACGTTGTTCCTACTCGTCTCCTTCTAGGAGAACATTTATGTCAATCAGTCAGTGGTAATCGAGCTTTATATAATATAAACTAGTTTTTCGGGCAGTGTGCGGGCCGCATGCGGCCCGCATTTATCGTTATGCAGTAGTAAACTTTACCTTAACCGCTTATACATTTAAAAAAAAAAAGTTCAAAACTCCAATAGAAGTATGAAATCCCAAATAAAGTCTCCATACAATAAAGAACCATACTGTAGCCACTAAAGCAAATTCACCCTACTGGCATAAAAAGGTAGTACGGGCAGAATGGGACCAAGGTTCTGAGTCACTTTTGTTAAGGAACCCCACTCGTAGGTGCTTTGCTTACCGCGGGCAGTTGCCATGGAGACCAGTCGGAGACTTGGAAAAAACTCTCAAGTCGGAGCTCGGCCTTCGGCCTCGCAAGTTACCAACACGGCTCGGCCTGCGGCCTCGCCAAGCGCTCGCCCTACGGGCTCGCGCATCATACGCTCGGCCTTCGGCCTCGCGGACCGAAAGTTCGGCCTCCGGCCTCACCAGGAGCTCGCCCTTCGGGCTCGCTACTACACTTATGTAGGACAGTTACTCCAAATTCAGTCAAAAATCCCACAAAAACTCCTAATACAGTCGAAAATATAAGGTAAAACACTCCAAATGCAGTATAAAGAATGATAGGAGCATGTGGGTCACATCCAAAATGTCGGATTTCAAGACAGCCACCATACAAACTGCTCCGCCCCTACTGAAGCTCGGCCTAACGGCCTCGCTTCAGCAGGCTCGGATCATTTTGTATGGCGGCCATCTTGAAATCCGCCATTTTGGATTTTTGACAGGTGTCATTCGACTGCTCTCCCTATTCCCTATGACATTTGTTCAAACACCCCCTACCCATCTTGCACCGTTTTCGAGATACGTCATCCATCTTTACTTGGCAGGCGTCATTTTTATGATTTTCGATTTTTCTCATACTCACCGAAACCACCCGAACACTTTTGCCATACATCACGTTGTTCCTACTCGTCTCCTTCTAGGAGAACATTTATGTCAATCAGTCAGTGGTAATCGAGCTTTATATAATATAAACTAGTTTTTCGGGCAGTGTGCGGGCCGCATGCGGCCCGCATTTATCGTTATGCAGTAGTAAACTTTACCTTAACCGCTTATACATTTAAAAAAAAAAAGTTCAAAACTCCAATAGAAGTATGAAATCCCAAATAAAGTCTCCATACAATAAAGAACCATACTGTAGCCACCAAACCAGATTCACCCTACTGCCATAAAAAGGTGGTACGGGCAGAATGGGACCAAGGTTCTGAGTCACTTTTGTTAAGGAACCCCACTCGTAGGTGCTTCGCTTACCGCGGGCAGTGGCCATGGAGACCAGTCGGAGACGTGGAAAAATCTCTCAAGACGGAGCTCGGCCTTCGGCCTCGCAAGTTACCAACACGGCTCGGCCTGCGGCCTCGCCAAGCGCTCGCCCTTCGGGCTCACGCATCATACGCTCGGCCTTCGGCCTCGCGGACCGAAAGTTCGGCCTTCGGCCTCACCAGGAGCTCGCCCTTCGGGCTCGCTACTACACTAATGTAGGACAGTAACTCCAAATTCAGTCAAAATTCCCACAAAAACTCCTAATACAGTCGAAAATAAAGGTAAAACACTCCAAATGCAGTATAAAGAATGATAGGAGCACGTAAGACACATCCAAAATGTCGGATTTCAAGACGGCCACCATACAAACTGCTCCGCCCCTACTGAAGCTCGGCCTAAAGGCCTCGCTTCAGCAGGCTCGGAGCATTTTGTATGGCGGCCATCTTGAAATCCGCCATTTTGAATTTTTGACAAATGTCATTCGACTGCTCTCCCGATTCCCTATGACATTTGTTCAAACACCCCCTACCCATCTTGCACCGTTTTCGAGATACGTCATCCATCTTTACTTGGCAGGCGTCTTTTTTATGATTTTAGATTTTTCTCATACTCACCGAAACCACCCGAACACTTTTGCCATACATCACGTTGTTCCTACTCGTCTCCTTCTAGGAGAACATTTATGTCAATCAGTCAGTGGTAATCGAGCTTTATATAATATAAACTAGTTTTTCGGGCAGTGTGCGGGCCGCATGCGGCCCGCATTTATCGTTATGCAGTAGTAAACTTTACCTTAACCGCTTATACATTTAAAAAAAAAAAGTTCAAAACTCCAATAGAAGTATGAAATCCCAAATAAAGTCTCCATACAATAAAGAACCATACTGTAGCCACTAAAGCAAATTCACCCTACTGGCATAAAAAGGTAGTACGGGCAGAATGGGACCAAGGTTCTGAGTCACTTTTGTTAAGGAACCCCACTCGTAGGTGCTTTGCTTACCGCGGGCAGTTGCCATGGAGACCAGTCGGAGACTTGGAAAAAACTCTCAAGTCGGAGCTCGGCCTTCGGCCTCGCAAGTTACCAACACGGCTCGGCCTGCGGCCTCGCCAAGCGCTCGCCCTACGGGCTCGCGCATCATACGCTCGGCCTTCGGCCTCGCGGACCGAAAGTTCGGCCTCCGGCCTCACCAGGAGCTCGCCCTTCGGGCTCGCTACTACACTTATGTAGGACAGTTACTCCAAATTCAGTCAAAAATCCCACAAAAACTCCTAATACAGTCGAAAATATAAGGTAAAACACTCCAAATGCAGTATAAAGAATGATAGGAGCATGTGGGTCACATCCAAAATGTCGGATTTCAAGACAGCCACCATACAAACTGCTCCGCCCCTACTGAAGCTCGGCCTAACGGCCTCGCTTCAGCAGGCTCGGATCATTTTGTATGGCGGCCATCTTGAAATCCGCCATTTTGGATTTTTGACAGGTGTCATTCGACTGCTCTCCCTATTCCCTATGACATTTGTTCAAACACCCCCTACCCATCTTGCACCGTTTTCGAGATACGTCATCCATCTTTACTTGGCAGGCGTCATTTTTATGATTTTCGATTTTTCTCATACTCACCGAAACCACCCGAACACTTTTGCCATACATCACGTTGTTCCTACTCGTCTCCTTCTAGGAGAACATTTATGTCAATCAGTCAGTGGTAATCGAGCTTTATATAATATAAATAACTAGTTTTTCGGGCAGTGTGCGGGCCGCATGCGGCCCGCATTTATCGTTATGCAATTTCAACTTATATCAAAACGCCTAATACGTTAAAAAAAGTGTGTTCAAAACTCCAATAGAAGTATGAAATCTCATATAAACTCTCAATACAATAAAGAAACATCCTGTAGCCACCAAACCAAATTCACCCTACTGCCATTAAAAGGTGGTACGGGCAGAATGGGACCAGGGTTCCGAGTCACTTTTGTTATGGAACCCCACTCGTAGGTGCTTTGGTTACCGTGGGCAGTTGCCATTGAGACCAGTCGGAGACGTGGAAAATACTCTCAAGTCGGAGCTCGGCCTTCGGCCTCGCAAGTTACTCACACGGCTCGCTCTGCGGCCTCGCCAAGCGCTCGCCCTTCGGGCTCACGCAGCGAACGCTCGGCCTTCGGCCTCGCGAGCCGAAAGTTCGGCCTTCGGCCTCACCAGGAGCTCGCCCTTCGGGCTCGCTACTGCAATAACATAGAACAGTTACTCCAAATTCAGTCAAAAAACCTACAAAAACTCCTAATACAGTCGAAAATATGAGGTAAAACACTCCAAATGCAGTATAAAGAATGAGAGGAGCACGTGTGACACATCCAAAATGTCATTTGACTGTTTTTCTTATTCCCTATGACATATTTTCAAATTCCCCCTACCTATCTATTACCGTTATCGAGATACGTGATTTATCTTCACTTGGCAGACGTCATCGAAAAAAAAAATTCATATTTGGAATAAGGACGTCCAGAACAACCTAGATTTAAAATTTAAACCAAATCGGAGTACTTTTTTTAACTTGGCAGACGTCATCGAAAAAAAAAATTTTAGATTTGGAATAAGGACACCCAGAACCACCTAAATATCGAGTTTCAGCCAAATCGGAGTAACTTTTTTTACTTGGCAGACGTCATCGAAAAAAAAATTTTAGATTTGGAATAAGGACACCCAGAACCACCTAAATATCGAGTTTCAGCCAAATCGGAGTAACTTTTTTTACTTGGCAGACGTCATCGAAATATTTTTTTTTGATTTGGAATAAGGACATCCAGAACCACATAAATATCGAGTTTCAGCCAAATCGGAGTAACTTTTTTAACTTGGCAGACGTCATCGAAATAAAAATTTCATATTTGGAATAAGGATGACGAGAACAACCTATATATCGATTTTCAGCTAAATCGGTGCAAGTCTGAGCTCGGCCTTCGGCCTCGCAAGTTACTAACACGGCTCGACCTGCGGCCTCGCCTAGCGCTCGCCCTGCGGGCTCACGCACCGTCCACTCGGCCTACGGCCTCGCGGCCCGGAAGTTCGGCCTTCGGCCTCACCAAAAGCTCGCCCTTCGGGCTCGCTACACTGACAGTAGGACAATTACTCTAAATTGAGTTGAAATTCCCACAAACACTCCTAATACAGTCGACATTGTAAGGTTAAATACTCCAAATAATGTATGAAGAATGAGAGTAGCACATTTGACAGGTGTCATTCGACTGCTCTCCCGATTGCCTATGACATTTGTTCAAACACCCCCAACCTATCTCTTACCGTTTTCGAGATACGTAGTCCAGCTTTACTTGGCAGGCGTCATTTCTAGGGTTTTTAATTTATTCCCTACTCAGCTAAACCCGTTAGTCATTTTCGTAATACATTACTATAACCGTACTCTACTCTTTCTGGTAGAACCAGCTACTTTTTTGAGGGATCGAAGGATTTTGTATGGCGGCCATTTTGAAATCCGCCATTTTGGATTTTTGACAGATGTCATCCGACTGCTCTCCCGATTCCCTATGACATTTGGTCAAGCACCCCCTACCTATCTCTTACCGTTTCAGAGATACGCTATCCAATTTTACTTGGCAGACGACTTCTTTGAGTTTTCGGATTTTTCCCATACTCACACAAAACCCCTCTACACTTTTCCCATACATCACTTTCTTCCTTCTCGACTCCTTCTGGGAGAACAATGATGTCAGTCAGTCAGTCAGTGAGTCAGTCAGTGTACGGTAATCCAGCTTTATATATTATAACTAGTTTTTCGGGCAGTGTGCGGGCCGCATGCGGCCCGCATTTATCGTTGTGCAATTTTAACTTATATCAAGACACCTAATACGTAAAAAAAAGTGTGTTCAAAACTCCAATAGAAGTATGAAATCCCATATAAACTCTCAATACAATAAAGAAACAAACTGTAGCCACCAAACCAAATTCACCCTACTGCCATAAAAAGGTGGTACGGGCAGAATGGTACCAAGGTTCTGAGTCACTTTTGTTAAGGAACCCCACTCGTAGGTGCTTCGGTTACCGCGGGCAGTTGCCATAGAGACCAGTCGGTGACGTGGAAAATACTCTCAAGTCGGAGCTCGGCCTTCGGCCTCGCAAGTTACTAACACGGCTCGGCCTGCGGCCTCGCCAAGCGCTCGCCCTTCGGGCTCACGCACCATACGCTCGGCCTTCGGCCTCGCGAGCCGAAAATTCGGCCTTCGGCCTCACCAGAAGCTCGCCCTTCGGGCTCGCTATACATTATCGTAGGTCAGTAACTCCAAATTCAGTCAAAAATCCCACAAAAACTCTTAATACAGTCGAAAATATAAGGTAAAACACTCCAAATCCAGTATAAAGAATGATAGGAGCACGTGGGTCAGATCCAAAATGTCGGATTTCAAGACAGCCACCATACAAACTGCTCCGCCCCTACTGAAGCTCGGCCTAACGGCCTCGCTTCAGCAGGCTCGGATCACTTTGTATGGCGGCCATCTTGAAATCCGCCATTTTGGATTTTTGACAAGTGTCATTCGACTGCTCTCCCGATTCCCTATGACATTTGGTCAAACACCCCCTACCTATCTCTTACCGTTTTTGAGATACGCCATACATCTTTACTTGGCAGGCGTCATTTTTATGATTTTCGATTTTTCTCAAACTCACCAAAACCCCCCGAACATTTTTGCCATACTTCATTTTTACCCTACTCTGCTCCTTCTAGGAGAACATTTATGTCAGTGAGTCAGTGAGTCAGTGGTAATCGAGCTTTATATATTATAAATAACTAGTTTTTCGGGCAGTGTGCGGGCCGCATGCGGCCCGCATTTATCGTTATGCAGTACTAAACTATAACAATACACCTTTAACATTAAAAAAAAATATTTCAAAACTCCAATAGAAGTATGAAATCCCATTAAAACTCTCAATACAATAAAGAAACAAACTGTAGCCTCCAAAACCAGATTCACCCTACTGCCATAAAAAGGTGGTTCCGGCAGAATGGTACCAAGGTTTTGAGTCACATTTGTTAAGGAACCCTACTCGTAGGTGCTTTGGTTATCGCGGGCAGTTGCCATGGAGACCAGTTGGAGACGTGGAAAATACTCTCAAGTCGGAGCTCGGCCTTCGGCCTCGCAAGTTACTAATACGGCTCGGCCTACGGCCTCGCCAGGCGCTCGCCCTTCGGGCTCACGCCCCATACGCTCGGCCTTCGGCCTCGCGGGCCGAAAGTTCGGCCTTCGGCCTCACCAGAAGCTCGCCCTTCGGGCTCGCTACTACACTAATGTAGGACAGTTACTCCAAATTCAGTCAAAAATCCCACAAAAACTCCTAATACAGTCGAAAATAAAGATAAAAAACTCCAAATGCAGTATAAAGAATGATAGGAGCACGTAAGACACATCCAAAATGTCGGATTTCAAGACGGCCGCCATACAAACTGCTCCGCCCCTACTGAAGCTCGGCCTAAAGGCCTCGCTTCAGCAGGCTCGGAGCATTTTGTATGGCGGCCATCTTGAAATCCGCCATTTTGGATTTTTGACAGGTGTCATTCGACTGCTCTCCCGATTCCCTATGACATTTGTTCAAACACCTCTAACCCATCTCTTACCGTTTTCGAGATACGTTATCCATCTTTACTTGGCAGGCGTCTTTTTTATGATTTTCGATTTTTCTCATACTCACCAAAACCCCCCGAACATTTTTGCCATACATCATTTTAGCCCTACTCGTCTCCTTCTAGGAGAACATTTATGTCAATCAGTCAGTCAGTCAGTCAGTGAGTGGTAATCGAGCTTTATATATTATTAACTAGTTTTTCGGGCAGTGTGCGGGCCGCATGCGGCCCGCATTTTTCGTTGTGCAGTACTTAACTTTACCTTAACCCCTTATACATTTAAAAAAAATAAGTTCAAAACTCCAATAGAAGTATGAAATCCCAAATAAACTCTCCATACAATAAAGAACCATACTGTAGCCACTAAAGCAAATTCACCCTACTGCCATAAAAAGGTGGTACGGGCAGAATGGAACCAAGGTTCTGAGTCACTTTTGTAAAGGAACCCCACTCGTAGGTGCTTCGGTTACCGCGGGCAGTTGCCATGGAGACCAGTCGGAGATGTGGAAAATACTCTCAAGTCGGAGCTCGGCCTTCGGCCTCGCAAGTTACTAATACGGCTCGGCCTACGGCCTCGCCAGGCGCTCGCCCTTCGGGCTCGCGCATCATACGCTCGGCCTTCGGCCTCGCGGACCGAAAGTTCGGCCTTCGGCCTCACCAGGAGCTCGCCCTTCGGGCTCGCTACTACACTAATATAGGACAGTAACTCCAAATTCAGTCAAAACTCCCACAAAAACTCCTAATACAGTCGAAAATAAAGGTCAAACACTCCAAATGCAGTATAAAGAATGATAGGAGCACGTGAGTCACATCCAAAATGTCGGATTTCAAGACGGCCGCCATACAAACTGCTCCGCCCCTACTGAAGCTCGGCCTAAAGGCCTCGCTTCAGCAGGCTCGGGTCATTTTGTATGGCGGCCATCTTGAAATCCGCCATTTTGAATTTTTGACAGCTGTCATTCGACTGCACTCTTGATTCCCTATGACATTTGTTCAAACACCCCCTACCCATCTTGCACCGTTTTCGAGATACGTCATCCATCTTTACTTGGCAGGCGTCATTTTTATGATTTTCGATTTTTCTCATACTCACCGAAACCACCCGAACACTTTTGCCATACATCACGTTGTTCCTACTCGTCTCCTTCTAGGAGAACATTTATGTCAATCAGTCAGTGGTAATCGAGCTTTATATAATATAAATAAACTAGTTTTTCGGGCAGTGTGCGGGCCGCATGCGGCCCGCATTTATCGTTATGCAGTAGTAAACTTTACCTTAACCGCTTATACATTTAAAAAAAAAAAGTTCAAAACTCCAATAGAAGTATGAAATCCCAAATAAAGTCTCCATACAATAAAGAACCATACTGTAGCCACTAAAGCAAATTCACCCTACTGGCATAAAAAGGTAGTACGGGCAGAATGGGACCAAGGTTCTGAGTCACTTTTGTTAAGGAACCCCACTCGTAGGTGCTTTGCTTACCGCGGGCAGTTGCCATGGAGACCAGTCGGAGACTTGGAAAAAACTCTCAAGTCGGAGCTCGGCCTTCGGCCTCGCAAGTTACCAACACGGCTCGGCCTGCGGCCTCGCCAAGCGCTCGCCCTACGGGCTCGCGCATCATACGCTCAGCCTTCGGCCTCGCGGACCGAAAGTTCGGCCTCCGGCCTCACCAGGAGCTCGCCCTTCGGGCTCGCTACTACACTTATGTAGGACAGTTACTCCAAATTCAGTCAAAAATCCCACAAAAACTCCTAATACAGTCGAAAATATAAGGTAAAACACTCCAAATGCAGTATAAAGAATGATAGGAGCATGTGGGTCACATCCAAAATGTCGGATTTCAAGACAGCCACCATACAAACTGCTCCGCCCCTACTGGCTACTACTGGCTATCAGCAGGCTCGGATCATTTTGTATGGCGGCCATCTTGAAATCCGCCATTTTGGATTTTTGACAGGTGTCATTCGACTGCTCTCCCTATTCCCTATGACATTTGTTCAAACACCCCCTACCCATCTTGCACCGTTTTCGAGATACGTCATCCATCTTTACTTGGCAGGCGTCATTTTTATGATTTTCGATTTTTCTCATACTCACCGAAACCACCCGAACACTTTTGCCATACATCACGTTGTTCCTACTCGTCTCCTTCTAGGAGAACATTTATGTCAATCAGTCAGTGGTAATCGAGCTTTATATAATATAAATAAAATAAAATAAACTAGTTTTTCGGGCAGTGTGCGGGCCGCATGCGGCCCGCATTTATCGTTGTGCAAGTTTGAACAATATCAAAACACCTTAAACATTAAAAAAAGTATGTTTAAAACTCCATTAGAAGTATGAAATCCCATATTAACTATCAATACAATAATGAACAATACTGTAGCTACTAAAACAGATTCACCCTACTGCCATAAAAAGGTGGTACGGGCGGAATGGGACCAAGGTTCTGAGTCACTTTTGTTAAGGAACCCCACTCGTAGGTGCTTCGCTTACCGCGGGCAGTTGCCATGGAGACCAGTCGGAGACGTGGAAAAAACTATCAAGTCGGAGCTCGGCCTTCGGCCTCGCAAGTTATCAGCACGGCTCGGCCTGCGGCCTCGCCAAGCGCTCGCCCTTTGGGCTCGCGCATCATACGCTCGGCCTTCGGCCTCGCGGACCGAAAGTTCGGCCTTCGGCCTCACCAAGAGCTCGCCCTTCGGTCTCGCTACTACACTTATGTAGGACAGTAACTCCAAATTCAGTCAAAAATCCCACAAAAACTCCTAATACAGTCGAAAATATAAGGTAATACACTCCAAATGCGGTATAAAGAATGATAGGAGCAAGTGGGTCACATCCAAAATGTCGGATTTCAAGACGGCCACCATACAAACTGCTTCGCCCCTACTGAAGCTCGGCCTAAAGGCCTCGCTTCAGCAGGCTCGGAGCATTTTGTATGGCGGCCATCTTGAAATCCGCCATTTTGAATTTTTGACACATGTCATTCGACTGCTCTCCCGATTCCCTATGACATTTGTTCAAACACCCCCTACCTATCACTTACCGTTTTTGAGATACGTCATGCATCTTCACTTGTCAGGCGTCATTTTTATGATTTTCGATTTTTCTCATACTCAACAAAACCCCCCGAACATTTTTGCCATACTTCATTTTTACCCTACTCTGCTCCTTCTAGGAGAACATTTATGTCAATAAGTGAGTCAGTCAGTGGTAATCGAGCTTTATATATTTTATAAATAATATAATATAACTAGTTTTTCGGGCAGTGTGCGGGCCGCATGCGGCCCGCATTTATCGTTGTGCAAGTTTAAACAATATCAAAAGACCTTATACATTAAAAAAAGTATGTTCAAAACTCCATTAGAAGTATGATATCCCATATTAACTCTCAATACAATAAAGAACAATACTGTAACCACTAAAACAGATTCACCCTACTGCTATAAAAAGGTGGTACGGGCAGAATGGTACCAAGGTTCTGAGCCACTCTTGTTAAGGATCCCCACTTGTAGGTGCTTCGGTTACCGCGGGCAGTTGCCATGGAGACCAGTCGGAGACAGGGCAATTACTCCCAATTCGGAGCTCGGCCTTCGGCCTCGCAAGTTACTAATACGGCTCGGCCTACGGCCTCGCCTAGCGCTCGCCCTTCGGGCTCACGCACCCTACGCTCGGCCTTCGGCCCCGCGAGCCGAAAGTTCGGCCTTCGGCCTCACCAGGAGCTCGCCCTTCGGGCTCGCTATACACTAATGTTGGACAGTAACTCAAAATTCAGTCAAAAATCCCACAAAAACTCCTAATACAGTCGAAAATTAAGGAAAAACACTCCAAATGCAGTATAAAGAATGATAGGAGCACGTAAGACACATCCAAAATGTCGGATTTCAAGACGGCCACCATACAAACTGCTCCGCCCCTACTGAAGCTCGGCCTAAAGGCCTCGCTTCAGCAGGCTCGGATCACTTTGTATGGCGGCCATCTTGAAATCCGCCATTTTGGATTTTTGACAGGTGTCATTCGACTGCTCTCCCGATGCCCTATGACATTTGTTTAAACAACCCCTACCTATCTTGTACCGTTTTCGAGATACGTCATCCATCATTACTTGGCAGGCGTCTTTTTAATGATTTTCGATTTTTCTCATACTCACTAAAACCCCCCGAACATTTTTGCCATACATCACGTTGTTCCTACTCGTCTCCTTCTAGGAGAACATTTATGTCAGTGAGTGAGTCAGTGGTAATCGAGCTTTATATATTATAACTAGTTTTTCGGGCAGTGTGCGGGCCGCATGCGGCCCGCATTTATCGTTGTGCAAGTTTGAACAATATCAAAACACATTATACATTAAAAAAAGTATGTTCAAAACTCCATTAGAAGTATGAAATCCCATATTAACTCTCAATACAATAAAGAACAATACTGAAGCCACTAAAACAGATTCACCCTACTGCCATAAAAAGGTGGTACGGGCAGAATGGGACCAAGGTTCTGAGTCACTTTTGTTAAGGAACCCCACTCGTAGGTGCTTCGCTTACCGCGGGCAGTTGCCATGGAGACCAGTCGGAGACGTGGAAAAAACTCTCAAGTCGGAGCTCGGCCTTCGGCCTCGCAAGTTACCAACACGGCTCGGCCTGCGGCCTCGCCGAGCGCTCGGCCTTCGGGCTCGCGCATCATACGCTCGGCCTTCGGCCTCGCGGACCGAAAGTGCGGCCTTCGGCCTCACCAGGAGCTCGCCTTTCGGGCTCGCTACTACACTTATGTAGGACAGAAACTCCAAATTCAGTCAAAAATCCCACAAAAACTCCTAATACAGTCGAAAATATAAGGTAATACACTCCAAATGCAGTATAAAGAATGATAGGAGCACCTGGGACAAATCCAAAATGGCGGATTTCAAGAAGGCCCCCATACAAACTGCTCCGCCCCTACTGAACCTCGGCCTAACGGCCTCGCTTCAGCAGGCTCGGATCAATTTGTATGGCGGCCATCTTGAAATCCGCCATTTTGGATTTTTGACAGGTGTCATTCGACTGCTCTCCCGATTCCCTATGACATTTGTTCAAACACCCCCTACCTATCTTGTACCGTTTTTGAGATATGTCATCCAACTTTACTTGGCAGGCGTCTTTTTAATGATTTTCGATTTTTCTCATAGTCACCAAAACTCACTGAACATTTTTGCCATACATCATTTTAACCCTACTCTGCTCCTTCTAGGAGAACATTTATGTCAATCAGTCAGTCAGTCAGTCAGTGAGTGGTAATCGAGCTTTATATATTATAAATAACTAGTTTTTCGGGCAGTGTGCGGGCCGCATGCGGCCCGCATCTATCTTGAGTCAGTAGGAACTGTCATAAAAGCACGTTATACATTAAAAAAAAGTAATGTTCAAAACTCCAATAGACGTATGAAATCCCACACAAACTCTTAATACAATAAGGAACCATACTGTAGCCACTAAAGCAAATTCACCCTACTGCCATAAAAAGGTGGTACGGGCAGAATGGTACCAAGGTTCTGAGTCACTTTTGTTATGGAACCCCACTCGTAGGTGCTTCGGTTACCGCGGGCAGTTGCCATGGAGACCAGTCGGTGACGTGGAAAATACTCTCGAGTCGGAGCTCGGCCTTCGGCCTCGCAAGTTACTAATACGGCTCGGCCTGCGGCCTCGCATAGCGCTCGCCCTTCGGGCTCGCGCACCATTCGCTCGGCCTTCGGCCTCGCGGACCGAAAATTCGGCCTTCGGCCTAACCAGGAGCTCGCCTTTCGGGCTCGCTACTACTCTAATGTAGGGTAGTAACTCCAAATTCAGTCAAAAATCCCACAAAAACTCCTAATACAGTCGAAAATATTGGTAAAACACTCCAAATGCAGTATAAAGAATGATAGGAGCACGTAAGACACATACAAAATGTCGGATTTCAAGACGGCCACCATACAAACTGCTCCGCCCCTACTGAAGCTTGGCCTAACGGCCTCGCTTCAGCAGGCTCGGATCACTTTGTATGGCGGCCATCTTGAAATCCGCCATTTTGGATTTTTGACATATGTCATCCGACTGCTCTCCCGATTCCCTATGACATTTGTTCAAACACCCCCTACCTATCTCTTACCGTTTTCGAGATACGTCATCCATCTTTACTTGGCAGGCGTCATTTTTATGATTTTCGATTTTTCTCGTACTCACCAAAACCCCCCGAACATTTTTGCCATACATCACGTTGCTCCTACTCGTCTCCTTCTAGGAGAACATTTATGTCAGTGAGTGAGTCAGTGGTAATCGAGCTTTATATATTATAACTAGTTTTTCGGGCAGTGTGCGGGCCGCATGCGGCCCGCATTTTTCGTTGTGCAGTACTTAACTTTACCTTAACCCCTTATACATTTAAAAAAAATAAGTTCAAAACTCCAATAGAAGTATGAAATCCCAAATAAACTCTCCATACAATAAAGAACCATACTGTAGCCACTAAAGCAAATTCACCCTACTGCCATAAAAAGGTGGTACGGGCAGAATGGAACCAAGGTTCTGAGTCACTTTTGTAAAGGAACCCCACTCGTAGGTGCCTCGGATACCGCGGGCAGTTGCCATGGAGACCAGTCGGAGACGTGAAAAAAACTCTCAAGTCGGAGCTCGGCCTTCGGCCTCGCAAGTTACTAATACGGCTCGGCCTACGGCCTCGCCAAGCGTTCGCCCTTCGGGCTCACGCACCATACGCTCGGCCTTCGGCCTCGCGGACCGAAAGTTCGGCCTTCGGCCTCACCAGGTAATTGCCCTTTGGGCTCGCTATACACTAATGTAAGACAGTTACTCCAAATTCAGTCCAAAATCCCACAAAAACTCCTAATACAGTCGAAAATATAAGGTAAAACACTCCAAATGCAGTATAAAGAATGATAGGAGCACGTGGGGCACATCCAAAATGACGGATTTCAAGACGACCACCATACAAACTGCTCCGCCCCTACTGAAGCTCGGCCTAAAGGCCTCGCTTCAGCAGGCTCGGAGCATTTTGTATGGCGGCCATCTTGAAATCCGCCATTTTGGATTTTTGACAGGTGTCATTCGACTGCTCTCCCGATTCCCTATGACATTTGTTCAAACACCCCCTACCTATCTCTTACCGTTTTCGAGATACGTCATCCATCATCACTTGGCAGGCGTCTTTTTAATGATTTTCGATTTTTCTCGTACTCACCAAAACCCCCCGAACATTTTTGCCATACATCACGTTGCTCCTACTCGTCTCCTTCTAGGAGAACATTTATGTCAGTCAGTCAGTGGTAATCGAGCTTTATATATTTTAAAAAAACTAGTATTTCGGGCAGTGTGCGGGCCGCATGCGGCCCGCATTTATCGTTATGCAGTACTAAACTATATCAAAACTCCTGATACGTTGGAAAAAAGTATGTTCAAAACTCCAATAGAAGTATGAAATCCCATATAAACTCTCAATACAATAAAGAACCATACTGTAGCCACTAAAGCAGATTCACCCTACTGCCATAAAAAGGTGGTACGGGCAGAATGGTACCAAGGTTCTAAGTCACTTTTAATAAGGAACCCCACTCGTAGGTGCTTCGGTTACCGCAGGCAGTTGCCATGGAGACCAGTCGGTGACGTGGAAAATACTCTCGAGTCGGAGCTCGGCCTTCGGCCTCGCAAGTTACTAATACGGCTCGGCCTACGGCCTCGCCAAGCGCTCGCCCTTCGGGCTCACGCATCATACGCTCGGCCTTCGGCCTCGCGGACCGAAAGTTCGGCCTTCGGCCTCACCAGGAGCTCGCCCTTCGGGCTCGCTACTACACTAATGTAGGACAGTAACTCCAAATTCAGTCAAAAATCCCACAAAAACTCCTAATACAGTCGAAAATAAAGGTAAAACACTCCAAATGCAGTATAAAGAATGATAGGAGCACGTGGGTCACATCCAAAATGTCGGATTTCAAGACGGCCACCATACAAACTGCTCCGCCCCTTCTGAAGCTCGGCCTAACGGCCTCGCTTCAGCAGGCTCGGATCATTTTGTATGGCGGCCATCTTGAAATCCGCCATTTTGGATTTTTGACAGGTGTCATTCAACTGCTCTCCCGATTTCCTATGACATTTGTTCAAACTCCCCCTACCTATCTCTTATCGTTTTTGAGATATGACATACATCTTTACTTGGCAGGCGTCTTTTAAATGATTTTCGATTTTTCTCATACTCACCTAAGTCCCCCGAACATTTTTGCCATACATCACTGTGCTCCTACTCGTCTCCTTCTAGGAGAACATTTATGTCAATGAGTGAGTCAGTCAGTCAGTCAGTGGTAATCGAGCTTTATATATTATAAACTAGTTTTTCGGGCAGTGTGCGGGCCGCATGCGGCCCGCATTTATCGTTGTGCAAGTTTGAACAATATCAAAACACCTTATACATTAAAAAAAGTATGTTCAAAACTCCATTAGAAGTATGAAATCCCATATAAACTCCTTATACAGTAGAGAACCAAACTGTAGCCACCAAACCAGATTCACCCTACTGCCATAAAAAAGTGGTACGGGCAGAATGGTACCAAGATTCTGAGTCACTTTTGTTAAAGAACCCCACTCGTAGGTGCTTCGCTTACCACGGGCAGTTGCCATGGAGACCATTCGGAGACGTGGAAAATACTCTCAAGTCGGAGCTCGGCCTTCGGCCTCGCAAGTTACTAACACGGCTCGGCCTCCGGCCTCGCCATGCGCTCGCCCTTCGGGCTCACGCACCATACGCTCGGCCTTCGGCCTCGCGAGCCGAAAGTTCGGCCTTCGGCCTCACCAGAAGCTCGCCCTTCGGGCTCGCTACTACACTAATGTAGGACAGTTACTCCAAATTCAGTCAAAAATCCCACAAAAACTCCTAATACAGTCGAAAATAAAGATAAAAAACTCCAAATGCAGTATAAAGAATGATAGGAGCACGTAAGACACATCCAAAATGTCGGATTTCAAGACGGCCACCATACAAACTGCTCCGCCCCTACTGAAGCTCGGCCTAACGGCCTCGCTTCAGCAGGCTCGGATCACTTTGTATGGCGGCCATCTTGAAATCCGCCATTTTGGATTTTTGACAGGTGTCATTCGACTGCTCTCCCGATTCCCTATGACATTTGGTCAAACACCCCCTACCTATCTCTTACCGTTTTTGAGAAACGCCATACATCTTAACTTGGCAGGCGTCAATTTAATGATTTTCGATTTTTCCCATACTCACCAAAACACCCCGAACATTTTTGCCATACATCACTGTGCTCCTACTCGTCTCCTTCTAGGAGAACATTTATGTCAATGAGTGAGTCAGTCAGTGAGTCAGTGGTAATCGAGCTTTATATATTATAAATAACTAGTTATTCGGGCAGTGTGCGGGCCGCATGCGGCCCGCATCTATCTTGAGTCAGTAGGAACTGTCAAAAAAGCACCTGACACGTTAAAAAAAGTATGTTCAAAACTCTAATAGTAGTATGAAATCCCATATAAACTCGTAATACAATAATGAACCATACTGTAGCCACTAAAGCAGATTCACCCTACTGCCATAAAAAGGTGGTACCGGCAGAATGGTACCAAGGTTCTGAGTCACTCTTGTAAAGGAACCCCACTCGTAAGTGCTTTGGTTATCGCGGGCAGTTGCCATGGAGACCAGTCGGTGACGTGGAAAATACTCTCGAGTCTGAGCTCGGCCTTCGGCCTCGCAAGTTACTAACACGGCTCGGCCTACGGCCTCGCCAAGCGCTCGCCCTTCGGGCTCACGCACCATACGCTCGGCCTTCGGCCTCGCGAGCCGAAAGTTCGGCCTTCGGCCTCACCAGAAGCTCGCCCTTCGGGCTCGCTACTACACTTTTTAGTACAGTTACTCCAAATTCAGTCAAAAATCCCACAAAAACTCCTAATACAGTCGAAAATGAGGGTTAAACACTCCAAATGCAGTATGAAGAGTGAGAGGAGCACGTGGAGCACATCCAAAATGTCGGATTTCAAGATGGCCACCATACAAACTGCTCCGCCCCTACTGAAGCTCGGCCTAACGGCCTCGCTTCAGCAGGCTCGGATCACTTTGTATGGCGGCCATCTTGAAATCCGCCATTTTGGATTTTTGACAGGTGTCATTCGACTGCTCTCCCGATTCCCTTTGACATTTGTTCAAACACCTCTAACCCATCTCTTACCGTTTTCGAGATACGTTATCCATCTTTACTTGGCAGGCGTCTTTTTTATGATTTTCGATTTTTCTCATACTCACCAAAACCCCCCGAACATTTTTGCCATACATCATTTTAGCCCTACTCGTCTCCTTCTAGGAGAACATTTATGTCAATCAGTCAGTCAGTCAGTCAGTGAGTGGTAATCGAGCTTTATATATTATTAATTAATAATAATAAATAAATAAACTAGTTTTTCGGGCAGTGTGCGGGCCGCATGCGGCCCGCATCTATCTTGAGTCAGTAGGAACTGTCATAAAAGCACGTTATACATTAAAAAAAAGTAATGTTCAAAACTCCAATAGAAGTATGAAATCCCATATTAACTCTCAATACAATAAAGAACCATACTGTAGCCACAAAAGCAAATTCACCCTACTGCCATAAAAAGGTGGTACGGGCAGAATGGTACCAAGGTTCTGAACCACTTTTGTTAAGGAACCCAACTCGTAGGTGCTTCCGTTACCGCGGGCAGTTGCCATGGAGACCAGTCGGAGACTTGGAAAAAACTCTCAAGTCGGAGCTCGGCCTTCGGCCTCGCAAGTTACCAACACGGCTCGGCCTGCGGCCTCGCCAAGCGCTCGCCCTACGGGCTCGCGCATCATACGCTCGGCCTTCGGCCTCGCGGACCGAAAGTTCGGCCTCCGGCCTCACCAGGAGCTCGCCCTTCGGGCTCGCTACTACACTTATGTAGGACAGTTACTCCAAATTCAGTCAAAAATCCCACAAAAACTCCTAATACAGTCGAAAATATAAGGTAAAACACTCCAAATGCAGTATAAAGAATGATAGGAGCATGTGGGTCACATCCAAAATGTCGGATTTCAAGACAGCCACCATACAAACTGCTCCGCCCCTACTGAAGCTCGGCCTAACGGCCTCGCTTCAGCAGGCTCGGATCATTTTGTATGGCGGCCATCTTGAAATCCGCCATTTTGGATTTTTGACAGGTGTCATTCGACTGCTCTCCCTATTCCCTATGACATTTGTTCAAACACCCCCTACCCATCTTGCACCGTTTTCGAGATACGTCATCCATCTTTACTTGGCAGGCGTCATTTTTATGATTTTCGATTTTTCTCATACTCACCGAAACCACCCGAACACTTTTGCCATACATCACGTTGTTCCTACTCGTCTCCTTCTAGGAGAACATTTATGTCAATCAGTCAGTGGTAATCGAGCTTTATATAATATATACTAGTATTTCGGGCAGTGTGCGGGCCGCATGCGGCCCGCATCTATCTTGAGTCAGTAGAAACTGTCATAAAAGCACCTCATACATTAAAAAAATAAGTTCAAAACTCCAATAGAAGTATGAAATCCCATATAAACTCTCAATACAATAAATAAACATACTGTAGCCACCAAACCAGATTCACCCTACTGCCATAAAAAGGTGGTACGGGCAGAATGGGACCAAGGTTCTGAGTCACTTTTCTTAAGGAACCCCACTCGTAGGTGCTTCGGTTACCGCGGGCAGTTGCCATGGAGACCAGTCGGAGATGTGGAAAATACTCTCGAGTCGGAGCTCGGCCTTCGGCCTCGCAAGTTACTAACACGGCTCGGCCTGCGGCCTCGCCAAGCGCTCGCCCTTCGGGCTCGCGCACCATTCGCTCGGCCTTCGGCCTCGCGGACCGAAAGTTCGGCCTTCGGCCTCACCAGGTGGTTGCCCTTTGGGCTCGCTATACGCTAATGTAGGACAGTTACTCCAAATTCAGTCAAAAAACCCACAAAACTCCTAATACAGTCGAAAATGTATGGTAAAACACTCCAAATGCAGTATAAAGAATGATAGGAGCATGTGGGTCACATCCAAAATGTCGGATTTCAAGACAGCCACCATACAAACTGCTCCGCCCCTACTGAAGCTCGGCCTAACGGCCTCGCTTCAGCAGGCTCGGATCATTTTGTATGGCGGCCATCTTGAAATCCGCCATTTTGGATTTTTGACAGATGTCATTCGACTGCTCTCCCGATTCCCTATGACATTTGTTCAAACACCCCCTACCTATCTCTTACCGTTTTTGAGATACGTCATCCATCATCACTTGGCAGGCGTCTTTTTAATGATTTTCGATTTTTCTCATACTCACCAAAACCACCCGAACATTTTTGCCATACTTCATTTTTACCCTACTCTGCTCCTTCTAGGAGAACATTTATGTCAATCAGTCAGTCAGTCAGTCAGTGAGTGGTAATCGAGCTTTATATATTATTAACTAGTATTTCGGGCAGTGTGCGGGCCGCATGCGGCCCGCATCTATCTTGAGTCAGTAGAAACTGTCATAAAAGCACCTCATACATTAAAAAAATAAGTTCAAAACTCCAATAGAAGTATGAAATCCCATATAAACTCTCAATACAATAAATAAACATACTGTAGCCACCAAACCAGATTCACCCTACTGCCATAAAAAGGTGGTACGGGCAGAATGGTACCAAGGTTCTGAGTCACTTTTGTTAAGGAACCCCACTCGTAGGTGCTTCGGTTACCGCAGGCAGTTGCCATGGAGACCAGTCGGTGACGTGGAAAATACTCTCAAGTCGGAGCTCGGCCTTCGGCCTCGCAAGTTACTAATACGGCTCGGCCTACGGCCTCGCCAAGCGCTCGCCCTTCGGGCTCACGCACCATACGCTCGGCCTTCGGCCTCGCGGGCCGAATGTTCGGCCTTCGGCCTCACCAGGAGCTCGCCCTTCGGGCTCGCTATACACCAATGTAGGACAATAACTCCAAATTCAGTCGAAAATCCCACAAAAACTCCTAATACATTCGAAAATATAAGGCAAAACATTCCAAATGCAGTATAAAGAATGATAGGAGCACGTGGGTCACATCCAAAATGTCGGATTTCAAGACGGCCACCATACAAACTGCTCCGCCCCTACTGAAGCTCGGCCTAAAGGCCTCGCTTCAGCAGGCTCGGAGCATTTTGTATGGCGGCCATCTTGAAATCCGCCATTTTGGATTTTTGACAGGTGTCATTCGACTGCTCTCCCGATTCCCTATGACATTTGTTCAAACACCCCCTACCTATCTTGCACCGTTTTTGAGATACGTCATCCATCTTTACTTGGCAGGCGTCTTTTTAATGATTTTCGATTTTTCTCATACTCACCAAAACCTCCCGAACATTTTTGCCATACATCATTTTAACCCTACTCTGCTCCTTCTAGGAGAACATTTATGTCAATCAGTCAGTCAGTCAGTCAGTGAGTGGTAATCGAGCCTTATATATTATAAACTAGTTTTTCGGGCAGTGTGCGGGCCGCATGCGGCCCGCATTTATCGTTGTGCAAGTTTGATCTATATGAAAACACCTAATACATATAAAAAAATGTTCAAAACTCCAATAGAAATATGAAATCCCAAATAAACTTGTAATACATTAGAGAACCATACTGTAGCTACTAAAGCAGATTCACCCTACTGCCATAAAAAGGTGGTACGGGCAGAATGGTACCAAGGTTCTGAGTCACTTTTGTTAAGGAACCCCACTCGTAGGTGCTTTGGTTATCGCGGGCAGTTGCCATGGAGACCAGTCGGAGACGTGGAAAAAACTCTCAAGTCGGAGCTCGGCCTTCGGCCTCGCAAGTTACTAATACGGCTCGGCCTGCGGCCTCGCCAAGCGCTCGCCCTTCGGGCTCACGCACACTACGCTCGGCCTTCGGCCTCGCGAGCCGAAAGTTCGGCCTTCGGCCTCACCAGGAGCTCGCCCTTCGGGCTCGCTTTGCACTAATGTTGGACAGTAACTCCAAATTCAGTCAAAAATCCCACAAAAACTCCTCATACAGTCGAAAATGAAGGTAAAACACTCTAAATGCAGTATAAAGAATGATAGGAGCACGTAAGACACATCCAAAATGTCGGATTTCAAGACGGCCACCATACAAACTGCTCCGCCCCTACTGAAGCTCGGCCTAACGGCCTCGCTTCATCAGGCTCGGATCACTTTGTATGGCGGCCATCTTGAAATCCGCCATTTTGGATTTTTGACAGGTGTCATTCGACTGCTCTCCCGATTCCCTATGACATTTGTTCAAACACCCCCTACCTATCTCTTACCGTTTTTGAGATACGTCATACATCATCACTTGGCAGGCGTCAATTTAATGATTTTCGATTTTTCCCATACTCACCAAAACCCCCCGAACATTTTTGCCATACTTCATTTTTACTCTACTCTGCTCCTTCTAGGAGAACATTTATGTCAGTCAGTCAGTGAGTGGTAATCGAGCTTTATATATTATAATAACTAGTTTTTCGGGCAGTGTGCGGGCCGCATGCGGCCCGCATTTATCGTTATGCAGTACTAAACAATACCTTAACACCTTATACATTAAAAAAAAACAACAAAATTGCATAACAGTATGAAATCCCATATAAACTCTCCATACAATAAAGAACCATACTGTAGCCACTAAAGCAAATTCACCCTTCTGCCATAAAAAGGTGGTTCGGGCAGAATAGGACCAAGGTTCTGAGTCACTTTTGTTAAGGAACCCCACTCGTAGGTGCTTCAGTTACCGCGGGCAGTTGCTATGGAGACCAGTCGGTGACGTGGAAAATACTCTCGAGTCGGAGCTCGGCCTTCGGCCTCGCAAGTTACTAACACGGCTCGGCCTGCGGCCTCGCCAAGCGCTCGCCCTACGGGCTCACGCACCATACGCTCGGCCTTCGGCCTCGCGTGCCGAAAGTTCGGCCTTCGGCCTCACCAGGAGCTCGCCCTTCGGGCTCGCTATACACCTATGTAGGACAGTAACTCCAAATTCAGTCGAAAATCCCACAAAAACTCCTAATACAGTCGAAAATAAAGGTCAAACACTCCAAATGCAGTATAAAGAATGATAGGAGCACGTGAGTCACATCCAAAATGTCGGATTTCAAGACGGCCGCCATACAAACTGCTCCGCCCCTACTGAAGCTCGGCCTAAAGGCCTCGCTTCAGCAGGCTCGGGTCATTTTGTATGGCGGCCATCTTGAAATCCGCCATTTTGAATTTTTGACAGCTGTCATTCGACTGCACTCTTGATTCCCTATGACATTTGGTCAAACACCCCCTACCTATCTCTTACCGTTTTCGAGATACGTCATCCATCATCACTTGGCAGGCGTCTTTTTAATAATTTTCGATTTTTCTCATACTCACCAAAACCACCCGAACATTTTTGCCATACATCACGTTGCTCCTACTCGTCTCCTTCTAGGAGAACATTTATGTCAATCAGTCAGTGGTAATCGAGCTTTATATATTATAAACTAGTATTTCGGGCAGTGTGCGGGCCGCATGCGGCCCGCATCTATCTTGAGTCAGTAGGAATTGTCAAATAAACACCAGAGACATTAAAAAAAAGTATGTTCAAAACACCAATAGAAGTATGAAATCCCAAATAAACTCTCCATACAATAAAGAACCATACTGTAGCCACTAAAGCAGATTCACCCTACTGCCATAAAAAGGTGGTACGGGCAGAATGGTACCAAGGTTCTGAGTCACTTTTGTTAAGGAACCCCACTCGTAGGTGCTTCGGTTACCGCGGGCAGTTGCCATGGAGACCAGTCGGAGATGTGGAAAATACTCTCAAGTCGGAGCTCGGCCTTCGGCCTCGCAAGTTACAAACACGGCTCGGCCTCCGGCCTCGCCAAGCGCTCGCCCTTCGGGCTCACGCACCATGCGCTCGGCCTTCGGCCTCGCGAGCCGAAAGTTCGGCCTTCGGCCTCACCAGAAGCTCGCCCTTCGGGCTCGCTATACACCAATGTAGGACAGTAACTCCAAATTCAGTCGAAAATCCCACAAAAACTCCTAATACAGTCGAAAATATAAGGTAAAACACTCCAAATGCAGTATAAAGAATGATAGGAGCACGTAAAACACATCCAAAATGTCGGATTTCAAGACGGCCACCATACAAACTGCTCCGCCCCTACTGAAGCTCGGCCTAACGGCCTCGCTTCAGCAGGCTCGGATCACTTTGTATGGCGGCCATCTTGAAATCCGCCATTTTGGATTTTTGACAGGTGTCATTCGACTGCTCTTCCAATTCCCTATGACATTTGTTCAAACACCCCCTACCTATCTTGTACCGTTTTCGAGATACGTCATTCATCTTTACTTGGCAGGCGTCTTTTTAATGATTTTCGATTTTTCTCATACTCACCAAAACCACCCGAACATTTTTGCCATACTTCATTTTTACCCTACTCTACTCCTTCTAGGAGAACATTTATGTCAATCAGTCAGTCAGTCAGTCAGTGAGTGGTAATCGAGCTTTATATATTATTAACTAGTATTTCGGGCAGTGTGCGGGCCGCATGCGGCCCGCATTTATCGTTATGCAATTTTAGACTATATCAAAACACCTAATACATAAAAAAAAAATGTTCAAAACTGCAATAGAAATATGAAATCCCAAATAAACTTGTAATACAGTAGAGAAACATACTGTAGCTACTAAAGCAGATTCACCCTACTGCCATAAAAAGGTGGTACGGGCAGAATGGTACCAAGGTTCTGAGTCACTTTTGTTAAGGAACCCCACTCGTAGGTGCTTCGGTTACCGCGGGCAGTTGCCATGGAGACCAGTCGGAGACGTGGAAAAAACTCTCAAGTCGGAGCTCGGCCTTCGGCCTCGCAAGTTACTAATACGGCTCGGCCTACGGCCTCGCCAAGCGCTCGCCCTTCGGGCTCACGCACCCTACGCTCGGCCTTCGGCCTCGCGAGCCGAAAGTTCGGCCTTCGGCCTCACCGGGAGCTCGCCCTTCGGGCTCGCTATACACTAAAATTGGACAGTAACTCCAAATTCAGTCAAAAATCCCTACAAAAACTCCTAATACAGTCGAAAATTAAGGAAAAACACTCCAAATGCAGTATAAAGAATGATAGGAGCACGTAAGACACATCCAAAATGTCATTCGACTGCTCTCCTTATTCCCTATGACATATTTTCAAAAACCCCCTACCTATCTATTACCGTTTTCGAGATTCGTGATTTATCTACACTTGGCAGACGTCATCGAAAAAAAAATTTCATATTTGGAATAAGGACGTCCAGAACAACCTAGATATGAAATTTAAGCCAAATCGGAGTACTTCTTTTTACTTGGCAGACGTCATCGAAAAAAAAAATTTTGATTTGGAATAAGGACACCCAGAACCACCTAAATATCGAGTTTCAGCCAAATCGGAGTAACATGTTTTACTTGGCAGACGTCATCGAAAAAAAATTTTAGATTTGGAATAAGGACACCCAGAACCACCTAAATATCGAGTTTCAGCCAAATCGGAGTAACTTGTTTTACTTGGCAGACGTCATCGAAAAAAAAAATTTAGATTTGGAATAAGGACACCCAGAACCACCTAAATATCGAGTTTCAGCCAAATCGGAGTAACTTGTTTTACTTGGCAGACGTCATCGAAAAAAAATTTTTAGATTTGGAATAAGGACACCCAGAACCACCTAAATATCGAGTTTCAGCCAAATCGGAGTAACTTTTTTTACTTGGCAGACGTCATCGAAGTAAAAATTTCATATTTGAAATAAGGATGACGAGAACAACCTATATATCGATTTTCAGCCAAATCGGTGCAAGTCTAAGCTCGGCCTTCGGCCTCGCAAGTTACTAACATGGCTCGGCCTGCGGCCTCGCCTAGCGCTCGCCCTGCGGGCTCGCGCACCGTCCACTCGGCCTACGGCCTCGCGGCCCGAAAGTTCGGCCTTCGGCCTCACCAGAAGCTCGCCCTTCGGGCTCGCTACACGGCCAGTAGGACAATTACTCCAAATTCAGTTGAAAATCCCAAAAAAACTCCTAAAACAGACGACATTGTAAGGTCAAATACTCCAAATAATGTATGAAGAATGAGAGTAGCACATTTGACAGGTGTCATTCGACTGCTCTCCCGATTCCCTATGACATTTGTTCAAACACCCCAAACCTATCTCTTACCGTTTTCGAGATACGTAGTCCAGCTTTACTTGGCAGGCGTCATTTCTAGGGTTTTTAATTTTTTCCCTACTCAGCTAAACCCCTTAGTCATTTTCGTAATACATTACTTTAACCGTACTCAACTTTTTCTGGTAGAACCAGCTACTTTTTTGAGGGATCGAAGGATTTTGTATGGCGGCCATTTTGAAATCCGCCATTTTGGATTTTTGACAAATGTCATCCGACTGCTCTCCCGATTCCCTATGACATTTGGTCAAGCACCCCCTACCTATATCTTACCGTTTCAGAGATACGCTATCCAATTTTACTTGGCAGACGACATCTTAGAGTTTTCGGATTTTTCCCATACTCACACAAACCCCCTCTACACTTTTCCCATACATCACTTACTTCCTTCTCGACTCCTTCTGGGAGAACAATGATGTCAGTCAGTGAATCAGTCAGTCAGTCAGTCAGTGTACGGTAATCGAGCTTTATATATTATTTAGCTCGGCCTCACGGCCTCGCTTCAGCAGGCTCGGATCACTTTGTATGGCGGCCATCTTGAAATCCGCCATTTTGGATTTTTGACAGGTGTCACTCGACTGCTCTCCCGATTCCCTATGACATTTGTTCAAACACCCCCAACCTATCTTGCATCGTTTTCGAGATACGTCATTCATCTTTACTTGGCAGGCGTCTTTTTAATGATTTTCGATTTTTCTCATACTCACTAAAACCCCCCGAACATTTTTGCCATACTTCATTTTTACCCTACTCTGCTCCTTCTAGGAGAACATTTATGTCAATCAGTCAGTCAGTCAGTGAGTGGTAATCGAGCTTTATATATTATAAATAAACTAGTATTTCGGGCAGTGTGCGGGCCGCATGCGGCCCGCATTTATCGTTATGCAATTTTAGACTATATCAAAACACCTAATACATAAAAAAAAAATGTTCAAAACTGCAATAGAAATATGAAATCCCAAATAAACTTGTAATACAGTAGAGAAACATACTGTAGCTACTAAAGCAGATTCACCCTACTGCCATAAAAAGGTGGTACGGGCAGAATGGTACCAAGGTTCTGAGTCACTTTTGTTAAGGAACCCCACTCGTAGGTGCTTCGGTTACCGCGGGCAGTTGCCATGGAGACCAGTCGGAGACGTGGAAAAAACTCTCAAGTCGGAGCTCGGCCTTCGGCCTCGCAAGTTACTAATACGGCTCGGCCTACGGCCTCGCCAAGCGCTCGCCCTTCGGGCTCACGCACCCTACGCTCGGCCTTCGGCCTCGCGAGCCGAAAGTTCGGCCTTCGGCCTCACCGGGAGCTCGCCCTTCGGGCTCGCTATACACTAAAATTGGACAGTAACTCCAAATTCAGTCAAAAATCCCTACAAAAACTCCTAATACAGTCGAAAATTAAGGAAAAACACTCCAAATGCAGTATAAAGAATGATAGGAGCACGTAAGACACATCCAAAATGTCATTCGACTGCTCTCCTTATTCCCTATGACATATTTTCAAAAACCCCCTACCTATCTATTACCGTTTTCGAGATTCGTGATTTATCTACACTTGGCAGACGTCATCGAAAAAAAAATTTCATATTTGGAATAAGGACGTCCAGAACAACCTAGATATGAAATTTAAGCCAAATCGGAGTACTTCTTTTTACTTGGCAGACGTCATCGAAAAAAAAAATTTTGATTTGGAATAAGGACACCCAGAACCACCTAAATATCGAGTTTCAGCCAAATCGGAGTAACATGTTTTACTTGGCAGACGTCATCGAAAAAAAATTTTAGATTTGGAATAAGGACACCCAGAACCACCTAAATATCGAGTTTCAGCCAAATCGGAGTAACTTGTTTTACTTGGCAGACGTCATCGAAAAAAAAAATTTAGATTTGGAATAAGGACACCCAGAACCACCTAAATATCGAGTTTCAGCCAAATCGGAGTAACTTGTTTTACTTGGCAGACGTCATCGAAAAAAAATTTTTAGATTTGGAATAAGGACACCCAGAACCACCTAAATATCGAGTTTCAGCCAAATCGGAGTAATTTTTTTTACTTGGCAGACGTCATCGAAGTAAAAATTTCATATTTGAAATAAGGATGACGAGAACAACCTATATATCGATTTTCAGCCAAATCGGTGCAAGTCTAAGCTCGGCCTTCGGCCTCGCAAGTTACTAACATGGCTCGGCCTGCGGCCTCGCCTAGCGCTCGCCCTGCGGGCTCGCGCACCGTCCACTCGGCCTACGGCCTCGCGGCCCGAAAGTTCGGCCTTCGGCCTCACCAGAAGCTCGCCCTTCGGGCTCGCTACACGGCCAGTAGGACAATTACTCCAAATTCAGTTGAAAATCCCAAAAAAACTCCTAAAACAGACGACATTGTAAGGTCAAATACTCCAAATAATGTATGAAGAATGAGAGTAGCACATTTGACAGGTGTCATTCGACTGCTCTCCCGATTCCCTATGACATTTGTTCAAACACCCCAAACCTATCTCTTACCGTTTTCGAGATACGTAGTCCAGCTTTACTTGGCAGGCGTCATTTCTAGGGTTTTTAATTTTTTCCCTACTCAGCTAAACCCCTTAGTCATTTTCGTAATACATTACTTTAACCGTACTCAACTTTTTCTGGTAGAACCAGCTACTTTTTTGAGGGATCGAAGGATTTTGTATGGCGGCCATTTTGAAATCCGCCATTTTGGATTTTTGACAAATGTCATCCGACTGCTCTCCCGATTCCCTATGACATTTGGTCAAGCACCCCCTACCTATATCTTACCGTTTCAGAGATACGCTATCCAATTTTACTTGGCAGACGACATCTTAGAGTTTTCGGATTTTTCCCATACTCACACAAACCCCCTCTACACTTTTCCCATACATCACTTACTTCCTTCTCGACTCCTTCTGGGAGAACAATGATGTCAGTCAGTGAATCAGTCAGTCAGTCAGTCAGTGTACGGTAATCGAGCTTTATATATTATAATAACTAGTTTTTCGGGCAGTGTGCGGGCCGCATGCGGCCCGCATCTATCTTGAGTCATTTGGAAATTTCACATAAACCCCTAATACTTTAAGAAAAAGAATGTTCAAAACTCCAATGGAAGTATGAAATCCCATAAAAACTCTCAATACAATAAAGAACCATACTGCAGCCACTAAAGCAAATTCACCCTACTGCCACAAAAAGGTGGTACGGGCAGAATGGGACCAAGGTTCTGAGTCACTTTTGTGAAGGAACCCCACTCGTAGGTGCTTCGGTTACCGCGGGCAGTTGCTATGGAGACCAGTCGGAGATGTGGAAAATAATCTCAAGTCGGAGCTCGGCCTTCGGCCTCGCAAGTTACTAACACGGCTCGGCCTGCGGCCTCGCAAAGCACTCGCCCTTCGGGCTCGCGCATCATACGCTCGGCCTTCGGCCTCGCGGACCGAAAGTTCGGCCTTCGGCCTCACCAGAAGCTCGCCCTTCGGGCTCGCAACTTCACTAATGTAGGACAGTTACTCCAAATTCAGTCGAAAATCCCACAAAAACTCCTAATACAGTCGAAAATATAGGGTAAATCACTCCAAATGCAGTATAAAGAATGATAGGAGCACGTGGGTCACATCCAAATTGTCGGATTTCAAGACGGCCACCATACAAACTGCTCCGCCCCTACTGAAGCTCGGCCTAAAGGCCTCGCTTCAGCAGGCTCGGATCACTTTGTATGGCGGCCATCTTGAAATCCGCCATTTTGGATTTTTGACAGGTGTCATTCGACTGCTCTCCCGATTCCCTATGACATTTGTTCAAACACCCCCTACCTATCTCGTACCGTTTTTGAGATACGTCATCCATCTTTACTTGGCAGGCGTCTTTTTAATGATTTTCGATTTTTCTCATACTCACCAAAACCCTCCGAACATTTTTGCTATTCTTCATTTTTACCCTACTCTGCTCCTTCTAGGAGAACATTTATGTCAGTGAGTCAGTCAGTCAGTCAGTGGTAATCGAGCTTTATATATTATAAACTAGTATTTCGGGCAGTGTGCGGGCCGCATGCGGCCCGCATCTATCTTGAGTCAGTAGGAACTGTCATAAAAGCACGTTATACATTACAAAAAAAAAGTTCAAACCTCCAATAGAAGTATGAAATCCCATATAAACTCTTAATACAATAAGGAACCAAACTGTATCCACCAAACCAGATTAACCCTACTGCCATAAAAAGGTGGTACGGGCAGAATGGTACCAAGGTTCTGAGTCACTTTTGTTAAGGAACCCCACTCGTAGGTGCTTCGGTTACCGCGGGCAGTTGCCATGGAGACCAGTCGGTGACGTGGAAAATACTCTCAAGTCAGAGCTCGGCCTTCGGCCTCGCAAGTTACTAATACGGCTCGGCCTACGGCCTCGCCGAGCGCTCGCCCTTCGGGCTCACGCAACCTACGCTCGGCCTTCGGCCTCGCGAGCCGAAAGTTCGGCCTTCGGCCTCACCGGGAGCTCGCCCTTTGGGCTCGCTATACACTAAAGTTGGACAGTAACTCCAAATTCAGTCAAAAATCCCACAAAAACTCCTAATACAGTCGAAAATTAAGGAAAAACACTCCAAATGCAGTATAAAGAATGATAGGAGCACGTAAGACACATCCAAAATGTCATTCGACTGCTCTCCTTATTCCCTATGACATATTTTCAAAAACCCCGTACCTATCTATTACCGTTTTCGAGATACGTGATTTATCTGCACTTGGCAGACGTCATCGAAAAAAAAATTTCATATTTGGAATAAGGACGTCCAGAACATCCTAGATATAAAATTTAAGCCAAATCGGAGTACTTTTTTTTACTTGGCAGACGTCATCGGAAAAAAAAAATTTGTTTTGGAATAAGGACACCCAGAACCACCTAAATATCGAGTTTCAGCCAAATCGGAGTAACTTTTTTTACTTAGCAGACGTCATCGAAAAAAAAAATTTTGATTTGGAATAAGGAGACCCAGAACCACCTAAATATCGAGTTTCAGCCAAATCGGAGTAACTTTTTTTACTTGGCAGACGTCATCGAAACAAAAATTTTTGATTAAGAATAAGGACGTCCAGAACCACATAAATATCGAGTTTCAGCCAAATCGGAGTAACTTTTTTTACTTGGCAGACGTCATCGAAATAAAAATTTCATATTTGGAATAAGGATGACGAGAACAACCTATATATCGATTTTAAGCCAAATCGGTGCAAGTCTGAGCTCGGCCTTCGGCCTCGCAAGTTACTAAGACGGCTCGACCTGCGGCCTCGCGCACCGTCCACTCGGCCTACGGCCTCGCGGCCCGAAAGTTCGGCCTTCGGCCTCACCAAAAGCTCGCCCTTCGGGCTCGCTACACTGACAGTAGGACAATTACTCTAAATTGAGTTGAAATTCCCACAAACACTCCTAATACAGTCGACATTGTAAGGTTAAATACTCCAAATAATGTATGAAGAATGAGAGTAGCACATTTGACAGGTGTCATTCGACTGCTCTCCCGATTCCCTATTACATTTGTTCAAACACCCCCAACCTATCTCTTACCGTTTTCGAGATACGTAGTAGAGCTTTACTTGGCAGGCGTCATTTCTAGGGTTTTTAATTTTTCCCCTACTGAGCTAAACCCCTTTGTCATTTTCGTAATACATTACTATACCCGTACTCAACTCTTACTGGTAGAACCAGCTACTTTTTTGAGGGATCGAAGGATTTTGTATGGCGGCCATTTTGAATTCCGCCATTTTGGATTTTTGACAAATGTCATCCGACTGCTCTCCTGATTCCCTATGACATTTGGTCAAGCACCCCCTACCTATCTTTTACCGTTTCAGAGATACGCCATCCAATTTTACTTGGCAGACGTCATCTTTGAGTTTTCGGATTTTTCCCATACTCACACAAACCCCCTCTACACTTTTCCCATACATCACATTCTTCCTACTCGACTCCTTCTGGGAGAACAATGATGTCAGTCAGTCAGTCAGTCAGTCAGTCAGTCAGTCAGTCAGTGTACGGTAATCCAGCTTTATATATTATAAATAATAACTAGTTTTTCGGGCAGTGTGCGGGCCGCATGCGGCCCGCATCTATCTTGAGTCAGTAGGAACTGTCAAAAAAAACCTAATACGTTAAGAGAAAATAAGTTCAAAAATCTAATAGAAGTATGAAATCCCATATAAACTGTCAATACACTAAAGAACCATACTGTAGCCACCAAACCAGATTCACCCTACTGCCATAAAAAGGTGGTACGGGCAGAATGGGACCAGGGTTCCGAGTCACTTTTCTGCCGTCCGTTAACTAAAAGGTCGCTAAGCCACAAAACCAAGTTTTGAGATATGAGCATAAAACGGTGGTAAAATTTAAAATTGATGCTGTTTTATAGGTGTTGGTCGCAGAAACATTCTTGAAATATCCAAAGAAAGCTCTTTTTATATTCTATCAAATATAGCAATATATATCTGCAATAATTAGTTCTAAATAGACAAAAAACTCGTTTGGCCTTCTAGCCATGTAATAATTGCTTAATTTACCATTTATATACTACACTAAAAAGCCACTAAGTATACCCTAGTGACCTTTTAGACTAGCAATTGTCTATAAATATATGCACAGTTTTTTTATGTTATGAAGTTATATGCAAAATCTACACTAAAAAGACGCAAAGTTATTTAACGACTTTTTTGTTAAATATTAACGAATTTCAAAGATATCCAACCCAAGCTAGAATGTCGTTATAGTTTTTTAACTATTATGTAGTCTAGTTTTGTAATTTATCGTTGTTTTTGTGATTATACAACAGCATATTATCTTTAAATTACTACACTAAATGGCAGTTAAATGAGAAACCTTGAAATTAAACGACTATTTAGTTAAGTATTTTAAAATGGCCATTTCAAGTGAGGCACAAGAAAAAACGTTATGTATCAAAATAAAATAAACGCAATGTGTTAATTATTCGTAAATTTAAGTTAAATGACAGAATTTTTAACACATAATTGCTTAGAATCTATTTTCCTAGGAAACAAAACAACTCAGTTACTATAAATAACATTTAAATCTTTAAAACATCGTATTTTAAAAGTAGAAATTACACACGCATATTTAGAATGACAATTGCAAACACCACAAAGAAAATTAAATGCTTATTATTAGATTATACATCCAGGAATGTAAAATGATTAAATATTAATGATTATTTAAAATAATATTTCATAATTAATAAATTGAGGTCTTGCTTTTATAAAAATCCAAATCACTGCTAGAACAGTACAAGTAAAAATATGAGAATAAATTTCAATAAAAATACTTTCACAAGGAACAAATGAATGGAAGTGTTGGAAGGGGAAAACCTAGGCGAACATTTCGAAATCAGATTGAATACGTTCTGAAAAAAGGCCAGGTGAAGGTTACCCTAAACCGACGCTTATGTATGATAAGATTGATGAGTGACATGAATGTATATGAAACGAAAGAGATATGTAAGGATCGTAGTAAATGAAAATATGTGGTATCTGCCTACCCCTACGGGAAAGAGGCGTGATGTTATGTATGTGTGTATTTAAAAATACTTTCGTAAGTATGAACTCTTTGTACCTACACTTTAATGTCTATAATAAGTAATACTTAAATATTAGTCTATGAAGGCACATTAAATCAGTATTTAAGTTATTTAGTTGAGCATATTTTTATTTCCAGGATCATGTTCATAACTTGTAGGTAAATTTCTCCATAATAATAGTTTATATGGGTATATTATTCAGGCTAGTTTGTGTATGATACCATCTATTCTTTGTTTTTGTTGATATCTTTCGGGATGGTCCGAAAGGTGATTGACAAGGCTCTTGGATTTTCTAAAGTATCTATATTACATGAACTGTAATGTTGTAAATTCGTCTTAAAAATCATTTTTGTATCGAAGACCAAAGTTTTTATGTTTCAAAGTAAACTGAACCATGTTCTTAGATAACCTCTGGGGTTTGGTTTTTGTATGCACCTGTCGGAGGTGTAATTATATGAGTTAATAAAATATTGTGATGTAAGTGATACAACTGTCACTTTTCCATTATTTATGGAAGCTATTGCATCAATAAAAATCTATAAAATCGTAGAGTTTACCCTTCTTTTTCACTGCCAGTTCAACTTGATGATGCATTTGGTCAGCGCTCATAAAAGTACGCCCAGGTCAGAAAAAATAGTAAGACATTGTTGCTGTCGTTGTTATGTCAGTGTTCACCAAGTGAACTAGCAACGAAAACATTAACCAATTTTTATTTTGGGCACTGCAATTGTCAAGCCAAGTGTTCAAATTTTGAACATCACGTTATTCGCACTCACGAAGTCTTCCTGTTTCCTTCCTGAGATCCCATCAAGCCAAATAACAGTCACCGGTCCAATTTCAGAGGTTATTTTTCCAACAGGCGCAAAAGTTTGGTTAAAGGCGACAAGTCTCTGACAGAAAATATCCAATTTCAGTGTATTCATTCTCGGTAATATTATATAACTTTAGTAATTAAACAACTTCAAACGGTTTAAATCATACACATAAAATCGTGGTCACGGGGTGATCACACTGCAAAGTGTTTGAAACGCTGGGACAAAAATAATGATAAATATACGCGATTTAAACCATTTATATGTGTAATAGTCGCGAAAACCTAAGACAACATTAGATAACTTTTTCCAAATCTGAGGTGAAAATTATTTGATTATCACTTTGTTGCAAATTTTTACGTGAATCATAAAGTTGTCTTACTTCTATATAATTACCATGACTAACAAACTCAACATCTGCCTACTCTTTCCGGGATATATAAATGTGATGATATGACGATATGTTTTTATTAAATAAAGAAATACTACGACATGATTCAAGTTATGGAAATTATCATATTCACCGCGAAACATATTGTTAAACTACGGTTTTACCCGTGTGGTGATGAAAAATAGTATCTCCATACCAAATTTCATCCAATACTCTCCAGCCGTTTAGGCGAAACAAACATCCATACCTAAACACAATCTTTCGCGTTAATAATATTACTAAGGATTGATTGATACACAAAAACCTCGCTACAGACGACTTAATTTCCGAGAAAGGAGGCAGCGGTAACATTTCTTCCCGCTCCTCGCTTGTTTTGTTTGCGCGGTACGTAAGAATCAATGAAATATCTGTTCCACACGTTAATATAGCAAATAGGTACACCTACTTTGCACTTAGAGTCGTTAATAGCAATAGAACTCGGTTGATTATAGTAATACCACTATTATTTTCATACCAATAGACATAAACCGTGCCAAGCTAACAAAACTAGCAATAATAATATAACTTAGCAAGAAATATTCGCCACCATTGAAACCATTTGACGTCAATCAAAACCTGCCCGGTGACGTATGTCCACCCGATATAGACCTAGGTGACACTCAACTAGAGTGCGTGCGGGGCAGGTCGAAACGTGAGAGCAAATTGCGACTTTTTAGCTAAGTATTGTCGCTTAACGTAATTTTTGCTAAGGATGTGTACGCAAAATGTTGTTTATGGAATAATTTGAAGGCGCTTTGATTTTTGAGTAAAGTAAATCATTAGGTTTTAAAACAGCCATCCTACGCTATAAAGCCGTTATCAGAGTTTAACGTTCATAGAGTGTAGTTTTTTTGTGAAACTGCTTTATAGTGTAGGATTACCAACATTATTTAGCTATGAAATCAAAAACTTAAAGATAGCATTATTATTTTAACGACTATATAGCCTAGTAAAGTGAAATAACGTCTTTTTTGTTATGTGACGAATGTAACAATTTTACTATGATAATGTCGTTAAGGGCTGTATGTGATCGTGTAGCTAAATATTGCAGGTTAACGTCAATTTAGCTTTGTAAAATATGTTTTTATCCACATTTAACGGCCTTTTTACTAGACCTATCTCTTGATTCTAAAAGGTGATAAAAATTATTCCAAGACAGATCGATAGAGAATTTTTTTCTGTATAGGATGACATTTAAAGCTCAAAATCGACCCCCTGTGGCTTAACGACCTTTTAGTCAACGGTAGGCAGTTTTGTTAAGGAACCCCACTCGTAGGTGCTTTGGTTATCGCGGGCAGTTGCCATGGAGACCAGTCGGAGACGTGGAAAATACTCTCAAGTCGGAGCTCGGCCTTCGGCCTCGCAAGTTACTAATACGGCTCGGCCTACGGCCTCGCCAAGCGTTCGCCCTTCGGGCTCACGCACCATACGCTCGGCCTTCGGCCTCGCGGACCGAAAGTTCGGCCTTCGGCCTCACCAGGTAATTGCCCTTTGGGCTCGCTATACACTAATGTAGGACAGTTACTCCAAATTCAGTCCAAAATCCCACAAAAACTCCTAATACAGTCGAAAATATAAGGTAATACACTCCAAATGCAGTATAAAGAATGATAGGAGCACCTGGGACAAATCCAAAATGGCGGATTTCAAGACGGCCCCCATACAAACTGCTCCGCCCCTACTGAAGCTCGGCCTGACGGCCTCGCTTCAGCAGGCTCGGATCAATTTGTATGGCGGCCATCTTGAAATCCGCCATTTTGGATTTTTGACAGATGTCATCCGGCTGCTCTCTCGATTCCCTATGACATTTGTTCAAACACCCCCTACCTATCTTGTACCGTTTTTGAGATACGCCATACATCTTCACTTGGCAGGCGTCTTTTTAATGATTTTCGATTTTTCTCATACTCACCGAAACTACCCGAACATTTTTGCCATACATCACGTTGTTCCTACTCGTCTCCTTCTAGGAGAACATTTATGTCAATCAGTCAGTGGTAATCGAGCTTTATATAATATAAACTAGTATTTCGGGCAGTGTGCGGGCCGCATGCGGCCCGCATCTATTTTGAGTCAGTAGGAACTGTCACGAAAACACCTCATACAAAAAAAAAATATGTTCTAAACTCCTATAGAAGTATGAAATCCCATATAAACTCTCAATACAATAAAGAACCATACTGTAGCCACTAAAACAGATTCACCCTACTGCTATAAAAAGGTGGTACGGGCAGAATAGTACCAAGGTTCTGAGTCACTTTTGTTAAGGAACCCCACTCGTAGGTGCTTCGGTTACCGCGGGCAGTTGCCATGGAGACCAGTCGGAGATACGGAAAATACTCTCAAGTCGGAGCTCGGCCTTCGGCCTCGCAAGTTACTAACACGGCTCGGCCTGCGGCCTCGCCAAGCGCTCGCCCTTCGGGCTCACGCACCATACGCTCGGCCTTCGGCCTCGCGAGACGAAAGTTCGGCCTTCGGCCTCACCAGCAGCTCGCCCTACGGGCTCGCTACTACACTAATGTAGGACAGTAACTCCAAATTCAGTCAAAAATCCCACAAAAACTCCTAATACAGTCGAAAATATAAGGTAAAACACTCCAAATGCAGTATAAAGAATGATAGGAGCACGTAAGACAAATCCAAAATGTCGGATTTCAAGACGGCCACCATAAAAACTGCTCCGCCCCTACTGAAGCTCGGCCTAACGGCCTCGCTTCAGCAGGCTCGGATCACTTTGTATGGCGGCCATCTTGAAATCCGCCATTTTGGATTTTTGACAGGTGTCATTCGACTGCTCTCCCGGTTCCCTATGACATTTGTTCAAACACCTCCTATCTATCTCTTACCGTTTTTGAGATATGTTATCCATCTTTACTTGGCAGGCGTCTTTTTAATGATTTTCGATTTTTCTCATACTCACCAAAACCCCCCAAACATTTTTGCCATACATCACTGTGCTCCTACTCGTCTCCTTCTAGGAGAACATTTATGTCAATGAGTCAGTGAGTCAGTCAGTGGTAATCGAGCTTTATATATTATAACTAGTATTTCGGGCAGTGTGCGGGCCGCATGCGGCCCGCATCTATCTTTAGTCATTTGAAAATTTCACAGAAACACCTAATACGTAAAAAAAAGTGTGTTCAAAACTCCAATAGAAGTATGAAATCCCATATAAACTCTCAATACACTAAAGAACCATACTGTAGCCACCAAACCAGATTCACCCTACTGCCATAAAAAGGTGGTACGGGCAGAATAGGACCAGGGTTCCGAGTCACTTTTGTTAAGGAACCCCACTCGTAGGTGCTTTGGTTATCGCGGGCAGTTGCCATGGAGACCAGTCGGAGACGTGGAAAAAACTCTCAAGTCGGAGCTCGGCCTTCGGCCTCGCAAGTTACTAATACCGCTCGGCCTACGGCCTCGCCAGGCGCTCGCCCTTCGGGCTCGCGCATCATACGCTCGGCCTTCGGCCTCGCGGACCGAAAGTTCGGCCTTCGGCCTCACCAGGAGCTCGCCCTTCGAAATCGCTACTACAATAACGTAGAACAGTAACTCCAAATTCAGTCGAAAATCCCACAAAAACTCCTAATACAGTCGAAAATATAAGGTAAAACACTCCAAATGCAGTATAAAGAATGATAGGAGCACGTGGGTCACATCCAAAATGTCGGATTTTAAGACGGCCACCATACAAACTGCTCCGCCCCTACTGAAGCTCGGCCTAAAGGCCTCGCTTCAGCAGGCTCGGATCATTTTGTATGGCGGCCATCTTGAAATCCGCCATTTTGGATTTTTGACAGGTATCATTCGACTGCTCTCCCGATTCCCTATGACATTTGTTCAAACACCCCCTACCTATCATGTACCGTTTTTGAGATATGTCATCCATCTTTACTTGGCAGGCGTCTTTTTAATGATTTTCGATTTTTCTCATACTCACCAAAACCCCCCGAACATTTTTGCCATACTTCATTTTTACCCTACTCTGCTCCTTCTAGGAGAACATTTATGTCAGTGAGTCAGTCAGTCAGTCAGTGGTAATCGAGCTTTATATATTATAAACTAGTATTTCGGGCAGTGTGCGGGCCGCATGCGGCCCGCATCTATCTTTAGTCATTTGAAAATTTCACAGAAACACCTAATACGTGAAAAAAAGTGTGTTCAAAACTCCAATAGAAGTATGAAATCCCATATAAACTCGCAATACAATAAAGAACCATACTGTAGCCACTATAGCAAATTCACCCTACCGCCATAAAAAGGTGGTACGGGCAGAATGGTACCAAGGTTCAGAGTCACTTTTGTTAAGGAACCCCACTCGTAGGTGCTTCGGTTACCGCAGGCAGTTGCCATGGAGACCAGTCTGTGACGTGGAAAATACTCTCAAGTCGGAGCTCGGCCTTCGGCCTCGCAAGTTACTAACACGGCTCGGCCTGCGGCCTCGCCAAGCGCTCGCCCTTCGGGCTCACGCACCCTACGCTCGGCCTTCGGCCTCGCGAGCCGAAAGTTCGGCCTTCGGCCTCACCGGGAGCTCGCCCTTCGGGCTCGCTATACACTAAAGTTGGACAGTAACTCCAAATTCAGTCAAAAATCCGACAAAAACTCCTAATACAGTCGAAAATTTACGAAAAACACTCCAAATGCAGTATAAAGAATGATAGGAGCACGTAAGACATATCCAAAATGTCATTCGACTGCTCTCCTTATTCCCTATGACATATTTTCAAAAACCCCTTACCTATCTATTACCGTTTTCGAGATACGTGATTTATCTGCACTTGGCAGACGTCATCGAAAAAAAAATTTCATATTTGGAATAAGGACGTCCAGAACAACCTAGATATAAAATTTAAGCCAAATCGGAGTACTTTTTTTTACTTGGCAGACGTCATCGAAAAAAAAATTTTTGATTTGAAATAAGGACACCCAGAACCAGCTAAATATCGAGTTTCAGCCAAATCGGAGTAACTTTTTTTACTTGGCAGACGTCATCGAAAAAAAAATTTTAGATTTGGAATAAGGACACCCAGAACCACCTAAATATCGAGTTTCAGCCAAATCGGAGTAACTTTTTTTACTTGGCAGACGTCATCGAAAAAATTTTTTTTCATTTGGAATAAGGACGTCCAGAACCACAAAAATATTGAGTTTCAGCCAAATCGGAGTAACTTTTTTTACTTGGCAGACGTCATCGAAATAAAAATTTCATATTTGAAATAAGGATGACGAGAACAACCTATATATCGATTTTCAGCCAAATCGGTGCAAGTCTGAGCTCGGCCTTCGGCCTCGCAAGTTACTAACATGGCTCGGCCTGCGGCCTCGCCTAGCGCTCGCCCTACGGGCTCGCGCACCGTCCACTCGGCCTACGGCCTCGCGGCCCAAAAGTTCGGCCTTCGGCCTCACCAGAAGCTCGCCCTTCGGGCTCGCTACACGGCCAGTAGGACAATTACTCCAAATTCAGTTGAAAATCCCACAAAAACTCCTAATACAGTCGACATTGTAAGGTCAAATACTCCAAATGCAGTATAAAGAATGAGAGGAGCACGTTTGACAGGTGTCATTCGACTGCTCTCCCGATTCCCTATGACATTTGTTCAAACACCCCCAACCTATCTCTTACCATTTTCGAGATACGTAGTCCAGCTTTACTTGGCAGGCGTCATTTCTAGGGTTTTTAATTTTTTCCCTACTCAGCTAAGCCCCTTTGTCATTTTCGTAATACATTACTATAACCGTACTCAACTCTTTCTGGTAGAACCAGCTACTTTTTTGAGGGATCGAAGGATTTTGTATGGCGGCCATTTTGAAATCCGCCATTTTGGATTTTTGACAAATGTCATCCGACTGCTCTCCCAATTCCCTATGACATTTGGTCAAGCACCCCCTACCTATCTTGTACCGTTTCAGAGATACGCCATCCAATTTTACTTGGCAGACGTCATCTTTGAGTTTTCGGATTTTTCCCATACTCACACAAACCCCCTCTACACTTTTCCCATACATCACATTCTTCCTACTCGACTCCTTCTGGGAGAACAATGATGTCAGTCAGTCAGTCAGTCAGTCAGTCAGTCAGTCAGTCAGTGTACGGTAATCCAGCTTTATATATTATAAATAACTAGTATTTCGGGCAGTGTGCGGGCCGCATGCGGCCCGCATTTATCGTTATGCAGTACTAAACAATACCTTAACACCTTATACATTAAAAAAAAACAACAAAATTCCATAACAGTATGAAATCCTATATAAACTCTCAATACAATAAAGAACCATACTGTAGCCACTAAAGCAAATTCACCCTACTGCCATAAAAAGGTGGTACGGGCAGAATAGGACCAAGGTTCTGAGTCACTTTTGTTAAGGAACCCCACTCGTAGGTGCTTCGGTTACCGCGGGCAGTTGCCATGGAGACCAGTCGGTGACGTGGAAAATACTCTTGAGTCGGAGCTCGGCCTTCGGCCTCGCAAGTTACTAACACGGCTCGGCCTGCGGCCTCGCCAAGCGCTCGCCCCTCGGGCTCGCGCATCATACGCTCGGCCTTTGGCCTCGCGGACCGAAAGTTCGGCCTTCGGCCTCACCAGAAGCTCGCCCTTCGGGCTCGCAACTTCACTAATGTAGGACAGTTACTCCAAATTCAGTCGAAAATCCCAAAAAAACTCCTAATACAGTCGAAAATATAGGGTAAATCACTCCAAATGCAGTATAAAGAATGATAGGAGCACGTGGGTCACATCCAAAATGTCGGATTTCAAGACGGCCACCATACAAACTGCTCCGCCCCCACTGAAGCTCGGCCTAACGGCCTCGCTTCAGCAGGCTCGGACCACTTTGTATGGCGGCCATCTTGAAATCCGCCATTTTGGATTTTTGACAGGTGTCATTCGACTGAACTTCTGATTCCCTATGACATTTGTTTAAACACCCCCTACCTATCTTGTACCGTTTTTGAGATATGTCATCCATCTTTACTTGGCAGGCGTCTTTTTTATGATTTTCGATTTTTCTTATACTCACCTAAACCCCCCGAACATTTTTGCCATACAACATTTTAACTCTACTCTGCTCCTTCTAGGAGAACATTTATGTCAATGAGTCAGTGAGTGGTAATCGAGCTTTATATATTATAAATAACTAGTATTTCGGGCAGTGTGCGGGCCGCATGCGGCCCGCATTTATCGTTATACAGTACTAAACTATACCTTGACCCCTTTTACATTAAAAAAAAATAAGTTCAAAACTCCAATAGAAGTATGAAATCCCAAATAAACTGTCCATACAATAAAGAACCATACTGTAGCCACTAAAGCAGATTCACCCTACTGCCATAAAAAGTTGGTACGGGCAGAATGGTACCAAGGTTCTTAATCACTTTTGTTTAGGAATCCTACTCGTAGGTGCTTCGGTTACCGCAGGCAGTTGCCATGGAGACCAGTCGGTGACGTGGAAAATACCCTCGAGTCGGAGCTCGGCCTTCGGCCTCGCAAGTTACTAATACGGCTCGGCCTGCGGCCTCGCCAAGCGCTCGCCCTTCGGGCTCACGCACCATACGCTCGGAATAAACAATGGAAAAAACAATGGATATCTTTAGATGTTTTTATTCATGAAAACTTTAGATATTTTTTACTCGTCATCATATACCTAATCATAACTTGTGAACATAGAAGACAGCTGAACCCTCAGGTAATAGGTTATGTTTTTTTTTATGAAGGATAGGTTAGCCTATTCCTACTAACTCAGTCACCTTACCGTCAAGGTGATGTGGTAGAAGATGTTGTACAGGCTAACCTAGAATTACTGGCTTTCAATAACAGCTACCGAACACACTGTTAGGTGCTTGGCGACAGATTTTCTACTTAAGGGTAGTAGCTAGCCAGGCGGACATTCGCAAAATGCCCTACCACCATGCTATAACAAATGCCACCCTAAGAAGACAACCAGGAGCGACTGCTTAACGTGCCTTCCCATACCGTGGGACACGAGTAAATTTTTTTACCAAAAAATGGAACCGACTTCAACACTTAAATGTGTGAAATAACTTGTAGAAGTTGGTACTATGATGTTTTTTTTTTTTTTTTTTTTATCTTATTATGATGGAGCAAGCGCGAGGCCCACCTAATGTAAAGCAGTATCCTCTGCCTATAACAGATGCATTTCATCACAACTCACGAATTGCACTGCGCCCATCAGCTGGAGACATACCTGTTAAGTCTCATTTTGCCTGTTATTTCACTGGCTCTCAAGGACTGCTGCCGGAACACACCGTTAGGTGCTTGGCGACAAATTTTCTACTTGAGGGTGGTCGCTAGCCAGGCGGGCATTCGCAAAATGCCCTTCCACCATGCGGTGAAGCTCAAGCTCTGGGCGGGATTCGAACCATGGACCTGCTGCGTGGCAGTCCATAGCCAATGCCATTGAGCCATCACTGCTTCAAAAACTGGTTCAAAAGTACCTATTATCACAATATTGTGCGCATGGTAACGACTTTGGACTTTGACAAGTTATTTTAGTGACCACACGAGAAGCATCAGTTTTCATAAAAAAAAAACAAATTGGACTCAAGCAGTCACAAGTTCCGAGGTAACAAACATTAAAAAAACAGACGAATTGAGTACCTACTTCTTGGAAAAGTCTGTAAAATACAAAGTTTCTTCAATCCTGCCGATTACTAAGTTTAAGCAAGATTTTTTCCAATTATTGTTCTATTGTAAAATGTTACTATGTTCTCCAGTTCCTACAAAGTACATAAAAATCAGCTGGAGCATATATTGTAAACGGTGCGATGAGATTTATTTCGGGAGTGGGTCGATGCGTCCAATTGAAGTCGCTATACTCTCTAAATGCCGTTCGACCGAACGTAAAATGTATGAATGTGTTTAGGAAGGAATGGCGTCACCCAGAAAACTTCATATTCTATTACATAATATCGTTCGATTCATTCGTCAGTGCTTTGATTGACGCCATGTACCTTGTTGTAGCTTAGTCCACTCTACTGATAGCTGTAGGTATATAGGTAGTATACGTATATCGTATATTTATAACTATCTAAGATGCCAAAATCATATGGGTAAATAATTTTGACTTAGAAAGGGAATATAATAACATACTACGCACTAGTATACCGCCGCGCTCAAACACCGCGCGATATGCGCCGACGCACCACGCACTCACACTGCGGAAATCGATATATTCTTGTCTGATATTAATGTAGTATTGCAAAATTGTGTTCGATATTTACCCGATTTTTGTTATTATAGTTAAGAGATCTCTTGTTTTTCTTTTCTTCATTTAACTATGTATACCTACTATTATTTTATGTTTGGCTCAATAACGTTTTGGTCGTAGACTGTTAGTTTGTGATGTTATGATTATAAATAAATAAAATAAATAAATATACGCGGTGCCGGATTATCCATATACCTGGAAGCTACAAATGTTCGTTTTTATTCTTTTTTGGTTGTTTTTTTAATCCGTCTTTATGCCTTTATTAACAAAATACTACGAACTATATATACAACACTACAGCTACTCTTACACTTTGAAACCATTTAGACAATCTGCAAGTCATTGTAGACTCACAGGCAGTCCAAATGCTCCAGCCCACTGCTCAGTTGGGAGCGTGGCAGCATTACCCTGTTGAATTGCAATGCTTATTTGTTGTGCCAAATAGGTGCTTTGCTTCACTTGGCAGGCGTCAATTTAATGATTTTCGATTTTTCCCATACTCACCAAAACCCCCCGAACATTTTTGCCATACTTCATTTTTACCCTACTCTGCTCCTTCTAGGAGAACATTTATGTCAATGAGTCAGTGAGTGGTAATCGAGCTTTATATATTATAAACTAGTTTTTCGGGCAGTGGGCGGGCCGCATGCGGCCCGCATCTATCTTAAGTCAGTAGGAACTGTCATAAAAAAACGTTATACATAAAAAAAAAGTGTCCAAAACTCCAATAGAAGTATGAAATCCCATATAAACTCTCAATACAATAATGAACCATACTGTAGCCACTAAAGCAGATTCACCCTACTGCCATAAAAAGGTGGTACGGGCAGAATGGAACCAAGGTTCTGAGTCACTTTTGTTAAGGAACCCCATTCGTAGGTGCTTCGGTTACCGCGGGCAGTTGCCATGGAGACCAGTCGGTGACGTGGAAAATACTCTCAAGTCGGAGCTCGGCCTTCGGCCTCGCAAGTTACTAACACGGCTTGGCCTGCGGCCTCGCCAAGCGCTCGCCCTTCGGGCTCACGCACAATACGCTCGGCCTTCGGCCTCGCGAGCCGAAAGTTCGGCCTTCGGCCTCACCAGGAGCTCGCCCTTCGGGCTCGCTACTACACTAACGTAGGACAGTAACTCCAAATTCAGTCCAAAATCCCACAAAAACTCCTAATACAGTCGAAAATATAAGGTAAAACACTCCAAATGCAGTATAAAGAATGATAGGAGCACGTGGGTCACCTCCAAAATGTCGGATTTCAAGACAGCCACCATACAAACTGCTCCGCCTCTACTGAAGCTCGGCCTAACGGCCTCGCTTCAGCAGGCTCGGATCACTTTGTATGGCGGCCATCTTGAAATCCACCATTTTGGATTTTTGACAGATGTCATCCGACTGCTCTCCCAATTCCCTATGACATTTGTTCAAACACCTATCTTGTACCGTTTTTGAGATATGTCATTCATCTTTACTTGGCAGGCGTCTTTTTAATGATTTTCGATTTTTCTCATACTCACCTAAACCCGCCGAACATTTTTGCCATACTTCATTTTTACCCTACTCTGCTCCTTCTAGGAGAACATTTATGTCAGTGAGTCAGTGAGTCAGTCAGTGGTAATCGAGCCTTATATATTATAAACTAGTTATTCGGGCAGTGTGCGGGCCGCATGCGGCCCGCATCTATCTTGAGTCAGTTGAAAATTTCACAGAAACACCTAATACGTTAAAAAAAGTGTGTTCAAAACTCCAATAGAAGTATGAAATCCCATATAAACTCTCAATACAATAAAGAACCATACTGTAGCCACTAAAGCAAATTCACCCTACTGCCATAAAAAGGTGGTACGGGCAGAATGGGACCAAGGTTCTGAGTCACTTTTGTTAAGGAACCCCACACGTAGGTGCTTCGGTTACCGCGGGCAGTTGCCATGGAGACCAGTCGGAGACGTGGAAAATACTCTCAAGTCGGAGCTCAGCCTTCGGCCTCGCAAGTTACTAACACGGCTCGGCCTGCGGCCTCGCCAAGCGCTCGCCCTTCGGGCTCGCGCATCATACGCTCGGCCTTCGGCCTCGCGGACCGGAAGTTCGGCCTTCGGCCTCACCAGAAGCTCGCCCTTCGGGCTCGCTACTCCACTAATGTAGGACAGTAACTCCAAATTCAGTCAAAAATCGCACAAAAACTCCTAATTCAGTCGAAAATGAAGGCAAAACACTCCCAATGCAGTATAAAGAATGATAGGAGCACGAAAGACACATCCAAAATGTCGGATTTCAAGACGGCCACCATACAAACTGCTCCGCCCCTACTGAAGCTCGGCCTAACGGCCTCGCTTCAGCAGGCTCGGATCACTTTGTATGGCGGCCATCTTGAAATCCGCCATTTTGGATTTTTGACAGGTGTCATTCGACTGCTCTCCCGATTCCCTATGACATTTGTTCAAACACCCCCTACCTATCTCTTACCGTTTTTGAGATACGTCATCCATCATCACTTGGCAGGCGTCTTTTTAATGATTTTCGATTTTTCTCATACTCACCAAAACCACCCGAACATTTTTGCCATACTTCATTTTTACCCTACTCTGCTCCTTCTAGGAGAACATTTATGTCAGTCAGTCAGTCAGTGGTAATCGAGCTTTATATATTATAAATATAAACTAGTATTTCGGGCAGTGTGCGGGCCGCATGCGGCCCGCATTTATCGTTATGCAGTACTAAACTATACATTAACAACTTATACAATAAAATAAAAATATTTCCAAACTCCAATAAAAGTATGAAATCCCATATAAACTCTCAATACAATAAAGAAACAAACTGTAGCCACCAAACTAAATTCACCCTACTGCCATAAAAAGGTGGTACGGGCAGAATGGGACTAGGGTTCCGAGTCACTTTTGTTATGGAACCCCACTCGTAGGTGCTTCGGTTACCGCGGGCAGTTGCCATGGAGACCAGTCGGTGACGTGGAAAATACTCTCGAGTCGGAGCTCGGCCTTCGGCCTCGCAAGTTACTAACATGGCTCGGCCTGCGGCCTCGCCAAGCGCTCGCCCTTCGGGCTCACGCGCCATACGCTCGGCCTTCGGCCTCACGAGCCGAAAGTTCGGCCTTCGGCCTCACCAGGAGCTCGCCCTTCGGGCTCGCTACTACAATAACGTAGAACAGTAACTCCAAAGTCGGTCAAAAAACCTACAAAAACTCCTAATACAGTCGCAAAATTTGAGGTAAAACACTCCAAATGCAGTATAAAGAATGAGAGGAGCACGTGTGACACATCCAAAATGTCATTCGACTGCTCTCCTTATTCCCTCTGACATTTTTTCAAAATCCCCCTACCTATCTATTACCGTTTTCGAGATACGTGATTTATCTGCACTTGGCAGACGTCATCGAAAAAAAATATTCATATTTGGAATGAGGACGTCCAGAACAACCTAGATATCGAGTTTCAGCCAAATCGGGGTAACTTTTTTTACTTGGCAGACGTCATCTAAAAAAAAATTTTAGATTTGGAATAAGGACACCCAGAACCACCTAAATATCGAGTTTCAGCCAAATCGGAGTAACTTTTTTTACTTGGCAGACGTCATCGAAAATTTTTTTTTTGATTTGGAATAAGGACGTCCAGAACCACATAAATATTGAGTTTCAGCCAAATCGGAGTAACTTTTTTTACTTGGCAGACGTCATCGAAATAAAAATTTCATATTTGAAATAAGGATGACGAGAACAACCTATATATCGATTTTCAGCCAAATCGGTGCAAGTCTGAGCTCGGCCTTCGGCCTCGCAAGTTACTAACATGGCTCGGCCTGCGGTAGTATATATTATAATACTATTTATTTTCTGTGCTCGGTTACACTGTCCATAGGTCCCGGGATGGGGACCCTTATCCCGCACGTGTTAGTCGCTACTATATACGTAGGTTATTCAACCTATTTTGGTTCACATGTGTAACAAAGTATCTGTTCGACATAAATAAACGATGTCCGTAACCTTAGAAGCTATTTGGCCATAAAAAGATAATGAAAAACTATGATATGTGTGGTATAAAACTAGTTTTAAGAGCACCGACATAGTTTTTTTTTTTATGCATGATACTTTAGCCTTTGACCACTACCTCACCTGATGGTATGTGATGATGTGGTCGAAGATGTTGTTCAGGCTAACCTAGAAGTACTGGCTCTCAAGGACAGCTGCCCGAGAGAGCCCGAGTGATAAGCGTAGACGCAATGGTAATAGAACACTCAAAGGGAGAAGTTGCTGACCAACTTGGTTGCATTAAAGCCTCAGAACACCATGAGGTAGTTGTGTATGAAGACAGAGGAGAAAATCTTAGTTACCTCAAAAACCCCATACACAACAATGCAACTGATTGTTGGGGACATCCGATTCCGAGCTCAGTTACCAAAAGTGGTTCAGAAAGACTCCAAGAAAGAACAGAGGCGGAAAAAAGCCAAGAGTGTAGCCCAAAAAAGAGCAGTGGCCGAGTCGCCGCATTCCTGACTGCTTTCGGTACAGCAGTAGGAAGTTTATTCCGACACCCATCCCAACCCCGAAACCCAATGCCCACGAAACCACCATCCCGTGGCAAAGCAGCATCATCAAAAGCTATCCGGACGAGAGCCGACATGGGACAGGTCAGTCCGCCCCGATATATCCCCGCACAGGAACCAACGAGCCATGCAGCTAATGCCTTCCTAGAATTTCTAGCCATTACAAGGGCGACCAGAGAGATCAACCAAAGAAACTGCAAAAACATCTTGCAGTCCTTCAGGCTAGAAAATGAAAACCTTTTAAAGGTGAGACTCGAAGAGGCAGAAGCCGCTATATACAACAACGACACAGCCCAGGTCGTCAAGGGGAAAATGTCAGGTAAGTATATGGCGGCATACAATGCAATAGGCGGATTTGTGTCCCTGGACGAGGGAGAAACGGAGCGACTAGGTAGGCCTAAATACGCGACACCACAAAATGACCCAATAGTAGTAACGGCCCAGTGCACCAAAATAATGTTAGATGACCGTATCCTCGAAATGGCGAAATCTATTTTGGGGGGAGCGGACATTGAAGCATTCTGGAAACACTGGGAAGTACCGAAAATACAATGGGTAAATGGAGTTCCAGGATGTGGTAAAACAACTTGGGCGGTAAGGCAATTCGATGTGGACAAGGACATCATTATCACAACAACTACAGAAGCAGCAAAAGACCTGAGGGAGAAGCTTGCGCACCGAATCGGAGACTTAGTGAAAACCAAGGTGCGCACAATGGCTTCTGTCCTCGTAAATGGTTTTAAAAGGACTGAGAGCTACAGCCGCCTCACAGTGGATGAAGCTCTCATGAACCATTTCGGAGCCATAGTCATGGCTTCCAGGCTGGCTGGAGTTGGTGAACTTGTCCTCATCGGAGATGTCAATCAGCTGCCTTACATCGATAGAGATAATCTCTTCGTATTAAGGTACAACCGCCCTAACCTGGTCACAAACATCACCCAGGAGTTGTTATGCACGCATCGGAACCCAATGGATGTCGCGTACGCACTGAGGGAAATATACTCTGGTATATATTCCTCAGCTCCCCGTATTAAGTCCCTGAAGCTTGAAAGGTACACGGGTGCGAAAATTCTCAAGTCTCTCCCCAACACCTTATTCCTGGTTCACACCCAGGAAGAAAAGGAGACCCTGACAAGCCAGGGCTACGGAGAGGGAAGGGGATCACGCACCCTTACCATCCACGAAGCTCAGGGACTGACATACGAGTCGGTCATCGCCATCAAGACCAAGAGCAGCATGAAGCTGCACGAGAGCGTCCCGCACGCAGTCGTTGCAGTTTCACGGCATACTGGAACCTTCACATACTACGCAGATGACGAAGAAGACGCCATAGGACGGTTCGTCAGGAAGGCGATGGTTGCGACACCAAAAACCATCCATAATTACAACCTAAAAATGGCGATCAAAGATCGAAACAGCGTGGTAATGGAGACCCTGTTACAATGTGACGTGGGGGAATGACACAAAAAAGTAGAGTAATCCCAAATTGTAATCGTTGGCACGGGTATCCAGAGCGGTCAAGCTCACATAAAGGTGTTGTCTAGCGGCGGTGTTGTGTGTCGGGTCGCCATCTTCCCTCAAAAATGGTTGAGGAAGGCGATGGCTGGCACATGCGTCAACTCGTGAACGGGTGCTGCTAGAGGACACTGGTCTGCTCTGGATGCAAGTGGTAATGACATTTATCGGAAAAAAAAAAATTTTCTTTTAACACTGTTCTCTTTTAGAATGTTGCATGTTTCCTATATATTGTAAGTATCTAGTTTGTAAATAAAATATGGTCATAATTAAAAAAAGGCACGGACCCTGGAGTCTGTGGAGTGTAGATATATATAATAAAAAAAAAAAAAAAAAGGACAGCTGCCCGAACACACCGTTAGGTTTTTGGCGACAGTTTTTCTACTTGAGGGTGGTAGCTAGCCAGGCGGGCATTCGCAAAATGCCCTACTACCATGCTATAACGACTGCCATCCTAAGACAACAACCGGGACCGACGGCTTAACGTGCCCTCTGAAGCGCGGAAGCGCTCAGTAGTAATGTCACTAGCGGTCACCCATCCAACTCCTGACCGCGCGCGACGTTGCTTAACTTTGCTGATCGCTTGAGAACAGCTAAGTAAACTTCGCTACGAGCGCTTCAAAATAGTTAATGCTTCCTGCGGTGTTATAAAACGTCATCATCAAAAAATTAAAATTAAAAATATGAGTCATACAAAATAGTTTAATGCAAAGGATTGACCAGATACTGCAAGAGCGATTTTATTTACAAAAAATCTCATATATAGTTTTCTTTGGAATGGTTGAATGCACGTAAATATTAGATAATTTTTTTAATGGTTGATAGATTTGCATTTGGCCACTACATCATTAGATAATACGTAAGTGGGGATGTAATCCAAGATGTTAATGAGGCCTTAACGAGAACCTAAAACTTTTCAATAGCTGTAATCGAAAATTAATTATTTTTTCCTACGAGTATTATTACATCTACAGACGACCGTGGGTTAGTATTGCTACCCCCCATTTCACCCTATGGGAGTCAAAAAAGATGTTTTATATCTATATGAAAGATGTTTCTATATCTATATGTTTCTATCGGGCCAATGATGATATCTCGTATTAAACATCAAATAACACTTGTCCAACTCGGGAATCGAACCTGGGAACACAGGATTTAGTCGTTGTGCGCATGTCACTTGATCACGAAGTAGATATTAATTGTTTTACTTTAGGTGTCGGATATCTAAGTATTTTTAATATACATAAAATGTAAAGAGATTAGGAGAGGCATTAGCATGGATTGGAGACAAATAATTTACCCCCTAATTTTATCCCAGAACTTATCCACTTTCAAGAGACAAAATTATGTAGCAGCAGTCCTTGAGAGCCAGTAAAATAACAGGCACATGAGACTTAACAACTGTATGTCTCAGGGCGCAGTATGACGAGCGCAGTGCAGTTCGTCACTTGTTTACTTTACTTTCACTTGTTCGTCACTTGAAACACACTCACAAATCCCAGTCCAGTGACCCAAACATCAAAAATCTAATTAATTACAATTGGTATTACTTATCTTGTGTATATATATTTTTAAGAAATATTATAAATAATAACAAAAAATAGAGTTGTTTCATAATACCTTAGCTGCGCCTAAATGAACTCTTAGTATAGAAAAGCATTTTTTTTTTATGCCTGATTGGTTAGCCTTTGAACACTATCTCACCTGATGGTAAGTGATGATGTGGTCGAAGATGTTGTTCAGGCTAACCAAGAAGCTGTTTTTTTTCACGATTTTAAGTTTACCCTCGTGGTTATAGTTGTTCATATTCCTGTTCACCCAGTACAGTTACAGTAATGTGTCCCCGTATATTGTGGTGGTGGTGACCATTATTTACAGCTTTTGGAGTGGTCCGAATTTGACAATAGACCTATTTGAAACTCGAAATTTGGAAAGAAATATTTAGGTCGTAATATCTGTAATTTCTGAACTGCAAAACCGATGACTTAGAAATATTTACCACTATTCTAACAAAAAAAGAATGAATGAATTCGACTACGCGTTTATAAATTACTACTAAATGCTTATTGCGTCAACGTAAATACGAGAGTAAAAGTCGGGTTAACTTGGTTTTTGTATAACAATTTACACTTAATTTCAGTTTAATTCGCGTTTTCTCCTTGGCGCTAGTGGGCCTTACGGTATATTCCATTTTACGCTAATAACGTTATTTTCGATAATTTTGATCACATTCTGCGTCTATGGTTGTGATCACTGTGATCGTTTGAAACTGTTCTCCCCTGTTCCATTTAGGATAAGAACGCTAAGAATGCCACTAAAATTTGCCACTAACTAAATAACTTGTTTAGAGAAATACATAGGTAGTATGTAAGTACATTGTGTATTATATATGTCACCGTTATATTGTACTAACCGTTAGTTTATAATAAATCTAGTTAGATTATAAACTGTCGATAGATTGTGAATGGAAACTAAAATTTACAATCTAACGTTTAAATTTTCGTAAGATTATATACTGACCATGTCCAGCCGTCAAATTGTTATTATGTGGATCAACAACAATTTACCATAGATCTACGAAATTATTGCAGTGGCCATAAGCAAAATACGTAGGTACAGGTTTTTAATGTATTATTTTTTGGCTTATGTTTAACTTACCACTAGATATAGTAGAGTAACATATAACAGCCAAAAATAGTTAATTATCACCAAAATTAAACCCGCATTTTAATGCAATCTTATAGCCAAAGTTTTAACATCTCGCTATCTTATTTAAGCAAAATTACTCAAATAAATCATTGTTAACCCAAAAGTAGTATATGAAATTAAATTCTTGTGGCGCATCGCCGGCCGCTGCCGCGGCACGCTCGCTTCGCTCGCTCGGCTCGCACGTTGTTGTAGTCACAAGTAACCTAACGCTCCTCGTCGCTTCGCTCGTCGTCGCACCTAAATATGACTTTGCCCTAGACTAAATGATATTTAACCGCTCGCTAAAATTGTTTATATGTGATCATTCACTACATTTGGTGTCCGATTAAATTTTTTGGTAAAATAACTAAGGGTATCAAAGCATTTTATGGTGGTCATTATTTTAAATCCCTTAGTTTTTTTAATGTACAAACTCGAAATTAATATGTTTTTTTTTGTCTGACTATTATTTTTGTTCTTAACTCTATGAAACGAACTTATGGCACCTATAACGCCGACCAATCAGAGGACCGTTCACAATTTTGCGGGCGATTATAGATCGTTAGATTATAAACTGCCAGCTAGACATTGTCAGTTTATAATCTGACGAAAATGTAAGCGTAAAATTGTAAATTTTATTGTTCGTTTACAATCTATCGACAGTTTATAATCTCACTACATTTCTTATAAACTAACGTATCGTGCAATTATCCGGTGACATATATAATATATAACGTCTGACCCCATGCACATACCTAACTTAGGTAGAGGTAGAGAATTGATAAAATTAACAAACAAGCTAAAGTAGGTTAAATATTTTATGTTTCCACTCTATGTTATTGCTCTATAAAATTGATAAGATATTGACAAGAAAACATTTTATCGTAGTGTATTTATTTATTGTAAATAACATAGTGTATAAAAAATAATACGAGTAGATATATGTTAAAATTTTCCTATCTATATTACAAAATGATAACTATACTTTGTCTGTAAGTACTCGTACCGTGTGATTTATATCTATTTTTTTATGTTATTGTGACGGAACAAGCACGTGGCCCACCTGATGTTAAGCGGACTAACCTCTGCCTATAACAAATGCATTATCACCAGTCACGAATTGCACTGCGCCCGTCACCCGGAGCCGTATTTGTTAAGTCGCATGTGCCTGTAAATTAACTACTAAAAAAAGGAGCCGTCGCTAGCTAGGTGGGCATTCGCAAAATGCCCTACCACCATGCCCCATGATATCCCGGCGTAACTTGTTCAGTTCTTCCTCCAGCTCGAATATCTTGTAGTCGTCCCTGAGCGTACGTATGTTATGTGTTGTCAGGGCCTAGAGTCGTTGTTTTAGAGAGCGGTATAGTCGGGCATATTTCCGAAATTCTTCACACCACGCATCTGCGTCAAAAAAGGAACATCCGCCTTTAACTTTGAAGCGCTCGTAGCGAAGTTTAATTAGCTGTTCTGAACCGATCAGCAAGGTTAAGCAACGTCGCGCGCGGTCATGAGTTGGATGGGTGACCGCTAGTGACATTACTACTAAACGTTTCCGTGCTTTGGAGGGTACGTTAAGACGTCAGTCCCGGTTGTTGTCTTATAGCATGGTGGTAGGGCATTTTGCGAATGCCCGCCTGGCTAGCTACCAACCTCAAGTAGAAAATCTGTTGCCAAGCACCTAACGGTGTGTTCCGGCAGCTATCCTTGAGAGCCAGTACTTATAGGTTAGCCTGAACAACATCTACCACATCATCACTTACCATCAGGTGAGATAGTGGTCAAAGGCTAATCTATCAGGCATAAAAAAAAAACTAAGAAACTAAAAAATATAAGTTTACTTGGTATAACAACTAGTATAATAAATAAAAAAAACGACTTCTATTTGTGGGCGAGTTACCGAATCCATTCATGGCGCCGCGCGTACTGAAAGAGTATTTTTTTTGTTATCAAGAACAATTTCCTTTATTTACCTATCTCCTGGAAAATATACTTATAACTGTAAACGTTGGCAAGGTATAAAACTTTTTGTCCTACTTTTGAATAGTCATAGCTCCTAACTTTAACATATGTTTAATAATTTTATAAATTAAGAAACAAAATTTTATAGGCTAATAAGATCTTAATTAAATACAAGTTTTATGCCTCCTGTTTTAAGGAAATATTTAAGCGAAGCCACGGGAAGTTAGTAGTATAATAAAAGAGATAAACTTATTAAAACGAACGCTTATCCCATAAATAATAAAAAACATACAATCAATAGTCGATTGTGTAATCGTTAGCACGTAAAATTTTTTTTATATCAATGCTGTGCTAGTACAAGCAGCTTTATGGCTGAGCCAGATTTTAACGCTCGGAACCGTTTTCCCGTAACACTATTATTTTGTATCGCTCAGAAATAGCGCAGCTCTTGTAAGCAATTAAAGATTCACCCAAATAAACCCAGATCTTTAATGGCAATATTTCGTTTTTGAAGGACATTTACGTATGACAGAAATAGTGTTAGAAAAAGCGGTTCTGAATGGACAAATCTGGGCTTTCGTTGCAAATGGCAAAAATAATAACTACAATTTTCAACTATTTTTTGTGTTGTTGCATGATATTTCTTTCGCCAATCATTAACATAAGTTTCATCAGCTCAACATTTCGATTTTTCTGTCTACCAATTGCACGAAGGCTCAGTTAGTGCCACAAGTGGAAATATTTTAATATGTGCGTGTATTACAATGAAACTCGTGCAAAAATTTAATGAGAAAACTAACGCAAATTATCTAAATATATCAGAACTCAGGAACTGGTTTTCGCTCACGTGTTTTTATTGGGTCTTTGACTATATTTGGACCCCTTAGCCTGGGAATCATAATTCGGTGCGGTGAATAATGTGGTTGTATCTAGTTGTGTTCCTTCTGGCCTTGTGGTTGAAATCACGGTGGAAGAACAGAAGAATCTTTCGACTCGCAAATCAGTTGAAGAGTGGCTTTACAGCTCTACCCATCATTGGGCATACTTATATGATGATGGGAAGTGAAGAAGGTAAGGGTTTATAAGGAAGTGCGATTGCTGTTTAGTGTGTATTGCTATGTGTGATGCTATTTATTTTATTGTTGTTAGGAGAGCTTTTGCCTACAATATCAGCTTATTATAAGTTATGATGTGGTCGTAGGTAACAACAGGCTTTACTAAGAATGAGAACTGGCTCTCAAGAACATAGGCAGGTGTTTACAATCTTACTACTATGGCACCAACATACCGAGATCTGTATTAATCAATATTTTTTTTTTTCCTTTATGCCTTTTGACTACGAATAATAATATACTTATTAGAGTATTAGAATGACTTGTATAAGCGTTTACAAACGCTGAGGAGAATATTAATATACTGTTAGATCGGAAAATAATTGGCTACTAGATTGGAAACCGCGATTACAGGTATCCGGTTATGACGATCACTTATTTATCGGGTGCTACTATAATTTGAGGGTGAAGCGAAAGAGCCAGAGACTTGTAGTTTGTAGTATTTGTTTTTTAACAAGAGAAAAAAGAGGAAGTCTAGTAATAAAATAAAAACCATTTGGAAAACTTTCAACACAGAGACTGGTAAAAATAAACCATAATAAGATTTCTGAAGCAATACAAGTTGCGAATGTCTTGAACGTGGGAGCACAATGTAGAATATTTTAATATTAAAATTTGTAATTGACCTTCATAAAGAGCGTCATAGACGCTTAAATTGCATAAATGATTTTGACTTTTACATTGACTTTGAAAGATTTTTCTGTAACTTGCCCTAAGATTCATAAGTCATTAGGCTCATGCCACAAAGTAGCAAGAGCTCTGATAAAAGAATGTTTGATTGACACCGCTTGACCCTTGAAATGATTAAAACATTAAATATAAACGTAAAAATAGCAGTCTTCTTTTTCATAAAATTATTTTTTTATATTTTATTATATAACAATTGGCTGGCTCTCAATGACTGCTGCCGGAACATACTGTTAGGAACTTGGCGACAGATTTTCTAGTTGAGGGTAGTAGCTAGCCAAGCGGGCATTCGCAAAATGCCCTACAACCATGCTATAACGACTGCCATCCTAAGACAAAAACCGACACCGATGCTTTACGTGCCCTCCGAAGCACGAAGCGCTCAGTAGTAATGCCACTAGCAGCCACCCATCCAATTCATGACCGCAGCGGACGTTGCTTAAGTTAGCTGATCGTTTAAGAACGGCTAAATAAACTACGCTACAAACGCTTCATATTGCTACTCTTGCACCATATTTAGTAACTACTTTAAATTTTGTTGTTGTTGATAACGGAACCTTTCCAGATCTCATGAAACATAGTAAAGTTACTCCAATTTTCAAGTCAAGCTAGATCTGACTCTAACTAGTTATAGCCCGGTATACATCCTTCCTTCTCGGAGCCACTTTTGTGTAAAATTTACGTCACACAACTTGACGACGTGTTAGAATAGTGACGAGTGAGCTCGGAACGGGCAGCCCGGCACCCTACGGGTCACCCAGCACCCCACGGGCATTCCGGCACGTCATGGGCATTCCGGCACCCCAAGGGCAGCCCAGCACCCCATGGGCAGCTCGGCACCCCAGGGGCATCTCGGCATCCTTATTTAGATTTGCCAGCTTTCTAAGATAAAACTCTAAAATCTAGAACAATCGCCACAATCTTTTTTTTTAACTATCTATCTTTTGTTGGGTACATTTTGGAGACTGCGCAATGGAAGTGTACAATCTAATGTATTTTCTTTCCACCGCCAAACAAGGAGAACCTCGGCAAAAAGATGCCGTTTTATAATCGAAATTCGAAACATTTATTGTGCGAACTGCGAAGGAACTCTCTGAGTTACTTAACTACTGTCTTCTGGAAAATACAACCCGGGAGTTTTCAAACCCAAAGTAACAAGCTCCTTTCTGAGCTATGCTTTACTAGGAGTGCTTCACCGCAGACCACAGCGTTGCTTAATATGAGATAAACAGTGCTCAAATGTGAATAATTAGTTTGCAGGTACGGCAATCGCGAACGAAGTCGCAGGTACAGCTAGTACCAAATATAATTAAAATCCTATCAGTCGTTACAGGGAATATACCTAATTCTACCAAGATTGATATGTGTGGAATTTGTTATTTACCCAAAGAAACCTACTGCACTTACTTTTAAGAGTTGGTGCCATTGTTCGTATTTACTAAACCACTGAATCACGGGAAAAGTAGCTATCAACCTAAGGTGGGACACGGAAGAATATACCTGGTACAGCCAGGTAAACTATGTAGGTACGTGGACCACAGGTAGTGACTGTTAGAAACAAACACAACTATACACTTTGAAGCAGTGATAGCTCAGTGGCATTGGCTATGGACTGCCGTGCAGCAGGTCCATGGTTCGAATCCCGCCCAGAGCTTGAGCTTCATCGCATGGTGGAAGGGCATTTTGTGAATGCCCGCCTGGCTAGCGACCACCCTCAAGTAGAAAATCTGTCGCCTAGCACCTAACAGTGTGTTCCGGCAGCAGTCCTTGAGAGCCAGATAAATTACAGGCTAATGAGACCTAACAACTGGACGTCTCAGTGTGACGGGCACAGTGCAATTCGTCGCTGACGAAATGCGTCTGTTATAGGCAGAGGTTAGTCCACTTAACATCAGGTGGGCCTCGGGCTTGGTCCGTCACAATAACATAAAAAAAAAAAAAAAAAAACTTATAATGTTAGTAGGAAGTAGGATTGTACGTGTCGATACTAACCAAATAAAATACAATATTTTTGATTTTAGATCTGATGAAAACACTGAACCGTTTTGGAAGAAAAGCAATAGAGAAGGGAGGGATTATTTCTCTCTGGAACGTGAACACCTTGTATATTGGTAAGTGTACCTGAATTACTGAAAAGTTACAAAACTAATTGTTTTGTTCACTTGTGATTGTTACGAATGTAAAAAACAACATATACATACTTATAATAGGTACATAACTTTATGGTTCAAGGAAACAACAGCAGAACAATATTAAAAGATAAGAATAGACAAGTTATGAACTTTGAACGCATGCCGCGGCAAGTCTTTAATACTTACATTAATTGAGAAGAATCTAACCAATAGAGGCAGCAGATTTTAAATTAACTTAGGAATTCTAAATATATATTGTACGTGGGTGAATGGGTAGGTAAGGTACATTAACGCCTCTTAGAAAGCACATATTTAGAACGTGTTTGTGTGTATATAATATCTACGTCCGTAGGTGTTACATAATACGTCTATAGGTGTTACATTTTGATATTATATAAGTAAAACCTTAAATCATCGAAAACGGAATGTTGGGAAGCCGCATCTACAAGTTTATCTTTAGAAAAGGCCAAAAAATAGGATTTGCATATTTATTTTCTCTTTGCATGTATTATGTGTAAAACCTAGTGTAAATAGATATATTCGATTTGTATACGCCTTTAGTGTAATGTTATCAGAGAGCGCTCCCAACCTTGGATTACTGACACAATTAATGATGAAACTTCAGCGGTTTATCATAAAACTAAATTAGATACTAAAAAAAGAATATGATTAAACTTTAAAATCACTAGAAAACGCAGAACTATACCACAAAAAATCTGCCATAATTTCCACAATCCAAAACAATTATGGAAAAATCTTAGAAATACTTTATTACCTACAAGTGATTTTAACGGCCATCTTTCTTTTATAAAAAAAAATTACTGGATATACCCGGCCCTTCAGGCGTAACTATTTCTCAGCTGACATAGGTAAGTACTTCGATTTCAAAGGTTTAAAAAAAGATGCAGTAATTTTCACATAGAGCTAATAATACTAAATAATACATTAGACAGAATAAAATATAAATTTAAAAGTTTTCTATCCAATGAAGAAGATTGTGATAACATAACTTTATACATGTTCGTTATGACTTTTCCAAATTCAATAGATACTATAAAAGACTTGTGTAGACGATCGCCTTCGATAGCTTCAATGCCCGTGGGGGCGCACACAGATGTGGCTATGTGCGCACGGACCCACGGACACAGTGGACTGTATATATGTTGTTGTGTTCTTCTTCTCGGCGTCTACTTTACAGACGGCCGCAGGGTTCGGGTAGGCAGAAGAGAAACCAGGGGGTTCTTTGATCACTGATGAGTTCCTTTATTCCGTATTCCTTTGTTCTTTGAGTTCACAATATCTCTGCCACATATCGAGACTGAACTTATGCCTTATTATATAACACTTATTTATTAAGCACATATGCCATCCACTACATCGCAAATGAGTTTATATAAACCAATTATACATATTTATTAGCTTACTGAGTCTATAACTATACCTACATATCTAAAAATATCCTACCTAACCGATTTATTCCTTAAAAACAAGCCCTAACCTATACTTTATTATTTTCTTACTAAAAGGACTTACAAGCTAAGTTATATCTACTTATATCTATATATACATCGTTTTGTTACTGTGATAGCGACGTTCGCCGTACTCGCCTACAACTTGATTAACTTATCGATTTGTACATCCATATCAGGGCTGAAATTATATAGCATATATATTTTCAGCCCAGCATATATAGCATACATTGGCTGGGACCATAAAAAAATTAAGAAGAAGAAGAACAATGTGGTCACATTTTTTGTCGCTTTTATGTAATTAGAAGGAATAAGGTTCATTATGAGAAGACAAAGAACTGCGGTATATGAACGTTTTAGTGTAAATGTTCATTCACATGCCTTGTTTGTGATTCAGTGTTGCCAGACTTGCGGTAATTATCCTACATCCATATTATATGTGTAATGGGATAAAAATTAATAATGACGTATGTCATGATATTTCATCAAATGTCTACGATATTTTTTTTCATTTACACGATACTTTTGTATCGAAATGTGATCGTGTAATGGAAAGTAATTTTTGTAATATTATTCTATTATTTATGGAAATCCAAACAAATAAGGGTATGGTTTCGTTTTAAAATCTAAATTTGTGATTTCAGGTAAGTACAATAAATTGTTTGTAAGCATAACGTCAGGCTTGAGGAACCAATTTATATGCGTTGTTGTACCAAATCTATTCAGTTTCACTACTTTCTTCCTATATTACAAATTTGAATACTTTCCCTACAAACATATAATAAAGTCGAAGGTTTTAATGGACCGATCACATGATTGTAAATCCACCCTCGTATATATAGATTGAGGACTCACACTAAATGTTCCGTATCTTTTTTATTTTCGTCAGTACGAAACTCGGACTTTTAGTTACCATACACAATTACCTACTACTAAATGATACCAAATTTTCAGATATATCGATCCATTACTCTCGAAGTTCCAGGTGGCTCCTTAATTCAGATGTTTAGATTGAGGAGAGGAGTAGGATGTTAAAATATAACTTTTGATGCATCATACTACAAATTCTAGAATTTGTCCTACAAAATTTTTAGCTTTGCTACTAAAATAAGAGTGTGAGTTTCGTTTTAAAATCTATCTCAATCCATACGGACACGGTTCAATTGAGGTATAAAGATTATGAAAAAGAAACCGGTGGTACAACGGATACTAAAATTCAATAAGAACCATTGTAGCAAACTTCAAAATAAGTGTTACAAGACATATTTATTCCAACGCTCCATATCGTATATTTCACTTGAAAACACCTCCTTTTCTTGTTTTCCCTATACCATTCGCCTTAATATTTTTTTTACATAACCTATTTTATTTTATTGTCAGTTATAGGAGATCCCATACTTGCTGAAGTGATTTTGAAAACCTGCCTTGAAAAAGATGACGTCATGCAGGTTACGAGGCTCATAGTTGGCCAAGGCAGCATTATTGCACCTGGTAAGTACTTACCTAAGGGCCTATTTCAGAATGTTCGAGTAAGTTCCGGTTAGTATAACCCAGAACTTATATTTAATGAATAAAAGACTATATTTGCGTTTCACAGGCATCGATTTAACCTATCCATCGGTTAAAACTAGAAACGCGCTGCATGTTAACTGACATTTTTATCATTCAGTTATTTTATGTGTTGGTTAGCAACCCGAAGCTTTATGAGGACATTCTGAAACGGTCTTGTTTTTATATGAGACTGTGACGGAACTCGCTCTTGGCCCACCTGACCTCTGTCTATAACAGATGCATTTCGTCAAAAGTGACGCTGATGGGAGAAACAGCCTGAGTCATACAGTTTTTAAGTCTCATTTGTGTATCATGGATTGTTGCCTTTAACAGGGGTCTAGAATAGCTATAGAATATAACAGAGTTCACCAATTAGTCGTTTGTCTTGCAATACCATGTCCGCATAAACAGTAGATACTGATGAGGACCATCAGTGGAGCGCGTCAGTGCTACGTTCTTCGGGAGAATAGCGCGCTAGGCTAGGGAGCGTTGTGTTTGTTTTTTTAATGCTTGATAGATTAGCCTTTGACCACTATCTCTACTGATGGTAAGTGATGATGTGGTCGAAGATGTTGTTCAGGCTAACCTAGAATTACTGGCTCTCAAGGACAGCTGCCGGAACACACCGTCAGGTTCTTGGTGACAGATTTTCTATTGGGTGGTAGCTAGCCAGGCGGGCATTAGCAAAATGCCCTACTACCACGCTATAACGACTACCACGCTATAACGACTGCCATCCTAAGATGATAACCGAGACCGACGGCTTAACGTGCCCTTGGAAGCACGGAAACGCTCAGTAGTAATGTCACTACCGGTCACCCATCCAACTCATGACCACGCACGGCGTTGCTTAACTTTGCTGATCGGTTAAGAACAGCTAAGCAAACTTCGCTACGAGCGCTTCAATAGCGGACACTTTGGACCATAGGCTTATTGAGCGTAGCGAAAAAATCCTAGGTCTGTGCTTTGGACACTGCGGACGCAAGACTCGAGCAGACGTGCCGTAAGTTGGTCAGTTGAATACTTAATGCAACAGCCGAGTTCCAATGACGTTCGTTCCTCTCGCACTGACCACCAGTGCTGATCATCAATATAAGACTAAATACGGCCTTAACGCCTACTTGATAAGATTTATATATACTGGTATCTACATGCAATTAAGCCGTTAATATCATTGTTTTAGTTCCTGTCTGGCGTCCTCGCCGAAAGGCCCTAGCACCAACCTTCAGCATGAAAAACCTCGTAAAGTTCGTGGATATATTTGCTAAGAACAGCAGTGTGATGGTGAACCAGCTAGGACAAGCTCAGGGTCGAGGAGCTGTATCCTTGTGGAAATACATTACTTCTTACGCCATGAACTCAGTTTGTGGTGAGTCATAAAAACACAACCAAGCTACCAGCTAGTTTTACTAAGCCGCGATCGCCTTTGTATTGACATTGTCAGGCCTCTTTGCACTTTGGTTAGTGTTTAGTAGCGTTATTAAGTGATTAGTGTTAAGTGACTATACGTTTAGTAAAGCTGTTTAGTGTGAGTAGTGTATAATACTGTTAAGCTGTTCTGTTAATTAGATAAGTATTACTATAATACCACTAGCGGTCACCTATCCATGTATCATAAGCCGAAAACACTGCTTGGCCTAGTTGATAATTATGCCTATGTTATAAAACTTATATAAACCTTCGCAGTCCTCTCTAGTCAAAGAGTATCCAGATAAAAAGCATAATAAAAATAGTTTTGATATCATTATTTAATTTTCGTTTCAAACCCTTACAGAAACGACACTTGGAGTTCGTGAACAAGCCCATGATACCCAGCCGTTCCTCCTGGCGATTACAGATTTGTTCCGTATCGGTGCCTACAGAATAGTCCGACCATGGCTTCACAGTGACTTTGTGTTTAACAAACTAAGGGAATATAAGACTGCTCTTAAGCACAAAGGTCTTATAAATGGACTGGTTGATGAGGTTAGAAGTAAAAAATAACGGGTTGGTAAACGTAGTTCAACTAGAGCAAATCCGCAGTCGACTAACCTTCACACTGCTCTGTCACACTAGTGTGACGGTTAGGTAATACATTTGTATAGCGTGTGTGAAGAGTAGTAAATTTATATCCTAACGTTCACACTAAGATAGAATGTTGATTTCCATAACTTAACACCATTACAATTTGAACCGATTTACTATATGTATTATGGTATAATTTTATAAGTTTTGAAATTTGGGTCACGGGTTCTTCTGTTTTCTACCTGAGTATCATCAAATTAATGTACGAAGATATCAGAAATAATGAAGAGGTAGCCCATGGGATGCGGGCTAGAATTATGCACCCCTATCTTCCTGTGCGGGTCATATGAGGTGACGAACGAAAAATACCAGAAGGTGGGCAGTAGCATCTTTTTAAGAACTTCTATCTTACATTGCTATTTCCAAAATACCTGCCAACAAGAATTCCTATCTTACAAAATCACAAATATACGATAGGAAAAATTTAAGTCATGTGCGGGATTTTGTAATTTAATCTGCATAGCAGGCGTTATTGCAAACCTAACAATATTAAAAAAGAATTCCTATCCTTAACACTGAGGTTTTTCGAACTAAATTTCACACCAGTGTGGTAGAGCAGTGCAGCAGGTGCAGCAGGTTAGTTGGTTGAGGGTAAATCAAGAAGGTACTCAGCAGATCATCACATGGATGATTGAGAGGTGCGTCAAATGTAGTAGTACTATACATATATAGAAAAACTTACCTTCTAGTCACTTTTTGCCACTCGACAAACTAGGCAATGTTCAATACACAATAAAAATTCCAATCTCACATTTTTCATCCTCAACAGTGTGACGCCCACCGTTGACTTGAACAAAGGCCTCCTCCATTATTTCATCATGGAGATCGCTTCTGGCATACCATGCGGTAGGCAGCAGCCTACCTTATAGGGGTAGGGTGCAATTCTAGCCTAGCATCCCACGGGGAGTCACATTTAATCGTTATATATTTACTTATTAGAATGCACGTTGGACCTTTATTTTTATTTTATTTTATTTATTAAACAAAATCCACAGCCATTAATTAAATATACAACTTTTCTCATAAATATAACTTACGGCCAATTAAGGATTTACATTATATAGGTTTTCTATTAAAACAAACATAGTCGACTGTGTGAATTCTTTAGACATAATTATGTAAGTGAGCGTCTCTATACCTCTGTCTGACTGGGTGTGTGTGTGTTTGAGAGAGAGAGAGAGAGAGTGTATGAAAGTCTGCGAGGTTTTGTGTGTGTGCGTAGGTAATATATATATATAAATAAGTGAATTTTTGTAAATGTAATAAGAGAAGTGTGGACATCTTGAACTTTAATATTAAATATATATGATGTTGATTGTACTGTAATATTAGCTGAGTAAACTCATGAAATTATAGTAATAAAAAAGAAAAAATAATAATGGTAGACATGTATGAAGGGTGAATTAAGGATCCATGCATAGCATTCCTAAATTGAACCCTCATCATGTATAACCTTATATACCTCACTTTTAAAGACCCTTTTTATCGTGAAAGATGTCTGTCTTTGTAAACTTTTTGTTATAAGTTCTCTGCATTGACTGATATATAATTTTGAATCAATGATGGCCGAGAGGTATTAGGTATGAACTGCGGTGCCGCAGGTCCATGGTTCGATACCCGCCGCCGGCTTGAGCTTCAACGCGTGGTGGAAGGGCGTTTTGCGAATGCTCGCCTGGCTAGCTACCACCCTTAAGTAGAAAATATGTCGCCAACTACCAAACAGTGTGTTCCGACTTCAGTCCTTGAGAGCCAGAAAAATTTCAGGCACATTTTACAACTGTATGTCTCAGTGTGACGGACGCGCAATTAATTCGGACGAAATGCATCTGTTATAGGCAGAGGTTAGTCCGATTAACATCAGGTGGGCCTCGTGTTTATTCCGTCACAATAACATAATAAAATTGATACATATTGTTTTCTCTTATAACAGATCATCAAAGAAACAGAAGAGCGAGAACTAAATACAGATAAAGAAGGTAATTTACAGATCTTTCCGCGAAGGAAAGTGCGCTCCTCCATATTTTTTTATTGTAGTTTGCCTACGCAGGCGATCATATTTTACATATTAGTGTTTTACTGTATGTACATTAGCATTTACACCCACACTAAGACGTAGTGTACAAACGAGACCTAGGTACCCGTATACTAAAATGCGCATCTATAAATTAATGTTAGAAGCGTGCCTTCGTGTGTGATATAAAACTAAGCAATGTATTGAATTGTCCAACATAATCCGTGGAATGCCGGGCTAGAATGTCACCCCCCCATCTCTACCCGTGGGGGTCGTAAGAGGCAACTAAGGGTAACACACCAGAAGGTGGGCAGCAGCACTTTCTGAGGAACTGATATCTCACACTGCGATCCCCAAGCCGCCTGCCAAACGTGGGGATTATGGTAAAACCCCCCATATTGGGGGGCTGTGTTCAACAGTGGACTATCTGGCTGATACAGTACAGTAATGTATTAAAATGTTAAATCTAAGTAGCTGAAAAAGATTTTTCTTAAGACATTACCTGTCAATCTGAGCTACCATGATGATGAGTCATGATTCAAATTTGTCTTATTTTTTAAATATACTGTAAGTTTTTTCGCTTTTCTAAACATAAATAGGTACAATGTTGAATTATTGAATTGCGTCATGGTTATTAATTTATTCTTGTTTAACTTAATAGCGCACATAACAAAAAAAATTATAAGATAAGACCGAATATGGCCCAGGTACCTAATTTAAAACACTATTATGTATTTATTATATACCGATTTTAATGGGCGCACAGAGAGTTAGAAAATAAGACACCTTGTATTATTTTGAATAAGAAAAAATGCGTGCATGTGAAGTTTTTAAATGTTCTAAGTGGCTGCAAGGTATTTTTTTTAAGAAGAGCCTGGGTTTTTAGTACCGTGCCATATTCAGTGTTACCTTATTCAACCTACTTATTTTCAGAACCTATATGTGTCACCAAGACTGTTGTGGAACTTCTTGCAGAAGCAAAAGACAGTTTTTTCGATAATGTTGCAATCCGTGAAGAATGCTTAGTTTTACTTTTCGCTGGTACCGACACATCTGCAATCAGCAATGCTTTCACGACACTCCTGCTGGCGAGACGACAAGATGTACAAGAAAAAGCGGTTAGCGAGTAAGATATATTATAATATCATATAAGATATTGTTATAATTATAGGGATAATAATCCCGGCAAATAAACCAGAAAACCACATCTAATGAAGGTTGAAGATAATTTTAGACGCATATATACAAATATGTAGTTGTTTGTAGTGTTTTGAAGCGCTCGTAGCGAAGTTTACTTAGCTGTTCTCAACCGATCAGCAAAGTTAAGCAACGTCGCGCGCGGTCATGAGTTGGATGGGTGACCGCTAGTGACATTACTACTGAGCGCTTCCGTGCTTCGGAGCGCACGCTAAGCTGTCGGTCCCGTTTGTTGTCTTAGTATGGCAGTCGTTATAGCATGGTGGTAGGGCATTTTGCGAATGCCCGCCTGGCTAGCTACCACCCTCAAGTTGAAAATCTGTCGCCAAGCACCTAACGGTGTGTTCCGGCAGCTGTCCTTGAGAGCCAGTACTTCTAGGTTAGCCTGAACAACATCTTCGACCACATCATCACTTACCATCAGGTGAGATAGTGGTCAAAGGCTAACCTATAAGGCTTAAAAAATAAAAAAATATGTATATTTTTTATGCTATCGTGATGGGTAAGCACAATGCCCACCTGGTGTTCAGCAGTAACCTCCATTACCGACCCGTGGTACAACTGCGATGTCCAACTGGTTGTACTACGGAGAAGTAAAGTTACCCATGGTTCAACTTTTTTTTTATATATTTATGATTATGATCCATGGTACAACTGTCCAACTGGTTGGACAAAGGGGATAAAGTAGTAAATGATCACCAAAAGTAGTATATGAAATTAAATTTATGTGGCGCATCGCCGGCCGCTGCCGCGGCACGCTCGCTTCGCTCGCTCGGCTCGCGCAATGTTGTAGTCACAAGTAACCTAACGCTCCTCCTCGCTTCGCTCGTCGTCGCACCTAAATATGACTTTGCCCTAGACTATAGATAAATAAATAACTAGTCCATAGATAAATTCATTTCCCCTTAGTCCAACCAGTTGGACAGTTGAACCATGGATCATAATCATAAATATATAAAAAAAGAGTTGAACCATGGGTAACTTTACTTCTCAGTAGTACAACCAGTTGGACATCGCAGTTGTACCACGGGTCGGTCTCCGTAACCTCCGTCTATAAATAGCTGCAGTTTGTCACTTGTGACAAAATTATTATCTCATATCCCTGTAATTTCACCGGCAACGATCGGTGCCGGTGATTACATGATCACTTCCCATTAGGTGAGATTGAAATTGTCACCTATCGGCAATAAAAATAAAAATGAAGCGCTTCCTACAAAAGTATTAGTAGATACCTATAGGTATCGATGCAAGCTCTCAACCCTGCACAATATCAGAGATCAATACTAAAATTCTTTGTTAGAGTATGTATGTATTGTACGTTGTAATTTAAATTAACCAAAACTATAGCTAATTTACGCCGTGGAGTGCCGGGTTAGAATGTCCAATAAGTACCAACTTACCAACTTATATTTCATTTTGTAGATTGAGAGAAGTGTTCGGAAATTCCAATAGAGCAGTTAGCGCGGAGGACCTGCCCCGGTTAAAGTACTTAGAAGCTGTTATAAAAGAGAGCATGCGGCTCTACCCGCCAGCTCCGGTCCTTGTCCGGAAAGTCGACAAAGACGTTACGTTGCGTAAGTAGAATAAATATCATATTCAATACCCGCGTACGTTGTTTTCCGACAGCTGTCACTAAGAGTATATTTTAAGAGACAGTTCCCATTCGAGGTTCGCCTGCCAATATCTTCAATTCAATCATATCCGTAAAACAGTAGCCAAGGCAGGCCTGAGTATCATTAGTAAAAATAAGACTCATAAGATTCTCTTTCTCAGAAAAGATAAACAGCTTGTGATATATACCAAATTCCCTTCGTGGCGCCAGTTTTGTGGTGGTCATAATATCAAGTTAATAAGACTTGCAAGTTTCTTAAACAATTCTTTACGTCACGATTTTCATTACCGACAAAAGATTAGGTAATAAAAAATGTCGATGAAGGTGCACATTTTATATATTTAAGATGTAAAAAATAATGAATAGATTCAGGCGTTACTTTGCGCAAATCCATTTTTAATAATAACAAATATTCCTGAGGATGCTTCGTTTAGAAGCGAAACGCGTCGAATACTCTTCCGGTTTGGCTGCGTGGCGTTTGTGACGTCGCCTTGACAGGAAATTAGGCGGAATTGTCACTAGATATATATATTTTTTTTAAAGTTTTTAAGTAATTTAATGTTTTCTTAAAATACTTTTAAAATATTTGTTATTATGTAAAATATAATTAGCAAGTACTACATACTAAAATAAAGTCCAATCACTCTCGTTTATAAGTATGTACCTACATGATTTTGTTTTTAAATTAATAAGTAAATAATGTTATTACATATTTCCTTGAAAATTGTTAGTCTGTTTTCACCAAGTAAATATCTCCATTGTAACTTCCATAGCTTCGGGAGAAACAATACCGGAAGGATGTGGTGCCATCGTCAACGTTTGGGCTGTCCATCGCAACCCGAAGTACTGGGGTGAAGATGCAGACCAGTTCCGACCTGAAAGGTTTCTGGAGGGAGACCTCAAGCATCCTGCTGCTTTTTTGCCATTCAGCTATGGACCTAGATCATGTATAGGTAAGACGATTAACATGGTTATAATGAGTAATTACTGGACATACTCCTACCTGTGAATTCGTTTGTGTCTGATCGTTCTAGAGAATGAATATTAAGGGTGAACTGGCCGGACAGTTCTCCATACAAACGCCGTTGGGTGATCATTCCCTTATTTAAGGATTTAGGTCCAAAATAAAGCATAATACCGATTGATCTCGTCATTATCTAGGCTTGTATGATGCCGAAATTTTAATAAAATAATTAACCTGAGGATTATGAGCCTCGAAACATTTTCATATAAAGTTTTTGAGGCTCATAACTTACAACTTAATTATCTTTTTAAAATTTCGGCATCATACAAGCCTAGATAATGACGAGATCAATCGGTATTATGCTTTATTTTGGACCTAAATCCTCAAATAAGGGAATGATCACCCAACGGTGTTTGTATGGAGAACCGTCCGGCCAGTTCACCCTTAATGGTATTTTACGAATATAAAATAATTATACTACTATTAAATAAAATAATTATACTACTATTAGAGAGCTATGCTCAGAGCGTGATAAAATCCGGAACGTGGATATTCGCCAAAGAACCAAAGTCACCGACATAGCTCTCAGAATTAGCAAGTTGAAGTGGCGATGGGCGGGCCACATTGCTCGACGAACTGATAACCGATGGGGAAGAAAGGTTCTCGAGTGGTTACCACACTACACTGGAAGACGTAGAGTTGGTAGGCCCCCCACCAGGTGGACTGACGACATCGTGAAAGTCGCAGGTAGCCAGTGGTTACAAGTGGCTAATAGCCGTTCTTTGTGGCGTTATATGGGGGAGGCCTTTGTTCAACAGTGGAAGTCTTCCGGCTGATGATGATGATGATACTACTATTAATACATTAGCCATATCTTGGAAGGTTCGGTTAAATACCAACTCAAAGCCTTGGACTCCATATAAAACCAACCAAAGAAGCTTTTAAACTTCATAATAGCGTCGAAGACGCTAAAATTGAATATATTACTTTGAATTTTGAGTTGGATGCTCCAAATCCACGAACTTCGGCGCAAAGTTGCCATTACAATGTCTAAATTGATTGATACAACCTTATTTCCCCAACTTCTTTTATCATGAGAGAAGAGGCACGCATATGGGCGATATTCCCATACGCGTGCGAAAAATTTTTGTATAATTACACAGATGCCTGTTTAATTAACCGATCTGTTGTTTACATAATCTAGAAAAACCATACAGCGTTTAAGGATCACGTTATTACAAAACACTATAAAATGTAACATTGGAATTTTTGCACTAAGCATCTAGAATATTTAATTTGTTATTAAATTTGATTGATCGATAATACTAAAAATATTTTTAGTAAAAATAAAAAAAACTGAATATAATCAAAATTTCTGAATATAATAATTAGGTACCTACCCTAAGTACCAATACTTTCATGAAAAAATCGTCACATTATAGAAATCATAAAATTTTTCTTTTCCCTTACGCTAATTTGTACTTGCCTACTACTTTGTACGTGTTGACATTGTGTTCAGGAGTTTAGGAATTTAACTTACTTAGCTTACTTACTAGCAATATAATAAATAGATTACATAGTAAATATAATACAACTATAACTTAATTGATTGATTTAAAGAACTTAATAAGCCGAACCTCTCAATTGACCCGGGCATATTTTAATCCACAGCTGGGCTATAATAAGGATTTGGCCTCGTAGTTTTAGTATACTTAACCTAATTTCACAAACCAGTTATTAATGTGCTTACCTTACCTTCAAACTCGAACAATCAAGGGTACCTAATTAACAAAAATTGCATTAAATATCTGCACAAGTAGCGTTAGTTTTGGAAAAATTTGCGAATACAATTACAGAATTATTGTAATATATGAAATAATAATAGGTATAACACATGGATGCCATTTGATATCACAGATTTGTCAAAATAGCGCAGTGGAAATGAAATGACGGCAATGCACTTTCTTTTCATGGGTAAGGCGAATATGGCCTTGAAGTTTTTTTTTAATGTTATTGTGATGGAACAAGCTCGAGGCCCACCTGATGTTAAGTGGACTAACCTCTGCCTATAACAGTTGCAATTCATCACAAGGCACGATTTGCACTGCACCCGTCACATTGAGACATAGTTGTTAAGTCTCATTGTGCCTGTAATTTCACTGGCTCTCAAGGACTACTGCCGGAACACACCTTTCGGTGTTTGGCTACAGACTTTCTTCTTGAGGGTGGTAGCGAGCCAGACGGGCAATCGCTAAATGCCCTTCCACCATGCGGTGAAGCTCAAGCCGGCCGGCGGTGGGGATCGAACCAGGGTACTGCGGCACGGCAGTCCATAGCTATTACCGCTCGGTCATCATTGCTTCAAAAAAAAGTTTTCTATGTTTCTAGTGCAGCTTTTTTTAGCTTGGGCCAATTTTAGTGCCAGGCCATATTCAGTGGCAGGAAGTTTCCTTACATCTATACGAATGAATATTTCCACTCTCCAGGTTACCAATACGCGATGTTGTCGATGAAGACTGCGTTAGCCACGCTGCTCCGTCGGTACCGAGTGACGTCACCCACTGACGACGTAGGAGACGGACACCTTCGAGTGAAGTTCGATATCATGATGAGACATGTCGACGACTACAAAGTTAGCATACATCCTAGGCATAGAACATAATATAATAATACTCCTAGGGAATCAAATTAGCGCATACGATGCCTTTGTATTAATATCTATCACATATTACAGTAGATATAGAGATAGATTATGTTTAAAAACAGAATTAGTGCCGAGGTTATATGTCATTATTAGCTAAAAGAAAATAAATGAGTCAAGTGCGAGTTGAACTCGCGCTACCCGGAAAATGGTGGGTTAGTTGTGTACAGTGGGTTACGCACACATACGACGAGTAGCTTGTAATAAAAGGGGTCTCCGAACAATAAACGTATTTCTTTTAACGTTTTTTATTATTGCAGTTGTAAAATCGATAATACATATAGGCATCAAATTCGGTATGATTATAGTCGTATATCTACCGTATAACAACAAATATGGTGGAAGGGCATTTTGGGAATGCCCGCCTGGCTAGCGACTACCTTCAAGTAGAAAATCTATCGCCAAGCACCTAACGGTGTGTTCCGGCAGCAGTCCTTGAGAGCCAGTGAAATTACAGGCACATGAGACTTAATAACTATGTCTCAAGGTGACAAACGCAGTGCAATTCGTGCCTTGTGACGAAATGCATCTGTTATAGGCCGTGGTTAGTCCGCTTAACTTCAGGTGGGCCTCGAGCTTGTTCTGTCACAATAATGTGACTCACCTAATGTGGGCATAAAAACTACAAATATTTATGGTACATTCTGTATTCCTACGGAACCCTCAGTATGCTGACTTTATCACCATAGATGTCCAATGATGTTGCAGTATTTAAAATTTGACATGGTATTTTCACTTTTATTAAATTTGACATCAGGCAGGCTGTAGCAAAAGAAAGAAACTTAACTAAGATAAAAAATTAAACCGTCGAATTTGGTTGTATTACTCCATAAGTTAAAAATCGGTTAAGTGCGGGTCGGATTCACGAACGAAGTGTTCCGTACCATTACCTATACAACATTAGGCACTATATTATAAAATTTTTTTTAGTTTTCCCGTGCGTGAGTCCGACTCGCATCTAGCCGATTTTTTATTTGCTGTTATAGCGGCAACAGAATTAAATTATGTGTGAAAATTTCATGTATCTATCAAGGTTCATGAGATACAGCCTGGTGACAGATAGACGGACAGTGGAGTCTTAGTAATAGGGTCCCGTTTTTACCCTTTGGGTTCGGATCCCTAACAAATATTGCCACTTTACTACAGCTGATAATTCGTACTATTTCCACATGAATAAAGAACGGTACAGAATATATAGACTCCACTATATAAATAATATACCGTCGATGATCGAGTTCTCTCCGACCGGCTCGACCCTTTGGCACTACGTAGAGATGTTAGATCCCTCAGCATCTTTAACCGTATCTATCACGGGGAGTGTTCCGAGGAAAGTTCGGTTTGAAACCTGCAGCTGATTATACCCATCGGACGTCCCGACTAAGCATGATGTCTCATAATTTACGGACGACGTCTGGAAGTCTACAGCAGAGATATTCTCACGGCGATTTCTCTACTTAATTTTCTTCGCACTGACAGTGTGGAACTAGCTGCCATGTGAAATATTACCGAAACAATAACAAACTTACAGTTCCTTTGAAGTAGTGACGGCTCAGTGGCATTGGCTATGGACTGCCACGCAGTAGGTCCATGGTCCGAATCCCGCCACGGGCTTGAGCTTCACCACATGGAAGAAGGGCATTTTGCAAATGCCCGCCTGGCTATCGACCGCCCTCAAGTAGAAAATCTGTCGCCAAGCACCTAACGGTGTGTTCCGGCAGCAGTCCTTGAGAGCCAGTGAAATTACAGGCACATGAGACTTAACAAAAATGTGTCAAGGTGACGGGAGCAGTGCAATTCGCCACTTGTTAAAAAAAAATATAATAACTTTCTTCAGAGCCTTCAAGAATAGAGCATATTCCATCCTCAAAGACCAGCAACGCATCCTTGAGATTTCTGGTGTTGCTCATGGATACGACTGCTTGTTTGTATTATAATCCCAAAATAAAAACCTTTATAACAATAAGTATAATATTTAATATGTAATCTTATATTGAGCAATATATTATGTATCTATTATAAAGTAACTGGATTGATATCAGATATTCTCACACGGCTCCACTAACACAGGCACCAAAAATAAATAATTATCTTCGATTTAAAAATGTCCAAATGTGATTATAAACTGCTTCTAGCTATACAAGGTAGTCCAGCTTCACAGTAGAGTTTGTTCCAGAAGAGAACCCGCTCTTGGTCAGCGTGCTTCCTCATCGTCAGCTCTTCGTCCAGGGAGAGGTATTCCTTGTTGGATGACGAGTATACCTTCCACTGTACCTCGCCGGAGGGCGTTGGGTTACTGTAACCAAACATTAGATATACTAATATTAAGTTTAATTGTATTGATTGTATATACTTTACTTATTCTTGTTCTGTGTAAATGCAAACCATAATATGAAATGGATCTTGTAACATTAACGATTTTGTATATATTTGAAAATATTATACAGAATATTAAATATTAAAAGAAATATATACTTAAAACAGTGAGAATCACGATTATAACACTAGGAATAAAGAAAAAATATCGGTGACAGGTTTTAGATTAGCAAAGACAAATAAAAGGTCTAACTTAGGTTTTATTATTAACTTCTCAAAGATATTATAATACTCCCAGTAGAAAAATTTAAGGTACAGCCAAACGTACTATACAGTTTGAGATTATTCAAACGAATAAAATGCTCGAACAAGTCCGCCTCTGCCAAGCTAATTGTCACCTACGTAATTTCTACAAATATGGTAAAAAAAATATAATAAACTTTGTGACACGTTCAAGGACGTTGGCAGTAACCATGGCTTATAGGAATATTTCAAAATTTATAACTGATCTTCATAAGTGCGTCGTAGACGAATTAGACGCCTAAATTGAATAAATTATTTTGACTGACTTTCGCGATGAGTCCAGCACTGATGTCCCCTATTGTGCATTAGCTTCGCCTAACTCCAAGTATCGGAGTATCAAAGAGTAGGGATTGCTAGGGTATGTCATACTTTACTTATAAGCGCTCGTAGCGAAGTTTACTTAGCTGTTCTCAACCGATCAGCAAAGTTAAGCAACGTCGCGCACGGTCATGAGTTGGATGGGTGACCGCTAGTGACATTACTACTGAGCGTTTCCGTGCTTCGGAGGGCACGTTAAGCCGTCGGTCCCGGTTGTTGTCTTAGGATGGCAGTCGTTAAAGCATGGTGGTAGGGCATTTTGCGAATGCCCGCCTGGCTAGTTACCACCCTCAAGTAGAAAATCTGTCGCCAAGCACCTAACGGTGTGTTCCGGCAGCTGTCCTTGAGAGCCAATACTTCTAGGTTAGCCTGAACAACATCTTCGACCACATCATCACTTACCATCAGGTGAGATAGTGGTCAAAGGATAACCTATCAGGAATAAAAAAAATAGATATATTTGTTTTTATATGAAGCGACATGTACGTCAAGACTATCTAGCGTTTTTTCGCAAAGCTATCTATAGGTGGGCATCAAGCTTATTTCCGTTACAATAACATAAAAACACCTAAGTATAATTTTTTTTTTCTATTTCTTATACGTGTCCATGTACCATACCTAGGAACTGCCCAGTAGAAAGGCAAAGGTCCCTCCGAATACAGTCCAAAACCGAATTATTTTAACCGAACTCCATAAAAGGAAAGAAAGGTTAAAAAATACCATAAAGGTCATGTCAATTGGACTGTATGTTTGTTACGTGATTACCCCGGGAATCAACTTATATGTGATGATTCTTTTTTTGTGGGGTAGCTTCCAAGTTTAAGTTTAAATTAAGGACCCATTTAAATTTCATCAAAATCGCTTGAGTAGTTTTTAATTTATAGTCAATGAACTGAAAAATGTATTTGCATACCTGGATGATTTGACGGTTTTACTCTTGTCGATGGTTAACAGAATTTTAGGCTAGTCTAATCAGATTTTTTCTCAATTTCAATACTTCCTGCACTTGCAGTCGTCATATTATCAAGGCAAAAATATTAATGTCAGTCGAAGTCGTGTTTATATCTAATGGCACTATTGTACGAGACTCGTAGCGACTACACCCGAACGCCCAAAACTATTTTATGAACCTCAATATAATTCACACACGCAGGACATTCATAAACTAAAGACATCTTACCCGGTCCTCGCAAAATTGGTCCATAACTTCGTCAAACTATCAACAATGCTCCTCAAACTCTCTTGTTCATTATACACATCTTTGTTTAACTCACTGCAGAACAGATAAGACAGATCGTCCGCATGACAAGCACCTTTCATATTGCTCAGTCCCATAACGTTCTTGATCATGTTCAATTCAGTATCATAATCAAATCTATACATATAAATCGGTGCCCCACAAGTGTTATAGAAATGGACAAATCTATGAGTGTGGTAGCCAAAATAAGCATCCGTTGCCATGTCTACTATTGCGCTTACTGTCTCCTCTCCAAATCCTTTATCCCCAGTATAAAATTTAAATATTCTCTTGCCAAATTCTTCTAATTTGCTCTCGGAGACTAGCTTAGCAATGTCTTTGGGGACCAAAAAGGACGGGTGCTCGTTCAAGAACTTTGATTTCTTCAATCGTGCTTGGAGAATCAACAGGCCTTCCGCTGAGGTGTAGCCGATCATTAAAGGCACTTTATTGACTTTCTTTGCGAAGATAATATCGATTGGATTTTCTGTAATAAAAGCATCGATGTTTTTAAACCTCTTCTCTATGTTCGGAACAAAATGCATCGGAAGACTTCTTTGTTTCTCGTCAGGTGTTGCAGTTTTGAATGTCATCTTGATTAAATCTGCAGCTGGAACGCTTCTCAAGAACTTGAGCAATTCGTTTGTGTCGTCAGTTTCTTTTCCTAAAACTTTAGCTATGCGAAAAGCTCGAGCTTTTGGTTCGCTCGCGATCGCCCAGCCATGTATACATGTGCCGCTTTGTGCTATCGCTTTATGGAACAATCCTTTCGATAACGGAGATATCATGTGGTAAGTGACAGAGACTGAACCGGCGCTTTCACCGAAAAGGGTAATATTTTGGGCATCTCCACCAAATTTCTGAATATTCTGTTTGATCCACTTCAAGGCCATGACTTGGTCCTTTAAACCAGCGTTACCAGGGACTTCAGGAGTATCTAGAGATAAGAAACCAAAGACTTCCAGTCTGTAATTAATTGTAACCAAAACAATGTTCTGTTGGAGTAGAAATTGGGGTCCGTATAGGGCATCGTCTCCAGAGCCTGACATGAAACCGCCTCCGTGGATGAAGACCATGACTGGTACCTTGGCGGCCAGGTCTTTGGAATATACATTGAGGAAGAGGCAGTCTTCGCTTCCTTCGTTGAGCTGCATAGTGTTCATGTCGACTTGGGGACATATGGCACCGTGTGTTGTGGCATCGCGGATTCCTTGCCAAGGTTTTGGCGGTTTTGGTGCCTGGAAAACGATAAATAATACTTAATTGATTCAAGTTCATGATAACCTTCTATTATATCTATTACATAGATCTTACTATCACATAAATCTTACCGCAAACCGCAACTCCCCCACCGGTGGGGCAGCGTATGGTATTCCTTTGAAAGCGTAGTACACGGCACCATTCAGTAGCGCGCATTTCGCTCCTCTCAATTGCCCCTCCTTTACCGAAACAACCGGGTCATTCACCTGTAAACATAATTGAGGATTAAAATGGGATGCTTGGCCTCACTATAGTCGACGAGAGACGTCTTAATAAGTACAGAGAAGTAGGTATACCTTAAAGAGACGTAAACTTCCCAACGTTTATCTTTGCAATAATGCATGAAAATTAAATTAGACACAAAGCAACGTTAATTTGGAGACTTAAACCGAAAAAATATTTTTGTCACCAGAAAACTACCTATATTCCCCGTCCTATGTTGTGCTGTGTTTTCTAAATAAAAAATTATTAAACTGAAACTGAATGAAATCTTAAAACACTAAAGAAGTTTTCTATTGCAAGACCCTTAGCCAAGCATATTTTGTAGGTATGGTAGTAACGCCATCTGAGTAGATTTATATCAGGCTTCACTCCTAATATATATATATATATATATCTACTGTATACATAACACTAATTCATAAAAAAATAAGTCCATGAAAAATTCTATTAACTTATTTATTTTATTTTTAAGACTATTTTCAGTGAAGCATACCTTCTGATTGTAAGAACTTCATTGACTTAAAATACGCTCCACCAACGACAATAGAGTTGCATATTTATTATAATTTATATCATCTAGGTATAGGCTTATTAGCAAATTTTCTTTTTAAGTAGATTGTTACTTAAATATATGTATACCTACTCAACCGATGTTGATGAAATTGAAATGTCACCAACTGGGAAGTATACTTTACTCAACAAAAAAGAATCATTAAAATTGGCCGATCCAGTATAAAGTTATACATAAATATATCTAATTATATGTATATAAGTACGCGAACATTGACAAAGTTCTTTCTTTTATGGAAGTCGGAAAGCAATTTCTACCAGTTTTAATAACGTATTTTCATTTTTATATCAAAATAATAATCAGTAAGTTAACATTTAACGAAGTTATTCAAAAGAATTTCGAACATTCCCGCCACGAAAGTGACCTTGTGAATGTGATAAACGAAGTCAAAGATCAACTATACTCACCATTTTGACAAAGTGAAGATACTTCCAAATTTACCTAAAACAAAATAATTACAACTGTCATTCACTTAATTACACTCAACATTGTATTTATTAAACATTCATGTAGTATTTTTCACTATTTGACCAGACTACATGTTTGTTTACAATTTTTATGACTTTACTACTCACACACTCACAGACTACTCGTGTACAAAAACGTGACCAGAGAAAGTAGGCAGCGACTCGCGTATAGTGCTACCAAGTTAACTGTTCAGTTCATGAGGGCGCTGCTGGTGAAGAGGAACTGACACAATATAAGGGGATTTAAAAGTTCTTCTTTCTGCCACCTGAGCAAATAAATTGGTTGTACTGTAGACAGAGAATTGCGTATTCCACCAATTTAAATGGTTATTTAACATTTATATATGATTAGATTAGGGCCTACTTTGGAATTTAATCTACCTACAGCTCTGCCTATAATTGTTACATAACTTTCTAATCCATAAACACTGAACCAAAATTGATAAGCACGGATGGAACACACTGACAGAACTAATTGACTGTCTAATTTTCGTTGAAGATAAACTAACACTGATAATTATGATAATAATGCATACATGTTTTTTATTGCTTTTTTGCATTAAATATGCAACGAAGTTATTTAAGCGACACTATCCTACTCATCTTTATCTAGACATTAAATATCGTATCAAATAACTTTTATTAGTAACGCCAGGTGATAAGTCCATAGCCATCGGTATGAAGAGGTTGTCGTAGGCGCGGAAAAGCCTTTCGTACTAAAGCGTTCCTGCGATCCCGCCGAGAAGCGGTAGAGATGGAACACCGTGTGTTATTTAGTCGGTAGGGGCACTTGCTGCTGTGGGAGTAGTTGGTGTCGAGCCCGACATATCCCGGCCGTGGATGGACGGAAATGCGTAAAAGCATTTATCACAACAAAAAATAGGAAAAAGAGCACAGAAATGCCTATTTCTTAAAAAAGCATATCGAGGCAAAAAATACATGACATAAAATTACGCCTCTCTCGCGCCAGGGTAGTAGAAACCATAGATTTCCACTTAGTACGATCCTTACATATCTCTTTCGCTTCATCTACACTCATCAATTCTTTCATACATGAGCGTCGGTTTAAGGTACTTTTGACACCTGCCCGGCTAGCATGCGCGCCACGAGTAAATTTTGTCTACACTTTATCTCGTGTAAAATAGACATATCGCACTATGTCTACGAGTGCTAACATGGCAGGGCAAAGATCTCGTCCTTGTTTATCTGTATTTTGGCTACCCGTGACTACTTGTCGACCAACACTAACATGCGCGCCTCAGTTTAAATCGATTTATGACACTTATCTGCGAGTATTTGCGTGAATTTTCTCGTCCTACTTTTTGAGGACGAGATAAATCTGTAGTCTATCTCGCGCGTCCCAGTATAATGGGGGCGATCCACGATTTAGTACAAATTTACTTTCCGTCCAGTGTTAGCAGACCCGTCATATTTGTGTGTGTAATCAAATACAATAACGAAATTTGAATTTGAACACAACTCACGAACTCTTGTGCGTAGCTTAAATTCAATATCTTTGAATAAAGCGGTAGGTAGTGTTTTCAACTATTTTTAATTATTATATACTATATGTTGCTGATTACTAAAAAAACAGTTATATGTAAGTAAATCAGTGGGTATTAAAATAATATTAAAATTTTAATGAAATTCGCAGCAGTCAATATTTAAAGTAATCTAAATGAATAACGACTTTTAGGGTTCCGTACCCAATATGTTGCTATAAAATATTAATAGGTACTAATATTGTTTAATAAAAAGAAAAACAGATAAGCTGTTTTTCTTGGTGACAAATGCTAATTGGGAAAAAAAAGATTTTATCACAGCTACTGAACTAGTTTTTAGGGTCCCATTTATTTGTTCTTTATTAAACAATATATGTAATAATATTTTATAGCAACATAACTATCGTCAAAAAAGATAAAAATATAATACTTGATGCATAAAAGTCGGCAATTCAATGTATCATTCGTTTGAAAATTACATCAACGGGAACAGTTTTTAATCATAACCTTCATAGCCATCATACCTAACATAATTTCTAATGAAGTGTCGAGAACGGGAAAAATAAATTTATTGTTCATAAAAGTATGGTATTTATTGGTTCACAGTCCATCACTGCTTATTTCCTAAAACTGTTCCCAATTCAACCAACAAACAGCGCAATGGAGAATCGTCCACAGATAATCACAATGAATAGATCTTAGCGTGGTGCGGCCGCTGCTATCATCCGCCACTTGTCTCTCGTGTCGTGCGTCACATATTTCTTATTTGCACATGCTAGCCAGGCTGGCCTATTTTTCGAACCTCTTCAATCTAATTCCGGAACGTTCGCCTAGGTCTAGGTTTAGCCATTCTAATTTCATTCATTGATGAACCTGTTTAGTCATTCTAATTTCATTCATTGATAAATGATGTTCCTTTATCACACTAAAGAAAAAAAACTTATTGCAAGGAGTGCGTCTTGGATCTGTGTAGAATTGCAGATATTGAGAAGGCGCGCGGCCCACCTGGCATTTATCTCTTCGCATCTTACGACTTCCACAGTCCAGGTTTAAATTTCACCCACCCATATCTTATGAGGGGGTGCGATTCTAAACCAGCACCCCACGAAGAAGTATTTTATTTAACGGTATTGTGACGTAAGAATCACGAAGTCTAATAATTAGCACCTAATGTTTAGCAGTAATCTCTGCCTAATACAAGCATTTCGCCACAAGTGACGAATTACACCCATCTCATCCAACTTAACAACTGTATGTCTCATCACCCTGAAAGAAACAGTTGTCAAGTCTCATGTAGGTACTTGTAAATTAACAGGCTCTCAAGGACTGCTGCCGGAACACACTGTTAGGTGCTTCGGAATAGATTTTCTTCTTGAGGGTGGTAGCTAGCCAGGCGAGCATTCGCCCTTTCATCATTCCGTCAAGCTGAAGCCGGCGGTGGGCATCGAACTATGGCAGTCCAGTTTTATTTTATTTATAGTATGCTGATAGGCTAGCCTTTGACCAGTATCTTACCTGATGGTAGGTGACGATGTGATCGAAAATGTTGTTCAGGGTAACCTAGAATTACTGGCTGTCAAGGACAGCTGTCGAAATACACCGACATGATTGGCGACAGATTTAATACATGAGGGTGGTATCTAGCCAGGCGGGGATTCACAAAATGCCCCACCAGCATGAAGACTGCCATCTTAAGACATACCGGGACCGACTGCTTCATGTGCCCTCCGAAGCATATGCACGCTCAGTAGTAATGTCACTAGCGGTCACCCATCCAACTCTCGACCGCGGCGAACGTTGCTTAACATAGCTGATCAGTTTATAACGGCTAAGCAAACTTCGTTACGAACTATTACAGCTAGGCTATCACTGCTTCGAAAAGTATCTTATAAAGACACAAAAATTCTATAAATCACTTCAGTACAAGACAATCTTGTTTCTTATTCTCTTCGGGTCGACGCGGGTGGCAGATGTTGTTTAGTCACAAATAGATAAAATATAAAAAAAAAAATAACAAAAAATGGACTTCGACAAGTTATTTCACACATTTGAGTGATGAAGTCAGTTAAATTTTATGGTAAAAAATATTTTTCTACAAATTTTTTTTTTAGTGACCCTTACTACTTATTAGATTGATTGTCATTCACTATCAATGACTATATCATCAATCATCATAGGAAAATACTTTTCAGTTATTGGAGTGTAACTCAAAAATGGCTAGACCGATTTTGATGAAATGTAAATTGTACCACACGGCAAGCATCACGTTTCAAATAATCATTATAATCGGGTCACCCAGTCAAAAGTTCCGAGGTAATAACTTAAAAAAAACTAACGTATTGAGTACCTCCTCCTTTTTTCGAAGTCGGTAAAAAATATTGTCATGCTTTTATACATTTTAGTAGTAGGCAAATTACTTTATTCAACTGCGTACAATATAAGGCAACCCTGTTTGCTTGTAGAATTGGTTCCGAAAGGTTGTTCTCTATAAGTCGGCGCACATGGCAGAAAACTAAATAGCTCAAAACTTATAAAAATTATATATTTAAACATTTAACAATTGTATAATTAACAACGTTTAGGAGTAAATTATTAGCACCTTCAAACTTACGAAGTTTTACCATATAAAATAATTCTGGTTGGAACTCTAACCCGCTTCTCTTATATACTGTACTATGTATCAGAAGCCAACTAGCCTTAATCTACATATATCGTTGGTCCACTAGCTGTCAAGCTTGATAAGTTGAATAACGAGACGCGGGTTTGAATCCAGTACAAAATACTTTTTTTATAAAGACTTGTATCTAAGGCAATTTTTTTTTAAATGTTTTTTTGCAATAAAGCCTGCTCTGCGGATTACATTACAAAATTACAAATTAACGAGATAAAAATTATAATTATGTGTAGGATTCGAAGCCGCGTCCATCCACCCCTATAGCCGGGGTATGCTTTGACTGACTGAGCTAACATGACATTATGATTCATAACTAAAATTTTTGCACTCGTTCTTCAATCATCGTATGGGATGAACGCGGGTTCGAATCCTATACATGACTATATTTTTTTCTCTCGTAAATTCGTTTTTTCATGTGTATAGAAATAATTGTACTATCCCCTATATATAAATTGTACTACCCGTATTATTAAACTATCAAGTAAAATTCAAGGCACACATGTTTGATGCGATTGGTCTAGGAAATACTATCTACATCTTTACATCACTACACTTACGCTCAGTCTCACTAGCGCTGGAAAGTTACGCTAAGTGTAAAACTACAATGGCATATTTGCTGTCTATCAATACATTTTGGTAATAGTAAATCAAGATACAAGTGAGCTAAGTTGCTCATTATACACGAGGCTGTGTGTTGCAGTCCGAGCCGTAGGCGAGGGCGTAATTCAGCCGAGTGTATAATGAGCAAGTTGCTCACGAGTTTCATACGCACTTTTTCAACACCTTTGCGAGGAAAAAATATATTGCACAAATGCGATACAAACAACTTACGAAAATTATGAAAAATAGCACGCAAGTTTTTTTTTTGCGCGCGGCAAATATATTATGGTTGATTACATATAAACCGCTTTGATGTTACAAATCTTTATTACCCGGTTAAATTGAAAATGCTCTGTTTACTCGCATTTAATTTGCAGTTAGGTACTAACTTAACTTTGTAGGGATAATTCTATAACGCACTAGTGTATAATATTATTATGCACGAGGGTGTTATAGTTCGGTTTATGGGCTTAAGAACGATTTAATAAAGCTCACTTTACGAGCAAGGGTGTTGAAAATTTATATTACGTATATGTTATGTGACCCAATATTGTATATGATATAAAAATACTATGAACTATGATTACAAAAACTAACGTGGCTTTCACTCATTTTAGTAAATAATACGGAAATACTCACGTAAGCTCACTGAGCAGTGCTCAGCGAGACGTCAACGAGGGCGTTCCGAGCTCTCCTTGAAAAAGACCACCGGATGTGGTTGAAACTATAGTCGGAGCTATCTGACTTATTTACGTGAGTTATCCCGTATTATTTACTAAAACTATGATTACCATAAGATATTGGTGACGTCTATATAATAATTCTCTTAAATCATCTAATAAACTAAGGGAGATAAATATCGTTGTCTAGTTTATATTAAACTACATATCTTTAAGTAGGATTATTGTATTCGATTGTGGATAATTATTCACTCAGATTAAAGCATCAAATTACGTGACGACTAAAGATTTAGTAAAACAACCCACAAATGAACTGATATTTCAAATGTAAGGATCATCATTAGCAAGCGTTATGCTAATTTGGGTTTTAGAGTAATGAGTTTTTTTTCTATTTTAGGGTTCCGTACCCGTAAGGGTAAAAACGGGAACCTATTACTGAGAGTTCGCTGTCCGTCCGTCCGTCTGTCACCAGGCTGTATCTCAAGAACGGTGATAGCTAGACAGTTGAAATTTTCACAGATGATGTATTGCTATTGCCGCTATAACAAGAAATACTAAAATTGAAATAAGTATTTAAGCGGGGCTCCCATACAACAAACTTGATTTTTACCGTTTCTTGCTTGATACTAGCAATGGTGACAGGTAGACGCTTTAACTATGCACGGAATATTTAGTAACGGCACCCTTCGTGCGCGAGCCCCACTCGCACTTGGCCGGATTTTTTACTATTGCTTATCAGCAATAATAAAAAGCCTTTGACTACAATCTCACCTGATGGTAAGTGATGATGTGGTCGAAGGTGTTAACAGGTTTAACCTAGAATTTCTGGCTCTCAAGGACAGCTGCCGGAACACCGTTAGGTGCTTGGCGACAGATTTTCTACTTGAGAGTGGTAGCTAGTCAGGCGGTAAATCGCAAAATGTCCTTTATATACTCTATACAATGCAACTAAGACCCCCTTCTTCGTACTATTAGATCGTCCGCGGTCGGCGCGCGTGGCAGATATCTGTATATCAACGGTATGTTGAGCCAAGTAATGCAAAATCAATGACAAGTACAAAGTACACTACTATATGCTACTCTGTACAATACAAGGCAGGCCTGCTTCTTCATACAATGTATTCCAAAATGCTATTCTCTCGCGATCGGCGCGCGTGGCAGTCGTCGTGTTGTCGCCGATCAGTAGATACTCGCCTTTGGAGCTTGTGAAAGGCTGCCATTTCACGTCAGTGGGGTTTGGCGTTGGATCGCTGAAAGATAACAAAAACTTATAATAGTAACATGGTTCCTGAAGTTTAGAGGGATGACAATGTAAAGTATAAAGGGTTATTGGTAAAATGCCAACAACCTCTCAGGGTTGACATCTGCTAGACCTAAGAAACATTTTGAGATGCATTTTTATTTCTTTTTTTTTGTATTTTTTTTGTTGTTGTTTATATAACGTCATAAGCAGGAGGGCCGCCTGATGTTAAGTCTCGAAGTCTCTTGTGCCTGTAATTTAATATTTCATATGTTTTATTACTTAGCTCCATGTATATCAAAACTCCGGCGGCGCCCGCCGCGACAACACTGGACCGCGCCGTGCTCTCTTTGAATAGAGTTTTTTGAATATATACATGGAGCTAAGTAATAAAAAATATGAAGTATTAAATAACAGGCACAAGAGACTTTTAACATCAGGTGGTCCTCGCGCTTATTCAGTCATATAAACATAAACAAACACAATAATAAAATAAATAAATGAAAAAAACTTTAAAAATCACTGTTCAACTCAATATGTTTGTTAGGACTAGCAGAAGTCAACCCTGAGAGGTTGTTAACATTTTACCAATAACCCTGTATATTAATTTATTTAGGAAATAGAGAGTCAACATATACATGCATATGCATACGAGGTACATACACAATGAATATGGTAAAATTTTAAAAATAAACTATGGCATCGGATCTCTAAACTTAATATTCTTTAATTCTCTTAATTAATGTAGTTCTTATTCTGTTTTTCGTTTCGCCAATTGGTTTTTGGTCCCATGTAATCCCATGTAGCGAGCCTATTGCCATTCACCGGGCACAGTTTTAGGGTCATACAAAATGTTTTCTCTAACACACTGGACGAATATACAGTATGTGTGGCTATATAAAGTGTTGTGTAGAGTAGAGGCACGTCTCTTGCGCGAACGACGCGAAACAAACTCTTGTGTACGACTTTGTAATTAATGTTTCGAAGAATTCGTCATCGCCGGAAACGAATTTTGATAATTACAGCGGTTGGTGGAAAATAAAGTCATTTATAACTGTTGTTGTATGAACTGTGAACATATTACTCAAGACCATGGTTTTTAACTATAGCTGATAGGCTGGCCTTTGTCCAGTATCTCACCTGATGGATAACGATTCATGTGGTCGAAGATGTCGCTCAGGATAACCTATAATTACTGGTTGCGGCAGCTGGCCAGTCGGAACACATCGTTAGGTGCTTGGCAACTTTTCTACTCTTTAACGCTCATTGGTCAATGGCCAAAGACGTGACAGTCGACCAATCAGCATTCAATATTCAGTCTTATTTTTTATTCAGTATTCAAACTTACCAAGACTGACAAAACTATTCAGAATCTAAGGGTTATTAGTATCCTAATTCCATGGACATATGGTCATGTGCGGGATGATTTTTCCTCACGTTGTAATTTTGTGACATAAACCGAGTAGGATGCATCATTGCAAAAAAAAATATATAAATAAAAAAGTTCCTCACCCTGTCTTTGCAAAATCCGTCCAAAGCTTCGTAACTTTCTCAACTGCATCTCTGACTTTTTCCTGTTCTTTGTAAATATCTTCAGTGAATGGTGTACTGAACATATAAAACAACTCATCCCCATGACTGGCACCTTTCAAGTGACCATATCCAAGCATAATCTTTGTCATATTAATGTCGGTCACATAATCAAATTTATACATATATGTACGTTTGTTGAACTTACTGTAGTAATGTGCAAATCTAAACGAATTGTACGCAAACTGACGATCTGTCTGCATATCTACAACTAACTGAGACGTCTTTTCACTAATATTTTCATTGCCTAAGTAAAATTTCTTTAACCTCTCTCCCATTCCGTTTAATTTATCCTTAGAAACTTTATGAGCGATCTCTTTCGGTAAAAGAAATGATGGATGTTTGTTAAATATATCAGCTCTTTTGATCTGGTCCGAGAAGGGCACGATTCCTTCGGCGCTAGTATACCCGATGATAAAAGGGACTTTGTGAGCTTCCTCTTGCAGTAACAAGTGCACTGGATCTTCAGTAATAAAGTTCTCGATGCCATCGAATTTCTTTTCAACAACAGGATTTATATGAATTGGTAGACCTCTAAACTTTTCGTCTTCTGATCTTGTTGGGAACGTTATTTTAGCCAACTTTATGGCAGGTACCGTCCTCAAAAACCTGGCCAAGTCGGTAGGATCGTCGGTGTCTTTGCCTAAAAGTTTTCCAACTCGGAATGCCCGTTCTTTAGGAGCGCTGCCAATAGCCCAGTCTTGAGTACACATCCCACTTTGGGCTATAGCTTTGTGGAATAACCCTTTAGACATAGGCGAAAACATGTGATACGTAACCGCTGCTGCGCCAGCACTTTCCCCAAACAGAGTTACATTTCCTGGATCACCACCAAAGTTGGCTATATTATCCTTGACCCATCTCAATGCTTGAACTTGGTCCTTCAAGCCAGCATTACCGGGTACTTCTGGAGTGTCCAAGCAAAGAAAGCCCAAGGCTTCCAATCTGTAGTTTAAAGTCACGAGTACAACATCTTGTTTACAGAGAAATTTCGGTCCGTACGATTCAAAATTCCCTGATCCCGATATGAAACCACCCCCATGAATGAAGACCATGACGGGCAGCTTGGATGAAGGTTCCAGAGATTTCGTGTATATGTTTAAGAACAGACAGTCTTCGTCGCTGTCTATTAAAGAAGATGTGTAAATATCGTATTGAGGGCACACGGCGCCGTGTTTTATAGCGTCTCGAACTCCTTGCCATGGTTTTGCAGGTAGAGGAGCCTGAAAATTATAAATATTTGTTAAAGGTAAGATTTTATTGATAGTAACTAACTATTATTTAGCCGCAAAGGTATTGTAAGATCCCATATGTGGGACATATAACAGAAAGACCACACCAAATAAAACCTTACAGGTATGAGTGGTAGACATTCTGCATTTTAGACGTTTTGTTTCATAGATATCCTGCAAGTCAGGCTTTCTGATCATTATACAAAATATTCAGTAGCAGTCCGGAGTTTGAAAATGTACACAACAAGCTCGCCCCCTATTACATTGGACCAAAACATATTAGGGGAATATGGGTAGGTACTCATGTAATTTCATTGATAAATCTATAGATACTAACAATATTACCTATATTGTATGTTTGTCATTGACAAATTGTGGTTCTACAAGCATCTCTGCTTTTTCTATCATGTATACTGTTATTCGAATATAAAGAAAGAAAAAAAGATATTCTCAAATATTTATTAAAACTTATAAATAAGCAGTAGTTACCTATTGAAAATTAATTCAGAAGTTAAAACAATATGTAAAATAGCGTACGTAAAGTTTTTTATATCTAGTAAATTTTCCGCCAAATTATAGTATTTTTTTAATTGTAAATACAGAACACACGGTGTCTCCGCCGCGGGCCATCGCGCTTTTAGGTTATATTTTTAAATTCTCACTGACTCCCTAGCTCGTAAACAGAAATAGCGACTAAAGCTCTCATAAATATAACCATACACTAACTTGAGAAAGTCACATTCATTCTGTTATAAACTAGTTATTTTAGCTTTTACATAAAAACAAACATAGTTATTATTATTTGTTTTATTACTGCAGAGGAGTTACAACGAAAATACTTAGTCTGGTATGAATAAATACATCTCAAAGTTTAGATCGATTTTAAGATGCAGTTTGAACGTTAAACATATTGAACATCTGTCAAAAACTGCATCTTAAGATTGAGCCTTATGATTATGACGAGCCTGAAATATCTTATTTTGTTTATAACAATTGTTACCATGGCAACAAGTACCATAGATATTGTGTGCCAGTGTGTAGTTGATTACAAACCACCTTCCAACACATTCCCGTCCTAGAAGAGAGAAGGAAGCAATATGAGTTATTCCCGCCTAAGGTAAGAGCAGCGTCTTCCACGCTCTACTGGGATCAACACATCCATGATTCGTGAACTGTGTGATAAAATCTACTTGTAACGTCACCAAGGGTGCCTAACATACAGGCTTTGGCTAGTTGGTACCCACTGCAAACGCTTGACATACCTGATCATCTTTTAACTATAAGCATTTCATAATTTAGTGTAACTGTCATTAATTGTGTGATTGATAATAAATTAATCTTATTCTTCTTACATTCATTCTATTATACACACTGATATTATGGAGCATGCAGAGCTGCATGCTCCCATCAAATAATTAGGGAAATATCTAAATCATACTTTAAATAATCAGTATTCTCTGCCTTGTAACATGTCCATATTTGAATGGCCCTGTCAGATTGGGCTTCACTGCATGGCGGAAGGGCAATTTGTTAAAGCCCGCCTGGCTAGCTACCACTTTCAAGTAGAAAAACTGCCGCCAAGCACCTAACAGTGTTTTCCAACTGATGTCTTTCAGAACTGTTTTTGGATGTTTTGTTTTATTTTCCACCTTAGGAGAGGGGGTGCTTTAATATGTTATTATCAATTACGCAAGATATAACTTAAACTAATTTAAAAGAAAAAAATTACCAACAAACATGAGTGCTTTTATTACTTTCAGCTATAGATGTCACATCACTATTAGTCAGTGGTATTGTTGAACTATAAAAGACCCACTGTACCACCAGGGATATGGTCAGGAGTATGGTAGGTCTGCCACATTCTTGAGAGCCTGTAAGTTACAGACACTTAACAACTGTATGTCTCAAAGTGAAAGAGCACAGTGCAATTTGTCAATAGTGTGACTAAATGCATCTGTTATAGGAGCAACGGGTAAATCTCAAGTTTCTTGTTAAACCAGGAAAATCATTACTGAAGCCAATGCAATGTTGAAAGAAGTGTACGGGAATGAATGCTTATCTGCGGGATGTGAAACAACTGAAGATAATCCTCACCCTGGAAGGCTCAAAACATCAAAAACTGATGAAAGAAATAGGACAAGATTTGAAAGTGTAGAAGCAGTTATATTAAAGCGGTGGAGATAGTGAACCAGGTGACAGATATGGACTTCCAGCACTGCTTCAATCAATGGAAGATTTGTATGGAGCGGTGTAGATATTGTCAAGGGGAGTACATTGAAGGTGAAACAAATTTTACTGTAGTTGGTGATGAATAAAATAAGGTACAATAGCCACACCTTGTGTGTCAGTGTCTATCTGAGAAACTCAGCATCCATGCATGGTCCTATATATTTCTAATAATATATTATTTAATTAATTTAAGACAAATAATATAATATTACCTTTTACCAACCTTGAATCGAAGTTCACCCACAGGTGGTTGTGCATATGGGATCCCTTTGAAGCTATAAAATGGAGACCCATCAAGAAAATTCTGTATAGACCCCTTTAATCTGCCTTCGCTCACTGCCACTATGGGATTATCCTGAAATTGTATGGATAATGTCATTTAGTTGGGCTTTTGGTCAAGCTTTTTGTAGGCAACACCTCCTGGTGGTGCTTCCTGAAGCGCATGACCCCTGAGACTGAAAATTCTTACAGGATTTCAATAGAGTACTACTGTTTTAATTAAATGTAAGTGCTCGGATTGATGGGTTTATCAGGTATAATTCCAAACAGATAGCAAAATACTCCAAAACTATATAATATTCCACAAAACTTCTCATCTAAATTGCATAAAATATTACACATTTCTTTATATAAATTATTTTCAGCCTACTTTTGCAACTATTAATCCATATTTTTTTAAAAGCTATAATTTATTAACTTAATGAATGTTGATTGTACTAAATGTATGTACCTATATAGTTAAAAAATATTGATTAGTGGCCTAGGAACAATTATCTGGTGGATGCAAGAAGTTGGAGTAAAGGTAACATGCAAGGCTTGTGGTGCATTTGTACAAGAACTTAATACTGCAGTAGATAATAGCTATAATTCAGTCAGTATGTGTATATTTTCAATTCAGTTTGATAGATTAATGTATGTATTCACATAAAACAAGAAAAATGTGTAAAATAACATTAGCATGTATGTTTTGAAACTTGTTTTGTGATATAAATCTCACTTATTTTATCAGTGTTTGCATTCACACTGGTAGAAAACTAGCAAAATTTGTACAGATTTGTAATTGACAAAAATTATTTAGTCTCTACAAGTTGTGTGACAATGCGAACATGGTTCATACAATGATGAAAAAAAAACATTACAACTTGTTTTCAACTCATAGCGAACACCATATAAATCACCGTTGTATTCGCCTGAGAAGGGGGCAGAGGTGTCTTAACATCTGTGAAAGAGAGGTATAATTTGGAGGCAAAACTTTAACTTACCATTGCCTTTATGGCTATCGAATATAACTTGACATGTATTGAAGGAGATGGCACAATTTTTCGAATGGCGATCATTGTTGTCGATAACTCTCAGCTGGTGCACAACTTAATGTTTTTATTCTCTTGCAATTATTTCACATTTGTATCGCTCATTCATGATACTTTTGAATTATCTTTGTTTTCTGCAACGACAATCCAAATATCAGCTCTCTGTTATAGGAGAAAGATTTTCGGCAAAGACGATATTCACGTTACTACCTCGCAGTGTAGCACAAATCATAATCAAAGACTTGCAGTGTAGTTGGTAGCTACTTAGGGCCTGTTCCATTAGTCGCTAAGAACGTAAATTTCGATAATTTTGATCACATTCTGCGTCTGTGGTTGTGATCACGTGATCGTTTGTAACTGTCATCCCCGTTCCATTTTTGGATAAGAACGCTAAGAATGCCACTAAAACTTGCAACTTCTGTCACTTTTGACATTAGATGTAGCGTTTAAGGCGAAAATAACGCCAAGACCCATGTGGAAAACTTTTTGGGAGTGTGATCGTTTTTAGCGTTTTTAGCGAATCTCACTCAAATGAAACGCACCCTTAGATTCCATTGTCACATTCCAACTCCAGCTGATTTGAAAATAATATTGGATTTGGACCAATCGAATGGACCTTATGATTTTTTTACCTGTATTCACTGAGCAAGTAATATCCTGTATTTCTTCAACTCTCTGAATATACCAATGAATCTCAAGTCCTATAACCTGTAATCCTTGTTTGATAATATGATAATATCATGAGAAAGACCATGAACTATGGACTTCGATCGGAACAACTCAGTTTCCGGTATACATATTATTGTAGTTTTTGAACATTTGAACTCAGGTAAATAAATTATTATAAGGTTCCAGTATGTAAATTATAAAAATATAAACAAGAAAAGTGTTGCCTTGACACAGACAGACTCACTCGTAAGGGGCGTTCGTTTTGGCTCGATTGCGTTTGTAGCAGTTTCAAAAGTGGCATTTGTGTTTTAGCGTTCGGATAGAAGCTTTTGCTATTTTTGACCACCAATTACTGCATGCTATCCGAACGGCTTAAAACATACTTTGACAACCGCCAATATTTTAACAATTTTGCACAGTACGAAACATGGAATCAATCTCTAAAATTAACAAAAAGTAGGTACCTATATTATTATTATTTCTTTGTTAATGGCTTCTGATAGTTACATTTATAAAAAACTTGTGAAACTCTTCAATCGCGCCAAATACAACTGTCAAAACAGCAGTTGTCAAAAAACGATCACAACGATCCCACGGCAAGACATGGGTCAAAAATATCACTTTTCTCTGTCATTTGTAGCGTTTTCAAAGCTATCCGAACGGTGAGCGAAAACGATATTTTCGCTCACGAAGTCCCAAAACGAACGGCCCGTGTGATCGTTTTTAGCGTTTGTGAGTGTTATTTTTGGCACCGATAGCCTATCCGAACGCCCTAGTAGACAGAGTTTCTCCGTCTACGGACTCACTCCATGACTCCACATCCACAACCACTGAGCAAGTAGTAATAAGAGTTGGCACGGACCTTGTTGCTTTGAAACTCTTATTTGAAGTTATTTTATACCAACCATAACAAATGAAAACAATCTGGCCAACACAATAATAGTGACATTAGTGAGTGTTGTATTACTGATTTCTTAAAATCGATTCCATTATAATCGATATAGGAAAAAAATATAGTAGGTAGGTTAGGTTCATAAAATATATGTTAACGAAATATAAAATAAATATTTCACACAGATGTATTTATTTATTCAAAATCATCAAAATATATTATCGTGCGATATATCTTCGCTAGTACAGAAAACCGTATTAATGAGGTCTGTATACATAGTTCCAAAGTAATTTGTGTATAAGCACTAGAACATTTTTATAATATTTTTTTTTTAATTTTCATTGTACATAACAATTTTTAATATATAATACTTATTTTCTAATTGTCGTATATTAAAAGTAAAAAATACTGCAAGTAAGTTGCACTAGTAAACTTGTTATCATCAACTGTTAACAACTATTATTATTTGTAGTTCAATCATAAAATGTAGTATTTTTTGACGCACCTTTTTTAATTATATATAGACTACAGACTTTTAAAAAACTTTTTGGTGTAGGTAGTTTATTTAGTTAGAATTATTTTAATATTTAATTTAATCTCGCAACTGATCTATTTCATTTGTATTGCAAGAAGCTTCTTCTGCACTGTTTTGTTCTATTAATTGATTCAATTAATATTGTCTGCGTGACATATCCATATCTGAAATTACAAAAAAGTTTAATTAACTGCTTTCGAAAGATGGTTAATTTTAAAATCAAACAAGTTAGAGAATGGTACAATAAGTATGTACTTAAATAAATAGTAATTGGGATTGTATAGTACACATGTTCATTTTTATATAGTATTAAGGTTATATAGTATAGTACCTTAAATTCCATGCCATATCTTTATCGATTTAGCATTTACTTTGAAAGTATATAAGCGACGGAGATTTATTTAAATTAAGTGAAAAAAAAACAAGTCCGATTATTATCGCAAGCGTAGATATGACGTTATTTACACTATTTAGTATTAATTGTATAATATATAGGTCAATTTACATATGTTTGATAATAAATATTGCTCTAGCCATTCAGTTAGCAAGTACTGTGCCAGTTATGTAGAGAAAAATTATTGATAATACCAGCAGCGGGGCGATCACGTATCTTCTGTAGCAATGAATTGCTGATTGCAACAATCAAAAATGACAGTTTTCCGATTACGTATCCATAATTTGACAGATCTTGTAGCAAAGAAATCTTGATGGCTACAGAACCTCGTTTGACGTATCTTGTATCTATCGATAGATACTGTTTTGTATGAAATAGCGATCACGTACAGTCAATATCAATTAGAATGACAGTTTCTGTAGCAATCTTCATTGATACAAGTATTGGGTTGTATCAAAGGATAGAAATCATTAGCTACAGCCAAAAGTAAATTACAAAATTTTATATATTGCAGTGATTATGCTGAATATAAATAGGAAATTACTGCATAAGTTAACGTAGGTATTTAAATACCTACTGTAGAAAAAATAATATTGTTATATTTTCCGTTTTAGCTAAATTATGTCGAGAACTTTTTTGTTGGCATTGGCGGACGAAGAGCGGCGCAAAAAGCTCCTCAAAATCTCGAGACGAACAATGAGAGACTCTAGCAACCCAACAACGAGTTTGTCTCTCATAGACCCCCATCTTGAGAGCAGCAGAAGGATCCTCTGAAGAGCACTAGTTTATCCACATCGTGTGCTTCAATATACTCCTAGGAAAGCTGGGAAGATAGTGAATGCATGTGTTGTACTATATAACATTGCCAATGCGCACAATTGCCCAGTACTCCAGCTCTCCCATGATGAGTGAGAGGCCCTACAACGCAGTCAGCAAGATTTGACAATTGCTGATAATGCTGAATCAGACACAAGGACCATGCTGCTCCAAAGGTTGTGGGCAGCAAGACGGCAGCAGTGAATGATTCATAGCCTCTAAATACCCAAACCCTTCAAACCGGAACACAGTAATGCAAGCATTACTACTTGGCTGTAGCAGCAAGACGGCAGCAGTGAATGATTCATAGCCTCTAAATACCCAAACCCTTCAAACCGGAACACAGTAATGCAAGCATTACTACTTGGCTGTATAATAGGTATAGTGGCAGTCGTCCTGCGGACAAACTTGTTTCCAACAGAGTTCTACTATATTGTATCACAAGCTTACAAGAGTTTTTATTATTAGGACATAAATTTAAGAAATGTATAAGTGACTGGCTCTTGCATAATTGTTTTTATGACATTAAGGAATTAGTAAGTTATTGTGACAAACTTGTATGAATATTTGCACGTCTGCATGCAGACTGATTACAATGGCTGATGTACTCTATAAGACCATTCCACGAATATTGTTTACTGTCTGTTTAGGCTGTTGGGAATGCTATCTTGAATATAAGTATATTTTTTTTGTAAGATGTTCTTGAAATAAAACCAAAATTTAAAGTAATATTTTTAGTTTTATTAGTTATATAATCTATCATCTAAAAAGACATAACTGGCTTAGTGTCAAATAAATTTTAAATTTCCTGTTGTGTGACCTCAGAGTTACTATACCTATATATAATATATAGAGATTTTTAAGACCTTTTAAATTGATCACGTAAAAATTTATTCTATGACATACATTAAGTATTAATTAACAGTAATGTTATGAGAACTTTATATTAAACAATTATAATATGCAGCTTTGCAAGCACAACTTAAAACTTCACATCACATATAGTTTGTAAACACAAGCACATTTCCATAATTATGGAATATTTTCATTAAATATAAGTATATATTTTAATAATATTAACAACTTGTTACAATAAGCTTATAATAATCTTGTATCTTTAACATGACAGCGACATGTTGATTTACAGAAGTAGAATTTTGGCAAGCATTTGTAGACTAATAAATTACAAACCTTGCCATATACCTAATAAAAAGCCAAATTAAATTTTCTTTCTCTAAACAGTCTTGTATTTTTAAGTTTTATTCTGCATACAATTACACATTATGAAAGATGCCAAAACATACAAGATGCAGGTTTTGTTGTGTGGGTTACATCCTAGAAAACGCGTTTGGCTCTGTACAAAATGAAGTGCTAATCGCTTTGAAATTGTATAACTGTCCATCTGCAGTTAGCAACATTATTGCTACCTATTATTCTCAATTATTTTTTTTACAATTATCTAACAAATAATAGGCACATAAGCTTTACACTACAATTTAGATTTATTTCAAGTTAGCTGCTTGTCTGCAATTGCATTTAACATGTACTAAAACATTTCAACCGACAAGCTAATTAGTAATTCATAAAAGTGTCGCTATTGATTTAAGATCTACAACAAATATACAAAGTCCATCTTAGCTTATGCTGAGTACCATTAGTAGCATTAATTACATGTAACCCAAAGCACTGCCCATTCATTCATCACTTATGAATGAAGGTCATGAGTGCAGCTCATGATTTCTGACCACCCCGCAGTAACTGTATTATTAAGTTCATCTTGTGACGCGGCAATTTTCTGCAATCCGGGGTTCTTCTAGGTTGTATGCCCACTGAGGAACATTTGCATAGTGACCTGTAAATAAAGGTATTAACATAAATACAATTTTAAATAAGTACTTGGATTAAAAATATCATTAAATAATCTTTGGTATGTATTATGGTAGACTGTGAGAATGCTTTGTGAATTCAATAAATAGTTTTTAACCTCTGACTGATTTTTATTCAATTATATATTGTAACATAACTTAAACTGAGTGTTAACATTTTTTGAACTTTCTTTCAATGCCATATTTCTGTCCTAAGCTATGGGGCATATGATTGATGAAGCTGCCTTCACTCTACTCATAGTTTTAACATTTATATTCATTGTAATTTTGTAAGCATGTTTCGCTTAGTAGCAGCACTGAATAAAGATACTATGTAGTAGCAGTTTGTTCAAAAGGAATATTATTGTTTTGAAAACAATGTTTACTGTAGATATTTTGATAATTAACTGATTTGGATAAATTCTAAGAAACTTACTTGTGCTGTCTTCTTCCACGGCATGCAACGGTTCTACTACCATCTCTATTTGAGAGGAAGGCCCAAGATAATTATGGTCATCATGTAGCTGAAAATGACATGCACAACTAATGGTTCAAATAAGTTGATTACTTAGATCTTAATTAAACCATAAATAGCCCACGCTGTATTATATTATAGTAACAATGTTCAGAGTTTAACGGCTGAAACAATCTAAACTAATATAATAATGAGGAAAGATTTGATTATTTGTTTGCATTGAATAGGCTCTGAAACTATTGGACCGATTAGGATGAAATTTGGTATGGAAATAGTTTGAGACACGGGGACGGACATAAAATTGCCGCTGGTGACCAAGAGGTCTGCTACCACGGCAGGAGTTTAGCGCCACTTCGGGGTTTTGCACCGCCAACTCCACCAACAGTTGCAGCTGGCGGTTCGAAACCTTTCGAATTGTCGCCATAGCTTTGAGAGAATCACAAGTAAGTAGGGTCACACTTATCCTGCGTAATTATTATATTGAGAAAACTGTTTAATGATCCATGATAAGTACATACCTCTTCACAATACAAATTCTTTCTTGAATTGAAGTCAAAGCTCACAACATTATATTGCTATTCACAATTTCAATTCGCTTCGCGGGAATAGGTTATATCGTTTTTGACAGTTTCTGTATCAATCACCGGTTAGAAAGAGACATAAAAGTATTATACTATTGAATAAAGTTGTGCCTTGGTTATTTTGACATTCATATTAGATGGCGCCATTTAAATTGGTCAGATAGCCAATGATTCGTATCAACTTCACTTTGCAATTTATCGATAGATACACATTGATATTTGAATGCTACAAGATACATGATCGCAAAATATCGATTGCTACAAAACTTTGATAGCTTCAACTGTCTGATAGCTACAGAAATACGTGATCGGCCCGCTGGTGTTTCAACATGCTTTTATCCTAAGGTGGGTCAGAACTGGCTAACTTAACAGCTTGAGGTGCAATTTGATTGGAAACAATCGTCAAATATTTTTTTTTTATATAGCCAACTCAATAGTAGATTGGCGCAAGTATAAAAAATAATAGGTATCTTAGCACATACCTGTAGCAAGAAATTGATCAATTAAATCAGCAGATGAAGTTTCTTTATAATTTCATTTGGAAAAGGCAAATTGCTCAAACTTATACTAGTCTCAGGCATTGTTTAAAAAGTTTTCCAAAAACACATATTGAAGCTCTGAAATAGAAAGTTATTTAAATACAAGTGAGATGTAAATAACAGTCCCTAAAGTACCTATGTTAAGTTTCGTGGCATACCAAAACATTCCGCATGATGGTTTATGATCACCAGCATCGAATATGATATTTCCTAATTTATTGACACTGTGAAAAAGTATATACAGTCCAACCAACTTATCTGTTCAGTCGGCAAAAAAAAGAACTACAACATTCCTTCAAATTGTGACAGTTTGTAGTTGATTTCCTTGACCAGTAGCGCCCTCGAAAACTGCACAGTTAAGTTGTTGGTACTATATACGCATACCCCTGACGTTATAAAAAATCGATACTACAAAGGTAGCGATACTTTCCTTGAGCAACACTAAACTTACTTTACAATACGTAAATATTTGTAATTTATATACCAATATATGTAATGACAGCAATTTGGATGATAACACATACTTAAATTACAATAAATACCAAGCGATCATTAGCTCTGAAACAATAATGCAATTACAATGACGTATTTTCATCAACTCACCGGTTTTGGATCTCATGGAAATCTATTGTTTAAACGTATTTATTTGTATTTCGATACCACACACTTCGCATTTTCTTTGCGATTTTCGTATTGTATTGATGTTCACAATGAAATATTAACATTTTTGAATAAAATGTATCTGATGTGATATATTTAGGTACAAAGCGGCATCACTGAGCAAGTAATATTTTAAACACACTGAGCAAGTAATATATCATTACATACTGAGCAAGTAATACTTCATGACATACAATAATATTTATCTATGGTTATGACAGTGTAGATGACAAGGTATATTACTTGCTCAGTGGAAAAGGTGACAATTGATGACAATGACAACGTATATATTGTAATTTTGGACCGAAATGGGTGCACCCTGCAATACATTTCCTTAATAAACCGCAGAAGCCATTAACAAAGAAATAATAATAATAATAATAACATTTCCTTAATATAAGGTTCGTGACGCGGGACTGTCCACAACCTTAAAATTTGAATTTTACGTAATTTGTAACTTAGGGCCTATTCCATTTGACATTAATTTCGTTATTTTCGATATTTTTGATCACATTCTGCGTCTATGGTTGTGATCACTGTGATCGTTTGTAACTGTTCTCCCCTGTTCCATTTAGGATAAGAACGCTAAAAATGCCACTAAAATTTGCCACTTTTGTCACTTTTGACATAAGATGTAGGTAATTCAAACTGTTCCAGTAGCTTCATTGCGTTTATGGCGAAAATAATGCCAAGACCCATCTGGAACAACTTTTTGGGAGTGTGATCGTTTTTATCGTTTTTGGCGAATTAACTCCAAATGGTACTTACCCATATTACTTCTGGTCTTCTACTTCTTCTAACTTCTTCAAAAACTCATATTACATATTGTATACAACACCCAAAAAAAGTATCGATTCTCGTTTCGTTTTCCTTCTAGCAGATAATGTACCGTATTAAATATTTTCCATGACTAGAAAATACAAATTATTCTGTTTATAGAATAAAACGTAATTTACTTCTCTATTTTGTAAATAGGTGGCCACTGACGATATATGCAAGACACGTCACATTTTTTGTTGTAATCAACAATCTCGGTCATCAGCAGCTTATGCATTCCAATTAACTAAAGCGGATGTCACCTTCAGCTTCTATTAATTACATTTTAAATGAAAAGGCAGTATAAAAAATATTGTGAACTTTACAATCTTGAAGTTTTATTTACTTATATATAAATGTGATCAACATATGTAAATACCGTTTCAGAATAATAATTACTAGCTAGGCACTTGTAATTAAATTTTAAAATTAAATACGAAGTCACCCTTCAATTCTAATATCAACGTCAAGAGAAGAGGCAGTTGAAGTCTCATCAGTTTCTTTTGGTCTTCCTCTTCTTTGCGAACTTGGTGAATTACATCGTCTGGGATAAATGAAAAAAAAACAGCATTCACTAATGTAATTAAATTGCTTTATTATGTTAAACAAGTCAGTTTCTTTAAAAGTCGTTAGAAGTCGTCAAAAAGTATTCTCTTGCTAAATTCAGAATTTTATCCGCTAAACATTCACAAAATCCTCTAGTTCTAGCGACAAAGTCCCTAGAACGGCAACACTGCTACTGAGCGTATTTTTGTGTATATCAGTGTGGATTTCATAGTATAATCTAGTATTCATACCATAGAGAAAAGTAATATACTGGATTCATACTATAATCATTATAATATAATGATTATGAGATGCAGTTTTTGACTATATTATAGTCAAAAACTGCATCTCAGCTGGAGGTCGGAGGTTGTCTGGAGGTTTGTGAAAGGATCATGCGCAGTAAGTATATTACTTTTCTCTATGATCATGCGGCTTGTAAAATGCAAAATAATCTCATATTTGTTGCCAATGTCAACATCTATGTGTACTCCATGTTCAGAAGAGAACAAAAAAGTCTTCTCCAAATGCAAGACCAAGTCGTCTTGGTCTTTTTATTTTACTTGCGCTATTTACTTGCTATATGAGGAAAACTAAGTTTACTTACTCGTATGTACCTACATATTAATTTTGGGAAAGGTCAGGTGGAATTGAAAACGCCAACGATACAGATAGATTTCACTATAATATCAGACTCTTTAACACATCATACCATAAATATATAATAACCGAGATACAATCCGATGTACACGTCTTACTTTTTCAATAAGTCGCGAATGTAAATGAATTCTTGATCTTTCGTTTTTCTTCACCGCGTGGCGGATGTCGTTGTTTTTTTCGCGCTCATCTTTCAATATTGCCAATATTATGAACCAAACTTAACAAGTTTAAAAAGTAAGCCATAAATAAAGAAATCGAATGACGCAAGTACTGTAAAATTAATATTAGTATTTTATACTTTTACTGAGGCTTTTAAACATGGTACAAAAAATATAAGACCGGAAAATAATGTCAAAAGGTTGTTCACTGACTAATTATAACAGATTTCAAGATGACAACTTAACTAACTCATTCTATTAATAACGCAATATTTTGACAGTTTTTACAAAATCAACAGTAAAGAAGGTTTATATCTAATTAATATAGTAATTAAGGAGGATTGACCTTACATTAATTTGTATAAATGGGCCCATTATAAGTTTCCACCTACAAATATTTATAATTTTTTTTTATCGGCGGTGTGCCTTTATTTTAAAAATAATGATATCCATATACAACACTACAGCTACTGCAATAAAAGCATTTCGGTAACTTATAAGTCATCGTAGACTCACAGGCAGTCCAAATGCTCCAGCCCACTACCAGTTGGCAGTGTGCCCAGCATGCTGGCGGCATTGCCCCGTTGAATTGCAATGCTTAGATATTTGTTGAGCCAATAGGTGCCAGCATTCGTCAGTTGCCCTGGATGTGATCCTGGGCTTGACGCCATTACATCTTCATTTATAGCAAGAGGCGATGGCAGCAGTCCTAAAGATATAGTCAACAGACCAGTAGATAGGCACGGAACAAATCACAAACCATTGTCGAATACTAAAGAGATCCATAAAAATAATACCCGAATCTAGGCACGAAAAAATTAGTTAGTACCTACCTTGACAACGAGAAGTATAAGCTGGTTACTGAAAACAGCGCTATGGCAGACGTATCGCCGTCATACAACATTTATTTTTTTATACAGATATGGCTATATATATTTATACTAGTAGACCCAGAGTCCTTCTCCACTACATTGAGGAGTTGGGATGGCTTGGGTAGAAGCTGGCGGGGGAAATGAACAAAACACGCCAAGCGGGACGTCATTGCAGGAAATATCGCCCCCATATAGAATAAGAATAAGAAAAGGTGCCAGCATTTTGATCTCGCGTCGCATTGACCAAACGCTCTTATAAGTTTTGGAATACCTATATGTTGAGCTCCCGGTCCCCACAGACCCAACGTCTCTACACCAAACGGCGCCGTGTGATTTGCTCCGCCGAAGTAGCCGCGGCCGCGCCAGGCCTCACGTTGGTTTCAGAGAGATGTGACAGCCCTAAAGTGTCTACGCATCTAGCATCCCACACTAAAGGCCGCCCTAACTTCCACGGAACCAGAGTCATTTCGTCAGGTCTTTTACCATCGTCACGCATCAGACCATTCGGTTCGAGAATGGCTACAACATTGGCGCTGGTAAAAGCCCGGCGAATGATATCGTTAAGGCAGGCGTGGCGGGAAATTCGACCAGCTTAAAGAGCAGGACAGGCCATGGTGACCGAGTTGATCAACTGCAGTAGGTACCACACTGGCAGTGATGTGTAACACAAGCACCTTGCACCCAAGTGCAAGTAAATAGAGAGACGAAAAGCGGAGGGATATGTAAGGCTACCAGTTTTGTAAGAAGGAATGGCCTGTAACCAAAATCCAGATTCTCACGCAGAAACAGCGAGAATACGAGCACGATCTGCGATGCTAGGACACGTATTTAAAAGATATTTCCGTGCTAGCTCGCATAGAAGGCCGATCCCTCTGTTTCTGCGATGAATAGTTTTTTGGGAATTCCAAAACACGAACAAGCCAGTCTCCATATGTTTTTGCCTTAGCCAGATATGCTACATCAAAAGAGCCTAAAGATGGTGCAAAAATTGTTGCTACTTATTTGTTTATGTATGTAGTGTACAGAAGACAAAAAGCTGGTAAGTACCTAATGCCTGGTAAGTAAAGCTTGCACCCAAGCTCTATCATTCATCTCAACATTCAAAACCGACACTAAGGTATCTTTTACTAAGTTGGCTAAGCTTAAAAGAAGCTCACTGTGTTTCCACAGCACTGACAACATCTCAAATAGTATGTAAATTTAGGAATGAAAATGCAAAATCTTATAATTGTAAAAGCCATGGGCGTTAATTTTGAATAACCTGCTAGAATTATTTCTAAACTTTTGAATTTGTTCTTCGACAAATGGTGATAATGATTCGCCAAGAATCGGTGAACCCAAAAGACGGAGCGAACTTTTATTTACAAATTTGATATTAAGCGCAAGTAAGTAGAATTTTTCAATAATCGAAACTTTATCCGGACAAGTAGGTACGTATCACAAACAAAAAGTTTACATTTGGAAAAATGTACTTCAAGCCAAATAAGACAAAAACCGTCATATGAACCTACTCAAAAATCATTTAATAACTTGTTCGGATCGCCTCTGATCCCGTCATCGAAATACCAAACGTTAAGTTTTTATTGGAGACGTTGAATTATTGAGTGGATGGCAAGGCTAAATATCGCTGATCCAGGGGATCACCCTGTTGACATCCTACGGAAAATAATGTAACGTTATTTTGGTATGATAATTTTGAAGGTTTGCCATAACACTGCCAAAGAAAAGGCTATAATTCCGCAATTTTGTCTGTCACTTCAGTCAAAAGAGTGCCTTTATAGAAAGAGTTGAATGCATTTTTAACATTCACCTTCAAAAGCACATCTCCACATTTTTTGTCAAGAAATGTGTGATGTGAATGTACAGCAGCTTCACCACTACCCTGCGAACTAAAACCGAGTTGTAGTGGTTGAAAACTGTACTTAAAGCTGCAAACTTTTTCTGTTAAACTTATACTTACTTCTGACGTTCTGACAACAACAAATTAACTTAACTTATTAACTTGGCCTTTGGTTAATTTGATATTGTCGGGTCAGGTCTAAAATATTACTTGCTCAGTGGTCAGGTCAACAATGAAATTATTGAAATTCTGTACGGTGCGAATTTATGTGCCCTTAATAAAAAAGATGGTGGGCACCACTTATCATCGCCTCACAGCCAAATGCGGTTGTAGGAAACAGTTTGCTTATTTAATTAATCTTTTTCAACCACTACAACTCGGTTCATCCCTTAGAAGTGTCTCGCCTACCTCACCAGAACTAAAAGATAAATATCTTTCAAATGCTGAGGCGTCAGGCCATCTAGACCACCGGCTGAGCCACTTAGAAAAGATGCCACGGCTGCAGAAACATCCTGTGTGGTCACCTCAAGTTTTTTTTTTCAGGAGATTCGTGTAGGTGGAGATTTGCAGTTGCTGGCTGCTTTTCTATTACGGAATTTAACGAATCAGATGTAAAAGGGGCGATTGTATCACTCGAAAACAAGATGCGTGCCGCGTTTCTAATGTCACCATCATTCATTTTGTTTTCTACTATTTTAATAGTAGCTGAATCGAAATTATTTGTTTTTGTATTCCGCCGCAGTCGCGGAATTATTAAAGTTGAGAAGATTGCTCTTCTCGGGCCCTGTATTTCACGCGTTTTTCTTTTATTTTAGTTTTAAGTAATTGTTTCTAAGAAGGATCAAAATTTATGTGAAATTCGTAGTATGGGAATGCTAAAAGGTAAATAAATAAAATAAAACAAAAACATGCCAATAATATAGAAGTAATAATTATTACAATGAATTATTGATGTGCCTTTATAAATGGGTCTGGATGTTACGTACACAGTTTTGGTGTTAGTCACGGTTTCGCAGCAAGAACCTCTTTTGAAAAGTATGAAATAACTTGTGAAAGACTTTTAAAACAGTCTTCCACAAGTTATTTCATACCCTTCAATGTTGGAATTAGAGCCCTTCTTTATTATTATTTTGTCTCTTTTCAGTGGTCCATATTACTTACAATATCCATTGTGTCACTCGTCCATAACAGTTGAAGTTAAATTGTAATTACCCAAGTCATTCAGTTTATTCATTAATATGTACTTAAGCTTAATAAATGTACTTAACAGTTTACATACATATTTACGTTACGTTCTTAGGATTAGTACAAGAGTCTTTACGTATTTTATATGCCGCACCATGCATTTGGATTCAGCCGGATAAGTTATGTTTTCACAGGCATTGAAATATATTCCTTGTTTTTAAGTTTAAATAATTATCTCTATAACAGTATAGGAAAAAACACTACCTTAGTGCTACATAATGCAACTTGCACTGTTTTATTTTACTTTTATACGTATTATATACGAGTACGTACCTTCCAAGGCGCGTAGAGGCGGCGCTGACGCCATCTAACAGCATCGAATCATAATAAATTGTACAGCAAAACTGTCTTATACTTATTTTAGGTATTTAATTATAAACAGTATTTTCTATTTTGAATAATATTTTACAAATTAGTAACACCCTGTTACACTGTTTCGCAGCGAGATAGAGTGCAACGCGTCCGATTTTACACCCCGATGTTAACGCGAAAATTCACCAATGCAAATATTTATTTTATTTTACCTGCTTGCTTATCAGACACCCACTTGACGGACCTGCAATGTAAATAAGGATTTGCTCGATTATCAATTTTATTACGGGCAGGAATTATTTTAGATCGTCCATTAGGCACGATATGGGCTCGGCGGCGGCAACAATTGTGCAAATATTAGCGTTGAATTTTTTTGAATATTATTTATGTGTTGATAATTTCTATTTATATTTTTATTGTTGGAGGGTTTGCACGTGGTAATTTTTGGCATATGCGCGAATGCACGCAGCGCTCTGACGTCACTCGCGGGCGTTTTGTATAGGGCGCGAGCACGGTGCGTCCGCGCAGCGTTTATGCCTCAAAGTAGGGTCAGATCGTACGCATTAATACTTGTCGCCATCAGTGGCGACAAGTATTACTATTCAGATACTATTCAGATAGTACTCCTATTTTAGATATATAAAAAATATTAAAACGTAAAACTGGCAAACATTTCAACGACTTTGAACACTTGGTATATTTAAAATATGACGAAATAACGTTTGTATGGAAAGAGCAACGAACGATTAAAACTTGTGCACAGAAAAAGCGAGCGAAGAACACTCCAAATAAACCATATAATTCAGTATTTAAAAAAAAAGATTTCGCTATCTTTTGGCGCAAATGATGAAGCTTTCTTTTAATAGTGTAGGTAATTAGTTGCTACTTTAGAATCACTACTATGAAACACAACGTTAATACAAAGGTAATTTTACAAAAGTTTGATTTTCAAGTAACATTTTTCTGTTTGTAGATATTAATGATGAACTACATAGAAAGTGTATATTTTACAGAACTTTATTGTTTAGTTCTATTCGAGAGCTATATGTATAAACAATTAAATGTATAATCATCTTCTTACCTACATCTCTCGGTATGGGGTCAGAATAATTTATATTCCTAACAAAACTAAGGTTTACAAGAACCTAATGCAAAAAATGCGTATTCTCCAACAATTTTTTTCTTTCTTTTAATAAGCTTTTACGTCATCCAGCAGTATAATGTGAATTGAACAGCTTGTAATCTAGAGCTGGAAACCGTTTGACCTTTAACTAAGAAGGAATGGAAATAATTGAGCTCAGTGTTTTCCCCTTGAAAAAAAAAACAGGACAGCCCGGGCATCCACCTTCAGGAACTAGACCTTAGGGTAGACGCCGGGAGAGGGACTCTCCAGCGCTTACGCTGCTGGGGCGCTCCTGTAATGATATCTCTTGAAACTGTGTTGAGGTGGCATCTGTACGTTTCCGGGCAGATGTAGCATTGCGTGCTCAAACGTATGTAACAATCGAACTTGATATTATGCGATATATATTACACACACGATCGAAGCCGCGTGTAACATCTAGTTTAATATATAATACTTTTGACTGTATGACAATTGGTGCTTTAAATGCACCGAAGAAATAACCAGCAGTAATTTAATTATTTCTTTATAATTATTTCGATAACTTTTAACAAAAAAAAATTGCAGTCGGGTTTTTACTTTTTTACTTTTTGATTAGTAGTAGTTAGGTATACTTACTTGTGATCTTTGGCATAACCCGATTTTACGATTTTCTGCACAAAAGTTACCCAATTGCAAGTGTTAAAAAACATAAATACCGGTAAGCTAAACAATATTTAAGTAACGTTTATGAATAAGAAAATTTTAAATACCTCCTATTTAATGTTTAATTACTTGATTAGTTAAGCCTTAAGCCTAAGACGTAGATTAACGCTTTTTATGAATATGTACTTCTTTATGAGTAAGTACTTAATAGTTATTTAAAATATGAATTAACTATGTTTGTATAGACAGTATTATGCATACATTAACGATTTGTTGGCATAGCAATATCATACCTTCAGGTGGCGTCCGTGTTAGTTTTTCACTGAAAATAAAGTAAAGCAGCCAAGTGTGGATTGGACTCGCACACTGAGGGTTCCGTTTCCAACACAGAATGTACCATTAATTTGTTATTTTTTACATGGGTATAGATCGAGATCCTTAGGGGGAGCCTAATGCTTGCCTGATGCCCAAAAATTTAAACTAGCTACCGATTACGGTTCCAAAGTTACAGCCCTAGTCGTATGTACGAACAGACTGAATCTCGCAGGCCTGTGTTCAAGTATACATGCAGTTTCACCGCAAGGTGGAAAGGCATTTTGCGAATACCCGCCTGGCTAGCGACCCCCTCAAGTAGAAAATCTGTCGCCAAGCACCCAACGGTACGTGTGTTCCGGCAGAAGTCCTCGAGAGCCAGTAATGCTAGGTTAAGCCTGTTAATACCTTCGACCACATCATCACTTACCATCAGATGAGATTGGGGTCAAACACTTACTAATAAAAAAAATGTAGTCAAGTTTATTAAAACACATTATCAACTATTTGATAGGCCAAATACAATAAGCAAACGCTTAGCTACAAACGGGAACTTGAAAAGATTTAGTATCTATACATACCTACGTATACTATACTTCTTATCTTTAACTCGCTCCTCCAGCGTCTTAATGCTTTGCCATACAGAACATTTTGTGTTGAATTAGAGAAATGATCGATTCTGGAAGGTTTTTACGTTTTTTATTCTCTCGCGGACTTTAATAAAAAAAATGCGCGCCGTTACGTTGCTTATCATTATCACGGCAGGTTTTACATTATACGACTAATTTATTTTATTTCTACTGACACAATGATTAAGTTTGTATTGTAAAAGTTGTGAGTATAGGTACTTTAATTAGAATTTTATTGACTGATGCAGATTGTAATCGTTCACTAATTATCATGTTACATATAAGAGTTTTGCACACCAGTTGTAGGTACTGGTAGAATGTATCGATTCAAAAAGGTAAAAATTATTTACTTTGTAACATACCTATTTTTATATTCTGCAAATAAATGAATGAACCTTTGCACCGGGAGCGATCAGGGGTGGGTTGTTTGATTAGGCTAGTTTTAAGTTTGACTTAATTATTATTAATTATGTTTGTAGTATGAAATAAAATGAATGAAATATAGAGGACGTATAGTCGAGGTTTATAGTCCCGTTTTCTAGAACAGAACTCTAAAAACGAGAACTTCCTATTTCGTCACGTCCTGTTGAACAATTTAACCCTACGATTGGATTTACTTTCCAGATGATTGGTCGACAACTAAACACACAAAGCGATCGTTTTAACAGTTAACATCGACAAATGTCGCTCGTCACGCCTCAACGGCGATTTCTTGTAAAATATTGACTAACTGCGTCACGCCTCGGTATGCCATTTTATTGCTACCTATCTGAAGGGTTGACTACATGTATTAGTATTACAGTAAAGTGAAAAGAATCATTTACGAGGGAGTCAAAATTTTTTTTAGCCTTTGAGCACGGACCTGTATTGAAGTGTGTGGTCTGAGGTGTTAGATAATAGACTCATCAAGAATAGTTCTTCATTTAGTTAGTGGTTTAAAATGGTATAATTTTTTTATTTGATTAGTATGATATACCCTAAATCTACACATACGAGTTTCTATTTTTCTCAGTTCTACATTAGTTTTTATTTTTCTTATAGGTATAAATGATAAAAAATTGTGTTTCACTCAGGGCCAAAATATTTTATTTCTCGGGCGGCGTATGTCAAATATCTCGCATCGCTCAAGATTCAAAATAACGCCATCGAGGAACAACACATAACTTTAGCTCTAAGTATCAAAAAAAAGTACAACTACCACACTGAACGCATAAAAGCAACCCTACAGGCATTGCAAGCCTACATGTAGTACAAAAGGTCCAGCCGCGACAACACTGGACCGCGCCGCGCTCCTTTTGAATAGATTTTTGAATATTAACATCGAGCTAAGTAATAAAAAAATATGAAGTAATAAATTACAGGCACAAGAGACTTTTAACATCAGGTGGCCTCGTGCTTATTACGTCATATATACATAAACAAACACATAAAAAAAACATGTCAAAGTGTTTGTTAGGACTAGCCGAAGTCAACCCTAAGAGGTTGTTGTTTACCAATAACCCTGTATGTTTTATACTAAAACCTACCATTACAACTATTAACGATATGAAAATCGAAACATACTCAAAATTATTAGCCTGAAATGACAATCCGAAGGACACAAACCGAAGAAATCCAAGGTTTTATCCTGGCAAAATGAAGAATTATGTTAGGTATGATGGCTATGAAGGTTATGATTAAAAACTGTTCCCGTTGATGTAATTTTCAAACGAATGATACATTGAATTGCCGACTTCTATCCATCAAGTATATTATTTATATCTTTAATGACGATGTTATTGCTATAAAATATTATTACATATTTTGTTAAATAACGAACAAATAAATGGGACCCTAAAAACTAGTTCAGTAGCTTTGATAAAAACTTTTTTTTCCCCATCTGTTTTATCCCTATGAGCTTATTTGTTTTTCGTTTCATTAAACAATATAAGTACCTATTAATATTTTATTGCAACATAAGGTACGGAACCCTAAAAGTAGTTATTCATTTAGATTACTTTAAATATTGACTGCGGTGAATTTCACTTTTTTTTTTAATACCTACTCATTAACTTACACGTAACTGTTATTTTTTAGTAATCAGCAACATATAGTATTTGATAATAAAATTAGTTGAAAACACTACCTACCGCTTTATTCAAAGATATTGAATTTAAGCTACGCACAAAAGTTCGTGAGTTGTGTTCAAATTCAAATTTCGTTATTGTATTGATTACACACACAAAGTCAAAATCATTTATTCAATTTAAGCGTCTACGACGCTCTTATGAAGGTCAATTATAAATTTTAGTATTGAAATATTCTACATTGTACTGCCACGGTCAGCAAATAAATTGTATAGAGCCGCTGCGAGAAGAACGGGCAAGAAACTCGGGGCCATTCTTTTAAACATCTTTTAACAATGTGTTACATACTTACTATATAATAGAGTTATTACAATATTTGTTTAAATTATGTAGGTGACACGCAATAGCTTGGCGGAGGCGGAATTGTCCAGGCATTTTTGTCGTTTATGTAATCAGAAACTGTGTAGTAGGATTTTTTAATCAATATGTTTTTCACGTGCAACTAGAATTTCCCTTCTGTGAGCGTTGTAATATGTTTGGGAACTTTATTATAAAACCGCACCTAAGAACGACCTTTTATTTGTCTTTCCTAATCTTAAACCTGGCACCGCTATTTTATCTTTATTCATAGTATTGTAATCGTGATTGTCACTGTTTAATTTAAATTTACTCAAATTTTTACGAACATACATAATATTTTCAAATATATACAGACTTGGTAAAGTTAAAATATCAATTTCTTTAAAAGATCCCTCACAGATTCCCTAGGACCCATTTTATATATGGCTCGAATTGCACGCTTTTGTATGATAAAGATTGTCTCTATCTCAGCAGCAGTTCCCCACAGCAATACACCATACGACATAATACTGTGGAAGTACGCGAAATAAACTAGGCGAGCAGTAGCTACGTCTGTTAACTGTCTTATCCTAAGAACTGCATATGCACACACAAATATAACGGGTCTGCTAACACTGGACGGAAAGTAAATTTGTACTAAATCGTCGATCGCCCCCATTATAATGGGACGCGCGAGATAGGCTACAGATTCATCTCGTCCTCAAAAAGTAGGAAGAGAAAATTCACGCAAATACTCGCAGATAAGTGTCAAAAATCGATTTAAACTGAGACGCGCATCTTAGTGTTGGTCAACAAGTAGCCACGGGTAGCCAAAATACAGGTAAACAAGGACGAGTTCTTTGCCCTGCCATGTTAGCACTCGTAGACATAGTGAGATATGTCTATTTTACACGAGACAAAGTGTAGACAAAATTTACTCGTGGTGCGCATGCTAGCCGGGCTGGTCAAAAGTAAGTATTTAAGTACCTGAGTACGTTCGTAACAATTATGAAAATATTAAAATGACTTAGTTCCTACTAGCACCGTATCTAATTTTGTGAGTCTTACTTTGTTTCTTAAAATTACAGGTTGTGTTGATTTTTGGAGTTCATGGGGCTTGTCGTACTAATGAGGTTTTTAATCTAACGATCGATAATGTTGAGAACCACTGGGATGAATGTTTTTAAAAAGTTGAAAGACACAAAAACCAAAATCGATAAATCGTTTATTATTCGAGGAGTGTACAACATTATTTTTGCAAAATACCAGAAACTTCGCCCGTCCGATATGAAAACTAATCGATTAGGTATGTTACGTCTTATTGTTCCTATAATAATATTATTTAAATAAATATACGTACTATTCTTATTCCTAAGTTGCAATTACAGATTTTCTTATAGAGATAAAAAGTAGTGTCCACCTCGGGATCCAACAACTATTTTAAGCTCGAGTAACTTTGAATCCCTCGCTGCACTCAGGATTCTACTTTGGAATCCTTCGTTCCGCTCTGGATTAAAAGAAACACTCTCCCCTATAAAATGGTGGTTTGCTTCCTTGGTAAACAATCTACTATTAGCACAGAATCTGTTAGTACCTACTTACCTACTTATTAAAAAGACTGCAAAACAACAACATTGCAGCATTGCATAGAGAATATCTATTAACAGTAATTAGTCTTATTATTAAATTACTACTCACTTCAGTAAGTAGTGAAGCTTGACTATGCTGTGATTATAATGTAATGTAATAAAAGTAAAAAACCTATCTAATTTTCATGATGTTAAAATACAAATCCTAGAAAAAAAATATATCAGCTCTCTTCAAAATATCATGAAAATCAAACAGGTGTCCCACCCTTGCCAAATCCGAAAATTATAACTGTAGTTTAAAATAATAAATAAGTACTTCTAGCGAAGGGGTAACCCAGTTACTTTGGCACCGCCACGCTCGAGAGATCATGAATGCATTATAATTTTGTATCCAGTGCAAGGGTTACATGTAGGGATGTTTGTAGACACGGGAATCTATCGATAAAACTATTTTGTTTTGATTTTTGCTACGATTTTGATACCATTATTAAGGGATCCTTTAGATCATAATCTTCAATAATTATTGGCAGTTTTCTTAGAAATCGCAATTGAGATATTTTATTGTTGTCCATCCAAAAGAAATTTGCTTTTCTTTCATCATGTCACTCGTTTTAGAATTTGAAAGTTAATGTTGCATTATAAGTTATAATAACTTTTGTGTAATCCGATACAATCACGACATAGGTAGTGCTTATTAGCATGTGTATAAGTGTTATTTTTTTCGTAATTTTATGTACCTATCTTTAGAGTATCCAGTAAACGTTGTCATCTGCCAGAGAAAATAGTTTTTATCATGAAGCTACATTTTGTCACTGTCCATTACAGTTGCATTGTTATTTGTCTATATTTCGTATTGCACTGTGCTCGTCACTCCGAGTCTCGTTCGTTAAGTAGTTTAATTTGCTAGACTGCCCTCCACGCCTAAATACTGTAATTCTAGCATAATATTATGATGCTTTGAGGCAGAATATCTAACACTATACCTGTGGTAGTACTCACCAAGACGGTCTCTTGCTAAAGAGATCTACCACTTTTCAGATATTTTCACTTATAAAGGCACCCCTCCATATTTTGGGTGTATGTACTAGAGCAGTTTAGTTGCTAGAGGTCTGATGTAGTAGTAGACCAACTACCGCTTTACCTACACAAGTAATCATATTCAACACTTTATTGTTATACTGTATAAACGGTATATGGGATACGTATATACCATTAGGTATATACGTATACAGTATAATACAGCTTATATACAGTATAATTTATATGTTTATAAGTTCAATGTGATTGGTATAATAATGTCTCACATTAGGTGGTAGAATTTCCTGCGTAAGAATATCTGTACGAGAACCGAGCCTACATGCTGAAAAAAACTACAGTAGTGTATCACCCGGATCGCCTACTGCTGCCACAACCTCCTCTATTAAGGGGGGTTGGCTATAATCCTCACACTTGGCAGTAGGCTTGGGAATCGCCATGTAAGATGTCAGTTCATTAGAAGGACCTTCTAGAAAAAAACAGGGGTGATGAAATATGCTTATATTAGAGTGCTATCATCGGGTAGCCTTTGTTATGCTCGGTTTTTCTAATGTAGAAAAAAGATGATGTCTTACGTTAGTTCCTTATAGCGGATCCAGTCAGTTTTTGGGTTGAGAAAAAAAGACTTCTAAGAATTATCGATTTATTTTTCACATCTCTAAAGAGTTCACCCCACGCGCCCTCTGGTCTAACCAGACATATCGCTGTGTGGCGTATCGCTCGGTCTTGCCACCGAACATAATTCTGCGGACTAACTCGTCCATGCTCATTATATCCTTATTGCTACCTTAGGAACTTAAAAAAAATATACTAATTGTTATTTGGCGGGAAATAATCTGTTGTTATAGCTAAAAAGAGAGATATACGTTCTGATGTATATTCAAAGCATATGCATAATATAAAAGGAAATTAATATTAAATGAAACTTTACTTGTCTTCTGCAATTACTCCATCAACTGAGCTTTAGGGTAATTCCGGGAGAGATGGACAACGTTTTGTTGCGGTTCCATAAATTTTTTAAAAAGTAAATAACAAAACATTTTTTTTCATATGAAAATAGTTCTATTAATGAACAATTACGTTTACAACAAATAGAAAAATAATAACCTTAAATTTTAGGCAATCATAAAAAAACCGACGAAGTCTATGTCTCCCGTAATGTGCAATGTGAGATTACCACGGAATCAGGAGAGTCGGCCCTAACAATAATAAATATTTAAATGAGTAAGAAAACGAAAATTAATACAAAAGATAGAACTTTAATGTAAGCAGCTACTTATCTTTTAACTGGTGATGTTATCTCCACATCTCCTACACATTTGTACTTGGTGCAGCTTTCGTGAGACCGCTTCGAAAAGTATACACTGTAGTCTTTTTTAACTTATTATTAAATACTGCACATTACAGACTCGTGGTCCGTACTCTTATTTGATTATTACTTTTTTTTCTCACATATAATTTTTTACTTTGAGTTCATTCTCCAACTTATCAATATTCTTCCTGAAGGGAAGTTAGTTAAAATAACTTATAGCTAAAGTGAGTCCATAGCATTATATATGTATATTTTCTCCTTATATCTAGTTGGTTAATTTATTGCGTTATACATTTACCGATTCAGTTTGTCGTTGAAGGGCCAGCCACAGATTCCGGCGATGCCCTTGTTGTTTTAATTAGAGCCTCCACGACCTCTTCGTTTCTGTTTCAATACACTGTAGTCTGCAACAAATCATCTCTGCTCAATGTCAATAGTTTTCTTCACAGCCTGCACACATGCAGTCATTCCACTCTACCATTCCAGTGCTGTCACGGGGAGAAATAACTTCTTCTGACTCACCTAAGTCATCAGTATACTCTCTTCTCTTTCTTCTTTAATGTTTTGATGGCAACATCATTTTTAACATTTTGTAGACAACTTGTCAGTAGCTAGTAAGTTAGTAAACCAGTTCTAAAAACTAAAACTGTAATTGTAAAGAAATAAAACTAGACTAACACAACAACTCTTAGGTGGCTCTAAGTAAGCACAACTAATATTCACTCGCATAAAGTATAAAATATTTGCATCAAATTATTGTAATGACAATCAAATGATTTTAACAAGCATACAAACCAGCTAATAAACAAACAAAAATCTATTGGACAAATAAAACATGTTAAAATAACAAAAATATTTACCTATACTTAAACCAAGTAACATGACGTTAATCTTTTAAATATTAAAACATTTATTGAGCCAAGTTGCGTCCGTAATCCTTGCCGGGTGAAAAAAATCAATGCATCATCCATTGTTAAAGTAAGTTTTAAAATGTTAAAAAGGTTTGTTGTTAAGGGCTTATCCAAAAGGGTTGTAAATAATGACGGTGCAAGTCTTTATAGAAAACTAAATGGTCGTTTGAAGGGAGGGATGTTTTTGAAACGAGTGTTTTTAAAATGTGTATGAAATTGTATGGCGAAGAACGTGCTGGTATTACTAGAAGTGAATTTGGCGGAAGTCTAGCAAAACCATTGACATATAGGTCTATGAGCAAAACGTATATTTAGGTACGTAATTACGTACGCACTTCCTACTAGACTGAGATACTACTATATTGTAATAATTTCGGGGTGAAATGTGTGTGGAATTAGGCAATAAAACTGAAAATTTGAATACGAAATGGGTTTTGAAAGAAGGAGTATAAATATGGTAAATAAATGATAATTTAGGAACTTAACGTTATATTGTAAGGTAACCTTTCAGTACAAAAATTTCAGGTGCCATACAAAGCTGTATAACATAAGTATAATTTAATAATAAATATACCTACTTAGATAAGTTTACATATTATACTCGTATTAACACTTTCTTTCTTACAAAAAATCACACTAAACTGCTCAATACACCACAAGCAGTGCACGTTTGGTCAGGTAAAAAATGATTGCACCCACAATCTTTGTATGCACGTGACTTTATCTTGACATGATGTTGACAGGCGTCAAATTTTGACACATATTAATAATAATTATTAGAATAAAATATGTTAATAATAGTAACTGGGTATCAAACTAACGTCTAGTGTTGATTAATGTTGAATCAGAGAGGGTTTGATTTGAAAAATATTACAAATAAAAGTCAATACAACCGTGAGAAAATAAATCTTGAGAGCACGTGACAGTGTCAGATAACGGTTTTATTAATTTTTGCAATAAACTAGATTTGAATGCAATATCTTTTTGTGCCAATGAAAACTGTGATTTGAATGTTCGATTGCTTTTGAACAGCTTAGTAAATATTAACATAGGAATGTATTTATAACATCCAATATGCTACTATTTCAATGTAAATACGATATAACTTATTGAATAAACAGGTATAGGTACTCCTTATAATAAACCAGAGTCTGGAACAGATATATATTTTTAGAGATAACCGTAGAAGAATCGATGATAATGAAATATGACATTTTACACATAAAATATTTAAGGCATCATTATACATTTTTTATTATGAAGATAAATTTATTTAAATGCACTTGGCATCTAATTACAAAGAGATCAAGACGAGAAAAATATAATTATAAAGCGTTTATAAAATAGCTCAAAGGAATTATACTCAGATAAAGGACGTATACGACATAAATATACTTATTGTATTTCTTTACAGAAATCGCTTTGCTCTTAAAGTGCAAAATTATCAATTCTAGTCAGTATATTAATATAATTTCACTTAATAATAGCACTTAATATCTTTGAACTAAATTGCATAGATTGTTTAATGGGATAACTAGCCTTCATGACTCAGGGAATCCTAGTATGAGGGTTAATGCACATTTTAATAACAATAGACTAACCAATATTGTGTATACTTATCTTTATAAATATTTTATATATCATATAAGATTAAAGTCTAACGTAATTATTATATGCAATAGTTCGATAATTTTCATAAATTTGGTTGTATCTATATTATTTGTAATTTAATTTAAAATTAATTGATAAATGTAAACATGACTTGCCCAATGTAACAATCTCAGTTATAAGGCCAATAAAATATTTGAATTTGAATTATTCAGTACCCATCAATTTGGTTTGTACTATTATTCAGTTTTTTTTGTGAAATAAACATTATTATATTAATTATATTAATTTTTGTCATTCGAATAGATAAGAAAATAAAACATTCCATGTAAGTATATATTAGACATATGTATTATATACCATAAAACTGGGAGTAGTGAGTGATTATAAAAGATTTCACAACGGATAGGAGAGATAAATAAATAGGTACATACAGTCCCACCAACTTATCTGTTCAGGCGGCAGAAAAAAGAACTACAACATTCCTTCAAATTGTGACAGTTTGTAGTTGATTTCCTTGAGCAGCAGCGCCCTCGCGAACTGCACAGTTAAGTTGGTGGTACTATACACTGCTTGTAGCCTTACCTACAATGATTCAACCCCAAAAGCGTGTCCAATTAAATATTTACGTAATTTATTGCAAGTCAATACTGTCAAAGGGTTTGGCTCATAAAAAATGGCGCAGATTGCACGCGCTATTAAACTATTAAATAAATTATGCCGTGTCGATTGCAATAAAAAATGTTACCATTAGACACATTCCATCCTTCAGCTAGTGAAAAAAAAATTGTTTGTTACAATTTGAAAGAGGGATTTTCAATTTATTATGACTCAATATACCTTTATACTTACGCACAAATTTAAACACATTATTTTTATAATGTTGTCTTAGGTTTTCGCGATTATAGTAATATATATTAATTAAACAACTTTAAACGGCTTAAATCGCGTATATTTATCATTATTTTTGTCCCGACGTTTCAAACACTTTGCAGTGATCGTGGTCACGGGGTGACTAATTGGTTTTATTTGTCACATGAGTTATTAAGAAAATTATTTGGTCTACCGTCCGAAGATTTTTATATTAATCATAACGTTCCCTATTCACGCAGTATTCGCTCACAGTGTCCAGAGGTCTTGCAGATTTGACATTATTTTTATATTTTTAGTAACAATGGCGGTATGCCTTTATTAAACAAATACTACAAACTATATACAACACTACAGCTACTACAATACTACAACTAGTAGTAAGTAAATAGTAACTTTTAGTAATGAATAGATTCAGGCGTTACTTTGCGGAAATCCATTTTTAATAATAACAAATACTTTTAAAATATTTTAAGAAAACATCAAATTAATATTTTAATAAAACACTTAAAAAATATAAAAATATATCTAGTGACAATTCCGCTTAATTTTCCTGCTAAGCCGACGTGACATCACAAATGCCACGCAGCCAAACCGGAAGAATTTTCGACGCGTTTCGCTTCTACACGAAGCATCCTCAGGAGGTCTTGACTCTTCGAGCGCACGATCGAGAATGAGCGGCCGGCGGCTCGGCACGCCTTTATATAGACGGGCTGAGTTAGCACGCCTTTGTCTAGACTCGAGCGTGAGTCACCGCTCTTTGTTGTAGCTAACAATTGGTGAGTAATACGTATTTAAAGTGACAATGACATCATAATGGTCATAAATTGATAACAAACAATAATTTTGAATTGTTTATATTATGTAATGTGTTATAGAATATGAAAAATATCGTAAAAAATATAACAAAATTACTTCCTAAAACAAATACATATTTAACTATTTTGTAGTGGCAAATTATCACTAAAAATACGCAACAGTGGTGATGAAACCAATTGCGTCTGTTCATTCAACAGTGCAACGCCTGTACTATGTTTTAATATTTCTAACTGTTCCAATACACACAATCGAAATCCCTTATCACAACAATGTAAAATCTTAAAGGTATTACTATCAAGGAGTTGATGACTGCTTTCAATTAAATGTTTTGCAAAGTGAGACTGTTCGGGATGGTCGTTCCTATACGCGGATTTGTGTTCTTTATATCTAATATCAAAATTACGGCCGGTTTGACCAATATAAACACTGTTACATTCGTCACAAGTAAGTTTGTAAACACCGGATTTTTTATTGTTTTCTAAACGATCTTTTCCGTTACATAAATGTCGTAAATTTTGGTTTGTTCGAAAAGCTACATGGACGTTATTTTTCTTAAATATATTGGAAATTTTTTGAGAGATTGGACCCATATAAGTAATGCTACCTACGTACTTGATATTTCTATCAGTAGGGCAAGAATATAGGAGTGACATAGCTCTATTACGTTGTTTATTATGAATTAATCGATCAACTAATTGTTTATTGTAGCCGTTGGAAATAGCAATTTGGTATATTATATTAAGTTCCTTATTATAATTTTCTTGATTAAGAGGAACCGATAACAGTCTATGGACATAACTTCGAAAAGCTGCTAACTTGTGTTGAATGGGATGACAAGAAGAGAAGGGGATAGCAATATCTGTGTGTGTCGGTTTTCGATATATTTGAAAATCTAATTTATTGCTAACTCTTGTAAGCGTTAAATCTAAAAAGTTGATAGATTGATTTAATTCTAATTCAAGTTTAAATTTAATTTTGGGATGTATATTATTCAGTTTCTTAACAAAGATATCAATCTGGCGAGAAGTGCCAGTCCAACAAATGATTATATCATCAACATATCTATAATAAAATAGAATATTAGGTTCCTGTACTATGTGTTTACGCTCAAAGTCGTCCATAAAAAGTTCGGCCATTAGTGGACTTAAAGGTGACCCCATAGCTAATCCTTCCTTTTGAAAATAATACTCATCATTAAACCTGAAGTAATTTTGTTTCATACAAATAGTAGTTAAATCAATAAGGTCATTTACTTCCCCGGGATGTAATCGTTGTTTCTCAAAGTGATTCTCCAAGACGCGTAAGCAATTTTCGTAAGGAACGTTGGTGAATAGACTGTCTACATCAAGGGATAATAATTTGGCACCGGGAGGTACGTTAATATCTTTGACTTTGTGTATCAGATCTAGACTATTCTTTAAACTATATTTGGGTTTGAAAGATGATTTGCTACACAACAAAATATTAAGATGTTTTGCTAGGTTGTACGCGGGAGCGCCAACATAAGAGACAACGGGACGAATAGGAATGTTCTCTTTGTGTGTTTTTGGTAAACCGTAGAGACAGGGGGACCTAGGGTTCATTGGTACTATATTGTTGAGTGAATGTGTCGGGATAAATGAAGTAGCCTTGATTGCATTTTTAATATCTAGAGTAAATTTCTTAGTTGGGTCGGAATTCAACCGCTCAAACTCCTCACCTTGGATTATATCATTAACTTTCTGGTTGTAATTATTTTTGTCTAATATAACCACACTATTGCCTTTATCTGATTTGGAAACAACTAGATTGTTTTGGCTTAATTTATCTTGTAAAGAATGAAACTGCCTTATCTCAGAGCTATGGTGATTACTAGAGGAGTAAGCTTTTTTAATTTGAACAGCTATTTGGTGTTTTACAGCAATATCAACTTTACCTTTAACACAAGATATTTCAGAATCTACTAACAAAGTTTCGAGAGTTTTCTGTGACAAATTAGGGGTAAGATTATATTTTAAACCTTTTTCTAAAAGAGAAAGTTCTGACGTTTGAAATTGGGTATTACTTAAGTTTTCAACCCGTGGGTGAAACGTGTGAGCCTGGCTTTGATCAATTGAACTAACATCATTATTATTATTAAATTGTAAATTACGTGATAATCTTTCCAACTTCCTAGATTGTGATAAGTATTTTTCATGTGTCACTTTAGAAGCTAAATCCCTAGCTTTACTATCTAAAATATCGAACTCAACATTATGTAAACTGAAACTAAGCTCTGAATATAGGACCTTCAGGTGAAGTTTGAGGGTGTCTCTAACTGAAAACCAATGTCTACATTCCTCGTTTAACCAAATCTGTTTAGCTTTATTTAACGCGATATTACTAGCCCGAGTGTGGGTATTAAATAAAGCTAAACAGATTTGGTTAAACGAGGAATGTAGACATTGGTTTTCAGTTAGAGACACCCTCAAACTTCACCTGAAGGTCCTATATTCAGAGCTTAGTTTCAGTTTACATAATGTTGAGTTCGATATTTTAGATAGTAAAGCTAGGGATTTAGCTTCTAAAGTGACACATGAAAAATACTTATCACAATCTAGGAAGTTGGAAAGATTATCACGTAATTTACAATTTAATAATAATAATGATGTTAGTTCAATTGATCAAAGCCAGGCTCACACGTTTCACCCACGGGTTGAAAACTTAAGTAATACCCAATTTCAAACGTCAGAACTTTCTCTTTTAGAAAAAGGTTTAAAATATAATCTTACCCCTAATTTGTCACAGAAAACTCTCGAAACTTTGTTAGTAGATTCTGAAATATCTTGTGTTAAAGGTAAAGTTGATATTGCTGTAAAACACCAAATAGCTGTTCAAATTAAAAAAGCTTACTCCTCTAGTAATCACCATAGCTCTGAGATAAGGCAGTTTCATTCTTTACAAGATAAATTAAGCCAAAACAATCTAGTTGTTTCCAAATCAGATAAAGGCAATAGTGTGGTTATATTAGACAAAAATAATTACAACCAGAAAGTTAATGATATAATCCAAGGTGAGGAGTTTGAGCGGTTGAATTCCGACCCAACTAAGAAATTTACTCTAGATATTAAAAATGCAATCAAGGCTACTTCATTTATCCCGACACATTCACTCAACAATATAGTACCAATGAACCCTAGGTCCCCCTGTCTCTACGGTTTACCAAAAACACACAAAGAGAACATTCCTATTCGTCCCGTTGTCTCTTATGTTGGCGCTCCCGCGTACAACCTAGCAAAACATCTTAATATTTTGTTGTGTAGCAAATCATCTTTCAAACCCAAATATAGTTTAAAGAATAGTCTAGATCTGATACACAAAGTCAAAGATATTAACGTACCTCCCGGTGCCAAATTATTATCCCTTGATGTAGACAGTCTATTCACCAACGTTCCTTACGAAAATTGCTTACGCGTCTTGGAGAATCACTTTGAGAAACAACGATTACATCCCGGGGAAGTAAATGACCTTATTGATTTAACTACTATTTGTATGAAACAAAATTACTTCAGGTTTAATGATGAGTATTATTTTCAAAAGGAAGGATTAGCTATGGGGTCACCTTTAAGTCCACTAATGGCCGAACTTTTTATGGACGACTTTGAGCGTAAACACATAGTACAGGAACCTAATATTCTATTTTATTATAGATATGTTGATGATATAATCATTTGTTGGACTGGCACTTCTCGCCAGATTGATATCTTTGTTAAGAAACTGAATAATATACATCCCAAAATTAAATTTAAACTTGAATTAGAATTAAATCAATCTATCAACTTTTTAGATTTAACGCTTACAAGAGTTAGCAATAAATTAGATTTTCAAATATATCGAAAACCGACACACACAGATATTGCTATCCCCTTCTCTTCTTGTCATCCCATTCAACACAAGTTAGCAGCTTTTCGAAGTTATGTCCATAGACTGTTATCGGTTCCTCTTAATCAAGAAAATTATAATAAGGAACTTAATATAATATACCAAATTGCTATTTCCAACGGCTACAATAAACAATTAGTTGATCGATTAATTCATAATAAACAACGTAATAGAGCTATGTCACTCCTATATTCTTGCCCTACTGATAGAAATATCAAGTACGTAGGTAGCATTACTTATATGGGTCCAATCTCTCAAAAAATTTCCAATATATTTAAGAAAAATAACGTCCATGTAGCTTTTCGAACAAACCAAAATTTACGACATTTATGTAACGGAAAAGATCGTTTAGAAAACAATAAAAAATCCGGTGTTTACAAACTTACTTGTGACGAATGTAACAGTGTTTATATTGGTCAAACCGGCCGTAATTTTGATATTAGATATAAAGAACACAAATCCGCGTATAGGAACGACCATCCCGAACAGTCTCACTTTGCAAAACATTTAATTGAAAGCAGTCATCAACTCCTTGATAGTAATACCTTTAAGATTTTACATTGTTGTGATAAGGGATTTCGATTGTGTGTATTGGAACAGTTAGAAATATTAAAACATAGTACAGGCGTTGCACTGTTGAATGAACAGACGCAATTGGTTTCATCACCACTGTTGCGTATTTTTAGTGATAATTTGCCACTACAAAATAGTTAAATATGTATTTGTTTTAGGAAGTAATTTTGTTATATTTTTTACGATATTTTTCATATTCTATAACACATTACATAATATAAACAATTCAAAATTATTGTTTGTTATCAATTTATGACCATTATGATGTCATTGTCACTTTAAATACGTATTACTCACCAATTGTTAGCTACAACAAAGAGCGGTGACTCACGCTCGAGTCTAGACAAAGGCGTGCTAACTCAGCCCGTCTATATAAAGGCGTGCCGAGCCGCCGGCCGCTCATTCTCGATCGTGCGCTCGAAGAGTCAAGACCTCCTGAGGATGCTTCGTGTAGAAGCGAAACGCGTCGAAAATTCTTCCGGTTTGGCTGCGTGGCATTTGTGATGTCACGTCGGCTTAGCAGGAAAATTAAGCGGAATTGTCACTAGATATATTTTTATATTTTTTAAGTGTTTTATTAAAATATTAATTTGATGTTTTCTTAAAATATTTTAAAAGTATTTGTTATTATTAAACTTTTAGTAACTTTTTAGTAACTCAATTCATTATTCGATATAACAATAAATTCACAGTAATTATAACATTACTATATTTTTTATGAGATAAAAGGTTTTTAGTTTATTCAGCATTTAGTAGCGTAGTAAAATTTAATATAATTATTGTAAATAGGTGAATGCGTTATATATATTTAAAATCATATAATGACATTTCAGATATACAACTACTACTAATCAAATAACTAGATATTTGATAGAAAAGTATTTAGTTTTTTTTATGGCAAACGAGCAGGTGGCTCATCTGGTGATAAGTGATCACCGTCGCCCACGAACATCCGCGGTCTCGAGGATGCGTTGCCGGCCTTTGAGGAGGGAATATGCTATAGTATTGAATCAATGATAGTCGAGCGGCAATAGCTATGGACTGCCGCACCGCAGGTCCATGGTTCAATAACCATCACTGGCTTGAGCATCACCTCATAGTGTAAAAGCGTTCTGCAAATGCTTGCTAGGTTAGCTACCTAAATAAAATCGGTTGCTAAGCACTTAACAGTGTGTCTGGCAGCAGTCGGTGAGCGCCAGTAAAATTATCCAGTACGTCACTGTGCTGCTTATTCCGTGACAATATCATGAAAAAAATAGTTATTTTTTCATAAAACGAACGATAAATATATGAAAATACAAAAATGTTTTTGTAAATATATATAACGATAAACATGTACAGAGTGTAATTCTCACACAGTGAGCGGTTTGTTATCGGACTCATCATGTTCACAATTAACAAAACACGTGCATTTTTCCAAATTCTATTGTAATGAATTGTAAGTGCCTAATAAGATATTGAAAGAAAGAAAGAAACAGTTTATTTTGCACATTAGGAACACAATAGCAAAACATTATACATATACAATAAGAAACAACAAAAAGAATAAAGAACATTGCCGTCGTGTACCTTCAGTCCAAAAAAGGTCCTGGCTAGGCGAACCTACAGCATCATGCTGAGCCAGGTTTAAGGCCTAAGTGACACACAGACATGTAGGTAATAACTAAGTACTTATATGGAAACAATAATACATGTACGACATACATAGATAAATATAAATACAGACATATTATATATTAAATAAATTTAAATAGAGACAGAATAAATATAAAATGTAGATATAAATATAAATGCAGTGAAAGATTGAGAACCAGATCAACCAAGAAGCAGCCAAAAGGTAGTCAATATGGAATGTTTTACGTTTATAATTTGTATCAGTCAATTAAAATTATAGTAAACTAAAACTGTGTCTAACAAAAGATACTTTACTTAAAAAAAATATAGGTATATATTCCTCATAAAATATATTCTTATTCCATTAAATGAAAACTAAACATAAATTTACAAAAAAAAATGATTTATTTATTTATTTATTTACAAATCATTTTTTTTTGTAAATTTATGTTTAGTTTTCATTTAACTATAACAACCGACTCGTCCATTGCTGAACACAGCCTCCCCTATTAATATTTGCCATAATCCCCACGCTTGGCAGGCGTCTTGGGGATCGAGTGTAAGATGGCAGTTCTTTAGAAGGCGTTGCTCACCTTCCAGTATTTTTCCCTTAGTCGCCTCTTAGGACACCCACGTTATGATATGGGGAGGTGCAATTCTAACCCGGCACCCCACGGGGGATTTTTTGTTTATTAACTATATTTAAATGAATTAATCGAGAGCCTTCTCGACACCCATACGAAGACATCAACCGGATCGACGCGAAGATGATATTATGGTCAGAAGACTATATATTTTATTAAATATATAGTATATAATATATATATTTTATATCATATATATATAAATATATTCTTCTTGCCTTTCTTCGCTCAGGACTATTTACGCTCAAAAATTTTGGGCCCCGTATTCATACCTCCTTCATTTTCGAATTTACTAAAATCAAAATGTTATGATTATTTATTATTATTTTTACTATTTTTTTTTATTTCTTATAGGTAAGCCTTTGACCACAATCTCTCAAAAAAACGTTTCAATGACCTGTTCTAAAAAAGGTGTTAGTATAGATCGATATTTTTATTAAGCCATTATTTTTGCATGAAGCATATTTGATCCTCAAAGCCCCATGATTTAAACCTACAGCTAAGTAGTGGGCGTGCCCATTGCCGGCCGCCCTATAAGCCATAAACAGGGGTGACGCCGCGGACAACCCTTAGTGTTGTGACGCACGCGCGCGCGCACACTGCTCAGAACCAACTAGTCTAATCATTTTTACTTTATTATAGCAAATTGTTTTCAAACAATAGTTATTACTTGTGTAGAACTATAGTGCGAAGTAGTGTTTTTTGAATAAAAAATATAAAATTTACTTGCTTAGTGTGGTTGTGATTTAACATGAGTGACACTGATAATTGTGATACATTTAATTAAGTGGTTATTTACAGTTGAAGTGAATGTAAGTATTGTAAATCATCATCATCAATTATAATCATTACTTATTTTAGCTAATGAATAGATTCAGGCGTTATGTTGTCTTAGGTTTTCGCGATTATTACACATAGTAATTAAACAACTTTAAACGGTTTAAAGTTGTTTAATTACTATAGATTCAGGCGTTATTTTGCGGAAATCCATATATAATAATTCAAATATTTTAAGAAAACATTAAATTAATATTTTAATAAAACACTTAAATATATAAAAAATGTGTCTATTGACGATTCCGCTTAATTTACCTGTGCCGACGTGATGTCACAAACGCCACGCAGCCAAACCGGAAAATTTTCGACGCGTTTCGGATCTATACGAAGCATCCTCAGAAGGTCTTGACTCTACGAGGATTTTTAAGTGTTTTATTAAAATATTAATTAAATGTTTTCTTAAAATATTTGTTATTATTAAGTATATATTTTAGCCAATAATGCGGTATAACTCACGTGAATAAGTCAGAAAACTCTGACTATAGTTTCGATGACTTTCGATGGTCTTTTTCAAGAAGAGCTCGGGAAAGGCTCTAAGAGTAGAGTTCACGCAGCGCTTTTCATACAAACGTAGTTTCATTATATTTTAAATACTAAGTTAGTGAAATTTTGTATGTATATACATACTTGGGCTTAATAGCTATGCTTCTGGTTTGCCAAATTTCCGTAATATACATTATTTTTTAATACCCATTAGGTATTTAAATATCGATATTTTCTCAAAACTTGTATCTCAGTTTGTGAATTATTTATTAAAAAAATAATGATATATTAAGAAAAAGTAAAACCTATAAACCTAGTTTATTCTGCCAGTTATAAAATAAGACCAACATTTTTAGACTTGATTAATGTTTACTAAGGAGAAACTTTTTCTCTCAGAACGCAAATTATGGGCAAATTCTAAGTCAAAACTTGAAAAAGCTGTAATTGTTCTTGTCGCACTATTCTGTTCGGGCGTTAAGCGTCGAAACAGTATAACTTTGTGAAAATACCTATTTTGCTGTTGGAGCTTCTCTTCCCGTTTCTCTTAAGAAGTCTACGAGGAGGGATTCCCGGGCTCTCCTCAAAAAAGATCACCGAATGTCGCCTAAACTATAATAATCGGAGTTATTTGACTTATTCACGTGAGTTAAGCCGTATTTTTTACTGTAATGAGTAGAAACCATAGTAGTTTTCATAATAATCATTAGTTTCCGCGATACAACGAACTATACGGAGCAATGGTACCAGCATGCTGGGCACGCTGCCAACCGGTAGTGGGCTGGAGCATATGGACTGCCTGTGAGTCTACAATGACTTATAGGTCGTCTAAGTGCTTTAATTGTAGTAGCTGAAGTGTTGTATATAGTTTTTAGTACTTTGTTAATAATGACATAATGCCGGTGAAAAAGTTAAAAGAAAAACGAACTATATCATACAATATACTACTGAAGAACTATTATAGTGCAATATCTGCCGCAAAGCACTTTCAGGCAATCGTAGCCCAGATGATAGAATACACTGCAGATAGACCCTGAAACAAAAATGGTCTAAAATTGTCAACTTTGACGGCCCTCATATAATATACTGTTTTATTTTTAGAGAGAAAAAAATTCTAAACTACTTTGTAAGTACTGAACCTACTCAATGAGATCGACTAGACGGTAACAACCTACATGCAAGGGAGTGAAAAGATTTTGGCAGCCTTCTTATCACAGATTAAGTATATGTAGCTAGCTTCTTATGTAGGATTTGGAGCCCTATGCAGAGGTGTCAGGTTTCCACACTGTTTTATACACTTTGGGCTTTGGGTTCGCATTTTCATTGTACGACTTGAACGAGTGTTTTTTCTTACTTTTTAGGGTTAGCTGTTTGTTTTTTTTACTAATTTTAGCGATACTTACTGCCTCAGATCATCTAATCTCTGATCTGTGCTAATACTGCTAATAAAATTGCTCATATGCTCAGGATTTACTGGTCCTCATCAGCAATAGATGCCAATATTATACCATCCAGGCACATTATCAAATATTTTTTCGGTACATTGAGTGTTACTTAACGTCTAGGAGGTGACCCCAATAAAAAAAAGTATTTTCATAATCATTTCACCGTTGATGAAAATGTCGACTTACATTAAAATACATACAGACAACCATAGAACCTTTTTTTTAAACCTGTTGACGAATTATTTTAAGGAACTTGTTCTTTTTTATCATTCTAAGTTACCGTTCACCCCAGTATTGGAATAGATGTAAACTAGCTCAGTCAGAAAAGAAAAATTACTATGAATCAATAAATAAAAAAATAATTATTAAAAAGTAATAATAAATAGTGTATAAATTTGGATTTTTATAAATTCGAAAATGTAGGGGGTAAAAATGGGACGCCCAAGATTTTGAGCGAAATAGAGCTGAGCGAAGGGGTAATATCCGTTTCATTTTAATCCTAAAAAGTACGGCTGAGTAGCTATCAAGTTCTACATAAAATATCCCAATTAAAACAATCCAATGGAGTGTAATTACACATCCATTAACTTCCCGACTTCACAAACCGCTGGTCACGCGTCTGTAGTCACCATCTACCCCGCTAACACCACGCGTGGTCATACGAGCGTCGTTACCACCACAGAACCGTGAATTACTTGGAGAGGCTGTTTGTGATTAAGGCTATCTTAGGCAAGCGTTTTTTTATTTGCGTAAAAAAAGGGTAAAGTTCTTATTACAAAATTAAAGTGCTCCTGTTTTGATAGTATTAGAGTAGCGGGCCAATTTATAATATTTGCATTAAGTATACCTAGTGATTAAATTATTTATGGAAGTCTCTTACATCATACATTTTTTAAACCTGCAACCATTTATAATTTTCTTTTTAAATGATGTTATGTTAAGATTTTTAGATTCATTGGTAATTTATGGAATATATTACTTAACACATATAGCCAGTGAAGTACCTCATAGGGAAGGAGTAAAAATCATACAAGTAACAAATATAAGGTCAAAAGGTCAAAATTCAATTAGGTGGTTATGTAAAATATCTATAAATAGTTTAAACAAGAATAGAAGAGCTTGATACCAAATTAAAAAACCAGACAAGTGTACATATAAATTAATACAGTCAAATCTTATCTGATTTTGCGATACCATGAACTATGTCTAAACTGGACAGTATTACCATATATTCGAAATAGAAGAGGCCGTTCCACCTCCTGCTCATATTCCACGGTGCACCTACAACAGCGGTGGTCGCGTGCGAGTCATGTGCGAGTCGCGTGTCTCGCACAAGTGGTCAATGGTAGCTGTAACAAGTTGATTTGAGGGTTGATTAACAGATACTTTCAATTGGGGCTTTTGTAAGTATACGGTTAATTATTATTATTAACAGTTTGTTATTAACAGATTTTGAGAGCCATTCCGCATTAACATCTTTAACTACATCGTCATTTACCATCACGCGAGGTTGTCGTCAAAAGTCAGCCAAACAACAAGCAAGAAACATGTCCCCAAATTATGAGCGGTAAAACGGTAGATGATCAGATTAATGTAATAATCTTGAATTAGTTACAAGTTTCTGGTAGTTGTTTCGCATGCATGGTGATCGGATTCATCGCCCTTCTTCGAAGATTTAGGCACCAATTATAATTCAGTAATGGCGAGTGTGAATTCCAATCGAATGTTGATAGGTCCATTATCAAGTTTTTTAAGTGATAAGGTATTTTGTACGCTCATCTGACTGGATACAAGTCACATAACAAATACAAAGGTATTCTTTATCTTACCGATGTTAATCCTAAGTAAATCCGAGTTGAATTGATTACCTACTTTTTCTTTCGTCATACCACCCTCTCATATAAAACAATCGGAACTACCACCGGAAGTAGGAAGTGATAAAGTTCAACTGACTTTCCGTAACATATTGGTCACGCAAGCTTATAGTATTAGGGTGGGCACCTGTCTTGAACTGACGAAAAAATTGCTGTAAAATAAACAAGGGTTGCAAAAGCTTTGAGCGTTGAGACTTAAGTCTGAACTTTGTGACAGGCTGTAGTTTATAATAGTAAATAAGCGCTCAGGAAAGGAAAAGCCTCCAAAAATAAAGGTTCCTTATTAGTCCCAATAGTTAGTCTCCCTTCGAGTGTTACACGTTTTGACAGGTTTTCCAGTGCACTTCACCATATAGCATTTTACATATATGACAGTTAATAAAACCAATAGAAAAGTCCTGGCAATTGGATTGAGCGATGATAAAAATAATGATAGGAATGACTATTTGCTAAGAAGGAGTATACATTTCCATTACAAAGTTCCAAATTCATTATTGGGGTTTAAAACACTATTTAAACTGTATGTCTTTTGTTATAGGTACAAAAATGTTCAGTACAAACTTCGATGATTACTGCGACTTCAATGACAGCATCTGCAGTAATGATTCTGGATTTGAAAGATCCTATGCAGATTTGGGAACGCCAATAGCAGCCACCACACCTTTGAAACACGACAACTCAGATTTGGGAATATCATTGACTCCAAAAAAGGAAACTAACGCTAAGAGAAGGCTTTTTAGTGACAATTACGAAAATTCCTTTCAGTGCCCCATTGATGATATAAAAACTTTTGAAAGTAACCTTCATGCTTCGGACAACACTTCAACTCCAGTAAAAAAGGAAAGAAAACCGAAAGATCCAAACAAACCTAAAAGGAAGTATGCAAATGGAAAGAACAGAGTAACAAGATGCAAGTCACCGACGCAAATTATGAAGATAAAGAGGAACAGAAGAATGAAAGCAAATGATAGGGAAAGAAACAGAATGCACATGCTTAACGAAGCATTAGATAGACTGAGATGTGTTTTGCCAACTTTTCCTGAAGATACAAAACTGACAAAGATTGAAACGCTCCGGTTCGCACACAATTATATATTTGCTTTGAGTCAAACGTTAGAATCTTTAGACAACATAAACTCAGGACAAACCCCTCCAGAATCATTATCCTTGAACTACGAAAAACTTCAAAACTGCTCTATAGCAGGAGAAAAAGTAGCAAAAGATGCTTTTAGAGAGATGTTCTTAATGCCAAACAAAACCGAAGAATTTAATGGAGATGGTAGCTACCGAAACTTTCAAGGGTTCAGCAAGCCTTTTCCCAATGGCTCGAATTTTATGCAGACTTCTGAAGGAGTGCTTATCAACGTTGGAAATGTAACTGTATCTGTTAATAATAAGGGTGGAAATTGCATTACCTCTACAACGGGCAGTGGATTCTTTACCCATCCTTCCAGCTTTGGGGAGGACTTAAACCAACAAAACCAGTTTTACCAAAGACCTTACGGACCAAGCAGTTTTAATGAAACTCCATATGATGCAACTATCAATACTGAAGGATACTTTAATGAAAAAAACTACGAGCTATTCAAAAACGCGTTTGAAATGGCTAAGAACCGAAAATTTCCGAAGACTGAAGATTATTCTAACTATACAAAATTTACAAGCCTTCCGTACGGTTTTAACGAAATGAATTATTATAGTAATGAAAGTAATAATTATTTACCTAGTAACTATTATTGTAATGATAACAATTATAGAAACTTTTATAATAGGTCCACTGTAAACGCTCAAATATAAACAGACTAGTCATTTTTGCAAAGACGTCCTATTTTATGTAAATAATAATAACGAGAATATTTAGTGTAAGGCATAGTATTGTTAATAACCAAAGACAATAAGTTAAGAGTTTTATATTTAGGTAGTTAACTTAAAATTGTAATAGTCTATCCCTAGTCATTTTTGTAAAATAAACGTTTTTCTATTTTTGTATCACTGATTTTTAATTAAACACCAAAGAGATGCAAAAATTACCTACAGGGTAATAAAAAGCCGGTTCTTTGACGTCAATTAAAAGAGAAAGAGAGAAATTCATGCGTGATTTAGCACTGAGTAATAATACAGACAAGAGCCATGAATATAAATCAAATTGGAACAATAGTCACTAAACAGCGAAAAGTTGTGAATGGTGCGCACCCTAAGCGCAATTCCATTGTTCCGATCTTTGAAAAACGTTACCAATACATACATTCACATCATAGTTCTGTAACTTATTTTGTAGGAAATAAGTCAGATAGTTCTACAGCAAGATATTGTGGTAAAATTATAGGGGCACCCGTTGTATATCGAGTTACGAAAACGTTGAAAACTAAATGTTTGCTCTGGAAATTCGTTACGGGGTGTATTGTTAGAGATGACTATGTTTGCTCCAATTATTCGGGTGTCATAAATTCTGTATAGATTTGCACGCAGCTTGACCCACTAGGTGATCGATCAATGGGTGCCTAATTTTATATTTCTTGTTATATTTTGATCATTCAGTTTGATCTACTACCACTCTATAAATGTGAATGAACAACTGGTTTTAAATTCGGGTAAACCTTTCGTCTTGATACCACCATATCGAATATATCATTTACACATTTTAGAACACAACATTTTCGTTCGGATTCATGAGACGGAAAATTTGTTCTCTAAAAATTTTAAAATGTGATTAAGAACTTCTCTTGAAGAAAGTTAGTATATAATATAGAACTCGAACATAAAAGTAAGTTTAGACAAACTATATTTTAGTACGAGTATCATTGTTTCACAGTATAAACGTGATAGAATAACGCGATTCTGTATCGGTTGTAGGCCTTAATGTAAATTAGGTTATCCAAATATTATTTTCAGCCGTTTGATTATATCAAGGCATTGGATGAGTTCAATTATTTTTGAAAGTTATCCGAACCGACAAGCGAGCGGGGAGGCGGTCCAGACGTAATAACTTCGACTAAACAAATGAGAAAATTTACGCCATGTCTTATATGGATATTCTCCACTCTTTTTTCTATCTCCGCTATTTGGTCAAAATAGATAATAATGGAGACCAAAACATTCAAAATGGTAAGGGAGTCCATGAAAATCAGTCTTACACCTTAGTCCTATTTTACTACCAAGTTAAGTAAAATAGGACTCTTAACTATTTTACTTAACATTTCTTATATTTTTTTAAGTTGTTCTATAAAAGGCAGTTATTGTCGTTTTTTGAAGTCATACCCGAGCGGTAATAGCTATGGACTGCTGTTCCGCAGGTTCGTGGTTTGATCCTCACCGCCAGTTTGAGCATACCTGCTCTTTCAAGTAGAAAATATGCCCAGCACCTAACAGTATGTTCCAGCAGCAGTCTTCGACAGCCAGTAAGTAATTGGAAGTTACAGAAAACTGTGTTATTGAGGGTGACAAAATGCATCTGTTAAAGGCGTCAGTTGAGTGTTCCTCCACAACCACATAAAAAAGTATTTCCATAAACACTCATTTCTTATATGGCGCGAAAGGGTCTTGAGACTGTTTCATATTTGAAACACCTATAAAAAAGCAGTTAACGTGTTGCAAAATAAAGTTTTAGTTTATTATTGTATATAACATATGATTAGTACTTATATATTTCAATACATTGTTACTACATACTGATAGATGGAGCATGGGTCCATGGCGAAGGCCTGAACACCTCCCACGTACAAAACCTAAGATGGAAGTACCTAGTATTTTAATTAACTTTCTTGCTTATTCATTACAGGTAAATTATAAACCCTTAAATTATAATCGTTTCATAACCCTACATTACGTTCTAACATTGTAATTTTTGCATTAAAGCCTGAAAAGCAAACAAGCGAAAGGAGAAATTTGATAACGAGCGGGTTTCTTCCATCCCTTTTAAGACATAATAGGAAAGAAAGTACAAATTTGAGCTATGACTATAATATTTAAATATAATATATACTACATACTACAATTGCTCAATTGGCATTGCATGTCCCGGATATGTGGACGGATGGTCGCTGTTCGAATCCCGCTCATTATCCAAATTTTTCCTTTCGTTGTAATTTGGTAGATTTATTTAACGTCATTATTAAATACAAACAGGTTTTCCTTTGCGCATTACTGACGTTTGATAAACCTTTCATAAAGTTATAAAGCGATTAAAAACAATGGACTTCAATAAGTGATATAATTAATATATTTAGATAATAATAATATACGTGCAGTTAAGAGATAAATAATACCCAAGTTCTAGATTTTTTCGACAAGAAATTCAGTTGTAGACACAATGCAATTTTTAAACAAATAAGTATATCATTCGAAACCAAATCAAATCCGTTACACCGGAAACAGTGGCACCTGGCTGTCAAACAACTGTCGCACAGTGGGCGTAATTATTGTACATAATTACCGTCCAAATCTGAGCTTTTGTCACGCTTTATTGATTTAGAGCCTTATGGAGCGAGAAATTGGTTTTGAAAAACAAAGACTTATTACTTACCACATATTGTAGTCGGAATTATCACTGATAGATACACAATAATTAAAAATAAGACCGACTACAAACATAAAATACGCATCATTAGGGATAACTCAAATACTACTATTCAAGTTGCACGTGAAAAACATTTTGATTTTGAAATCCTACTACACAGTTTGTGATTACTTAAACGCCAAACATGACTGGACACTTCCGCCTCTGCCAAGCTATCATCTGTTACTACGTTATTATGCCTACGTTATTTAAACAAATACTGTAATATTGTATTATATAGTAAGTATATAACACATTGTTAAAGGAATTGTTTTTGAAGCGCTCGTAGCAAAGTTTACTTAGCTGTTCTCAACCGATCAGCAAAGTTAAGCAACGTCGCGCGCGGTCATGAGTTGGATGGGTGACCGCTAGTGACATTACTACTGAGCGTTTCCGTGCTTCGGAGGGCACGTTAAGCCGTCGGTCCCGGTTGTTGTCTTAGGATGGCAGTCGTTATAGCATGGTGGTAGGGCAATTTGCGAATGTCCGCCTGGCTAGCTACCACCCTCAAGTAGAAAATCTGTCGCCAAGCACCTAACGGTGTGTTCCGGCAGCTGTCCTTGAGAGCCAGTACTTCTAGGTTAGCCTGAACAACATCTTCGACCACATCATAAGTGATGATAATGTCATGGACAATGGCTTACCTATCAGGCATAAAAAAAAATAAAAAAAAATGTGAAATTGTAAAACAAGACGTTTAAAATAATGGCCCCGAGTTTCTTGCCCTGTGTTCTCGCAGTGGCTCTACTTATACATTTTTTTTTGCTGAACGTGGCAGTTCAATGTAGAATCTTTCAATACTAAAATTTTTAATTGAACTTCATAAGAGCGTCGTAGACACCTAAATTGAACAAATGATTTTGACTTTGACTATATTTGTCAGATCTCATTCAAATATAAATGGGACCACATGAAAAGCACGAGATTTCGAATGTAAAGAAATTCCATAGAGAAATATACCTAATTATCTTTTCTGTGGGTAACACACACACAAATAAGAACAGTTGAATTGCAAACCTCGTCCTGTTTTTTGGAGTCGGTTAAAAAGAAGAAATAATCACATCAAAAAAATAGGACAACAATGCTCCTGTTGAATGTTGCATAAAGCGGGCGACCAAGGGAAAATGCGATGTTTTTTTTTCAACGCTAAATCGCGAGTGTAATGTCACGTCAGAACATTACAGTTACAGTGTAACCTTTTCGTTCTGTTTTTTCAATTTCAATTCTTTATTTCGACATAATAATATCTGGTCTTACATACATTTTTACAGCGTTTTACATAAGACCCATTTTGAGTACACTCGTAGCAACAGATATAGTAGAGCGACCGATTTTTTTCATAGCCGATATTTTTCGAAGCGCTTGTAGCGAAGTTTTCTTAGCTGTTCTTAACCGATCAGCAAAGTTAAGCAACGTCCGCTGCGGCCATGAGTTGGATGTGTGACCGCTAGTGACATTACTACTGAGCACTTCCGTGCTTTGGAGAGCACGTTAAGCCGTCGGTCCCGGTTGTCGTCTTAGGATGGCAGTCGTTATAGCAGGGTGGTAGGGCATTTTGCGAATACCCGCCTGGCTAGCTACCACTCTCAAGTATAACATCTGTCACCAAGCACCTAACAGTGTGTTCCGGCAGCTGTCCTTGTGAGCCAGTAACTCTATATAGGTGAGTCTGAACAACATCTTTGACCACATCATCACTTACCATCAGGTGAAATAGTGATCAAACCTAACCTATCTAGCATTAAAAAAAAAACATTGAAATTTGTCACCAATAAACTTGTTTATAGTGTAATAATATTAAGTTAGTAGCAACAAAAACACCGGCAACAAACAACAATCAAAACATCAATTTGCATAATTTTCCACCATCGAATATAATTAAACACAATAGCACACATAAGCAGCGTGACCACCGCTAGTGTCACCGTGACCGATGGATTACTATCAGGAAGGTCTCAGTGAGGCAGGCACTCCCCTAGTACAGAGTACTGTAAATAATAATGATTATAGGTTTTTCTACCAAACCAACTTCACATTTAATATTATTCTTCATAACTTATTATAGCGTTTGGTCGATACGACGCGTGATCAAAATTCTGGCACCTATTTGGCTCAAACAAGCATTGTACTCCAACGGCACGCTGCCAACTGGTGGTTGGAGCATTTTGAGTGCCTGCGAGTCTGCATTAGGTTGTAGGTTGTCTAAATGCTAATGGCTGTAGTAGCTGTAGTGTTGTACGTAGTTCGTAGTGTTTTGTTAATAAAGGCATACCGCCAGTAAAAGTAATATCAACATCTTAGTACCCTTACCACAAGTATATGGATTCGGGTTATTATGTTTTCTCTATTCTATACACAATGTGGGGTCCCGGGCTAGAATTGAACCCCAACCCCTACATAGATGACAAACGGAAAAATACGAGTAGGTGATAGGTGGGCAGGAGCTCCTGAAGCTCTGCCAGTGTAAGAACACTGCGATCCCCAAGAAGCAGTATGGCAAAACTTCCCTAATGGGGGAGGATGCGTTCAACGGTTAAGGGTTTTGATGATACACAAAGTGCGATAATAGTACATTACTGCAGAATCCAGTAAGTAAGCCTTCCTGGCCAAGTATTAATTAACCGGACCGAACCGCACGTGAGGTCCGGTTATGTACGAGGCCAGGATGGCTTTCTTACCGGTTGAGGCTTGTATAATACTTTTCTCAAAAATGAGAGCAACTTAACACATATAAATAAAATACATACACAATTATCGCAATTGAATGTGAAACCCCGGCAGTCGTTTTGTTTCTACTTTGCGTGTATAAAGCCGTTAAGTTTATATGGCTGAACCCGACACTTGAGTAAGAAAAGTTTTATTTTTAATGCCTCTAAATTTAACTTTTATTTTGTGTAGCATACAGTTATTCAAGATAGAGATCATAAAAAGACAATACTAGAAAGATAAGCAGTGATGGTTCAGTGGTATTGGCTATGGACTGCCGAGCAGCAGGTCCATGGTTCGAATCCCGCCGCGGGCTTGAGTTTCACCGCATGGTGGAAGGGCATATTGGGAATGCCCGCCTGGCTAGCAACTAAAGTAGAAAATCTGCCAAATCTAAAATACGCCAAGTTGCGTATTTTAGAAGCGTATTTTCTGTAGTAATTTTGTTATAATGTCAATAAATTAGTTTATATAATATTTTATCTACATTCCACTGTCATATTCTATGAAAAAAATATCGTCAGTATTACAGTAAAAGCAGTCGTATTATCTGTCAATTTTATACTTATTTTAAGGCTCCGTATTTGGCGCCAGCTTATCATTCCATCATTTTTAACTTAGTTTTTTTGAGTTTATTAATTGCGTTATTTGGAAAATTTATCTCAGATATGTATTTTCCCCGTGTTAGATGTGCCCAGGCTAGATGTGCCCCCCCCCCCTATTGCTACCTGCGGGTGTCGTAAGAGGCGACTAAAGGTGCCTTCTCAGGAACTGGTATCATAAACTGCGATTCCCTAGACGCCTGCCAAGCGTGGAGAGTATGGCAAACCCCTCCTAAATGGGGGAGGCTGATTGAAGATTCTATGTTTTGGCACCATATAAAAAAGTGTTTTGGTAATTGGTAAGTCTCCGTATATATACCCATGTTCTAACTTGGCAATCGAAGCCAGGTCCTCACGATTCAAACATGACACCTACGCCACTCAGTTGAGTTACTTGTTAATTAATAAGGCTAACTAGTAACTTCATCTCATTAAAAAAACTTTAATCAAACAATTAGAAGCCGTTCCAACCTGATCAAACAATACCACATGTCCATTACATTACCAACGAGTCCAGGATCCTAGCCGCGGGCTAATTGCCCCATTGTAAGTTTGTCCTCACCATTTTAGGGTACCACCACCAAAAGGTAAAGGGAGAAACTATATTAATTTTACATAAATAAAGCTTTATTTATGTTGTTCGCTGTCGTTTAAGGTGAGATGTTCAAAATGTAATAAAATTATTGTTTTGGTTATGTTTCTAGGTCGTCTAACTAATTCTTGTATTTTAATTAGAGAATTACATCAAGAGAAAAAAATATAGTCATGTTCGGGATTAGAACCCGCGCCATGCACCCCAACAGCTGTGGTGTGCTCAACCGCTAAGCCAATATGACATATGACATGATTCTAATATGTCCTTTGAAATTGTTGTCTTAGGTTTTCGCGATTATTACACATAGTAATTAAACAACTTTAAACGGTTTAACGGGGTGACTGTCATTCCGTGACCACGATCACGTGTAGGCAAAAAAGTCCGCCATCCACCTAAAAAAAGTTCACGTATTTCGTAATAACAGTTGTGCTGCTATTAAAGCTATAATTCATAATTATTTATTTACTCGCAAATGTAATAATAAACATTGTATGTTTCACGGGCGGTACGGAAATTACGAACCTCGACTCTTCAGTAATTCCTTACCTAGGTACCTACCGTCCTTAATACACAACGTACTATATTATTTCAATTACTTCCATAATTGCGGCACGGAATTCAATTACTGATACGTGCAACACCCTCTTGACTATAATTTTATGAGTAGATATCTGGTATATCCCGCACTGTTTAATATTCATGTATATAGAGAGGGCAGACGACGCCCGGGGCAGTGTGCTTGTATAGTCCGCTAAGCTAATATTGCATGTTTACTTTACGCTTTTAAAGAGATTGAGTTGTTCCACCCTTTGTGGTGATTTTATTTGGTAGTTTTTAATTTTTATTTTATTGACTCTTAAACAGAATGTACCTGATTAAACAATTTATAACTACTATTTAATTTAAATGTTACTGAATTTGTTTAGCTTTATTAATTTAATTTTAATATCGTTATGTTTGCCATAACGCCTGCTATGCGGATTACATTACAAAATTACAAATATACGATAGGATTTTTTTTCCGCACATGACTTAATGTTTTCCTATCGTATGTTGGTGGTTTTGTAATATTATTAATTTAATTTTATATCAACATATAATAAATAAAATGTATTCAAGGGATGTGGCGTACTTAAAATCCTGAGAGAGCGTGTCCAGGTGGCCGAGTGGATTACGCATCCGGCGCGAAATCGGACGACGTGGGTTCGATTCCCGCCCGGGACATAACATTTTGTGCTATAATTAGTAATAATTGTAAATTATTGGAGCACATTTGATTTTTGCTTAGCACGCGATAGAGATTTAATCATATGTAGAAATATGCATTACAAACATTTTAGTTCACCACTAGTGTACTACCCTCCGTAGCTGCGACCCATTCGACACCCAAATACCATTAATACTTAGGCTAATAAAATCGAATCCGTCATTTTCATTTAATACCCAAAGATGAATTGGCATCACCACAAATTGGCCTCACATCTGACAATCTATTTACCAATACAAAATATAATTCAAAATGTACCTTATTCCTATCGCCATAAGGAGAAAACATCAATTTAAGCAGATAAAATCAATAGTCAATAGACCAGATTGCAGTGAGCTCGGTTAGTTGAAAAGTTTGGCATGTAGCAGGGCTCTTGTTGAAATGGGTATAGTTTGTATATTGTTGGTAATATTAGTGCTATGTCATAGAATGTGACAGTGTGCAAATAGTTGTAAATACCTGTCAATAAGCACCATCTGCTGCAGTCTCCCAAATATTTCTAAACATTGTACGATGGCCTAGTTAGTGGAGTAGTTCAAAATCCAGCTAAGAGAGAGTTGGACTTGAACACGAATGTTCCATAACAACACTTTTCTTAGCTATTGGCCAAACGCCACACTACTGCGATGCTTCTGCGATCGAACTGCTGTTAATGTCTAATTTGGTAGTCTACTAATTCTAGCTCCTAATCGCAGTTGTATAGCAATCGCATCGCTATCGTATGGCTGTGCTATGGCTTGCAAATTTTGACACTGAAATAATAATGAAAACTTCTATCAATCAAGCATCAGTCAAATCATAAATACAGTGGTTTTCTAGCAAACAATACATTCAATTAATATATTTAAAGAATTTAGCTATTTTTATATCTAAAATCTATGCTATGCTATCTATGCCACTGTAGCAACGCAATCGCAAAAAAATAGCTTACAGCATACCAAATATGTCAAAAACTATTGATAGCAAGCCACTGACTTGCGATCGAACCTAAATAGCGAACAGGCAGTATCCGTACTGTCATAAACTAACATTTTCATGCAATTAAGTTGCGTTAACGACGTTCAATAGCTAAGAGAATCGGGCACCAGGTGTTAGGTATCTTTAGCTACAGTCCGTCTTGGTGGGTACTACTTTTTCCACTGATTGTTATTCGTATTATTTGTAAGGCAATCCGCCATACTTACACATTTGTGAAAATGTTAACTGATTACCGTACTAAAGATACCGCGCCGTTCTAATTTCGTACAGATGGACTGACGGTCGAGGCTATGTTTATAATAGGGCCTGTTTTCTAGTACAGAACCTCAAAAATCGCTATGGAATCCTGGGTTTATTCCCGGGTCAGATAGTTTTTTATTGTCATTACTGATTAAGATATGGACCACACGAAGCCAATCTGGTTTTAAGCGATAACCGCTGTCTATAACGGATACATTCGTTCACAAGTGACGAACTGCACTGCACCCATCACATACATGACGCTAAATCTGTTTCCCGGAGGAGTAGGCAAAGATACGTCTCTTGGTTTTTCCCTCATTTCAATTGTAAGCCTGTCTGATAGGCTAGGTACTCTTGGCCTTCCATTTTCCATGTACTTACTTAGTCGTGCAAAAGACATCAACGCGCTAGAACCTTTATTTTTCGAAGTCAATATGGTGCCGGATGGATCAGTGAGCTTCAACTATAAGGAGCTTTGTTGTACGCCCAATGCGCTGCAACATCCCATTAACACCGACCTCATTAGTGGCATGCTGCCACGCATTTTATCTTAGTCGCCTTTCACGACAGATAACTAAAGGATATAGAATAATCCTTCTTTTCATAAGCCACGAACCGTTCGGCATATCAATAAATAAAACGCACAAGAGCACTTCGTTTATTTTTATTAATAACCTTCCAATAAGTCCAATCTACGCTTCTACTTTTCATATTAAAATCTACTTCGTAGTAGTTAGACCGTTGGCGTGATCTTGGACATCACCTCAGAGTTCGTAGGCAGTTAGTCTGACGATCCGTTGAAGTTCCTTTCGTATCACTGCCTGTATTCTTCTGGTGCATTTCTTAACTATAGCAGCTTTGGTTGATCTAATGGATGGGCGATCTTGTGCAAACGTTTTTTATATTTTTATTTTACACAATGCATAGTTGCGGCGCGAGACATATTCAAAGAGCGAAGTTATTGTGAATGTGGGCTGGAACGGTTGAATATATACTCTGTTTGATGCAGAGTATTTGAAAAATCTCCTGAGTTGGATCCATTGTACAATGTACATTAGTTTGAAAACTATCGCGAGTTTTATCCATATTAACTTATTAGGAACCGGCTAGGACCCGCGTTATATTTACTGGAAAGATTCCGACCAGTTTCGGACTGTTTTGAAGTCCTTCGTCTGGGAGTCACGATTGCGCGAAGCGACGAGCGCGTAATGCGCTGAGGCCCGTGCTCGTCGCTTCGAAAATACTCATGGACTGGATTTTATGTTTTTATTTTACATTTCAGTTTATACATCATGTTGGATGATAACTTTCCATTCTAAAATTAACATGGAGCTTCAAAAACAATAATTTATATTTTTTCTCTAAAACATTAATGTAATGTAAAAATAGAACAATGTTTAAAGCTAAACGCAAACTTTTTAGTAAAAAACATCAACTACTGGCGGGATTTCACTTTCAATTGCGATTTTTGTGTATGTGTTTTATTTATATGTGATTGTTGTTAAACTTTCTCTCATTTTTGAGAAAAGTATTATACAAACCTCAACCATTAACCCGTTGTTATCAAATTAGACCCCGGCGTCATAGTTATGAATGAAATCTTTTGTTATCAGTATTTTCGATGCCAATGGGTTAAGAAAGCCATCCTAGCCTCGTATATAACCGGACCTGACCTGCGGTTCGGATACTTGTCCAGGAAGGCTTACTTACTGGATTCTGCAGTAATGTACTAATACATACTGCCAGTTTTATATCAAACTTGGGTACCTTTTACAATAAATATTTCCGCTGAGATTCAATTAACGGCATTATTCCTAGAGTATGAAAGTCTATATTTCCTTGTATCCAGAAACACAGCCCAGGGCTGTTTTTCCAACATTTGGTACACTCGACGCAAGGATGCCCGCCGCCACTCGAAGTTGATTGGAAACTAACCGTATCTTTGTCTGTTTGTTTGTAACAATAACAGTGGTTACGTTATCGTATCGAGTCGAGTACGCATCTGTGATGCAGTTTTGTTTGTGCTACAGTTTGAAATTGTTATAAAAATGCACGTGTTATTGTACAGTTGATACTTCCAAATGTATATTGTTTGGTAATTATACAATACTATAATTTGTTTTGTTCGTTATATTGGGTTCATAAATTTACACTTAAGTTAAATTAGGAATATACCTGCACATCATACACACAAGATGGATAAAGTAATATTACATTAATTCCAAGCATAATTGTCCTCTTCTGGGATATCGTTTAAAGGCGGGTATAGGTAAAATGCGCTAAAGAAGCAGCGTGTCACTAATCACGTCGTTTTGAGAGGACTGCTGCTGCACACTGGACACACAAGAGGGCTTTTTACGATCTAAACTCACTCAACTCACACTGTACTCGCTGACAGTTATTACAATCTGTCAGATTTCACTACAAAAAGTAAAGATAGTTAAAGATATTTCCATTATCCATTTATGTGATTGCAAGGACATCACGTATTAGCATGCTATAACCGAAGAGACGTGCTGCGAGCAAAGCGCGGATGATTGAATGAAGTAAGTTTATAAGTGTTTAAATATAAATATTGAAATAATGTGAAACATTTTTTTATGTCTGGTAGGTTAGCCCCAAACACTATCTCACCTGATGGTAAGTGCTGTGGTCGAAGATGTTGTTCAGGCTTAGCATTACTGGCTCTCATGTACATATTTGGTTTTGTTCATGGTATCGATGTGTTTTAAAATTACTAGTAGGAAATATAATATATATTTTATTTTATTTATCATATACGAACGCCACGGAATGGAACACCTTGCCTGAGCCTGTGTTTCCGGTTAAGTACAATACGGATGTCTTCAAAACACAAGTGAATAGGTATCTTCTGGGTAAGCGCGCTCCATCATCCATCATCGATCGCATCATCACTTAAGTCATCAGGTGAGATAGTAGTTAAGTGCTACCCAGTTCTGTATAAAAATAAATAAATAATATGACGGTCATTATCTGATTTGACTTCATCTCATCTCTGACTAAAGCGCGTTTTAGTGTCTAAAAATAATTCTAACTAAGCCCTCTTTTGAGTTATAAGCACTACTACGTCTTATAGGTATATTCCTCGTTTCCCGTTCGAATTTGTGTAATTAGCTAACGAATGAACGTTAGTATAATATATACCTATACTATATACCTACTGACAAGGTCATTTTATCCATGAAAAGCTTAAGTTTACTGGCTCTCAAGGATAGCTGCCGGAGTAAAGTTTTGAAGCGCTCGTAGCGAAGTTTACTTAGCTGTTCTCAACCGATCAGCAAAGTTAAACAACGTTGCGCGCGGTCATAACTTGGATGGGTGACCGCTAGTGACATTACTACTGAGCGCTTCCGTGCCTCGGAGGGCACGTTAAGCCGTCGGTCCCGGTTGTTGTCTTAGGATGGCAGTCGTTATAGCATGGTGGTACGGCATTTTGCGAATGCCCGCCTGGCTAGCTACCACCCTCAAGTAGAAAATCTGTCGCCAAGCACCTAACGGTGTGTTCCGGCAGCTGTCCTTGAGAGCCAGTACTTCTAGGTTAGCCTGAACAACATCTTCGACCACATCATCACTTACCATCAGGTGAGATAGTGGTCAAAGGATAACCTATCAAGCATAAAAAAAAAGTAACTTATTATCTTTTTTTTATGTTATTGTAACGGAACAAACTCGAGGCCCACCTGATGTTAAGTGGACTACTAACCTCTGCCTATAACAGATGCATTTCATCACAAGTCACGAATTGCACTGCGCCTGTCACTTTCAGACATAGGTCTCATGTGCCTGTAATTATTATCTTCCGTACAGACATTAAGCTATAATTATAAGGACTGTTCCATATCCTCTCGTTCTTCCGTCAGTCTACTGTTGAACAAATACCTCCGCCATAGTGCACTATAATACATATTTGGTATATTATAGCCGCTGCCCAACATCGCAACAGTCTCGGAAGCCGATGGATACAAGGATTCTCTAACGATCTTAACGCCTGGAAAGTCACCTGTATCACTCAACATACACTATAGATCGCTATATCTAACAGCTATCACACTGTCAGATTTTAATATCAGATTATAAAGATACAGTATGCAAGCTATTCACTCAATGATGTAGTTGCAAGGACAAAATAATGTATTATATCGCATCTGCCTTTCCACTAATAAGCCTGATATAACCGAACACACGCGCCGCGAGCTATGTAGCGCAGGCGTGAACACGTGTCTACCACGCGACTAAATTTATATATACTCCAACAAATTATACTTCATAAAAACAAACAATATTTGACTACTACTGTAATATTGTATTATATAGTAAGTATGTGACTGTTAAAATAATTGTTAAATTGTAAAATATTGTTATAAGACGTTAAAAATAATGGGCCCGTGTTTCTTGCCCGTTCGTCTCGCAGTGGCTCTATACAATTTTTTTTGCTGAACGTGGCAGTACAATGTAGAGTATTTCAATACTAAAATTTGTAATTTACCTTCATAAGAGTGTCGTAGACGCCTAAATTGAATAAATGATTTTGACTTAAATTGTATTTGCGCGGAGCGTGAGCATAGACTGCAACAAATCGCGTACTTCTAACTCTTGTAGATTATCCATCAAGCTAATAAACGAGTTATGTTCAGGAAAGTCAAACGGGTAGCTGGAGTGAGTTTGCTACGAGACTTTCGAAGTTGAGATCGAAGTTGTTTGTAATCTGTGAGCGCTGTTAGTCTATTGTCATTTGAGAGAGACTGAAACTGTTTCAAACTGTTTCTTTTATCTTTTCGATCACCGACATATTTATATGTATATGACATCAGACTACTACGTCTACTCTTTCATGATCCAAGGGCGCAGTATATCATTGTATTACATGATACAATAATATACTTGCCTCTCTCTTCTTTCTCTCTCTCTCTCGTCTTCTTTTTTCTTCTGCGAAACTTCATACCATAATCTTTGTTCATTGCAATCGATTTAGCAGTATTCAGGTTACCTTTACGTAAATAAACATTTGAAACATAGACAAACAATATAAAAACTGCCGTTCTTTCAACAGCCAAAAACCGACCTCCTTTGAACACCACTATAAAGTCACTCCATGGGTGTTTTGTCACCATCCCCACGCTTGGTGGACGTCTTGGGGATTGCAGTTCTTCAGAAGACGCTGCTGCCCATCTTCTGATACGTTTCCATTCGTCGTCTCTTATGACTCCCACATGAAGATGTTGGGTGCAATCATAACACGGCAGCCACGGATCTGAGTTGATACGCCACATCCAGATTCTTGTGACGAGATTCGACCTGTACTTCGAACACCCACTATTTCAGCCTGACTGTCCACTTCTGAACCTTGCCTCCCACATTTAGGGGGGTTTGCCATAATCCCCCCGCTTGACGGACGTCTTGGGGTCGCAGTTTAAGATATCAGTTCCTCAGAAGGCACTGCTGCCCACCTTCCGATATTTTACCTTTAGTCGTTTCTTACGACATCCGCAGGTAGAAATGGAGAGAGTGACATTCTAACCTAGCACCGGACATACTGCTACATATTATATTATTTATTACTATGATTATATTGTTTTTAACCGACTTCAAAGAGGAGGAATTCGACTGTTTTTTTTGTGTGTTACCTTATAACTCTTTACACGGTACCAATTTCAATGATTTTTACATTCGAAAACTGGTGCTTGTCAAGTAGTTCCATTTAAATTTAAGTGAGACCTGATGCTCAATATATCAGTTATCCATTATAATGCGTTTTTTTATGTTAAACCTTTATTATAAATAATTAATTGTGTTCCCACGACAATAATGCATATAATTCACATATACGACACAAGCAAATACACTTGAAAGCAATGATCTCGCATTTAAACCTTCAAGTGCTTCAATAAAAATTAACTGTAGAACTTTCACACGTTGAAACCCGTGGGTAAAAATATGAACCCCCGAGTCTAGATGACAAAACGCTAATAGTTTTTTAAATACATTGTGTTAATTGTTATGATGATCCCACTTGAGACCGTGCGTGTCATTTCTAGTGGCAACAAGTACGGAAACAATCAGGTCACATTTGGCTCAGCTTTTTTGGCGAATTTGTCAAGTGTGGATTTAGGATTAGATGGATAAAAATATACACAAATATATTACAATTATTTTTATGGTGGTTATTAGTAGCATTATGCTCTTGAATTTGTAAAGGAGAGTTTAATTTTTCCCATGGATATCATTTTAGTTCGTAAGTTATCTGTAATTTTTTTGTATTGATAGCTGTAAGCCCCCCATTATAAATATAAAATAAATAGAAAAAAAAAAAACTATACATATAAATGCTTTTGATTAGTTTAATTTTGCCATATTTCTACTAACGATGATTACAAGCACTATCGCTTGGTAAGCGAAAATCACAATAATTAAAAATTAAATAAAAAAAACGTTAAAGCACCTGGTGCGGAAGATCAGGAAACGTGGGTTCGATTGCCACTCGGGGTGAGAATTTAGTTGATCTAAAAATTTGGTACTAAAATTTTTAGTTATCTGAAGGTTGTTATACAAAAGACTTCAACGGGTGCTATAGTTTCTGTATGTTTTTATGTAAAAATTTGCCTCTTCTGTTTCGTTTCAAAGCTTAGGGAAGCGTTCGTAACGAAGTTTGCTTAGCTATTCTTAACCGATCGGCAAAGTTAAGCAACTTCCGCCGCGGTCATGAGTTGGATGGATGACCGCTAGTGACATTACTACTGAGCACTTCTGTGCTTCGGATGGCACGTTAAGCCGTCCGTCGTCTTAGGATGGCAGTCTTTACAGTGTAGGGCATTTTGCGAATGCCTGCCTGGCTAGCTACCACCCTCAAAGAGAAAATCAGTCGCCAAGCACCTTACGGTGTGTTCCAGAAGCTGTCCTTGATAGCCAGTAAATCTAGGTTACTGAACAACATCTTCGATCACATCATCACTTACCATCAGGTGAGATAGTGGTCAAAGGTTAACATATCAAGCATAAAAAAAAGTTGGGCTTAGGGTTCATATATAAAAATAGACTAATTGTACCTACCTATATATAAGACCATCACAGCTTGCTACGCCGAAGTGACCATTCAAGGCTGTGCCAATGATTGCGTTATGTTGCTTTTTATGTTTTTATAAGGGAGAATGAAGCACGAGAGAATGCAAAAGTCTTGACGATAAATAGCTATATCTAATACTTAAATGAATGTTGGTTTCTATGAGAAACAAGTAGTAAAGGCTGGAGTTCATTGTTAATTCCTAATATATAAACATTAATATACTTAATACTTAGTATGGAATTGCCAGAGGATGGTAGACTCCAGTGGTGGTCTTGCCAGCCTCTTTCTTCTTAAGTTTACTCTAGCCCTACCATAGCAAAAATAACATAGAGATAGATGGTTGATGGATGCTTTGCAATCAATTATAGACATGGTATACTAAGGAGCATGTCTCCATATACAAAGTTTTTGATAAATAATATTGAATTTATTGATTCGTATTGTCTTTTGTATGATTGTATGATACCCTTATCGGTTAGACGGCGCGGCGTAAAGCTTCGCAGATCTTCGCATAGTGAAGCAGTTGAGAATCTGTCCTTGTCTTGATCCTCGACTGAGTTATTAGGATTTTTGGACTATAAAACGGGTAAAAATCGGTAGTCGGGAACTGTACACGGTAGATAGCACTAGGCTCGCCCCCACGACAACAAACCATATCAATAACGTTAGTTAATATTTAAGACCTACAAATTTGAGTATAAAGCCATCATTTTCTTTTCAAATAGACACATAGGGCCTATATTATCTCCGTAGAGTGCCGGGATAGAATGTTACTCCCCATCTCTTCGCGTGGTTGTCGTAAGAGGTGACTCAGAGAAAAATACCGGAAGTCAGGCAGCAGCGCCTTCTGAGGAACTCTTATAATGCGATCCCCAAGATGTCTGTCTAGCGTGGGGATTATGGCTAACCCCCCCCCCCCTTTTTTAAATGGGGGAGGCTGAGTTCAGAGGCCAGACGCAGGATTAAAACAGTGCCTGGGAACAAACAACGTACACCTTCATCGCCACCATTAGCAGCACCAAACGCAACGGCAAACCATGAGCTTTGACAATAACTGCTGTCCATCTGGTGTGGGGCCTGCCAACAATATTCCTACACTCCCTTAACAATGTATTCTCTTAATTTAATTATGATTAGATGTCACAGAAGATAGCCGCGTTCAACCACCATGTAAGTGTTGGCGCACGCTCTGCACGCTTCGGACACGTGTCCTCAAATCCCTAAACGTGCGCTGCACACTTCGTGCACACTTTGACAAATGTTGGCTATTTGCACAGAATACGTATCAGTTGCTACTAAGATTCATTATTACGCGGTAGAAACTATTGTCCAAGTATGTAACACAGTATTGCGTGGCTTGATGGTGTTATGATACGCGTATTGGTGACAAATTAGTGGTCCAATTTACTCGTATTATTTGAGTAAAGCACGTGTTTGAGTTTATTTATTCATGCCACTTGGGCCTAGGCTGATGAACTTGGTAGCCGTAACGTTGTTACTTTGAAACAATTATATGCAACATGTTTTTAAATAATGTAAAAATGTGTCAGTGGCATTGGCTATGGACTGCCGTGCCACAGGTCCATGGTTCGAATCCCGCCGCGGGCTTGAGCTTCACCGCATGGTGGAAAGACATTTTGCGAATGCCCGCCTGGCTAGCGACCACCCTCAAGTAGAAAATCTGTCGCCAAGCACCTAATGGTGTGTTCCGGCAGGAGTCCTTGAGAGCCAGGGAAATTACAGGCACATGAGAGTTAACAACTATGTCTCAAGGTGACGGGCGCAGTGCAATTCGTGACTTGTGACGAAATGCATCTGTTATAGGCAGAGGTTAGTCCGCTTAACATCAGGTGGGCCTCTTGCTTGATCCGTCACACTAACATATAAAAAAACTAATTCATTTATAAATTAATTGCTATAATTTATTAAGGAATTTTACTATAAATATGATTTCAAAAAATGAATGGCTGTTGGCGTCGGCCAGCCATAGCATTAACAGAATATTATAATATGTTATTGATGCCAAAATATTATAATATCTTATGATGATATTATATTGAAGTGGCTACCTATAAATTTAAAGTCTAAACTAAAGGTAAGATGTTTAGTATTTTAAGAAATACCGGAAATCTTCTAAAAGTAACAGAAGATGAATGAAATATTTATATAAACAAAGAATCTTTCCATTCGAACTTCGTTGTCATATTGTAGGGTTTTCTTTTCCAGCGGTAGACCTTTATTAACAAAACAACGAATTATAAAATAACTATGTTATATTTTGTATACGTTGGGCGTATATGTCTGTAATAGCTTTTTAATCAGCGTAAAATTGTCACCGCAGTATGAACGACTCCCACGCAGAACGAATGCACCAATATCACGCACATTTCACGGATCTCACACTTAATGGGATGAATGAGGAATATAAATATGGCCATAATTAAAGTGTCAATAAAGCCAACAAGGTATTTAGTAGTTTAGTTTGACGGTATTATAAGTCAGGAATTGAGTTGAAAAAGTGCCTAAGGATTTTTTTTTATTTAATTAATTTTTCTATCTCTATTTTATATCTTATTTCAATTTCAATAAGAAAGTAATAGAAATATTGAGTCTGAAAAACTTCGTCTTCAGCATGTCCGTACATAACCTTAGACTTTGTTTCAAGCTATCGCAACGGTGGCAATACCAAATGCAATTTTTTTCAGCTTTACAGGTAATTCATTATCTGTGATCTATTTGGTTTTAATGCCAGAATGGTTCAGTTCTTACTTATCAAATGAATTTTGTTATTAAATCTATTGTTAAAAATAAAAGTAACATAAGTGTAGATTTATTTGGTTAACTTCAATTAGAACTTATACTTGTTACCCCAGAATACAGTCCTACTGCATTTCCAGTTCAAAACGGATGCAACAATGTCGACTGCATCCGCTTCCATAACATAATTGGAAATGCACTAAGACGGTGTTCTGGTGTGCGAGTTCTAGTTCCGCTCGAAATATTTTTTTTCTATCCTTAAATTTTAGTCGCTTAACATGCGTCATTGCTTTTTGAACAGTAATTTACTATGATTTTTATTTCAGTTTGACATCTCATTTTGCATGGTGGAAAGGCATTTTGCGATTCCCCGCCTGGCTAGCTACCACCCTCAAGCAGAAAATTTGTCGCACCTAATGGTGTGTTCCGGCAGCAATCCTTGAGAGCCAGTGAAATTACAGGCACATGAGACTTAACAATTATGTCTCAAAGTGACGGGCGCAGTGCAATTCGTGACTCGTGATGAAATGCATCTGTTATAGGCCGAAGTTAGTCCGCTTAACACCAAGTGGGCCTCGAGCTTCTCCCGTCATAATGACATAAAAAACACATAGTTTGGAGTATACTGTGATTTTTTCTGAGTGACACTGTTTCATTGCGGGCAATTATAAATATATATAATGAAAGCACATTTGACAAATTAACTACTTTCGATTTATAGTCATTCTTTGGGATGGCAATATCTACACGTCAGCTATGTGTGGAATCTATTTACCAGTTTGACCGATTGTCGTGGTGTCAAATCGTTTACCCTTATCGTTTATATCCAACACCGTTGGCACCATAAATCCCATCTGTCGCAATGCACCGCTGCACTTACAACAATGGATGCTATTCATACGCGGATTTTTATCAAAAAAATGGGAATTTTGACCAAAAAACATGGTTTGGGGAAAGTTTGGCGTGGAGCTTAATCGGCAATGTGGGGTAAAGAACAAAAAAAATACATAAGTACTTTTACTTTTGGCTTTTATTTAAACTTCATAGTTACCAACCGGTTTTTTACACGTAGTTAAGTTTAATATGATCATAAATTTCAAAGAAAATGTATATCACACTTTTTTAGATAATTATCATTAAAATATTCTAATAATGTTTTGTCAGGAATAAAACTGATACGTATTCTTTCGTTCTTAATTATTACGAATGTGAAATAAAAATTATAAATATATAAAACGACTGTTGTTATTAGTATGACACGGAGTCTGTCAATATCACAAAATCCAATATCTACGAGTATATTACAGTTGGTAAATATACATCCAGTTTCAACATCAAATTTAATTCAGTTCACTAAACATGATCAAAGTTTATAATAATTCTGACGTGCATTGGTGGAGTCTCATATACAAAATAAAGTCAACTGAACCTTTTGTACCCGAGCATACATCGCAAGCACCTGGCTTTAACGCACCAGCATTGTTTAGTGTGCACCCTCCCTTATTTTTAGGGTTCGTTGGATTTGGCTGGAAATCCATCTTCAAAAGCAGTTAATATTTTGACTTTGATTTTTATTTTGGCTGGTATTGCAGATGTTGATGGGCGGAGTGATCACTTACCAACGGGTGAGCCGCCTGCTCATTTGCTCTCCTATCATATAAAGAAAAATAATGATATCTATTCAAGTTATATTTTACCCTGTATTAACCATATTTCCTGTAAGTGATATGTCAATGTGTTTTTTTACATAAACTATCTATACGTATGTTACTAACAAAAAAAAATGCAATGTTCATAAAAACCTTGGAATAAATAATTTTGTTAAAATTGAGCTTCTCATTGATTCTGTCAAATCCGTGAGGTATCACATCCTAATCACAAGATCATTTCGAGGACAAGGTTTCACCAACTTTCTCCTACTCTACTGTAGACCTACAGTAAACTCAGAATAACAGTCTGGTGGATAAATTCAAAGCAAATTCAAAATTGTCTATTATTATTATTATTATTTGTGATACACAGGCAGCTCTTAAGCTGATGCGTGTATATCTGAGTCTTTGTCAATGCACTTTAAATATTTGTCCAGTCTATTTTTGAAAGAGTTCACTGAGGGAGCACTGATCACTGATTCCGGTAACCGGTTCCAAGTTTTAACAATGCGATTCGGTAGTATGTGCTCTCTGGGTTTGCTTTTACTTGGCCCCCGTTGCAGCTTCAGCGAGTGTCCTCTCAGGTTTGTGTTTGTGTTCATAGTATATAGTGTCTCTGACAAATTTGGTATACTATATCTGTTGGTGAGAATTTTAAAGGTCTCTATAAGGTCTCCGCGCTCTCTACGTTTCTGAAGGGTGGTAAGCCCTAGTTCTTGCAGACGATCTTCGTATGGAAGTTCTTTAAGACTAGGGACCATTTTTGTTGCCCTCCGCTGTACACGTTCGAGAAGGTGACTGTCCTTCTTGAAGTACGGATTCCATATCTGGAATGCATACTCCACTAAGGGCCTCAGGTAGGTCTTGTACAGCTTTAGGAACAGTTCCTTGTTAATGTATGAGAAAGCCTTTCTTATAATGTACATTATAGAGTTTGCTCTTTTCACTACCTCTACAATATGGTCCCCCCATTTTAGGTTGCAAGTTACAAGTACTCCGAGGTCTCGCTGTTTTTCTACCTTTTCCAGAGGGCTACCATTAATTGAGTAGTTGCATTTTGGATTTTTGCCTCCAACGTGTAACACTGTGCACTTCTTTTCGTTAAGTGTGATTAGCCAGTCTTGGGTCCATTCATATATTCTGTCTAGGTCTTTTTGCAGGGTGTTATGAGCGATCAGTGGATTTCCCATGATATATTCATATATTCATTCTATATTCATTTTATGTACACCCACCGTTCAAATTAGTGGCTCTATCTACCGAACTAGGTATATAAACATCGTGTCATGATTGGTAGTTCGTTCCCTATAAAATTACAGTTTTGTACGTATGAAGTTTGAATTTAGCGGCTACTTTTAATCCATGATTTCCAGCTATAAATATATATTGACATCGGTAACTATCCTCAGTATTTCTAAATGATAAGTTATTATATTTTTCTTTTAATATATGAACTTAGCCTGATAGATTACAGTCAATTGCCCATACTGCACCCAACTACCCACTAAAAGGCACACGTGATCGAAGCCACAGGTAAAAAATCTATTGCAGGTTAAACTTATAACAACTGTGTGGTGCCGGGCAAGAACCCCCCCCCCCCCCCCCCCTATCTGTACCCGTTGGTGTCGTAAGTGACGAGTAAGGGCAAACACCTATACAGGGTTATTGGTAAAATGCTAACAACCTCTCAGGGTTGACTTCTGCTAGTTCTAAAAAGCAATAAAAATGTTTTGTATTTTTATATGTTTTAACTGAATAAGCACGAGGACCACCTGATGTCAAAAGTCTCTTGTGCCTGTAAATGTCTTATTTCATATATTTTATTACTTTGCTCGATGTAAATATTCAAAACTCTATTCAAAGTGACCACGGCGCGGTCCAGTTGCCGCGGCGGGAGCTCTTAGCTCGGAGTAGGCATTAAAACATAAAAAAATAATATAAAAACAAATTTTATTTGTTTTTCAAAACAAAAAGATATCATCTTAAAATGTTTTTTAGGACTACCAGGAGTCAACCCTAAGAGGTTGTTAGCATTTTACCAATAAGTAGTATAGTAGAAGGTGGGCAGCAGCGCTTTCTTAGGAACTGACATTTCAACTGAGATCCCCAAGATGCCTTCCAAGTATGGGGATTATGGCAAACCAGCTATAACAGTAGAGGCTGTATTCAGCAGTGGACAATACTGATGATACAGTATAGCTTAAAAATTAATATAGAAGTTGATTTATACGGAACCATTCGTCTTCCATCTCCCCATGCTTAGAGGGAGTATGTAGTGGCGGTTGCACCCCCGTTCTCTTAAGATTTAATTACTGGCCTTTATGGTAACCGCCGCCGTTAGAGCTACTGTTTGCTTTTATTATTCTCTGGACCAGTGATGCTGGTGCGGATTTATTGATTTGTGACAAAGATACAAAATCCTTTCTTTCTTTTATATTATAAACGCGAAAATGTGTATGTATGGATATTTGTTACTCTTTCACGCAAAAACTAAAGAATGGATATTAATGATACTTTACAATAATATAGCTTATACATCAGAATAATTCATAGGCTTTAATTTATGAAGCGTTCGTAGCGAAGTTTACTTAGCTGATCTCAACCGATCAGCAAAGTTAAGCAACGTCGCGCGCGGTCATGAGTTGGATGGGTGACCGCTAGTAACATTACTACTGAGCGTTTCCGTGCTTCGGAGGGCACGTTAAGCCGTCGGTCCCGGTTGTTGTCTTAGGATGGCAGTCGTTATAGCATGGTGGTAGGGCATTTTGCGAATGCCCGCCTGGCTAGCTACCACCCTCAAGTAGAAAATCTGTCGCCAAGCACCTAACGGTGTGTTCCGGCAGCTGTCCTTGAACTTGAACAACATCTTCGACCACATCATCACTTACCATCAGGTGAGATAGTGGTCAAAGGCTAATCTATCAGACATTAAAAAAAATGAAGTTATTGTGTGAATTGCCCAAATTATAACGATAAGTATCTAAGTAGGAAACAAAACTGTCAATGAGAGCTATTCTGGCGTGCGCTGCAAAAACTGTTGGAATCACATACCTATACACAGGATATAACGTACCTATATACTTAACGGAAATTGTCCTACTAAAAAGCCCACGACAGCATATAATTATCTATCTTTTATGTGTAAGCTATTATCGCCAAAATACTCGTAGTGAACCATAAATACTATACATGTATGTTTGTTACTACTTCACGCTCAAACGGCTGGACCAATTTTGACCAAATTTGGTACAGAGGCAGATGAGGCACTGAATTAACACATAGGATAATTTTCATCATCATCCATCATCACGCGGGTATAGCCGCGGGTACAAAATGAATATTTTTATTATATAATTAACCCACGAAGCATTATTATTGCAAAGCAACTATCCCTACGAAGTGATAATTACGCAGAAGTCACCTGTCCGTTACAGTGGCCATGTCACTATCCACGTTCTGTTTGACATTGCACTGCACTCGTCACTCCGATATGTTAGATGGTAAGTCTCGTTTTCTCAGTAATTTTACTTGCCACAGTTCCCCCTTAGCATCCTCGTGGACGATATCGTCCATTTATGAATGAATTCTTTTGTTCTTATTATCAATGATGCGCGTGGATTAATACAGTACTACCAAGCAGTAGCAGAATATCTGACTGTTGATGCAGAGACCTACCACCTGATGAAATGGTGTATGCAAATTTCTTCGCTTCAATGCTCGATGCTTTTATTATATTATTATAAATAAATAAGATAGGATGCACTTTAATATCACGACAATATAATAATGGAGAAAATTTAACACAAGCATATATGTAATGCACACAGTTACACTTGCATTGTATGTATAAACAAATTTTGAAGCGCTCGTAGCGAAGTTTGCTTAGCCGTTCTTAACCGATCAGCAACGTCCGCCGCGGTCATATCTTGGATGGGTGACCCCTAGTGGCATTACTACTGAGCGCTTCCGTGCTTTGGAGGACACGTTAAGCCGTCGGTCCTGGTTGTTTTCTTAGGATGGCAGTCGTATATCGATAACATTGTGGTAGGGCATTTTGCGAATGCCTGCCTCGCTAGCTACCACCCTCAAGTAGAAAATTTATCGCCAGGCACCTAACGGTGTGCTCCGGCAGCTGTAGTTGAGAGCCAGTAATTCTAGGTTAGCGTGAAATACATCTTCAACCACATCATCATTTACCATCAGGTGTGTACGAGTGCCGTTTCTCCCGTTTCAATGTTCAAGATTTAATGCATTTTTTATTTAGTAATAGGTAGTTGGTAATTCTTATTACTTACGTACTATATTAAGTATACAACGCGACGGTACTACAAATTTATAGCTTCTGTAAAACATTTCTTGGTCGACGAGTACGTATCGAAATATAACCAAAAAAAATCAATAATAACTGCCATCTAAATCCATTGGACCGACGAATGTAACCAAATATCCCGTACATTTCTTTTGATCCTACAAATCCCTGGAATCCGTAGGGAACTACCATGAATATCAAACGGGCATCACATTAGTACCCCACTAGGATTCCATAGGGTACCGCAGTTATCTGATCCGGATTATACCGGTAAAAAGCGGTTATTATTCCGCCTCCGTGCCTTAAATGAGATTTTTTATATGAACCACACCTCGAGCTATTGTTGATTGTCATTTGTCAGTGGGATGGATGATTCCAATTTGGATTTTTACAGTAAAACATGTGATATTAGATGGTAATATGGCCATATTGGCGAAATGTTACCAGATGTAGTTACCGCACGTCATGGGTCCTCCAGTAGGTATATAATCATATCCCAAATTATGTCAAACTAGCGGTAAGTTTGAATGGGTTCAAATGAGACTCAAACGATGTCTACTTGGTCGTTCGTTCTATAGCTACAATGAATTCTTGACATTTAAAAATAATAATTGTAATATTTAATATTTTAATTGTATACTTTTTTACCTAAACACTTTTATTGACATTTAAACAATTCATTTAACCAATGACATACCTATATACGATATTGATCTACATGTATATGATTTTAGTATTATTATTTATTTTATTTTATTTTTTAATATGTATTTCAAGCTGTAAGCTAGAAATGTTCTTTTTGTACAATATGTTGACGTGTATTTTGATACATGAATCTATGACTATGACTATGTTTACAAGTGAATTTAATAACTTTCTAGAATTATCTGCCTGAGATGTTCATCATGCCTGTAATATTATTATAAATCAATATGCCTTGACTAACTTAACTGGTTGGAATCTTTCCGGTACGCGAGTCCTAGTCGGTTCCTAATAAATTCAGGTAGTTAGTGTTCATAATTAGCGTAGACACAGGCAACATAATATAACGAATGTTGTTTATAGTTCATAATAATTTAATTTGGCCAGTTATCAAAAAATATTTTAATAGTCTGAGAAAGCTTATGTGAAACAATGTATTTAATATTTTTTTTAGGTTCTATTACTTGTATGATTAGGAAGCGTTTATTTGCTATTTTTCCGTTCATCTGATATAGAAAAGTACTAAATTTGTGACAAATAACTGTCACTTCGTGTGTAGGGTAGATCTTAGAGATGATAACACAATCCGAGATTAATCTGCGAGATACGCACTAATGCATCGAGATAACATCTAATAGTTCGGAGGGAGGTGAGGAGATTTGTATTCATTTGATGTTGGTTTTGGAATACTACAAAAATAAGCTTAATAAGTTACTTTCTTTTTCCACTGAAAGGCTGGCATATGACTACTAACTCAACTGTTTTTTTTTTATCTCTAATAGGTTAGCCTTTAACCGCTATCTCACCTGATGGTAAGTGATGATGTGGTCGAAGATGTTGTTCAGGCTAACCTAGAAGTACTGGCTCTCAAGGACAGCTCTCGGACGAAGGAACACACCGTTAGGTGCTTGGCGACAGATTTTCTACTTGAGGGTGGTAGCTAGCTTCGCAATATGTCCTACCACCATGCTGATGAGTAATGATGTTAATGATATTTCCTAGCGAAACTAAGCTTGGAATGAGATTGAGACTCAAGTCAAACTGAAAGTCAAAATCATTTATTCAATTTAGGCGTCTACAACGCTCTTATGAAGGTCAATTACAAATTTTAGTATTGAAATATTCTACATTGTACTGCTACGTTCAGCAATAAATTGTATAGAGCCACTGTGAGAAGAACGGGCAAGAAACTCGGGGCCATTCTTTTTACATACTTACTATATAATAAAGTTATTACAATATTTGTTTAATTTATGTAGATGACAGGCGATGCTTGACAGAGGCGGAATTGTCCAGGCATTATCAGAAACTGTGTAGTAGGATTTTTTCATCAATATACATTTTTCACATGCAACTTGAATTTCCCTTCTTTCAAGTGTAGACTAGATTCCTGTACTGCATTATAGAGTTTGTCACGTAATAATTAGGCATGTACACAAGGAAACAAACCCTTAACCTCCACTACATAACCAAGACATACTTATCAGTTAGATTGAGCCCTTGTTTTTTTTTGAGCCTTTGCGTTTTGTTTTAATTTTCGATAGTACGAGTATCTATTTTTGGCATACATTGTGTTGTAACAAAGCATTTTGTACCGAATCCACATACCTGGGACAGTGGTAATCAAAGATGCGGCAAACGTATAGAAGCAGGTAAGTACGTTTTAGTTAAACAACTTTGATGCGCTCGAAGTTGAGATTGCATAGTCGTTCTAGGTTAAACAACTTTGTTGCGCTCATTACGCGGATGGGTGACCGCTAGTGGTAGCTGTTACAAAGCGTGTACGTGTTATAGAGTGCACGTTAAGCTCCCTTTTTTTTTGTTGTAGTGACGGAAAGCTCGAGGCCCACCTGATGTTAAGCGGACTAACCTCTGCCTATAACACATGCATTTCATCGCCAGTCACGAATTGCACTGCGCCCGTCACTTTGATACATAGTTGTAAGTCTCATGTGCCTGTTATTTCACTGGCTCTCAAGGACTACTGCCGGAACACACCGTTAGGTGCTTGGTGACAGATTGAGGGTGGCAGCTAGCCAGGCGGGCAATTGAAAAATGCCCTTCCAAGATGCGGTGAAGCTCAAGCCGGTCGCGGTGGTGGGGATCGATAACCAGCGTACTGCGGCGCGGCATTACATAGCTTGGCCATAATTGCTTCAAAAATCGTCTCTGTACCTATTGTTGTCTTAGAATGGCAGTCTTTATAGTATGGTGATAGGGAATTCACCGAATGCCCGCCTATTTAGTTACCTACACCCCTACAGTAGAAAGGTGTGTTCCAGCTATAAGTACCAGTAATTATAGGTGAGCCTGAATATCTTCTACAACATCACCACTTACTATCAGGTGAGATAGTGGTCAAAGGCTATCTTCCCTACCTCATAAGATACACAACACACCCTTACTTGTATTATTTATTTAACTCATTACCACTTCAACTTTAAATCCCTTTAACCGAACTCAACAATTCAACACAATTTTATTATTTACTCTCCTAATTAAAAATAACCATAACCAAACTGTAAATAAATCTAACCCATTGTCAGTTCGCCACTGTCCTACGTCATGGTCCTTCGCAACTGTTAATCCTTGTAAACATGCATTCATATGCAAAACTACCCCTTTGAGTGTTCAGTACATTTGGATGTATAATTGTAACATTGTTATGGTTTGCGATGGTGAATCGATTTGACACGAAAAAGGCGTTACTTTTTCATGCTTTTTTATTATGTAGAAATGATGTAGCTAAATCACATGACACTATGCATTAGAATTTGAAGCAATGATAGCCTAGCGGTATTAGCAATGGACCACCGTCCCGAAGTTCCATGGTTCGATCCCCACCGCCAGCTTGAGCTTCACCTCATGGTGGAAGAGCATTTTCTACCGACTTAAAAAAAAGGAGGAGGTACTCAACTCAACTTTTTTTTATGGTTGTTACCTCATTACTTTCGACTGGGTGAACCGATTTTAATCATTCTTTTTTATTTGAAAGCATGTATGATGCATGCCGTATGGTCCCATTTAAATTTCATCAATATCGGTTTAGCCGTTTTTGAGTTACATGTAGTGTAACTGAAAACTATTTTCCTATCTTGATAAATTCTATAAATTCTATAACATACCAAAAAATTGAACCGACTTCAACACTCAAATGTGTGAAATAACTTGTTGAAGTAGGTTCTATTTTTTGGTAAAAACAAAATTTAAATGCTCGCCTGGCCAGCTACCACTCTCAAGTAGAAAATCTATCGCCAAGCACCTATCAGTGTGTTTCAGCAGTCCTTGAGAGCTGGTAAAATTACAGATACAATGACACTTAACAACTCTATGTTTCCTCAAGGTGATACGCGCAGTACAGTTCGACCAACTTATCTGTTCAGGCGGCAGAAAAAAGAACTACAGAATTCCCTCAAATTGTGACAGTTTGTAGTTGATTTCCTTGACCAATAGCGCCCTCGAGAACTGCACAGTTAAGTTGGTGGTACTATACGCATTATTAGGGATTTCTCAAATACTGCTTGTCAGATCTCACTCAAATATAAATGGGGCCACACGACAAGCACCAGCTTTCGAATATAAAAAAAAAAAAAACATTAAATTCGGTACACCCTGTACAGAGTTATAAGGTGTCACACAAAAAAAACATTAGATATGAGAATCTCCTCTTTTTTTAAAAATAAGTTGGTTAAAAATAAGATTAAAATCATAAAAAAGGTGACTTCGCGATTAAGATTGAAATTTTTTACTGAAGCTGTAATTAACTGGTGGACTTCTTCAAGACTTCAGTATTATCATGTTTAGTTAGTCTATAATTTCAATTAGATTTTACTAGTGACAAATTTCATAATTATTGGCGTGGTGGTCTCAGGTCCTGGCTGACTTTGCGCGTCACTCTTGAGTGATCCGTCTAATTAATACCCGTGATTTGAAGGAAGGACCAGTGGCAACGTCTATGGATTGCCATGCAGGTGGTCCGTGGTTTGGATCCTGGTTTGGGATCAAGCACAGTGGTAGGGAATTTTATAAAGTAACAGAAGAACCTAGTTGGTGAGTGACATTTTTGTATTGACAATTTTTTTACTTGGAAAAGTTCTTAGCGCCTTAATATTTTTGATGAGCTACGTAATTCTGTGATGTTAACTTGCCAAATGGTAGTGTAGTGGACTGGAGCATTTGGACTGCCTGTGAGTCTGCAATGACTTCTAGGTTGTCTAAATGATTTTATTGTAGTGAGACGAATTTACTTAGCATTCCATGGATTCACCGTGTGGGTCCCGGGTCCATAGCGTTGCAGAGGAAGAGGCCCAAGTAAAGGTGCCTTGGACTTGCAACCCAGGGTTAAAGGGGTTAGGTTAAAGGGGCTGGCTAAAGGCTGTAGTGTTGTATATAGTTCGTATTTTTTGTTAAAAAAGGCGTACCGCCGATTTAAGCATAAAAAAAACTTGTTAACATTATCCTATATCACAATTTAAATGGAAGTAACAAAAACATAAATTATTTGAATCCAGTATATCTCCAAAACTAACTCTCTAACATTTTGCTAACGAGCGTCAAAAATGCAAATTAACTTACACCGACTGCGTCTATATAAAAGTGGGGCGATTTTCAACCCCACGCCCAGCAGTGGGGTCCATCGATCTACCATTGTCCTATAATAGTTCCAACTTATAGGGTCCTCCCCCATCTTACTTGTCCACTTGCTACCCTACAAAACTTTATAAAAAGTTTTTGAACTGAAGTTGAATGAATGGAGTTCGAATGTGGAAGCAATAAATACTTTTTTAAAAGCAGAGATATTAAGGTTTAAAAAAGTTTTATATGCAAAAGAACTACACAGTGGTTTAACATTTAAACAAAGTAATTTTATAAAGCATCTACAACTGTTATACTATTCTATATTATTACATACCAGGAAAACCGATTAGAAGATTTTTCTAGAAACATTCCATAAGGTTATATCATAAAGTGCCTACGCAATCGTTACACAACTCTTTTTGCAGATACAATAAAAACTTTTTTATTTTGACTTCTAACTGGTTGTCAGCAAATTTCAAATAACATGAAGACATTCGAAAAGAAAACAAAATTCAAATTAGATCGTGAAGGCCCATCAGACGGGCGAGATTCGCAATTTTTTTTCTAAATTTCCGTAAACCAAAATTTTTGTTCCTTGATCAGTTTTTTGTATAGATTTTACAGCTATTTATACGTTTTTTTAACAAAATTATCAGTATTCATTATGGTAAGTGTCTCAACTACTTTTTCTTTAACGAGTGACGTTTCTGTGCTTAGATTTAGTTGCTACAAGGTAAAGTTCATTTTATTTGATAAGTAGTACATTATTTAGCTTATTTCATCATCAGATGCTTGTCCATAGCACTTATATTATAACATATTTTTATATATTTTGTGTTGTGCGTGGTAATCATGATGGCATGAACTTCAAGGACAGCTAAGTGCTTTTATATGGTGCAGCTACCTATTAAAATCTTCTAAATTCGATCGAATATTTTTATCCAAGACTCAAAAACCTTTAGTCAGAGTGACAACTTTGTATAATTTGCAACAAATTATTGATGTACCCCATTGAACTTGTAAAAAAACGGGAGAAACGGCACCGTAGGTACCTCGAATTTGGTAATGTCAAATGAGGTAAAAACCTGATTTGGACCTCAGTGGTGTGAGTATATGCGTCTTCTGCATGCTTGTCTTCCTATTTTTGTCATTCATTAAAACGTATCATATACAATGGATGTGTGATTTTAAGCCTGTGCTAATTTTTTTCCACATTATATTGTGATATTAGAGTATATTTTTATTTAAGATATTAATAAACTTAATGATTATGGTTGTAATCATCGTCCCCAATAATTTTAAATAATCACATTGAATGGCAATTCAATTTGTTTGCTGTAAAGTTCATCATTTTATTACCAAAAGCTTTACTTTATTTCAACATTGATCGTAAACTTGTCTGTTTATAAAACTTAAAAGGACATGTCAATTTGAGACAAAAACCTACAGGAGCTATAAACCAAGAAACTTCACAAACAAGTGAAGTCAAAATTACTATTTTGACTTAATAATTGAATACTTTGTTGATTAACGTGTGCCCTGTTTATACGCGAGCAGAGGGAGTGCATATCGATCCACGTGGGCCAGGCGGGCGTTCAGATGGGCGCCGCCTGCTGGCAGCTGTACTGCCTGGAGCACGGCATCCGGCCCGACGGCACCTTGCCGTCTGCGCCCACTGCCTCCGACTCGTGCTTCAACACGTTCTTCTCAGAGGCCGATCGGGGCAAGATGGTGCCTCGAGTTGTCATGGTCGACCTTGAACCTACTGTAATTGGTAAGAGTACAACAAACAATCATAGCGATACAATTCCCTTTACAGATTTTTTTTGTGTGGTAACCGTCTCCCACGTTATTGTATTCTTTTAAAATGGCTAAAATTGTAATGGTAAAAACTCAAATGAATAAGATCCACGGTCTTTGAGACTTGGTGGGCTAGAAGCTGCTATGGAATGACGTAGCACAAGACATGCCCGACTGATGCGTCCAATTCATTATTTTTAAATGGATTGGCTTTATAGTGGTGCGAACCTCCTAGAGTCTGGAGGCCGTGAGTCATATTCCCGGGACAGATGGATACTGTTACAAGGTATAAAGGTATAGAGGGCTTCTGATAAAGGGATACTCAGTAGCAGTCCGGTTTATGGTACTGCGCCCGGTATATGGCTCATAGTTACATATGTGGGACCTAAAACTTTAGTCATGAAATGTGGCTGTTTTCTTTTTCTCTTACTCTCTCGATGATAACATACGTGATTGTATGTTTCTAATCATAGGCTTCAATCTCACCTGTACATTTATAGGTAGTAGATGATACTGTAAGTCGGAAACAGTGACTCCTGAAGTGGAAACTGCCTCAAGGACAGTTGATTAAAGTACTGTTACACACTTGCTATAATTAGAATTTTTATTTTTACTCCAATAATGTTCCTACAGACGAAGTACGTTCGGGGGAGTACCGGCAGCTCTATCACCCTGAACAGCTGATCACAGGAAAGGAGGATGCAGCCAACAACTACGCACGTGGCCATTACTCCACCGGCCGGGAAGTCATGGGGCCGGTCATGGAACGAGTGAGGAAACTGGCCGACCAGTGCACAGGCCTTCAGGTAGGGTACCTTTTAGAAGCCCAATACTGATCACATTTAATTGTCACTATCATTTACACCTGTTTAATTAATGGGCATCGATTAATTGCTTCATTAGAATAGCTTTTTCTTTCAAAATAGAAACCAGACAGCTGGATTGTCTCGTCACCTGAAATAATGCAGTATTGTTTGTATGGTTGTAGCATTTACCAGTCTCGCTTGGCAGTATAGCACTGAATACTTTGACTTTTAATATTCTTGCAATCTTAACACAATTTTACCACGATCTCATTAACGTAGATCAGCTTGTTCTGACCGCTGTCCTTGAGAGCGAGTAATTTAGGTTAACCTGAACAACATCTTCACTTAGGTTTATGTGAAAGGCTAGTCTATAAACTATAAAAAAACTGCTACTTTGATACAGAATATCTTATACTGCGATGGTTCGCACCAAGACGCACTCTTTCTGAAGAGTCATAACCACCTGACAATCAGGTTATTATTATCAAATTGGTGCTTTTGTTAAAGACTTAAATGTCTTGAAACCGTTCAGAAAATTAACAAAGTTTTTTAGTGAATAAATAATTGGGCTCTTGTTTATCGTATTCACCCATGAAGAAATTATTAAACGTCTATTGTCATATTTTCAGGGTTTCTTTGTGTTCCACTCGTTCGGCGGCGGCACTGGGTCGGGTTTCACGTCACTGCTCATGGAGAAGCTCTCGGACGAGTTCGGCAAGAAGAGCAAGCTCGAGTTCGCCATCTATCCCGCGCCACAAGTGAGTACTGCATACTTACAGGGCAAGAACGGCTTACAATGAGAACGAGGTTTTGAATCCAAATGGATATGTTCGGAAATATATATTATGTTATGCTCACCGGAATTAAAGGTTTTTTCGCCAGGTTTAAAGTTCTGACACGCGTGTACAGGCTCTGTATTTGACTTGTTGGTTTTTAGTAGATATATTCTCACTCCCGTGGGGTGCAGGGCTAGAATTACATCTCTCATATCTTAATGTGGGAATCGTAAGAGGTGACGAAGGAAAAAATAGAGGTCAGGCAGCAACGCCTTTTGAAGAACTACTACATTACACTGTGATTCTCTAGGCACTTAGAAAGCGTAGAGATTATGGCAAACTTACTGAGGAGGGTTTTGTACAATGGTGAACGTTATGGCTGTTTATGATACATACCTATAATCTGCTTATATATCCCCAGGTGGGGGTGGGTAGGCAGAGGTTAATAAGCACTCAAGATTTGACCCAAGACCTTAACACCCCCGAAGAATGTATCTCTATCTATCTAGTCGTTATCTTCACCAAAATATTTTCACGGTCCTTGATTGTTTCATAAGTTGTTGCACGCTGTCTTTGGCGATCTTAAGCTATAAAGTACCTAATAGTATTACCAGGCCAGTGAGCGTCTTCATTAGGTTTAATCAACGGGTAGGTGAGGAACCGCGTGGTCATTTCCTTCGACCTGACCAACTACCATGAAGTTCTCCAGGCTGTAAAGATTATATAAGAATATGGTGTACGCAAGAACATTTTAGGTACCTACAAGGAATTGGCTGGCATACACTGGATTTTGTATCGCAATGATAAAAATTACTCAAATTGTCACGTATTGAGCACAAAGAACTAGATAGCAAAGTTTCGGACGGGTAGAGAAGTGTATCTTCCAGCCCGTCAGCATTACAAGGCCGTGGTGTGGTCTGGCGCAGGTATCGACGGCGGTGGTGGAGCCGTACAACGCGGTGCTGACGACGCACGCGACCATCTCGCACTCGGACTGCGCGTTCATGGTCGACAACGAGGCCATCTACGACATCTGCCGGCGGCGGCTCTCCATCGAGAGGCCCTCCTATGCCAACCTCAATAGGCTTATTTCACAGGTCAGTTGCATGTTTCGATTTGACTGCAATTTGTTTATTTTACTTTTAGCTGATTTGACCAAACTTATTTCACAAATAGCTTTTGTTTAACCGTGATAATAATTTTTAGGCATGTTTAGTCAGTACAAATCATGTCTAAAAATTATGTAACATGCCTAAAAGTTAAGTACAAGTATGTAGTCATGACATACGGCACTGAGACGTGGTCCTAAGCAAGTAAAGATCGCACAACGGGCCATGGGAAAATCAGAAACCTTCTCGACGCATTACGTATACTACGTTTACGTCCAATACGCGTATTGTCCAAATTTAAACCAATACTCATTATGTCCAATACGCTTTAAGACAATAACAAGTCCAATATGCTTTGAGTAAAATACGCGTTGTGTAATTGACTATAACGAGTTTTTCGTTGCTGAATATTTATTTACAATAACTATGTATCGCTTTTATATTTGCTTTAGTCTATCAGTAAGAATTATTCTTGTAATAAAATATCCAACCCAAGACCAAGCGGCCCAAGCGGCCATGTGGCTGCCCGCGGCCCGTCGTTCTGAATTGTTTTTTTCTCTTGCACTATGTATCGTAGTGATAGAGACAACGTCGAAAACTTCCGGCCACTGCCACTTCGGTGTAAATTGACGTTTTTTGACCATGGTGGGCAATGAGGCGATCTGCGACATCTAACAGCGGTGACTCTCCATCGAGGTCTCTTTTACCAACCTCAGCATGCTAATATCTCGATTGGTTGGACTCTACTGAAATGCGACCGCAATCTCCAACTCCTAGTTTTATGATGAACTATTGCAAGTTTTTTATTTGCACCTATTCCATTATGGAATTGAAAGTTTGAAAGTCGAAGGCATACATACTCAAAATCGTGAGACTTCTTACGGCGGTTAAACAGTAAGAACGAAAGGATAAATTTGATCTATAACTCACCTTCACCACTGGAACAAAAATTGGCAGAGTATCTCCCGGACATCTGGACGAATGGTCGTGGATTCAAATCCCACTTGTGATTTGAACCACGAGTGGGTTGACCTATTTCCTTGTAAGTTTGTAAGCTGTACGCTTCACAAGCGTGGACACAAAAACTAAAATGTTAGCTAAACGTCCACGATGCTGTTTTTAAGAATTTCTATGGATGGTCCTAGTTAAGTGTTGTTATGGTGACGTAAATATAGCACCATTTGTAACAGTTTCTTTATATACAATGTTTCGGTAACCCTTAGTCAGCTCCCCTCCGAGCAACTCCAAAAAATTTTAGATTCAAGAGGACCGTTGCAGTACTCTATAGTCCAACAAATGTGATTATCCGACACCGCCTTACTACTACTACTTACTTACTAGATATCTAATGATAACAATTGAATTTTTAATAAATGGACGTTATCGGTTCCGGGTGAAAGTAAAGAAATTTCTCCACTGTTATAACTTATATTTGTTAGGTGGTGTCATCAATAACAGCGTCGCTCCGATTCGACGGTGCGCTAAACGTGGACCTGACGGAGTTCCAGACCAACCTAGTGCCCTACCCCCGGATACACTTCCCGCTTGCTGCGTACGCACCAGTCGTCTCTGCAGACAAGGTACCAGAACTAAAATATTTATCTCCAACATTTTTTATCTCCTCACTTGGTGGAGCTATGACCATAAGCAGTAGCTCCTGTCCTTCCTAAGGGAGACTGCAGGGCTGATGGAGCCAACTCCGTGAAACTAAACCATGAGGTTCAATAAAATATGTATGGGCTGCTGCAATAAAAGCTGCTACCACGATGTAGGTGAAATATTGTTCATGTTTTGTTGTTAGGTTGCAGAGGCGGACTGTTGGTTCCGCTGCTTAGTTCTATTATTGGATCCAGTAGAATTTTCAAGTATACTATACAATATGAGTGGAGCTACCAGGATTTATAAATACGTTTGTCTCCACTCCTATCATTAAGTTCGATCACTGGATTTTTAACTACCCCTACAACTATGTCTGGAATGCGTAAAACATCAATCAAATTTAAAAATATATGCGAGAATGGATGATGATTTGTGTTATGAGAGGAAAGATGAAACCCAGCCTTAATTTGCTACGGTTATCAGTATCACTTTAATAAAAACAGAATATGTAAAAAAGACACTGGAAATATATATTCCCGTCCCTCCTTCCTACCAAAACACTGAATCATACAATTTGTTGATGAGGCCATGAACCCAAAAATTTACTCGTTAAAACTAACATATTTGGCTCCACCATATATATGGAAATACGAGGAAATAAAAATCCTACTGCTTCCACTAATGGAACTAAGTAGTGAAACTAAAACAGCGCAACCTGTTGTTAGAGGGACCTATTGTACATGCCTCACATGAGTGGGATAAGTACAAGAAGATAATGGTGACAATAGGTAGTTCTTGAAGACTTGATCTACTTTTACCTTGATTTTTTTTATGTTATTGTGACGAAACAAGCTCGAAGCCCACCTGATGTTAAGCAGACAAACCTCTGCCTATAACAGATGCATTTCATTACAAGTCACGAATTGCACTGCGGCCGCCACCTTTGAGACATATTGACCTTTGAGCATCTTGGTGATCGCAGTGTAAGATGGCAGTTCTTCAGAAGTCGCTCTTGTCGACCTGATATTCTTCCCTTCGTCGTTTGCCTTATGACTCCTAGAGGAAGACTTAAGAGAGTGCAATTATATCCCGGCTTTCCATGGAGATGCTTCATATAAGTCGAACAAATACCAGCAAATGATGTTATCATAAAAGTGATAAGTAAGATAGAAGTGATGAGTATACCATTTATATGCAGGCGTACCACGAAGGCATGTCCGTGTCGGAGATAACGGCGGAGCTGTTCGAGCCGCAGAACCAGATGGTGAAGTGCGACCCGCGCGACGGCAAGTACATGGCGTGCTGCCTGTTGTACCGCGGGGACGTCGTGCCGAAGGACGTGAACGCGGCCATCGCCGCCATGAAGGGACGCGCCTCCATCCGCTTCGTCGACTGGTGCCCCACCGGCTTCAAGGTGACCGTGCACCTTACTATACAAGGTTTTTTCGTGGTGGTAGGGCATTTTGCGAATACCCTAACTGCTATGACCTTCAAGCAGCAAATCTGTCGCTGAACATTTAACGGTGCGTGCCAACTTTTTTAAAGCACAAGTTTAATTTTCTAGTAAAGTCTGTTTATTGTTTAGCTGTTGATTTTCCATGTAATTAATTAAATAAATCCGCACCTTCCATAAGGAAATACTCTAAACAAAAACGAGGTAATAAGTTGAGATTAGGTAAGGTTTCAAGGTCAGTTTTTACTCTGTTCTGAGCCTATCCATCCAATGGCTAATTGGCTAACCTTTGACCGCTATCTCACCTAGTGGTAAGATAAGACCTGATTAATAAGCTTCACAGTAGTAAAAAAAGCAGTATAGCTGCAATATGTACAAAAATTTAAATACATATTGTCAACAGGCTTTTTCAATGTCTTAATTTCACAATTTTGATTAAGATACTTTAGATATGTATGGCATATTTGTACACTTAAAAATATGTGTCCGATGATTGGTGTTAGTTCTCGTTGTGTATGGGTGCGGTTGTTGTACAGGTGGGCATCAACTACCAGCCGCCGTCGGTGGTGGTGGGCGGCGACCTGGCGCAAGTGAAGCGCGCGGCGTCGATGCTCTCCAACACGACGGCCATCGCCGAGGCGTGGGGCAAGCTCGACCACAAGTTCGACCTCATGTACTCCAAACGGGCCTTTGTGCACTGGTCGGTATTATACTTGTTTAATACTTTGTGTTTTGTAAACCAAATACCATTTCAGCCGATCTGTATACACCTAAAAGATTAGATTAGGTGTTTAACATGTGTTTAATAGATTTTCTTCCCAAGTTATAAGAACAGCACCTAGTGCCGAAAACAAGGTATTATTTCAAACTCTTTAACTGCTACTAAACCTACAACTATCCGACCCGGGGCTTCAATGTATTACTTACTTATAAGGTATTATTTCAAACTCTTTAACTGCTACTAAACCTACAACTATCCGACCCGGGGCTTCAATGTATTACTTACTTATAAGGTATTATTTCAAACTCTTTAACTGCTACTAAACCTACAACTATCCGACCCGGGGCTTCAATGTATTACTTACTTATAAGGTATTATTTCAAACTCTTTAACTGCTACTAAACCTACAACTATCCGACCCGGGGCTTCAATGTATTACTTACTTATAAGGTATTATTTCAAACTCTTTAACTGCTACTAAACCTACAACTATCCGACCCGGGGCTTCAATGTATTACTTACTTATAAGGTATTATTTCAAACTCTTTAACTGCTACTAAACCTACAACTATCCGACCCGGGGCTTCAATGTATTACTTACTTATAAGGATATAGTTATATCCTTGTATCCGTAAGAGACAAATACCTGATGTGCAGTAGCGCCTTCTGAGCTGCCATCTTATACTACGATCTTCAAGATGCCTGCCAAGCACGGGGATTATAGCAACCCTCTTAATGTGGGAAGCATTTGTTTAATGGTTAAGGTCACGGCTGTCCATGATTGCCAGCTGTGTCAACAGAAACATATTTTTTTGCTTGTTCTTGCCGTGACTTTGATGTTGTTTTAGAAGACGTACTGACCGCACATGAATGGGGTATGGTTTGGAAAATTAATGTACATTATATTTTAAGTATTTAAATGTTTAAATAAGTAAATAAAACTACAAGCGGCACCCAACCCGGTACACCAGAAAATCATCGTCATTCTGTGCTATATTTTAAGCAGTAATATGAAACTCGAATGAAATACAAACGTAAACTGGGGTTGGCGTCAACAACCTTACTACAGCCATGTCATCACATTACTTGATAACCAACTCTCCTTTGATTTAAAAAAGGCATTTAGACAGTCTATATATATTAATTAGACAAAATTATGGACGTTTTAAATTACAACTTGACCGTGACAGGTACGTGGGCGAGGGTATGGAAGAGGGTGAGTTCTCAGAAGCCCGCGAGGACCTCGCAGCGTTAGAGCGGGACTACGACGAGGTCGCCATAGAGACGGCCGACATGCCTCCCGGGGACGACGAGTTGTGACGTCAACACGACCGAACTGTGTGACGTCGAAGCTCTTTGTGACGTTTAATGGTGACGCGACCTTTCAAGAAATGATTTAATTTATATCCGCTGGCTGCGTTCTACACTCTACTTTTCAGTCACGGACCAGTACTAGCCTAAATTGAATACTATTTAATTGCTTTGTATGGAATTTCCTCTACTGCCATAAAAAGGGGAGTCGGTCCATTCTGAGAATTGGAATAAACTGTCCAATTTAACTGATCAGTCCGTAGAATGCAGAATGCGCGATATGACATCCATAATGCTAGACTGCGTTAGACCTGCGCAGTTCATTTGATATGATAAGTTTGTACAAAGTTTTGGTATTATTGTCTTTGTGAGTCCTGTAAAATGTATGTTCAAAATTTCGCTAACGAGGAATGCCTGGGCAGGTCCAGTCTAGCATTAATCATTCGCACTCGGAACTAACATCTGTTGGTAAGCGTAACTGATTTGGCTTCTCCGTGGATACCTCGAAAGTTGTGGTATCTTTTCCCTGGAGTTAGCTGAAACTTGGTACACCAGGTAGTGGAACTAGTGAATATATTTGTTATGGTACTTGGCCACTCCGTGGTCGCTTCGATAGTTGTAGCGTCTTTTCTCAGGAGCTGGCTTGAAGGGTCCAAAAGGCTAGTTCAGAAACGATGCGATGCCGTAGATTCATGTACAACCATTTAACCTTAACCTAGTCGTAAAAAGAAACATCTATTCCGGCACGCCTGTGAAAACTGTTCAGCGGGTTAGGCACTTTGGTTTTCGCTGATCTCGTTGATATTTTCAACTCTGGCTATGAACACCGTCGGATCGAATACTTTCAATGATACGTTATTGACATACTGACATGTTTAATCTAGTAGCAGATAAATACATTTTATCCAAAAAGCGATGTAGTATTGCTATCTTTTCTGTATTCGATACTTTATTTAGAAGTACTCTCAGTACCTATGGCAATTGCTGCAATTAGTTTTTGTGACTGATGATTGGTAAACATGGCTGTCATCCGATGTTGTCTGGTTGTGCATGATGTTTGTAAGCGGCGGGCGTGCATCGTCGCCGAGGCGGACGCCCCTAAATCGCGGCCGCTCGTTTATTATATTGAATATGGCAGAACTTGCGAGAAATTAATTATAGGTTCGAAAATGTCCGCCGAGGTCGGGTGATGTTCGACTTGCCTCCCAACACTCTTTGCATGTTTTTAATGTAAAGCATTTATTGCTATACTTTGGAATTGTAACTTTTTCAGCCTTTTCTAGTAACCTGACTTTTAACAAAACTATTACAATTTCGAATAACTTGTATCATTTTGAAAATTATTTGATACAACACTTCTAACAGTTTTGTGTGAGTTATACTTCTTGATTGTTATTCACTAGTCTAAATGTATTCCCTCGTTATAACTGTATTATCGCAAGTTTCTTCTTTCAGTGGTCTTGTGACAAGTATTATTATAGTTTTTTTTTTCTCTAAATTATCATGCAAATACTGAATGGAGAAATTTAGTTAATTTTTTAGGAACCTACATTGTGGCCCTTTCTGTATATGATTTTTTTTACAAAATTTTGTTTTTTTACGGCGGGTAGTTTGTGTAGTGCGCATGCGCAGAAAGATTGCGTCTCTATCGTAAGTGTAATGTTTATCATTTGTAGCAGTCTTGTGTTGTAAACAGTTATCTTCTTTGTACCGTCTGATGTCCATGTGAAATAAAAACTGTTTTAAATTATTGTGGTATTTTGCTTTACATTCAACACGCCCCTAGTAGCAGTTGCCGAACTATCGCAACTCTAGTAGCAATGCTTCGGTAAGTTAATAATAAAAAAGAGAAAGGAATTCGGCTTGGTCGTGAATTAAATAACTGAAATAACGAGAAACTAAATAAAAAATGATAAAATGTAAATTTCTCGTTATTTCGGAGACCGACCCGTGCCGTGGTACAACTGCGATGTCCAACTGGTGGTGACCGACCCGTGGTACAACTGCGATGTCCAACTGGTTGTACTACGGAGAAGTAAAGTTACCCATGGTTCAACTCTTTTTTTATATGGTTCAACTGGTTGTTCTATGGGGAAATATCTTTACCAATGATTCAACTCGAGTGAGTTATTCTTTCCTTGGTTCAACTAGTTGTACTACTGGGAATTGAATTTATCTATGGACGACTAGTTATTTATTTATCTATAGTCTAGGGCAAAGTCATATATAGGTGCGACGACGAGCGAAGCGAGGAGGAGCGTTAGGTTACTTGTGACTACAACATCGCGCGAGCCGAGCGAGCGAAGCGAGCGTGCCGCGGCAGCGGCCGGCGATGCGCCACATAAATTTAATTTCATATACTACTTTTGGTGATCATTAGCCGGGTCCACACCGGACGATCCAAGCTGCATCAGCGATCGCGCGATCCGCGATCCTGGATCACGGAGCGTGGATCATGGATCGTATTAGGCCGATCCAGTTTGTTGAACTGCGATCCTGAACCTACGCTCCAAGCGATCCATAGTGTCCCTCATCCTTGCGTACTCACCTAAGAAATTTTTGATTTTGACTATGCTATAAAATAGTGCTGAAATAGTGACAAATAGTGCCACAAAATAGAAAAATAGTGCCACTCAATTAAAAAAGTTACAGCTATAGTTTGGTGAGTTCGCTAGGATGATATCATTCTGGCGTACTCACCTCTCGTCCGTAAAAACGGCTCAAGTTACAATTAAGGTTAATATCTCAAAAAATGTCCGTATGGATTGAGGAGCCACTCCAGATTTTAAAATGAAACTCACACCCTTATTTTGTAGCAAAGGTAAAAATTTTGTAGGACAAATTCTAGAATTTGTAGTATAATGGATCAAAAGTTATTTCAATTTAAAAGTGGCTCCTCAATCTAAACATCTGAATTGAGGAGCCACCTGGAACTCCGAAAGTAATGCCAACCCACCAATATATCTGAAAATTTTGTATCATTTAGTAGTAATTGTGTATGGTAACTACTAAAAGTCCGAGTTTCGTACTGATGAGATTAAAAAAGATACGATAAATTTACTGTGGCTCCTCAATCTATATATAAGAGGGTGGATTTCCAGTCCTGTGATCGGTCCATTAATAAGTTTGACTTTATTATAGTTTAGTAGGGAGCGTATTAAAATTTGTAATATAGAAATAAAGTAGTAAAACTGAGTAGATTTTGTAAAACAACGCATATAATTTGGCTCCTCAATCCTGACGTTCTGCATACAAACAATTTATTGTACTTACCTGAAATCACAACAAAATCAAAATCCAATGACACTAATATTTAGTACTAATGACTACTAAATTATAAAGTACGATTCATCGCTGCATATATTCGGCATCTATGAAAAGAAGTTAATTTTCAATATTCCTTAAGGATTCTAAATAGAGTGACCATATTATTTGAATGCAACCAGGATGAGTATTGAGTAGTATAGTAAAATTAACATTACCATAGATGCACAGATTTCTTAGAAGAAGGTTTCAGTTACTAAGGGAATAGAACCTTTGTGACATATCGACCCGCTGCCATTCTGTTTTGTTTGATAGTTTTCGCGCACGGTGAACTTATATGGTTATAGGAAGTGTCCTATGTGTGTGTCTATACAGATGTGGAACAAAAATTTTAAATATTGTGGTATCTTAATGTGTCCTTAATATTTGGAGGTAAAGATTGTGTTATTAGAACAATGAAAACGATTGAAAATGCATTAATTACGGGTGAGTATACGCATACCTACCATTGTATTCAAATACTATTACCCACGTTGCTTTAACTATTACAAGACAGCAGTTATCACAGCACATTATGAATGTGTGGATGTATAAGAGTTTGTTTGTTACTCTTTCACGCCAAAACTACTGAATGAATTTTAAAAACAATAATATAGTTTACACATCAGAAAAACGCATAGGATATAATTTATAAAGATATTTTGTGAATTGTCCAAAATATAACGATAATTGTCAAGTAAGTAGCAAAATAAGTCAGCCATATGCGACCCATTTCGGCGTGCGCTGTAAAAATCATAAGAACCAAACATACGATAAAACATATTTTATTTCTAATGTATATTTGTATAATAATATATATTTTTTTTTAGCGCTGGATACTTTTTATTATCATCATCTATCACAAGGCGGGTGTAACCGCAGCTAGCAGATGCTATTAATCCCTTATATATATATATATATACTTACTATATTTTTAGCACAATATTTAATAAATATCTGGGTACATAAAATGAGATAACATGTATTGGAACAATTATCTACCTACTTCAAATTTTTATTCGTTTCAAAAGGTGCTGCTGATGGGATCAATGGGATGGCACTCCATACTTGGTGACTTTGGAGACCGACCACCACGGTACGAGTTGCCCAAGACTTACATTGATAAAACGGCTTTTCTTTGGGATGTGATGCGATTAAGCATCTTAAATATTCAATAAAAGTGGGGTTTTCATACATATTTTAGTATTGCTTTCTACTGGTTATACCTAGGAACTATAGTGGTTTGAATATAATAGAATACGTAGGTACACACACGTATTTACTTAATTTTTAATTATTTACATTGTTCTTGTATGGCGATCGTTACCTCCAAATATGTTGGAACAATAACACTTTGGGGTACCACATTATTTAAAAAAAATTGCATTAGTGTCCTAGCCCCTGAACCCTGCCTTATATAATTTACCCACTTCCAAAAAATAAACAGAATTGTGGCGGGTCGATTTGCCACAAAGGTTCTATTCCTTTAATAACTTAAAACCTTCTTAAGATAAATCTGTTTATCTATGGTCAACGTTTCAATTAATTTTATTTTTGTATACTACTCAATACACATCCTGGTTACATTCAAATAATATGGTCACTCTAGTTAGATAATCCTTATGGAATATTGAAAATTTACTTTTTTTCATAGATGCCGAATATATGGAGCGATGAATTGTACTTTATAATTTAGTAGTCATTACTACTAAATATTAGTGTCATTGGATTTTGATTTTGTTGTGATTTCAGGTAAGTACAATAGATTGTTTGTATGCAGAACGTCAGGATTGAGGAGCCAAATGATATGCGTTGTTTTACTAAATCTACTCAGTTTTACTACTTTATTTCTATATTACAAATTTTAATACGCTCCCTACTAAACTATAATAAAGTCAAACTTATTAATGGACCGATCACAGGACTGGAAATTCACCCTCTTATAAATAGATTGAGGAGCCACAGTAAATTTATCATATCTTTTTTACTCTCATCAGTACGAAACTCGGACTTTTAGTAGTTACCATACACAATTACTACTAAATGATACCAAATTTTCAGATATATTGGTCCATTACTTTCGGAGTTCCAGGTGGCTCCTCAATTCAGATGTTTAGATTGAGGAGCCACTTTTAAATTGAAATAACTTTTGATCCATTATACTACAAATTCTAGAATTTGTCCTACAAAATTTTTACCTTTGCTACAAAATAAGGGTGTGAGTTTCATTTTAAAATCTGGAGTGGCTCCTCAATCCATACGGACATCTCAAAAAATAGTGCCTAAATAGTGACCACGGTATACCAAGTCTCAAAAATAGTGCTTCACACAGTCAAAAGTTATTCAGGTCTCTTGGTGAGTAAGCTGGGGTGAGGCTCATCCTAGCGTACTCACCTCCATATCTCAGGAATGGCTGCGAATTTCAATTAGTTCTTGGTCTCAAAAAATAGTGCTGAAATAGTGACTAACAATGGCAGAAACATTAACTTGGCTCAAAACATAGAACATAGCTAAAAATACATTTGAACTACCACATACAAAATGATCTGGTGTAGTACAGACGAGTACACAATATAATACCCTAAAAGTGACAGCATTTGAGATAATGAAGACTTGTCACAATCTATTTTACTTACATTAGGTAGGTTTTAACTAAATACGTTAACTATTATAGTTTTTTTTAACTAGGTACCTGTACATGTTAATTTCAAAACTTGCATTAATCACTTTTGCATGATGGATGATCAACTGCCTGCCAAGGTACTTATATTGTTTATTTTATTACACTTGAGTTACCTATGATAATATCATATTAGGTACAATTATTTACCTACGTGCCCGAACAACGTTGGGGCATTTCGGTGGTGGCGGCGGCGGCGGCGCGGTCGGTACCTTATTGTAATAATATAATAATAATATCGTATTTATGTAATAATATTAAAAATAATAGATAGTCTTCTGTACTAATTGACCTTTTCATAAACAGTCAGCGCCACTCGGGTGGAACTTGCTCGACAGTGAGCTTCCCCATTATCCAGCATTCCGTAATAGCAAAAATGATGAATGAAAACTGAATACTTAAAAAACTGTAACTTGACCATAAGTATCGCCTCGTGGTGCCTAACTCGGAATGATTACTTGTTCAGTGCTGGCGCCCACGTACCTACCTACCTACCTACTTTTTGGTAAACTAAAATAGTCACCAGTCCAGAACTTTTTCCAGTAACTTATAATATCGCCCACGAGCCTTTCAAATGCCATATTAAAAAAGTCTGCATATGTTTCAAAAATTTTGCGGTTTGCACTACGAATAAATATGAAAAGAAATGTAATTCAAGCTCAAAAACAACAGAAAGCAAACTATACCGCCGCGGGCGTGGCTTAAAAAGTGTACCGCGCGGTGCAGTCAGTTCGCCGCGTGGGTTCGAGTCATGCGGTTGTACTGCGGGAATTTTCAACTGAATATTTCAATGTTCTTCTACATTGTTTAATTCTGAAAAAATACCATACTGCATAGTAAAATGGTCGAGCAGCCATACGGATATAAAAAAATCGGGAATAACTTGTATAAACGAGTAAATCACAATATTTTGGAAACCCATACTTGACTACCCTGGATAGTTTTATGCAACATGAATTTTACATTAAGTCAAAAATAACTTCGGAACATTGTTATTCTGAGAACATTTTATGTGAAGAAATTCCCAATATTTTTTTCGTATGCTTAATTTTTATGTCAAACATGTCCTACAAATGTCATAAAAAAACTTTGATAAAGGTCCTCAATTCTAATTCAGTGTTTATGCTTCTAATGACATAAAATATCCCAGAAGTAGGGCTTAGATCTGACTTTGATATCGTATTTCTCAGAATTGGTTTAATTTTTGGGATACATACGATATAAAAATTACAAATAAATTGATTTTAGGTCTTATAGCTGTCATACGTAAGAATAATTTCTAGGTACTTTTCATGTCATTTTAATCCAAAATATGAAATAGAAACGGAAAAATATGACATTAACTGTCATTTTGACAGCTCATGCTTGAGATCTATTTTTAGATACTAACTATAATGTCATTTGTAAACCTAAAAAATAAAACTAAAACAGATAAATACTACATCAACTGCCTCGTTGATAGTTGTCACACCTATGGCTGCGGTATTGTTAGTTCCAATAGGTATATATAATCCATCTACTTAATTTGGTACATTGGAATACTAGAATAATAGTTCTGGGCATGCTGGGCACACTGTCAATTGGAGAGAGCTGGAGTGTTTAGACTGCCTGCAAGCCTGAAATGGCAGCTAGGTTGACTAAATACTTTCGTTGTAGTAGCTAAAATTATTTATAATAGTTTGCAGCATTTTGTTAAAATACATACCGCCAAAAAAACTTGATGTACTTATTAATCTAACACACGCAATAAGACATTTTTAAAATCTAATTTAATTCTAAGTTATATTCTACTATCAATATTAACTTGAATAAAACAAATTTACTTGAAATCCATTTCATTTTTTCAGCGCATTATATGTACCGACTATAAAATTATAGAATATTGTTTCCAAGAAAGTAATTCCAATCTACTGAAATAAATTGCATGAAAATCCTAAAATATTTTATTGAAAAAAACTGTAATAGAAAATGAATGTAAACAAACTTATATATTGTGGCATAACGCCATCCACGCGTATCTAATGCTAGGAACGCACTACAGAGTTACGTCGCGACGCGGTATCTGGGCCGCTACTACAATTCAACGAAGTTTCATTTTTCGTGTTCGAGCGACCTTTTAGACAACGAAAATTGAATATGCGGTACGAAGTTCGTTGTTCGATATTGTCTATGGTCGGACCGCATCGTTCATTACAAATCTTGCCCGCTATGGAATCTCCAATACTATTCTGCGAACGTTATTATGCTTCAATCAGTTTTACTTCTTCAAACAGAGAAGTTATAGTATATTTTCCCATGGTCTCAAGACTATGAGAATCCTAGTTATGGAGCTCAGCGAGAGATGTCGCAACTGTTTTAGAAAATACAGGTAAGATATTTAGAATTTACGTTAATGTCTTTGTTCTCCATAGGTATTTACATCAGTGTTATTTCTGCATATTTAGAACTCGACTGACTACTTATAAGAAAACGAATAAAGTATAATTTCATATTTGGAAAATGATTAAACCATACGAATTCGTTAAAAAAATTATTCAGAATCTACGCAGGCAAATGCTTGCAAGTCTATTGGAACGAAGTTACACAAAAGTAAGCAAATGCTTGTTTTGCGGATACCTTACTTTAGAACCCGAAGTTCGATACTTCGTTGAATTGTACTAGCGGCCCTGAGCCGACTTTTTTGTTCACAATAATACGGCGTAGCAGAACGGTTCTTCCAACTAATGGCAAGAATTCGAAATGGATGAAGTCGTCAAGGTAAAATAGTCGTGATGTCTTGCAAAGAGGCAGATGTAGCTGAAAAATTAATAAGTGATATATTTGGGTGCAAAATATAACAAAATACTCGTTCGAAAAAAACTCTTTTTCACGACTCTTCAGAGATAATAATCGATTTCACACAGATTTCAGAACGTAAAATAAGGTCTTATGAATTGTTGAAACGTGGGTGGAACGTGAAATGACTGGATAATTTACTGCACCGCGTCTCTCCGATGCCGAAAGGCGTGGTGCACGCGTGACGCAGAGTTGCCTTCGGAGACATCTCTGTAGCACTGCGCCGTGCCTCTCTGAAGCCACATCACTATAGTGCGGTTTACGCCATTTATAAATCCATACAAACTAATATTTCCCGAGCCGCGCCGTTTCGCTGCCGCGCTGTGCCGCAGTAGTGCGGTTTGGCCTTAGGCAATGACGGCGGTGACAACATCACATTGACGCGACCAATCAGATGCGATCATTTCAAATCGCCAAATCAATTAACCAATCAAATTGAATTTGGAAAATTGTGCGTGTTTTGTTACTTGTGAACGTGATGAGGCCGAAATCAAAGCGGTCACTGTATCAGAGTTATACTTCTTTATTTATTCGTAGGGTTTGCAGGAAAAAGTATAGGTATTCACTTTTTGAACGAAATATTAGGACAAAGGTCTCGGTATTCTGCCATTGGCTATAACAGACAGATTTGATTGACAGATATAATTTTTAAGAAAATGGACGTTGGTACGGCTGTTTCACGAAGACGTGGTAAGTAAATCGCATTTTTTTATGAAAATCCAATACCGTGGAATGCGTTTTGATGCAAACAGTTGCACATTAATTATTAACACTTAAGTTGAATCAATTATTTCGATTTTATTGACTAAAACTTCTGCAAAGTCTTGGACTGAAATAATCTGACCTTTGTGAAGTCTATTGGGTCGAAGTTATTATAAAAGAAATCTGAATAGTTTTATTATTATTATTTTTACTATTATTTGTGAATATATGTAATAATATAAAATATATTATGATTTTGGAAAGTACTATGGAAAGTAGTTATTCTTTGTTAACAAACATTAAAGCTGAAAAGACAACTTAAAAGATAGGAAAATATGTTTTTTTTTTGTGTTTTTATAGTTAATGTGTTTGGAAATAATTAGATAGCTCATGTATTATAAGATTTGCTAACATATTTCTGTTGTATATTGTTGTGGATAGATAGTACGCATATATAGTAGCTTAGCTACAATTATTTTTAAGAAATGTTTATTTTCACAGATAAAATAGCATACTGAATAGATTTGATTTGAATAGTTTTTTTTAATGAAGGAGTGATATAAAAAATAATAATTAGATCATACATTTTATTTTATGGTGCTCAAGTCACAATAATATTTAGTCAGAAGATAGATACTTATGTGAAATGTGTAAATATTGACTGAAATTAATATATTTTATTGCTATAAATGAATGACTTGTATTTTTATTGAAATCAATCTATACCTTTGGGAAGCATAGTTATAGATACTAAATAATAAGACATACCCATTTTTTTTTTTTCATAACATAAAATTTGTTTTTAACTACGGAATCAGTGAACGTAAAAAAATCATTAATATTTTTTTCTATGGTATTTTAAGTCGTTTTTATTACTCATATTTAGTTTCGAATATTTTCCAATGCATTGTGCTTTGTTTATTCTACTAAGCAAATAAGAAAGTTAATTATAAATTAATTAAATATTTTACATGAATTAGCTATTATAGGATTTATAGATACGAATTAGTAACCATGTGGGAATGAAATCAAATCAGAATAATATTGAGGACGGTCATAGCGTCAACAGATAAAACCTCTTAAAGCAATATGTGTCCGACTGTACTAGACCAAACAAAATGTACGTGGGACTTCCAATGTATTTTTAGTTATGTTCTATGTTTTGAGCCAAGTTGATGTTTTTGCTATTGTTAGTCACTATTTCAGCACTATTTTTTGAGACCAAGAACTAATTGAAATTCGCAGCCATTCCTGAGATATGGAGGTGAGTACGCTAGGATGAGCCTCACCCCAGCTTACTCACCAAGAGACCTGAATAACTTTTGACTGTGTGAAGCACTATTTTTGAGACTTGGTATACCGTGGTCACTATTTAGGCACTATTTTTTGAGATATTAACCTTAATTGTAACTTGAGCCGTTTTTACGGACGAGAGGTGAGTACGCCAGAATGATATCATCCTAGCGAACTCACCAAACTATAGCTGTAACTTTTTTAATTGAGTGGCACTATTTTTCTATTTTGTGGCACTATTTGTCACTATTTCAGCACTATTTTTTGAGACCAAGAACTAATTGAAATTCGCAGCCATTCCTGAGATATGGAGGTGAGTACGCTAGGATGAGCCTCACCCCAGCTTACTCACTAAGAGACCTGAATAACTTTTGACTGTGTGAAGCACTATTTTTGAGACTTGGTATACCGTGGTCACTATTTAGGCACTATTTTTTGAGATATTAATTTTAATTGTAGCTTGAGCCGTTTTTACGGACGAGAGGTGAGTAAGCCAGAATGATATCATCCTAGCGACCTCACCAAACTATAGCTGTAACTTTTTTATATAGTGGCACTATTTTTCTTTCTTACGGCACTATTTGTCACTATTTCAGCACTATTTTTTGGCATAGTCAAAATCAAAAATTTCTTAGGTGAGTACGCTAGGAGGACGGACTAGGCGATCCGTGATTCAGTCGAACTCTTGCTTGAGATGGAGTCACACGTGCAGTGGCGGCGTCGAATTGCCGTGGCAGCAGTAACCTATATTTTGCTTAAGTATTTGCGCAAAAAATCACAAAAAATAAAAAGACGGATCTGGATAAAAACAATATACAAAAATCGCTTAAAATCTGGCATTCAGCTTTATGAAGAGTTAGTGTCAGATAAAGCTGAACACAATTTTGCAAGAATGAATGTTAATAAATTTGAGACATTGTGTTCGTTACTGAACAACAAGCTAAGAAAGAACGATACAAATTATAGAGATGCCATTACTGTGAAGGAAAGATTACTACTTACATTGAGATTTTTAGCGACTGGAGATTCGTACGTCAGTTTGCAGTATCTCTTCCGCATTTCCAAACAGTCTATATCGAAAATTATTCCCGAAGTTTGTGAAGCAATCATTGACTTGTTAAAGGATTATGTGAAGGTAAGTAAAACCATACTTTATTATTCAATGAAAAAGTAGTTTATTGTAATTATAGTTTAAGAAGTAACATGTTTACAATTAATCAACATTATCTGAAAACATGAGAAAACAAGAAAGAATAGGTAGGTACTTATTTAATTCGGTGGTGACTGTGGAACTGAGTAATCCCGGGGTTGTTGAGACTGGGACTGCGATGAAGTTGAGGCCAGATGAGCAGATGGTGATGCCTGTGGAGGTGGAACTGGAGTGTGCAATGAAGTTGAGGCCAATTGTGATGCCTGTGGAGGTGAAACTGGAGTGTGCGATGAAGTGGAGGCTGAAGGTGTGCTAGGATATGGAGTGTAATATCCATAATTGCTATATCTTCCTGTGTCAGCTTCAAAAATAACTTGGGATATAGCATTTTTGACATAAGCTAATGTTACTGCATCATATTTCCGCAATTCAGTAGATATATACTGCCCGAAAGTAATGTAAGAATCTGTGTCTGGTTGTGGTGGCTGTGCACATTGTTGCAGAAGTTGGAAAGCTTCTGAAAGAGTATCATCTGATATGTCATCTGCATTATTAAAAGTAGTTTTCTTCCTTTTTTTTGTTCGATTGCGTGTTGTTTGGACATTGGATTGTACACTTTGATCATTCTGCTCTCTACTCAAATCTGTGTGTTGGTTGGCTCTTTCCGGTTGTGTGTCACTACTAACAATGTTACTGTTCTCGTTTTCGCTCACTGTAACATTTACTTCCCGTTCAGTCGTATTAGTTTCTTCCTGTAACAACATTATTATTATTACTACTTATTTTTATTTTCAACTTTTTATTATTAAGGATTATTATTTTCAGGTGCCATCTACTGAAGAAGAGTGGCGTACAATTTCTCAGCAATTCGAGGATAAATGGAATTTCCCACACGTGATAGGAGCGATGGACGGCAAACATGTTGTTTTGCAATCGCCTTTTAATAGTGGCAACGACTTTGATAATTACAAATTATTTCCTAGTATTGTTCTTTTTGCATTAGTAGATGCAAATTATAAGTTCCTGTATGTGAATGTTGGGACTAAAGGCAGAATATCAGATGGAGGCGTGTTCAAAAGCACAAATTTATATAAAAAACTTGAAAAAAAAGAACTAAGCATTCCATCCCCGGAAATATTACAAGTTCCCTATAAAATTGAGGTACCCTATTGTAGACTAGGTGATAAAGCTTTTCAGCTGAATGATTATACAATGAAACCATATGATGGTACTCGGGAAAGGGGTTCGTGTGAAAGAATTTTCAACTACCGACTGTCCAGAGCACGTAGAGTAGTAGAAAACGCATTTGGAGTACTTAGTTCTGTCTATAGAGTTCTGCGTAAACCTATGCTTTTGGAACCAGAAACTGCGACTAAAGTCGTGCTGGCAACGGTTCATCTATATAACTACTTACGCAGTAATTCTAACTTTACATCGCCAGGAACGTTTGATATGGTCCAGGAAAATGGAGATGTAATACTTGGAAGCTGGCGAAATGAACCGCCATCACAATCACTACAGCCGATGGCCGTCATACCAAGAAGACCAACAGAAAATGCCCATACAATACGGTCCCACTTAGCAAGACACTTTGTCACAAACCATACAATAATTTGGCAAAATGAATATCAGTAAACTTGACTCACGTTTTCCAAAGTATCTCGAGTGGTTCCGGGTTCATTTTTATCCGCCATAAAGTCGAAGTCATCATACGCAAACCACTTTGATTTATACGTATCTTGGGCACCTAAAATAAACAAGTAATTAATTAAATAAAGGTTTTTTTTTTAACATACTTAATTAAAAACAACAACAAAATTAAAATTTATATAAAAACTAGCTCGAATTCGCTCGAGCTCGATGGAACGAGCGAGACAGAGAGCGGCGCTGCAATGCGCGCAAGCGAGATCGCAATATAATCTCGCTTGTTCCCTTGAGCTCGAGCGTTTTAGACAATTGCTACACGGTTGCGGTATTCAAGTGTCGTGCACTCAAGGTCATTCCGGACTGTTCTAGTATGCAGGTAAGTATGAGAAGATTACTTACCTGATCCAGTTATACGGCTTTGTTTCTCTCTAAATTTTTCCCTTCTGTAGCCTCCCGCCAGAGACCGCATTTTTTTCTTTAGGTCTTCTATTGGTTTGTTCTCCATTTCGCGAGAAATCTGACGCCAAGCATCGTCTCTTACACCTCTATTTGTAAAATTAACATCTTTTGGGTCCCATAAACATTTAAGTTCCTTATAAAGCGATATCAGACGGCGACTTTGCGAGATATCCATGGTGACAAGGATCGCGCGAACCACACACAACCGTCTACACCGCGCGCGGCACGCAACTGAGTAGTGATGGATAATATAGCATATAGCGCCATAGTATAGCGCGTTATTGCCATATAGCGTATACAACACGCTATGTGTATATTCTCTTCGCGCTATTAATATAACGTCTCGCGTACTTGCGATCGCGGTAACACGCTTTTCGCATGTACGTGTTATGCCTACGCGCTATATACCTATTACTCGTTTGTGTTGTGTGACCGCGCGCGATCTATTGACTCGCGCTTACCTAGTAGTAGTAGTAAAAGTAGTGAAGTTAATACATACAAAAAAGAACAATGTATAAAGTAAAAAAAACTTTAAAAAATACCTACTCAAAGAGTAAAAACAAAACGTTGTATTTGTACATACCTATCATAAATGAACTTGTAAATACGCCTATAAATGCACACATTTCATATCAATGTACAAGAAAATTATAGACAGTCCTAAGCCTGAATAGTATGAAGAAAAGTTTATTCTATTTATTACAATGAAGGAATGTAATATTTAATTTTGTATGTGTTAGAATCAAGTCGTTACCTACTCATTAGAGCCACGCTGCGCTAGTATCGAACAATAACGACAAATAGCACGTTGCGCCTGACGCTATTGTGACAACACCTAGCACGTAGCATCTAGCGCGAGCGCCTTGTTTCGTTATAACGATAGCGTATAATATAGCGCGTGCGCCTGACGCTATTGTGACAACACCTAGCACGATGCCTATAGCGCGAGCGCCTGGTTTCGTTATAACGATAGCGTATAAAATAGCGCGTGCGCCTGACGCTATTGTGACAACACCTAGCACGTAGCATCTAGCGCGAGCGCCTTGTTTCGTTATAACGATAGCGTATAATATAGCGCGTGCGCCTGACGCTATTGTGACAACACCTAGCACGATGCATATAGCGCGAGCGCCTGGTTTCGTTATAACGATAGCGTATAAAATAGCGCGTGCGCCTGACGCTATTGTGACAACACCTAGCACGTAGCATCTAGCGCGAGCGCCTTGTTTCGTTATAACGATAGCGTATAAAATAGCGCGTTATTAGAATATAGTTTATAGTCTATAGCGCGTTGGGGCTGTATAGCGGATTTGAACAATACTACAACTGAGGCACTTTTGAGGCTGGCAAAAAACCGACAACACACGGATCAGGCGCAGCAGGGATCGCGCGCTCCAATACCTGCGCATGGATCGCGCGCGGCACGTCCACACCGCCCGCACATTTGGATCGCGCTCCTGCCGCGCGCGATTGGAGCGTTATGGATCGTCCGGTGTGGACCCGGCTATTTACTACTTTATCCCCTTAGTCCAACCAGTTGGACAGTTGTACCATGGATCATAATCATAAATATATAAAAAAAGAGTTGAACCATGGGTAACTTTACTTCTCCGTAGTACAACCAGTTGGACATCGCAGTTGTACCACGGGTCGGTAATGACCAGTAGTTGTTGTTGGGAACGATACGCTCGAAGTTGTTGACCATTACATTTACCAGGGCCTGCAGTCTCGACATAGATAGCGATGCGATCGCAAACTACCAATCGTTAAATATTAACGAAAAAAATCGCTTGCCGTAACGACGATAACGATAAATGCAAGTCTCGACAACCGAGATAGCGAGCATAATCGCTAGCGAACTTGACTTTGCGACGTCGATACGTTAACGAAAACCGTATTCTTAGCGCGGTGATTTTATAGCAAAAAATTGGCAGTTAAAAAAAAATCTTCTGTTTTAGGGCAATTTGGTGGACAAGATATTCTCAAATAATTATTTTTCTTTGAAAATTTTACAAAACATAGATAAACCTTATTATATTAACGCTTTTTTGCATCGGAACTTGTAAGTAGCATGTATTGTTTTTAAGAAAACACCTAAAACAAGGAAAATAAGAGTTCGCTTCCTTGCAACACAGACGTTGAACTTGACAAACTCTCAATGTCAAGTTTGTTTTGTACACAAAGTAAAATAATTTAATACATTTTTGATCTAGGGTTGAAAAAACTAACAAAAAAATGGTTATTTCGATGGTGAGGGACAGTGAGACAGGCGCAGGCCCGAGCCAGAGTGCCAGCAACAGCAACGTAAGCGTCATGTGAGTACAACCTACAACGACTATTTTCGATTCCTATTTTTGATAAAATTAATACTTTGCGTATGTGCGACGTATATTGTGTTAACATGTTGAATATCTTAAATGTTTCAGGCGTATAAGCGTACGCCATGCACGTGTAACGTCGGGGCAGGTTGATGCGCTTTTGGCGAGTTAGAAGCCCGCCCATACCTACACACACGAAAATTTACATTCACAGGGGAAAATTATGAAACGGGCTGGAAGGAGGTTGCCGAGGAGCTCAACAAACACCCCAACGGATCCATCAAGTCGCCAGAGCAGTGGATGACGGTAAGTCTCAATCAAAGATTCAGTTGGTTTTTAATAGTTAGTTCATACCGTGTCAGTTTTATTTATATTTACTTGAATAAATTATCCTACTTATAGGTTTGGAGGGACATAAAAAGCCGCACCTGCACTAAAGCGTCGTGTACACTGGCAACCGAGGGGTCAACACAGCTCCTTTGACTGAGGTGTAGAGACATGTAACGTCCATAGTTGGTGTAGATTACACATTTGGCACCAACTGCCCCGACGCTATGCCAGAGAGAGATTTTTTTATTTAATACATAATCACTATACAACTTACCATACTTAGTACATCTAACTTTATTACAGATGCTGGCAGCAGCTGCAACTCAAGTACAAGCAGACGCTGCCAAGATGCAGGCTGAGCCAGCAAAGACACAAGCCGAGGCGCCACTGCTCTTTGCGCAGGCTGCAACTAATATAGCTGACGCTTTTACAAAATTTTTAAATAAAAATAAGTCAATAAATTTTTATGTATTTTATTTAAATTGCACAGAGTCAATAAAATAAGAATATAAAATTACGTAAAACTAGTGTTAATGAGTCTTCTTCGTTTGCGTATATATGTATTACTCGGCTTACTGACTTTTGGCTCATGCTGCAACCACTGCAAGCTAACAGGTAGTTGGTAGCACCCACTTGCGTAAAATCGGAGTTCCATCAGTATCCAATAAGAAGAAAATTTAAAGTAGGAATCTTAGATACTAGACATAATATACCTATATACATTTTATTAAGGTACGGTACCCTGTCCAAAGATACTCACATGCGACTCCACAGAAAGTCCATAAGACCGTTGTCTTTGAATAGATAAGCGCAGTTCATCAACGAGCTCATGGAAAATGTACTTGTTTATTCTGTATAAGTACAGCAACTGGCCATCCTCTAAATCCAAAGGATTTTTATTTTCACGTCCGTTTCGTGAATTTGTCGCCGCATTAACATGTCACGTCTGTGTTCAAGCACGACCAAATCCCACGCTAAATATTCTACAGCCATAATTCTGTAATTATTATTTGTTTATTGTTTTTGCAACCTCAAATCCAAAGTTATCGAACATAGCGAACACTTATCGGGCTGTCAAAAATGGTCGCAAGTAAATTCGATAACTTTACGATAAATCGATATCTCAGCGAAAATATTCGATAAGTTTGCAATGACAGTCGGTAGCTTTGGCAGTCGAGACTACCGAAAATCGTTATAATCGGATCGTTACGACGTAGCGACCGATTTTTGTCGCAAAACGATCGCTATCTATGTCGAGACTGCAGGCACTGGGACAGACTGTCCATTTAAGTAGGTCCAACTTCGACAAAGATCTAGCCCGACGAATCCAACTCGGATGGGCAGTGTTCGGAAAGCTACGCGACATCCCGCAGAGCTTGGAGACCTAAGTCTTTAACTAGTGTGTGTTGCAAGTGATGATTTATAGCACTGAGACCTGGTCCTTAACTGTGGCCCTTATAGCCCCACCAGGTGGACTGACGACATCGTGAAAGTCGCGGTAAGCCAGTGGTTACAAGCGGCTAACAGCCGTTCTTTGTGGCGTTCTATGGGGGAGGCAGTTGTTCAGCAGTGGACGTCTTCCAGCTCATCAGCCAATGATGATGATGATGAATATCTTTCTCTTAAAATGAAGTTATATTTGCTAAACTTTTGTTGTTTCCAGAACTCGTTCCTTTAAAAATTTCTGGATTTAATAAAATAGAAATATTGAAATATCTATTTAAAAATCAAAATTACTATTACACTAAGCTCTAGGTATTATTGTCTATTAACTAGAGTTAGATTTTTATGTTTCTAAAAATATAACCATATCTAATCTTATATAAAAGTACTAATTTGTGAATAAAATCTACCCAAATGCTACACACAATTTCGCTACATCCCAAACTGTTACTAAGGGTGCGTACCATTTGGAGTTAAATTCGCCAAAAACAATCGCACTCCCAAAAAGTTGTTCCACTTGAGCCTTGGCATTATTTTCGCCATAAACTATGAAGCTACTGGGACAGTTTGAATTACCTACATCTAATGTCAAAAGTGACAGAAGTGGCAAATTTTAGTGGCATTCTTAGCGTTCTTATCCTCAATGGAACAGGGGAGAACAGTTACAAACGATCACAGTCATAAAGTAACTTTGTATGATCACAGTGATCACAACCTAGACGCAAAATGTGGTCTAAATTGTCGAAAATAACGAAATTGGTGTCAAATGAAATACGCCCTTAATATGCTCCTTCTACACGCAACGTCTTGCCTGCACGGAATGCCGTTGTTTTGTGTAATCTGAAACTGTATTACAGCATAGGTGTATCAATGCTCAAGATACAAATTATTTCTCAATTACGTTTGTATAGAAAATTGGGAATTCGCAGTCCTCTTAATGAATATATTATCTTTATTCTGATTTTGTTAAGTATATATGTTTGATAATATCATGACATCTACTTATTTAAGGGGCCTAAAGGTGGCAAGTAACACTATTCGTTTACTGTTTCAGGTATTTTGTCATACGCTTTTAATGCATGATTTATTGCATGGTGTAGAAGGCACTAATGCAATGTGGAACTTACTTACTGGAAAATAACTTTTTAGTCAAGTAAACACTAGGATATAGGTTGGAAATGGTACAATGTCTTATTAAATGCAGTAGTATACACCAAGACCGACTTTTATGCCCAACTGAGCAAACTTTATCTGATTATGATATGCATAACAATGAAACATACAAGTTTTAAAGAAACTTACCAAATGTTGCGTTGTTTAGGGAACTGTTAACTTTTACAACAACAACAACAATATTAGGAAAAAGTATCTGTCGCTATTATTTGTGAATATATGTACCTAATGATATAAAATATATCGTGATTTAATATGTCATATTTTTATCCTGGATAAAAATATGTGACTATGGAAAGTAGTTATTCTTTGTTAACGAACATTAAAGCTGAAAAGACAACTTAAAAAATAGGAAAATGATGAAATTACATTTTGTGTGTTTTTATAGTTTATGTGTATAGAAATAATAAGATAGCTCATGTAATATAAGATTTGCTAGTATATAACATATTTCTGTTGTATATTGTTGTGGATGGATAGTACGCACTAAGCTACAATTACTTAATATTAAGAAATGTTTATTTTCACGGATAAAATAGCACAGAATAGATACTTACTCAAAATGTACCAAACAATAGTTTTTTTTTAATGGAGGAGTGAAATTAAAAAAAGAATTAGTTCATAAATTTTATTTTATGGTGCTCAAGTCACAATAATATTAGGTCCTTACATATGAAATTGGCGTTTTTCGTACTGGCCACTTTAATCACGAATTTCTCCTCTTTGGTAAGGAATTCCAAATTCAAATTTGTACAGCTATAGACTCATGTATTTGTGCTTCGATGATCGTCATTCATTTGTTTTTTTTCTTCTGTTTTTTTTTGTTTGCGTCACTCATTTTACAAAATGGAAAACCTTAAATATCGCATTATTTACGAGTACGAGTTCCGCCGTGGCACTAGTGCTGCGGAAACAACTCGAAGGGTGAATGATGTGTATGGCGGTCGTGTTGCAAAAGAAAACACAGTTCGTTTTTGGTTCCAACGTTTTCGTTCTGGAAATTTCGACCTGCAGAACAAGCCCCGTGGACGGCCTGAGACTCAAGTTGATAATGAAGAGTTGAAGGCTATTGTGGAAGCGGATCCATCGCAAACCACGTCCGAGTTAGCTGCAGGCTGCGATGTTAGTGATAAAACTGTTTTAATTCACTTGAAGCAAATTAGGAAGATTAAAAAGCTTGAAAGGTGGGTACCTCACGAATTGACTGAAACAAACCGGCAAACGCGCGTCGACTGCTGCGTTAAATTACTAAACCGGCACAATAATGAAGGTATTTTAAACCGAATGAATTTAAACGAACCTGTGATGAAAAATGGGTTCTTTACGATAATCGGAAGCGCTCAGCGCAATGGTTAGATCCTGGCCAGCCAGCCAAATCCTGCCCCAAGCGAAAATTAACCCCAAAAAAGTTACTTGTAAGCGTTTGGTGGACTAGTGCCGGTATTGTTCATTACAGTTTTTTCAAATCTGGCCAGACTATTACGGCTGATGTCTATTGTCAGGAATTGCAAACCATGATGGAAAAGCTAGCGGCTAAACAACCTAGGCTGGTCAATCGCTCCACGCCACTGCTGCTTCACGACAACGCTAGACCACACACTGCGCTACAGACGGCTACTAAATTAGAAGAGCTTCAATTGGAAAGTCTAAGACATCCTCCGTACTCCCCGGACCTTGCTCCAACAGATTACCATTTTTTTCGAAATTTGGATAACTTCTTGCAAGGGAAAAAATTCAACTCCGATGGGGCAGTCCAAATCGCCTTCAAAGATTTTATTGATTCCCGTCCGACTGGTTTTTTTAGTAAAGGGATCAATGAACTACCTATGAGATGGCAAAAGTGCATAGAAAATAATGGTTCATACTTTGATTAATTAAATATATTATATTAAAAAATATTCGACTTTTTGTTCCTCCCATACAAAACGCCAATTTCATATGTAAGGACCTAATATTTAGTCAGAAGATAGATATGTGAAATGTGTAAATGTTGACTGAAATTAATATATTTTATTGCTATAAAAGAATAACATGTATTTTTATTAAAATTAAATCTTTACCTTTGGGAACCACAGTTAAAGATATTAAATAATAAGACATACCCATTTGTTTTTTTTCCATAACTACGGAATCAGTGAACGTAAAAAAATCAATCAATATGTGTCCGACTGTACTAGACCAAACAAAATGTACGTGGGACTTCCAATGTATTTTTAGCTATGTTCTATGTTTTGAGCCAAGTTGATGTTTCTGCCATTGTTAGTCACTATTTCAGCACTATTTTTTGAGACCAAGAACTAATTGAAATTCGCAGCCATTCCTGAGATATGGAGGTGAGTACGCTAGGATGAGCCTCACCCCAGCTTACTCACCAAGAGACCTGAATAACTTTTGACTGTGTGAAGCACTATTTTTGAGACTTGGTATACCGTGGTCACTATTTAGGCACTATTTTTTGAGATAGTAATCTTAATTGTAGCTTGAGCCGTTTTTACGGACGAGAGGTGAGTACCTACGCCAGAATGATATCATCCTAGCGAACTCACCAAACTATAGCTGTAACTTTTTAAATTGAGTGGCACTATTTTTCTTTTTGTGGCACTATTTGTCACTATTTCAGCACTATTTTTTGAGACAAAGAACTAATTGGAATTCGCAGCCATTCTTGAGATAGGGAGGTGAGTACGCTAGGATGAGCCTCACCCCAGCTTACTCACCAAGAGACCTGAATAACTTTTGACTGTGTGAAGCAGAGTACGCCAGAATGATATCATTCTAGCGACATCACCAAACTATAGCTGTAACTTTTATTATATAGTGGCACTATTTATCTTTCGTACGGCACTATTTGTCACTATTTCAGCACTATTTTTTGGCATAGTCAAAATCAAATATTTCTTAGGTGATTACGCTAGGATGAGGGACACGTTGTTTTGATCCTGTTTGCACGTGGTACCGTGTACTCTTGCCTGCACGTGGTACCATGTACCGTCTTTTCACAAAACCGGCCAAACAGTACAAGTAAGCTTGCATGCCCAACAGTGCAACTCTTGCAAACACTCATATTACTCTAACCACGCTGGCATTGACATGCTGGCAATGATATTCTACATCTACGCTCATATTATAAAGTGGAAATATTTGTATTTGTATGCAACGAATAAATTTAAAAACTACTGAACCGATTTTGATGAAATTTGGTATGTAAATAGTTTGAGACCCGGGGAATGACATAGGTTAGTTCTTATCCGATTGCGCAAAACAGGTTAGTGGTTTAGTTAGTGGTGTAAACTAATTTGAAACTTCCCAGAATTATTTTCACTCAATGCTTAGTATCGAATCGGACTAAAAAGCTCAGTAGTCCGATTGTCTGTAACACCGGACTACTGAGACGAAATTATAACATTAGTCCGATCATAGAACTAAATTATCGGACTACTGATACTTGGCCCTATTTTTGACTAGACTATTGCGTGAGGACAACACATTACCACATTACCTACGCAGACCAATATTGATACTTTCAGCTCTTGTCAGCGTCATAATTAAAATAAAAGTATTTTGCGGACGTTTATAATAGACATTTATTGATTAAAATGGTATTTTAAATAATATTTTCATATCCATAAAATAAAAATCTAACTAAATATATTACATCAACGTTTCCACTACAGGTACCGAACATATATAACAAAGCATTAGAAATAACTAAATTGGTAGATTTACAAACTTAATAATAATAATAATATATTTGTTACAAAAACCTAACAAAATTTATAAATAAAATTATATTCTTTAGCTACTCCCAAACGAACGCGTTCAGCTATGTCCGCGGTGGCGTTCAAGGCTGATAAGGTAATTCACTTTGGTATATTTTACAGTTTTTTAAGCATTTATTATTAATACGCTTTTTACTTCAGTGTCCCTTGATGATATACTCAAAATACCTGAAATAATATAATAAAAAAATATCAAAAAATCGCTCAATGCACTAAAAGTAAATAAACCAAACCCACGTAAAAAAATATTTCATTATTTTCATCGACTGGTGAAAATGAGAAAATCATCAATGTATATAGTCGAAGCCAATTAAATACGCATTATTTACTAGGCATAACTCAAATACTACTCGACAGATCTCACTCAAATTTAAATGGGACCACATGATAAACACCGCCTTCAAATATAACAAAAAAACATCTAAATCGGTAAACCATGTAAAAAATTATGAGATACCTCACACAAAAAAAATACTGTTGAGTTGAGAATCTCCTACTTTTTAGGGTTCCGTACTGCCGTCCGATAGCTATAATGCCGCTAACCCACACTTTGTCAATTTCGACTTTTTAATATATTTTGAATCAGGAAAAAAAGCTCTATCGACTGATTTTACCCGTATTTTTCTATCTATAATAGTTTTCGAGATAATGAAAAGAAAAATGCCGTTATATGCCTACATTTTGAATGTAAACAATGCTAAAATGCAGTAAATAGTAAATGCATGGCTAAAACGCGATTAAAAGCAATTTTAGCAAGCATTTGCATGACTACATTGCCGTTACTTTGTTTTCACTAACAATAATGAGGTTAAAGTACTTTAAACTCGTTATAGCTGTGTTATATTTTTCATTAATATAAAGCTTTAATGCCGTTAAGTGAAAACACTAAGCAATAATGTAGTTAAAATGCAATAGCGGCATTTTAGCATTTTAATTCGAATGTTTTTATCATTACTTTGCAATAATTAAAGGGCTTATGACGGCAAATTAAAATAAAAACTGAAATAATTTTACACTTAGTCAAGACTAAAACGCGACTATCCCACATTACTTAGCTAAAATGCGGTTATAAACTCTCGTTCATTCAACGGTCGCGGAGTGTGCGAATCCGATCGCAGTTTGGCGCAGAAGTCTAGACGAGACGGACGTGTCACGCATCAGCAGAGGTGACCGAAGTGCGCTTACGCGGGAAGTTATTTGGCGCCAAATCACATCTACATGCTACGTAAGTTTTACTGCCCATTTTATTTTAAAAAACTAAATCTTAAGCTAGTAAAATTTCTTTTAAAAGACGTTTTTAAAATTACCTAGGTCAATAAAATAAATATTTGCCATCTCAATTCAATTCGCAAGTGTTGGTGGCTGAGCGCGTTGTGTTCCGTTTCTGGGATGTCGAATGTTCGGTTTAAAATGGTATTCGCCTCAATACTGCAACTACTGCAGTTGGAGATCAGTTTACATCGGTTTTAGTCATACGTCACTGGCGAAAAAACTACCTACCTAACAAACTACCTCGGTCACTGGCGAACAAACGCGTTCCTACACTTCCTACGCACACAATCTAAGCTCGTGTAGGTGAACGCGTACCATGCTTGTGTAAGTGAGATAAGAAATGCTAGGGTTGCATGCGCAGAAAACGCCGCGCGTTCAAGTTCGATGACCTCAATGACTCAAAACAAACTTATTGCGCGAATTAGGAAGAAATAAGAATCATATTATGCTGTAAGGTGGGTATCTAAGCTCGTTTTTTACAATAGTTTCCTATTTTGAATCAGTATAAACGAAGTAACTAAATTTTTGTAAGGAAATTCAGGCCACCAAAACGTTACGTAAGTTGAAAATATGATTTTTTGTTGATATAGATATTGTGTTGTTTTCAGTGTGATCTGATAGGTTTAGGTCTTAAACCGATAGGGTAAATGAAATACTAAACATAAGTACCTATTGTATGTTGGTTTTCTACTAAAACATAAAACACTTTAAAAATAACTGTAAAACACTTTAAACACAGTACAACACACGCCCATTACAAAAGTATTTGTAAATTATTTGTTTAATATTTGAATATTTTACGTGACCTCCACTCTGCGCACCGCGTCGTCGCGTCCTTGCCAACCGGTAACTGTGAGGTAACCGAGCGCGGGTGACAGGGAATTACCGTACTGTACGATCAAAACGTGATACAAAATCTATATTACAACCTTTGTTTTTTCTTACGAATTGGGTCTTCTATCACATATTATTTTATTAGACATTTTTATCGGACAAAAACATGTAATTAAGTAAAACGCTTAGGTTTTAGCCGGAGAGGGATTGAAAAGCTTTTACTTGGTAGCCATACACGTAAAGATATACTTGCGCAAGTTTAGACTAGAATGCTATTATTTAGTTTAGGCTACTGAAATGCTAGCTACAGGATATAGCAATGCAATCTAAACTTGCGCAAGTATATCGTTACGTGTATGGCTACCTTTACGTTGCGTACGGACATGTGCCAGCCTACTGATCGGTGACAGGACGCTTGGGTTTATCATACATAAACTCTCCATAACTGTAGATTCTGTCTTCATACATACTTATATAAATTTGTAGTGATTTAATGAAACGTCCCTGAGTAATTAACTTACAAATAATGTGAACTGTGAATTGATTTTTTTATGAAAATAATATTAACATAAAATAACAATCACCTTAGGTCGATTGTTTTGTTATGGTTGGTTTAATGGTTAAATGTTTTTTTTTTCAGAACATGTATACAAGAAAGGATATTATATTACACAAAACAAGATCACCAAATATTAAAAAGACTGACATAAAATCTATATTTTCCCGGCCATACGACTTCAAAAAACATGGTGCAATTTTTGACTATAGAAATGAATACAAAACCACCTTGCACTCTCCACACTTATTAAAAAAATTTGATAACATAGAAAACTATTTGGACGAAATAAAATCCATTTAAAAACAAAAAAATATAAAGCCCGTAAATAATACCGTAGAATTGAAAGAAAAACCAGTACATCGACATCGACAACTAGTAAACGTCGGATTCTGTGAAACATGCGAAAAAGAAAATCAGGAGAAGGAGAAGAAAACTGAGAATAATGAGAAGGAAAACGCAAATTCGAGTGAAAAAGAGAGCGAGAAGGAGAACAAAATGGAGAGTGAGAAGGAGATTAAGGAGGTGAGTGAGAAGGAGAACGTAAAGGACAGTGAGAAGGAGAACGTAAAGGAGAGTGAGAAGGATACCGAGAACGAGAACGTAAAGGATAGTGAGAATGAGATCGAGAAGGAGAACATAAAAGAGAGTGAAAAGGAGATCGAGAAGGAGAACATAAAGGAGAGTGAAAAGGAGATCGAGAAGGAGAACATAAAGGAGAGTGAGAAAGAGATTAAGGAGGTGAGTGAGAAGGAGAATGTAAAGGACAGTGAGAAGGAGAACGTAAAGGAGAGTGAGAAGGATACCGAGAACGAGAACGTAAAGGATAGTGAGAAGGAGAACATAAAAGAGAGTGAAAAGGAGATCGAGAAGGAGAACATAAAGGAGAGTGAAAAGGAGATCGAGAAGGAGAACATAAAGGAGAATGAGAAAGAGATCGAGAAGGAGAACGTAAAGGAGACCAAAAAAAAGAGTGAGAAAGATAACGAGAAGGAGAACATACAGGATAGTGAAATGGATAGTGAAAAGGAGAGCGAGAAGAGATGTGAGAAAGAGAGTAAGAAAATGAACCAGAAATCGAGTGAGAAGGAGAACGAGAAACAAAAAGAAAAAGAGAATGAAATTGAAAACGAGATGTCTGCAGGTTTTTTGTACTGTGACGAGACACTTTCATTATCTGACGCATACATTGATACTAAAATGCAAGAACAAGATCCGTATGCAGCGTCAGACGACAGCAAAGATGAAGATTACATTCCAGACACAGATATCTATAGTGAACAATCTAGTGAAACAATAATAGTAGACGATATTGAAGATACTAACAAAAAATCTATGGTATCAAGTTATTCGCAGCATTGTGAATATGAACATTGCATTGAACCAGCTATTAGCAGTTGTGAAGTATGTTTTTGTCTATTGTGTCCAGATCATTTTGACAGTCAAACAGCTTTAGCTATTTCTTGCATAAAACATCATCCATTTTCTACTGAAAAAGAGCATAATAAAGAAAATGACTGTAATATCATCAATTTTTCAATATTTTTTCCAAAAAGATCTCATTTATTAACTATTTTTTAAGTAAAAAAATAAATGATTAAATACTCATTTAAAATTATGATCTGTTATTTATTATTTCATTTAAATAATCAGTAATCAACCTGAAATTAACTAAATACCTTTAGTAAAATTTTCACTTTAGATGCATTTTGTTGTATTTTTTCAATCATGATGTAACATATACATCGCTAAATTGCCGATAAGATAGATGGTTTAGTGTTTAGCTGCATTAAAGTGTAGTAACTGCTGATAAAATAAATAGAAATTTAAACGTATGAAAGTTTTACGTATTTTCTTAGACTAAATTGCAATTAAATTACGTTAACCGCATTTTAGTTTTGCATTATACGATAAGCTAAAAATAAAAAACTTAGTAATAAAATTCTGAAAACGTTTAACGGCAATATAGATTGGGAACAAAAACAATATTTCTAGTGCCTTACAAGTTCCTAAAATTTATGCAAAACCAATCACTAGAATGCCGCTAGGGTTGTCCTAATGGCGTTATAGCTGTGGCTTTTGTTATCAATTTATGCAATGAATACTAACTGCAATCAGTTTTATAGCATTATCTCAAAATATGCTAAATATTTTGGTTTTAATTTAAAACCGTCTTATAGCCCTTAAAATTTCCTATTTTATGATATTTTAACATTTAAAATCGGTAAAATGGTTTTTGAACAGCAGTGATTTTAACTTCTCCCGCGCTTTTCTCGAATTTTGGTTTTTGGGGTTAGCGGCATTATAGTTATCGGACGGCAGCGTAGTCCTAACAAGGAACTGAAAGTTTCACCATGTTTAGTTTATAGGAGTAGCTTAAGTTAAATTGATTCGTAAAATTAACGTGAAGTGTGGATTTGATAACATTATAAAAATACATATAATATAATATATATTTTAATCACTATTAATAATATTAACATTCATTAGATAACCTTTTCTAATCTTTGTTTAAAAATACAGCTAGGATTAAACATAGCACTACAAGTTTTGGTCCAAAATAGGTACCCCAATTAATGTAATTTCATTTTCAAAAGTCACTGTCTTCATCGAGTTGTACACGATAAAATGTTCAAAGTTTTTAATTTACATATTTTTATTTGAATTAAATGATAATTATATTATATTTCTGCCACAGAGATATGTTTCATTGATCAATTTAAATGGTTAAAATTTAAACTTCTAACATTAAATACACAGAAAAAACACGTCGATAAGTCGAAATAAAAGGATATTACAGCTAGATAAAATATGTTAAAATAATAAAATTTTGCGTTATCTACTATTCACTACATTAATATATAAAACCTACAAAAATATATATAATTGATTTACATTAAATTTTAAGACTGTAGTATCTAAATATAAAATAAAACTTAACATCGTTTGGCCTGCATATCCCATTCAGGGATTTAAACGTTAAAACGACAAAGAATATGCCCGTTTTACCACTTTTATTAGGTTTCGTAAAATATAGTCTATTACTTTCTAAACAACACAGCAAGACTCCCCGGTCTGTTGCCTGCTTAATTTTTTCTGTGGGAAAAACCAATAACGCTTACCCGACCCGGAACCGATCCCGGGACCTCCCGTCCTTGTCTCTGTTAGGACGTGACACCGACGGTGTTTGTCTTTGTTTTCTAAATAGTATTTAAAAAAAACACAATAATTATACGTTATTCTTAAATTAGATATTTTATAGATTATACATAGATTCTAACATTGTTTAATCTTACACAGTTTATTTACATATAATTTTACGGGTACATAATAATTCAGATATAAAATCATTTTTAGATTTCATAGTTTTATAATACAATAGCATGTCGGCCAATATCTTAATCCATGTCCCACAGAATATGACTTTGCTTAATAATAACAAATACTTAAAAAAAACATTAAATTGTTTTTTGAAACAAATTAATGTTTTTTTTTAAAACACTAAAAAAAATATACTTGTGTTGATATTTTCTCCTAATTTTTATGCTAAGCCGACGTGACGGAATAAACGCCACATAGCCTAGCTGGAAAAATGTTCGACGCGTGCCGCTTCTATACGTAGCAATCATCGGGAGGTTTTGACTCCTCGAGCGCTCGATTGAGATATTACGTTTACCGACATGGCGGAATTATCACCAGACACTTATGTTGTTATATTTGTAAATATTATTCCAAAATATTAATGTAATTATTTCTTTGTGTATTTTTATACTTTCTATTATTAATTACGGATTTTCGCAAAGTATCATCTGAATCGTTTTATTACTTTGCTTGGTGTATTTCTTCAGTGAAGCTCAAGCTAGGGTACAGACACGACTTCTTACATTGAGGAATCTCCTCATTACATATAACTCTGCCCATTCCTTTCAATACGGCAGCTGCAGCCTTTATATATGAAAAGATGTCACATCGTTCATAACGTAGAAGACAATTAAAAAAAATATCCTTTAAAATGTAAGCATCCTTAAACAACAGATGTCCTATACTTATGCAATATTTTTTTATTGTCTTCTGCTCTATGAGAGGTGATAGATTATCTTATAGATAGTCTGCGGTAGTATAAGGAAGTTAATGTTTGCTTTTTCAAAAAACTCCCTCATTCTACTCCAGGATCTGCACGAACTCTATAACGGACATACAAATAGGATTCTGATGCTCTGAATCACCATTTAAGAAACATCCAAAATTAATGCCTTCTCCAAGGGCGACCCAATTTCAGCAAACATCTTCGGCGATATTTGTAACTTCACCATGATTGCTGTTATAAAAGCTGGTTATACATTTAAAAACCGACAAGCCAACAGTATTACTATATGCTAATACCACTTTGGTTTGTCGGATCGCGTTCCAGATTTAATACCCAACGACTTTTCAAAACTGAGGTACATATCCACAGGTAGCACGTGCCGAAAAAAAGTTGTAAAAATAATGGTTTAGACCAGTTTTGAACAACTAGAAAATTATTTGGTAAGACTACTGGAAATGACCTAAACCTGCAAGCATTCACTCGCAATAAGTGCTCTAATAACGATACCTACTAGCACATGAATAAAAAAAGGAACAGAATTAAAGCTACGATTTCCCCGCTTACTGAGCTGGTTCAAATCGGTTTTGTACCCGCGCGGGCGCCGCTGTGGCCGCTTTTCGTACCCTTGACACCACCGGATTGCACCACTGGTAGTGTACTGCAAACGCGCGTCTTGTCACTCCCTAGTTACGCACACATAGCTGTGCGTGTAGTAGTGAAGCTTTCCTTCTGTACCGTTCTTTATTCATGTGGTACTAGGCTCGTGGGTTTGCTGGCGTGCCAGTAACAATCCTACCAATGAATAAAAGTATTTACAGACAACAAATAGGATTATGTGTTGCGGTCTTACGTATAGTCGCCTGCAATAAGAAGTATGCACATTGTAATTTTCAAAAGTGTGGCAAAGAGTCTTGTTTTTCTCTATGTATTCAGAAATATCTTAAAATCAAAGTGTAATTTGAATATTTTTACTCGTGTTAATGTTAACTTCGATTATAAATAACTTAGCGACATCACAATATTTTGAAAATTACGAAGTGTATAGGTACTTCTTATTGCAGAAGACTGTACTTGATTACATTAAATCAGAAATCTAAGAAGTACCTATAACATCTACAATGGTATTCTAACACGTCTTTCGGAACCCTGGACTGCATTAGAATGTAAGAGTAAGCGGGCATTTAATTTGATGATAATCCAACGTTTTGTCCTTTACTAACTTTCATAGTAGGGCGTGCAGATGAAAACCTATAGTTGCAGCTGCAGACGATTCAGGGTACAACTGGTTCACGCCGATTCCTCTTCTAACAGAGAGCCGGCGTCAGCCAACACCTAGGCACACAATTTTTTTTTATTATCATAAAACTATGGGTTTGGTTTTGATTGTCTGATAGAATATTGCGAGATCAAAAATCTTGAAGCAAAAAACAATTATGGCCATGTTTAGTAGGCCTACAATAGAATTTGCCCCTCCTATATCTTCCAGTGGGCGTCGTAAGAGGCGACTAAAGAAAAAATACTGGGAATAGAGCCTTAATCCTTTGTTACAGCGTGGCATAGATCTTGGAAGTTATTTTTTGAATTTATTGTGACGGACCAAGCTCGAGGCCCACCTGATGTTAAGCGGACTAGCTTTTGAGTAGAACATATCATCACCATAGTGACGACTTGCACTGCACCCGTCACCTTGGGACATAGTTGTTAAGTCTCATGTGCCTGTAATTTCACTGGCTCTCAAGGACTGCTGCCGGAACACACCGTTAGGTGCTTGGCGACAGATTTTGTACTTGAGGGTGGTAGCTAGCCAGGCGGGCAATCGCAAAATGCCCTTCCACAATGCAAAAATGTTTAATTATGGACCATAGTAGATGTGATGAATAGGACCAAAAAAGGACCAAAGGTCTATACAGCGCTGATTCTACTGATGAATATAATCAGAAGTCCTATATAAGGTATAAGGCTAGAAGGTTTACCCTACTAATCTTATACTGTCATGAAAGAGTTCAGAGTCAGCATACGCAGCACTGATTTTCAGGCGACACTACCTGATATCACTTTCCAAAGGAAGCAATGATGGCCGAGCGTTAATGCTATGGACTGCCATGCCGCAGGTCTATGGTTCGATCCCCACCGCGCCGGCTTGGGCCTCACCGCATGGTGGAAGGGCATTTTGCCAATGCTCGTCTGGCTAGCTACCAGTCTCAAGTAGAATATCTGTCGCCAAGCGTGTAACAGTGTATTCCGGCAGCAGTCTCACATGAAACTTAATAACTCTACGTCTCAGTGTGACGGGCGCAGTGCAACTTGTCATTAGTGACGAAATACATCTGTTATGGGCAGAGGTTCCTCTACTTAACATCAGGTGGACCTCGCGAGTGTTCCGCCACAGTAACATAAAAAGGCGGATGGTGATCAAAATGTAGCCTATTGGAAGTAAAGATGCCGTGAGTAAGGATCTCCTCACCTACATCCTCCTTGGCGGAGACTCGGCGACGCTCGGGGTGAGAGAGAGACGGCGGATGTTGGGCTTGTCGTACTCCTCCATGGACATGGCGCGGGACATGCGCCGCTCCACGCCGGGCGGGGGGAGTGACGTCAGCTGCCCCTGTCCTTGGCAGAACAGCAGGAGAGACTGGGCTACTTTGGCCGGCTGGAAAACATGCAACATATAGCTATAATTTTTTAAAGTTTGCTTATAACCAATGATAAAACGGAACTTTTTAGGATCAATCTGATTCCCTCTCCTCTGAGTCCCGATTATTACCCACCGTTCATCTCCTGAGACCACTTGGGTGAACGACAAGTTTTTTACAACGGCTCAACCTTGTTCACGTGGGTGTTATTTGGGAACAATTAAAATTCCACCATAGACAAACGTTTACATCATGAGTTTACGTCATGAGTTGGATGGGTGACCGCTAGTGACATTACTACTGAGCGCTTCCGTGCTTCGGAGGGCACGTTAAGCCGTCGGTCCCGGTTGTTGTCTTAGGATGGCAGTTGTTATAGCATGGTGGTAGGGCATTTTGCGAATGCCCGTCTGGCTAGCTACCATCCTCAAGTAGAAAATCTGTCACCAAGCACCTAACGGTGTGTTCCGGCAGCTGTCCTTGAGAGCCGGTACTTCTAGGTTAGCCTGAACAACATCTTCGACCACATCATCACTTACCATCATCATTATCAATTCATCGCTGATTATCTTCGCGATCGCCAGCAGTTAGTTCGGCTCGGTCTGTACGATTCTCGACCCTATCACACGCGTTCCGGAGTAAGTCAAGGGTCGATACTTGGTCCTTTGCTTTTTAATCTAATGATCAATGACCTTCCCACAGTCGTCAAACATGCAAAATGTCTACTTTATGCCGACGACTTAAAACTATATTTTGAAATAAAATCAATAGAAGATTGCACAAAACTTCAAAAAGATATAGATAGGATATATAAATGGAGCTTAGATAATAAAATGGAGTTCAACTCTTCTAAATGCTTTCAAACAACTTATGGCCGAATGAGACATCCAATTGAATTTAGCTACAAACTTTGATAAAACTGTGATATCATATACTAAGTGTGTTAAAGACCTGGGCGTCTCGTTCGATCGCGAACTTACTTTTAACGAACATATTGTCACAGTAGCTAAAGAATCATTTCAACGACTAGGTTTCGTGCTACGGAACTCGCGAGAATTCCAGAGCATAGAAGTTATAAAATTGATTTACAGTGCTTTGGTACGAAGTAAGCTTGAGGCTAGTGCCTGTGTATGGCATCCACACGAAGATAAATACACCCTTATGTTGGAGAAGGTTCAGAAAGCCTTTCTCAGATATATATACAGACGTATGTATGGGTATTACCCATACATGTATCCTACTGAATTTCTGCTGGGTTCCTTAGGATACAATTCTTTAAAAGTTAGAAGATCCCATGACCAATTAGGGGTCATGTGTAAAATCCTGCATGGCAAAATTGAGGCACCGGATCTACATGAGCAGCTATGTCGCTTTTGTGTACCCGACAACTATCTTCGGAGCAGGAAACATAGATTGTTTGCTGTTCCGGAGCATAGAACAGTTGCTCACCAGACATCTCCTATACCACGATCCCTTGCCGCCCTCAATGATCTCCTTGATGCCAAACCAGACTGTGATTTGTTAGCAGATGAATGGAGGGACATAATGGCGGAATGCTTGAGTTATTGTGAGGGGGTCAAGCCACATTACCAAAATCGAAATATCAAATATTGACATTTGCTTTTATCATGTTTCTAAAGTATTTTATTCATAAATTTGTAATTATAGTTATTATTGTTTTTTAATATGTATTCCTTTTTTGACATTATTTTATATTGACATTATTTGCATGTGACATTTTGGTGCATTTGACATTTAAAGTAGGTAAGTAATTAAGCATAGTACTTGATAATTATTTAAAAAATGTGTAATGTTTATTTTAATAATTTAAATCATAATCTGGTATTTTGTTATATTTTAATGTAAGTAATTTTTGTAATATGTAATAACATCTATGGTTATATTTCTATTATGTTATGTTATGTGTCATTAGTGTAATTCGCCTATAAGCGGTACTAATTGAATAAATAAATAAAAAATAAAAATAAAAAAAATAAATAAAAATAAAAAATAATAAAATCAGGTGAGATAGTGGTCAAAGGCAAACCTATCAGGCATAAAAAAAAATAATAAAAAAAAACAAGTGGTTGAAAATAAGTGGCTGACAAAGAGACGTAGATCCACAAAACGTTTTTTCAGGAATTAATCGAATAAGTAATGTAGCCGAATCATGGCACAGTTAATTTTTTTTTTGTTTTTTATGCCTGATAGGTTAGCCTTTGACCACTATCTCACCTGATGGTAAGTGATGATGTGGTCGAAGATGTTGTTCAGGCTAACCTAGAAGTAAAGTACGCCTAATCTAGAAGTAAGTAAAGTACCTAAATAAACCCTTAAATTTGTGGAAATGTAGTCAAATTTGGTCAATTATACACTATTTCAATGCGATATTTCAGTGGTGTGCGCAATTCAAATATTAAGAAATGTGATTCAGTTTCTTTATAATTCTCAAGTTTCTGGTTTTAAACGGTGCGTTTACCTCTAAACTGTAGAAATAATCAAAATATTGAAAAAATGTTTTGTAATTCAATCTCCAGTCCACACAATTTTAGTCTTAAATTACCTGTGGACCCACTCGTAAATAATGATCTTAAAAGCCAGTAGAAATACAGTCAAAAATATCCCATAAACCCACTAGACGGACATGGCGATGGAAACACGGCAGTGAATTCTTTCGTTACTTCTAAAACAAATATTCTATTCATTAACAACAGGATATACCCATCCACATCTTTATAATTGATCCACAAATTTAACTAGCAGGATATCGTTGCCTTGCTGCGTAAATTTCTTACTAATTAAAACTTCAATTATGCTTCGTTAAAAGCAACCTGCGCATAGTTAATAATCGGCACACATGCTATCGGACATCGCATATTGATGGATCATTACAAAAAATATTGTAAACAACAGTAACTACTTATATACTACTTACTTATACTACTGTGCGAATGTGCGAATGATTGACAGAGCGTAACGACTGCAACAGATATTTCTGTAACCTTCATTCCGTACATTCCGTTCCATATTATTAGTGATTCCATCATAAAATTCAATCATCCGGAAACTATCGAGTAGGAATATCTGATTAAAACTCAAGTCATCATTTAAATATTTAATAAGTATAAATTATTTATATTACAAGTAGAACATTGATACATGCATAGCAATGTCACTTATTTTTTCGAAAGTCCTAAACACTGTTGGTATTCCTCATCACTTAATTTCACCAGTTTGAGGGATTCCTCCCAAACCTTTAACCCTAATTTGTCGTCATAAGTTATTTCAGAAGCTCGGGATAGTTCACAGTTTTTAAAGTATTCCCCATTGATCTTTCCAGCTTTATTGCTCGTCGCCACGTACAAGGCTGTTTGTGCACCTTCATAAGGATGCTTGAAAAGTATTCCAAATATAAAAGTGACAAAACTGCCAAAATAATTTCCGGTACTTTTAAAGATTTTTGTTCCAACCGCTCCAGGATCTACGGCGTTTATGACCACATTGGAATGTTTCAATTTCTTCGCCAACTGCCGAGTGAAAATCACTAAACATAATTTACTATTCCCATATAGTTGATACTTATACCAATAACCGGTTTTATTCATATTTTCGAGGTCGATTCTTCCGATTTTGTGCATTATCGATGATGTCATGACTATCCTGCTTCGTTCCGAAAGTTCTCCTGTCTTCCTGAGAAGCGGTAGAAGTAATAGTGTCAGCAAAACTGTTCCAAAATAATTTACTTGCATTATAAAGTTCATGCCGTCTGAGGTTTGAAAGTCACCGGCTGTGCCGATACCGGCGTTGTTAACAAGAATGTCCAGCCTGTCTTCCGTCTTAAGAATATCAGCTGCAAACTGGCGCACAGACTTCAAAGAAGCCAAGTCTAAAAGCTTGAAGATAACTTTGTCGCTACCGGAACTTTTCTCAATGAGTTTCTTTCCGTGTTGCCCTTCATCTTCGAAAGGGCACGCCACGATGACCTTTGCTCCCCTGTGTGCAAAATCAGCGGCAATTTCCAAACCCATCCCCGTGGTCCCTCCAGTCACTATCACAGTTTTACCATCATACCTCTTCTTTGATTTGCATAATTGATTTGTATTTTTCTGATACAACCCGACAAGCATGCCGCCAATGATGATAATCTCTAATATTAATAGAAACACCGACATCTTAATGGTTTCCTCTTATACTTTTTAAATCATTGTATTCAACTCCACAAAGTAATGTTTACATTGGGTAATAATATGTCACTATTTATCTCCGTTCCACGTGCTCTCGGATTGTGTAAGAGAGCCAATAAACGCGTCGGTTTCTGCGCACGTCAGTCGCACTTTTACTTTTGATGTGCAACGGTAGACGGTGATTGCATTCGGCCGGTTCTGTGGAGGACTGGAGGGGCAGTAGCCCTACTAAGTTCTCATCTGTAAAGGTTGCTAAGCCGATCATTATGTATGAGTGCCGGTTGGTAATACCGTAATTACGTGTTGCGATAAAGCGCTAAATATGCGGTTAAGATGGCGACAGTATATGTTCTTTTTACAGTTGCAAAATACCACGATATACAGAAGGTTCAACAAAAAGGAAATGAATGTAACAAGCGACAAAAAAATATTAGTTTAACATAGGCATAGTTTCACATTAAGTATTCCAAGTATTCTTCAACTCTTCAGGAACCCAATTCGACGATTCGATAGTAGCATAGCAACAGCAACGTAACTATAAATTAGATGTAATTAAATGTTAATATAATATGGTTTATACATTAATTTATACACACAAAATACTTTTAATATTGTTATGTTTGCAATAATATGCTGCTCTGTATCAAGTATCTTTCTTTTTGCTTACCTTCAGTGAAAAGCTCTCGATTAATTTCGTCGTGAAAACGTTCACGACGTCTTGGCATAGAATACAGGGTGTTTTGTAACACACAGACGTAAAGGCATTTCAAGGTAACTCATCATAAAATATATTGGCAAAAATAATATTGCTCCACTTCCCGAATTGTAAAAAGGCTGTCGAGTGATTATATATTTAAGACAATTTAATACAACTGCAAAATTAATTCAGCGAAACATTCTGAAAGGTTTCCAGCTAACTGAAGATTTTCGAAAACCCTTTTTCATGAGATATTCAGTATCTACCGAGTCATTTACAAAACGCTATCTCCAATCTATCGACACTCTCTGTCAAACTCTATAATCAAACACTATTTCTGTGAAACAAATGATCTTGTTAAGTTTTATGGCAGCTACCCATCTGATTTTTCCGAATGAAATAGGTTTGCTCATCAGTTAATTACAATTCTTGGCAGTATTTACGTGGACAAACATTTTCAATTCTTATTAACTAAATATGCCGACTAGCAGTCACGGTGTTTGGTCGTAATCTCCGACCATTGCTAGCCGGTATATTGAGTTAATAATTATGTCAACTCACGTTAGTTTTTATGAAAATATTTTCAATTCTTAATTAGAGAAAGAATAAATTTGCTTCTCGTCTCACTAATAAGCATTTGAGAGCCATTCTAAGAATATCAATTAATGGCAGCATTGATTGCTTAGTGGCATTGGCTATGGACTGCCGCGCAGCATGTCTATGGTTCGAATCCCGCCGCAGGCTTGAGCTTCACCGCATGGTGGAAGGGCATTTTGCGAAAGCCCGCCTGGCTAGCGACAACCCTCAAGGAGAAAATCTGTCGCCAAGCAATTCGTGGTTAGTTCGCTTAACATCAGGTAGGCCTCGTGCTTGTTCCGTCACAATAACATTAAAAAAAAATATATAGGCACCTAAATACAGCCTCAAAACTTTACACTGATTTGTATAGGTATCTAGGGTATAAGAAGGAAGTCAAATAGGAAGGAAAGTCTCTGTAAAATTTACAGCTTACTCAATTATTCCTTGTGATATCATATCAAGGTCGGTTGGATTGGACGGCACTAGGAGCTTTTTCCTACTTGTTATATTGGTAGAGTAAACAGTAGAACAGCTGGTAACTAACCCATCGTATGGCACTTCAGTTCTGAAAACTAGGCTGATGACATAACCAATTTTGTAGGTATAGGTAAACAGATTCGAAGCTATTTATTTAAAATGGTTAAATATTGATATTACAAAAAAATCTTTTAAAAGTTAATTTATATGAATGATTGAATTCGTAGACGCTATTGTGTGAAAAGTATAGTACATACTACAGATCTGTTCACTTATGAAGGTGCGCCTCTCCACTGTCAATAATGAATGCATATACGCGCATTAATTACTATTCTAGTATACTAACTAGGCGTATCCACGCCTGGTTAGTATATTACGACTGGATTGGGGCGTAAATGCTAATGTACATACAATGAAACAATAATATGTACAATATGTTCGCTTGGGAAGGCAGTCGTAGATGCAACTACACGAAAGAAATGGAGGGGCACGCCTTCGTGAGTGGAAAAGTCTGTAGAGAGTGAGAGAGAGATATATACACTGACCGTCTCAGCGAGCACGTCCCCGGCGCGCTCCACCTTGAGCATGGTGACCTTGTCCTTGTTATGTGAGCAGTAGAGCACAGTACAGTACAGTATGAGAGTGAGAGAGGAGACTGACCGTCTCTGCGAGCACGTCCCCGGCGCGCTCCACCTTGAGCATGGTGACCTTGTCCTTGTTATGTGAGCAGTAGAGCACAGTACAGTACAGTATGAGAGTGAGAGATGAGACTGACCGTCTCTGCGAGCACGTCCCCGGCGCGCTCCACCTTGAGCATGGTGACCTTGTCCTTGTTATGTGAGCAGTAGAGCACAGTACAGTACAGTATGAGAGTGAGAGAGGAGACTGACCGTCTCTGCGAGCACGTCCCCGGCGCGCTCCACCTTGAGCATGGTGACCTTGTCCTTGTTATGTGAGCAGTAGAGCACAGTACAGTACAGTATGAGAGTGAGAGAGGAGACTGACCGTCTCTGCGAGCACGTCCCCGGCGCGCTCCACCTTGAGCATGGTGACCTTGTCCTTGTTATGTGAGCAGTAGAGCACAGTACAGTACAGTATGAGAGTGAGAGAGGAGACTGACCGTCTCTGCGAGCACGTCCCCGGCGCGCTCCACCTTGAGCATGGTGACCTTGTCCTTGTTATGTGAGCAGTAGAGCACAGTACAGTACAGTATGAGAGTGAGAGATGAGACTGACCGTCTCTGCGAGCACGTCCCCGGCGCGCTCCACCTTGAGCATGGTGACCTTGTCCTTGTTATGTGAGCAGTAGAGCACAGTACAGTACAGTATGAGAGTGAGAGATGAGACTGACCGTCTCTGCGAGCACGTCCCCGGCGCGCTCCACCTTGAGCATTGTGACCTTGTCCTTGTTATGTGAGCAGTAGAGCACAGTACAGTACAGTATGAGAGTGAGAGATGAGACTGACCGTCTCTGCGAGCACGTCCCCGGCGCGCTCCACCTTGAGCATGGTGACCTTGTCCTTGTTATGTGAGCAGTAGAGCACAGTACAGTACAGTATGAGAGTGAGAGATGAGACTGACCGTCTCTGCGAGCACGTCCCCGGCGCGCTCCACCTTGAGCATGGTGACCTTGTCCTTGTTATGTGAGCAGTAGAGCACAGTACAGTACAGTATGAGAGTGAGAGATGAGACTGACCGTCTCTGCGAGCACGTCCCCGGCGCGCTCCACCTTGAGCATGGTGACCTTGTCCTTGTTATGTGAGCAGTAGAGCACAGTACAGTACAGTATGAGAGTGAGAGATGAGACTGACCGTCTCTGCGAGCACGTCCCCGGCGCGCTCCACCTTGAGCATGGTGACCTTGTCCTTGTTATGTGAGCAGTAGAGCACAGTACAGTACAGTATGAGAGTGAGAGATGAGACTGACCGTCTCTGCGAGCACGTCCCCGGCGCGCTCCACCTTGAGCATTGTGACCTTGTCCTTGTTATGTGAGCAGTAGAGCACAGTACAGTACAGTATGAGAGTGAGAGATGAGACTGACCGTCTCTGCGAGCACGTCCCCGGCGCGCTCCACCTTGAGCATGGTGACCTTGTCCTTGTTATGTGAGCAGTAGAGCACAGTACAGTACAGTATGAGAGTGAGAGAGGAGACTGACCGTCTCTGCGAGCACGTCCCCGGCGCGCTCCACCTTGAGCATGGTGACCTTGTCCTTGTTATGTGAGCAGTAGAGCACAGTACAGTACAGTATGAGAGTGAGAGAGGAGACTGACCGTCTCTGCGAGCACGTCCCCGGCGCGCTCCACCTTGAGCATGGTGACCTTGTCCTTGTTATGTGAGCAGTAGAGCACAGTACAGTACAGTATGAGAGTGAGAGATGAGACTGACCGTCTCTGCGAGCACGTCCCCGGCGCGCTCCACCTTGAGCATTGTGACCTTGTCCTTGTTATGTGAGCAGTAGAGCACAGTACAGTACAGTATGAGAGTGAGAGATGAGACTGACCGTCTCTGCGAGCACGTCCCCGGCGCGCTCCACCTTGAGCATGGTGACCTTGTCCTTGTTATGTGAGCAGTAGAGCACAGTACAGTACAGTATGAGAGTGAGAGAGGAGACTGACCGTCTCTGCGAGCACGTCCCCGGCGCGCTCCACCTTGAGCATGGTGACCTTGTCCTTGTTATGTGAGCAGTAGAGCACAGTACAGTACAGTATGAGAGTGAGAGAGGAGACTGACCGTCTCTGCGAGCACGTCCCCGGCGCGCTCCACCTTGAGCATGGTGACCTTGTCCTTGTCGAGGTCGCGGTAGAGACGCTCCACGACGTTCACGTACGGCGACAACATGCCCGTGATCAGCAGCAGGTCGGGCTGGCAGCCGCGCAGCACCAGGTCCTTGCGGCTAATGAACAAAGGATTTCATTCGATAAACCTATCATACAACTACTAATCTAAAGTATAACATAGAAATGCTTTGATCTGTCTTCTTCAGTTCAATATCAATACGATGATGTAACATTGCGGGTAGGCCGAAGTTTTTTCCAAAATTAGACGAATAAAAGTAATACTTTTTGTATGTTTTTTTTTTACACAATAATCTTTAACACGGATTTGTTATGAACATCAAGTCTGTTCATTGTAGTAACAGTGTTTAATTTTTTGTGATATTTTTTAACAAACATTTTGTTTTCGCACCTTCAATACGAAAAGTTTGTTGGAAAAGATAATGGTAAATCAATGACCGAATTTCTTTCTGCTAGGAAAATGCTTAATGCAAATATATTACCTCTCTTTCTTCTTTTCTTTAAGGTTATTTCTTCTCTTTTAAGGTTCTGTATCCAAAGGGCAGCCCTATTAATCCACTCTACTGTCTGTCTGTCCGTCCGTAGTATTTTGACATTTTAATATAAAATATCATATGTGATCAAAATATAATAAAATATCGTATATATACCTCCATATTTATTTACGTCTTTAAAGACGACTATAAGACGAATAATAGGGAATTTGATACTGAAAACGCAAATTTATTGTACCTAGTTTTGAAGTTGTGTCATAATCAAAGTATTTTATCGTTTGCTGTTTGTTGGAATGGCACTTGGCCCGTTTTTTAAACGGTTGAAAAAGATTAAACACCACTAAACCGTAAAATAATAAATAATAATAGTCTTCCAATCTCGATAAGAATGTTTAGGTTTGAAATGTATTTGAATATTTAATCAATATTATATACTTATTAAACAGGATAGATTAGTATTTTTGTGTTATTGTATGGAACGCAAACTTACAAAACGACTGGACCTATTTGGATGAAATTTGGTATGGAAATAGTTTGAAACCCGGGGAAGGGCATATAATAGTTTTGATCCAACTGCGTAAAAAGAGGTTGAAAAAAAAACGCGTGGGCGGAGCCGCGTTGAAAAGGTATTTTGATACATATTTGAATTAAAAATACTGGACTAAAATAGTTATGGATGGTACTGCAACTATCGTAGTCAGATGTGTCTCTAACCATCACGCCTAATACTGTTTTTCATGTTAAAAAAATACTTACTTGATGAATGCCCGTACATATTGCTTGATATTGTGTGTGTTGAGGTTTCCGCGGAGCCGTGAGCGATAGTCGGCCAACATGCGGTCTCGTTCGCCAACCTCACAAGAATCCGAAGAAATTTGCTGAAATATATATAAAAAGTGGTTCGAGAAAAAGTAGTCAACTAAAATAAGCTTAGTTGACCAATGGTCAATTTCTTCAATCTATGGTTTAACAATAGGCGGATTACTTCATACTATAGGTATACCATTAAATATGATATACTTTTGCTATCATAGAGCGCCAAATAATGACGGTTTTTAAATTCGGTGGATTTATATCGTGGAAAAAATCCAGCGAATTCAAAAACGGACACTGTTTGCCTAGTTTTTAAATCTTGAATTAAACCGTGTCCTTTACTACAGTTGTCTACCTGATATCATCAGATTTCATTACAGTCAATATTATAGTAAATTTGAAATACTACATATCACAAAGGCCCGTCATATTTTGTTGGATACAAATATTGGAGTTATCTTTTATATTTAGTAATACCATAGATTGATGAAAATCACCCTATAGTTAACTTGATTAACTAATGCTAACTTGGTTTACTAAAGTTGGTGAACTAAAGTTTAACTTGGTTAACTACAGGTTACTTGGTCCACAAAAGTTAACGGACATGCATGACGAAACTAATAATTACTCGGTATAAAACTACTAGTAGTAGTATATGAGCTACTAACTATAAAAATAATAGATACCTAGATACAGCTTCTCATTTAAACTCATATTATAAGATCATACGAAGATGAGCAGTTAATGATTTTATATTCTCGAAAAAAGTTAAAGCAAAGAAATTTACAATAAAAATAATTACATAGATGTTATACAGTAGGCATAGTAGGGAACAAGAGACAATTCGTATCAATCAAGCCAAGCAATTTTAAGGTTACCAAACCATATTTTAATGAACACACAATAGCATAATTAAGTTATATTCAATTTAGATACAAATAATATACGATACATTCTGGCTTAAACGATTAATAACAATAACTAGAACGGTTGATTATGTAATAGCACTAAAAGCAAAAGAACTAAAACTACAGATATGTTAGTAAATGTTAGTTACGGAAGATAATGCCACTAAAAGCAGATGAAGGGAAATTATAGAAATTTCCAAACGAGTTTCTCGTATGACACCCGTTTCAGACACATATACATCGTGTCCCAAAATTCAACGATAAGCCGGCATCGGAGCATGGACCTACTCATGACTCCTCGGAAAAAAAAAAATATAACTGTTTTTTTTTATTAATTACAGAGACTTTTATAAATTTCATCGATATTCGATACCCATTATGCTATTTTCAACTACCATGACCACAATTTTTGACATATTTTTGATATTTTTTGTGCATTAGCAACCTAAGAAGGACGGCTATCTACCACAATCCTTTAAAATTACAGAAAGTCTGTAGTTATTTTACAAAAATCAGTAAAAAAAAATTTTTTTTCTTATAATTTTCATAGATTTTAACATTCTATGCACTTTCTATAGTCTGGGTTAAAAAAAAAGTATGGACACTACCATGGCAAGTTTTATTAAAAGTTGGCGCAACTTTATAAAAGGCTCTGTAATTAAAAAAAAAAAGAGTTATAATTTTTTTTTTTTTTTTTCCCGAGTAGTCATGAGTAGGTCCATGCACCGATGCCGGCTTATCGTTGAATTTTGGGACACGGTGTATACTCGTATATCAACCGTCGGTAGATTTGGGTGATCTAGACAAAGTTATATATAATGAGCTGAATTAAACGGATTTAACCTTTTTCATTTAAGTACTTTTATCCAATTCAGTGATTCAAGTTTTTTCTTGTTTTTCATGGTACTTACGAATCCATTGGTCTAGTTGGCATTCGGTTTGAATGAATAAGTCAGAATGGCAATTCAAAGGTACTATTATTTTAAACATGGAGCTGGAATTTTGGGGTAGTTTGGTGGGTGGCATGCGACATAATGTGCTTCTGTCATCTGTACTGTAATCTTCAAAATTTAGGATTATTCATATAGAGCCACCACATGTCTACGCTTGTTATAGTTAGTAGTGTTCTCCACAGTATTAGGTACTATAACGTTTACAAGCCCCATGTAAGAACAGTAGCCGTGACATTTCACTTGCTATTCTATATGTGTTGTTTTTTTGTCATGGAACAAGAGTATCATAAGATAAGTAAAGAAAGTAAGTAAAGATATACTTACTTAAATTATTCTTTTAAAGAGCTTTACTCACTTTGGACGACCAGAAATGTGTGTTTGGAAAATGGATCTAATAGAGGTGTCGAGAAAACTCGTCGATGTATACCTTTTGGAGACAGCCCACCAGCTGAACATTAGTGTGATTAGTAACAAAATACAGAAAAAGAGTACCTGATAGCGATAATCAATTTGCTCTCGTTCTGAACTCACGTGTCCGAACTTATGGTAGATAAGGAAGTCCTCTTCAGACTGGGAGATGTCAGCGCCCCTCCATCTGGAGAACCTGCTCCTGAAGGCATCGGCGACGGAGGAAGTGGATCCGGTGCAGTTGACCAGGATGAGGCCAAGTAATCTTCTAGGGTGGGCGAGGCCACACCGAGCTAGGACGTTAGCTCCAGCGCCTTCTCCGAGGCCGACAGCATAACGAACGTGGAGGAAATCTAATACTGTGATGAGGTCCTCGCCTAGGGTTTGGAGTGAAGGGAATTGGTAGCTGTGAAAAGAACGTATGAATATTGTTATGCTTGTATATAGACCTAGGCTGTTTAGTATATGTGTAATAAGAATAGGATACTCGAATTATATTGTAGACATAATATAGACAAAAAATAAGAGTTATAAACCAAGAAGTATCTAGATGAAGTTAGTAGGTTTAAGCATCGAAATCCAGTATATTGATATTTATTTGTACATTCACTTTATTTGTATATTTTAAAACAAGATTGAAACATCAAAGTCAGTCAGAACTATAATTTGGTATATATCGTAAAAAAAAAGATTAATCCAAAAACTAAATTAGTAGAAATACTAACGAGTCTGGCAAGTCCGGCGAGTTCTCCTCGTGTCCCGGCACGTCCACGTGTATGAAGCACGAGCGCTCCTTGATCTCTGTCATCGCTGGGCTGTTCACGAAGTCAACCATTGCAGAGTCTGGAAAGAAAAGGTAGCACATGATGTTATGTGTCTTTACAGGGAGTACCGATTTCATAAATTCGAAAGCTGGTGCTTGTCATGTAGTCCCATATAAATTTGAGTTAGATCAGACGAATATTTGAATTATTCCTAATAATGTGTATTTTATGTTTGAAATCGTTTTTATTTCATTAAACTTTTAATTTTTAATACCTTTATCGAATGTCGAAAGAAACTTGTTCGCTGAACAGCTTAAATATTTTGGTATTAACAAGTGATGGAGAGAAGTTTTATTCATCTCTATTATAAAGTATTGTTTGGGATTTTTGAAATATAATCGCATACAATAATGAAGAGAAGCGACGTTCATTCGTATTATTTAATTTGTTGTTTTTTTGGTACTTACGATTGGTTCCAAGGTCGTGGACAGTCAAGAAGACGCATCGCTTGTCTTGTTGGCTTAGATCTCCCTGAAACCACAAATTTTATAATTATTATCTTTATATAATTATCCATAACCAAACTCCATAGAACTCGGTAGAGTCAACACCAAGTCCAGACTTTACCACCCACGAACACCTGCTCTCCATATTTTTTTAGTATAATTGCAACTACTACTGGCCTACCCAAGCGATCATATTTTACATTTTATCGTTTTACTCTACGAATAAATTAGTAAAGAAATGTAAGTCAAGATCAAAAACGGCATAACGCAAAACTCACCGCGGCGGGCGTGGTTTGAAAAGTATACCGTGCGGCGCAACAACGTAATTTGACGCTACCAACGAATGCAATCATTTCTAAGCGCCCAATTCATTTGCCAAATGCATTTGGAAGATTGTGCGTGTTTTGTTAATTGTGAACATGATGAGTCCGAAATGAAGCTGAACAGATGAAGCGGTAACTGTGAGAGAGTTACACTTCTTTGCATATTTTTTCGTAGGATTTACTATTATGTGCTCGTACCATTAGCGTTTACACCCACACTAAGACGTTGTGTACAAACGAGGCCTACCCACACAAATTCACATCAATAATTTACTGCAGAAGGGCGCGCCTTTGTGAGAGAACAGGTCTGTACCTACGTTCCGAAACACACAAAAAATAATCACACAAATACACGATCAGGTCCTTGCATTATAATTTCGAAAAACTGTATATAGCTGTCAAAATAAAGAGCACGTTTTTAACCAGTAACGAGCAGCTAGACTTTACCAAAATTAAAGAACTATGTAGAATATTCCTACTTATTTTATACACTTCTTTTTGTACTACCAAAAAATAATGACAAAAATACATGAATAAGTCCTTGAATAATAATAACAAATACTTTAAAAGTATTTTAAGAAAACATCAAATTAATTATTTAATAAAACACTTAAAATCTTTATTATTTTATCTAGTGACAATTCCGCCTAATTTCCTGTTAAGCCGACGTGACGTCACAAACGCCACGCAGCCAAACCGGAAGAGTATTCGACGCGTTTCGCTTCTAAACGAAGCATCCTCAGGAGGTCTTGACACAACGAGCGCACGATCGAAACTGTGCAGGTTTTCGATTGTGCGCTCGTTTTAACATTTAAAAATATTTGTTATTATTCATATTATTAATTTAATAAAAAAATATTAAAAATTTAAAAATATTTGTTATTATTCATATTATTAATTTAATAATAACAAATATTTTTAAATTTTAAAGCGAGCGCACGATCGAGAACCTGCACAGTCTCGATCGTGCGCTCGTAGTGTCAAGACCTCCTGAGGATTTCAGCTAAATAACGCCTGAATCTATTCATTATAATAAGTCCTTGCATTATAATTTCGAAAAACTGTAGATAGCTGTCAAAATAATAGAGCAAGTTTCTAACCTGTAACGAGCAGCTAGACTTTAACAAAATTAAAGAACTTTGTAGAACACTCCTACTTAGTTTATGCACTTCTTTTTGTACTACCAAAAAATTATAGCGAAAAAACTGTAAGTAGGTAGCTTACAGAAGAACTGAGCACGTTTATAACCTGTAACGAGTACGTAGCCTGTCAACTGTACCAAAAATAAAGAACTATGTAGAGCATTCCTACTTACTATACGCACTACCTTTTGTACTACCTAGTGACACAATTACTTATACAACATAAACAAGCTCTAGTTTCTACAGAAAATGCTTGTATTATAACTTATAGCGATGTAGAGCAAATAGCGAAGTCTCGGAAACTTATCTAAAACAATACTGCTTTGTTGTCATGCTATGACTGCTGTGAGCATCATGACCGAGCAATCGATATATAGGTACCTACCATGCATATCGACTTGCGTTTCTTGGTTTCCTATAAATAAAGGATTAAATTTTATTATATTAACATACACTGAAACCTCACTTCGCGCAATCGTGATTCCTAGAAGAAGGACTTCAAAACAGTCTGAATCTGGTCGGAATCTTTCCGGTAAATATAACGCGGGTCCTAGCCGGTTCCAAATAAGTTAAACTGAAAACTAACTCTTCTTAAATCCACCGGTGCATCTGAATATATTTTTTCCTAAGGAATAAAACGTCCCCCACCAGGTTGTGTGGCTCCGGCCACATCCGGGTTCCCGTCCACTTTCATGAATCCAAGAACTATTAAGTAATTGTGTATACAAATCTACATTTGTAAAGATGTGGCACACTAATATTATGTTTATACTTTGATACCTTCCAAGAAAAGAAAAAATATCTTTGGCTGCACAGGTGGACCCTGGCGGTTGATCTAAGCGGCTGGATGGGCAGAAACGGCTAAAGCAATTCGTTCTGGATTAACAACATATGTGTTACTTTTCATCATCACCTTTCAAACTTGTCTAGGAGGTGACACAGCGCGCCATTTTTATCTTTTACTTTTTATGAGTATTAATGACTTACTTACGAAGCAATTTTAGGCAAAACAGCATTAATCCGTATCAAATTAAGTACCTTATATACATTGTTCATTTTAATATAGATCAATATGGCCTTTACAGCATTAGATTTTAGTTGCACGTTGAGTGTTTTTCAACATTTTTGTATAGTCTAATGACGTAAAAGCCGTGAACATTGTTTATAAAGACATTCTGTAGTATATTTAGTATAAGCATTGCACCCGTGCAAAGCCGGGGCGGGTCGCTTGTAATATTATAAATGCAAAAGTTTGTGAGTAGTGAAGATGTGTGTGAGTGTGTATGTTTGTTACTCCTTCACGCTGAAACAGCTAAACCGATTTGGATGAACCTTGGAATATAGAAAGTGTAGGTCCTGTATTAATGCGTAGGATACTGTTAATCATCATCATAATGTTTCATCGGTTATCAATTATGGTTATATAGATACAAACCTGTGAAGGTTTTTTATTTATGTTCTTGTGACGGGACATGCTCGAGGTTCACCTGATGTTAAGCGGACTAACCTCTGCCTATAACAGATGCATTTCATCACAAGTCACGAATCGCACTGCACCCGTCACCTTTAGACATAGTTGTTAAGTCTCATGTGCGTGTAATTTCACTGGCTCTCAAGGACTACTGCCGGAGCACACCGTTAGGTGATTGGCGACAGATTTTCTACTTGAGGGTGGTAGCTAGCCAGGCGGGCAATCGCAAAATGCCCTTCCAGCATGCGGTGAAGCTCAAGCCGGCGGTGGGGATCGAACCAGGGTACTGCGGCGTGGCAGTCCATAGCTATTACCGCTCGGCCATCATTGCTTCGGTTAGGTCGGACGGATACACGGGTAGTAGAAGTTTAGTGCAACCGATTTCAAGTAAGTAACCCTGAAAAAAGGTAATATAACTTACCTGTCCAGATCGTGGAACTGTTCCCTAGTAGCAGCATGAAATTAAAATTAAGTAAAAATCATCACATCATCCACAGTCACAGGAAGGTTCACAGATAAATAAAGACGCTCAGATGCAGCCGGGTGCACGACACTAGTGAAGCCAAAAAAGCCATGCTCCTTTCGTACTGTCCCTTTCACGCTCTACGTGTTTGACATACTTCTGAAAGGGACACTACGATATGAGCATAGCTGTATTTGCTGCACTTGTATCTTGCACCTGTTCCCATCTAAACTTTCTTCAATACTTAATTTTAAAAAGATAAATAGTATCTAACAATGAAATAATCGCATTAATGCAATTGTTACAAAATTGGAACAAAATGAAATTTTTTAACCACGATTGGGAATCGAACCCGCGACCTTCCGATCCTGTAGTCGAGACCTGGTCTACCAATTGAGCTGTTGTGGTAAGCGGGTGATAGCTTAAATTTATGCCTCTATGCCTATATATTGCCTATTCATTAACCGCCTTCAAGTAACGCGCGGAGCGACATCTGCAGCCTAATTTTCATCAGCAACAAACAAGGTTAATTTTAAAATTAACTTTAAACTTGTTTACTATGACGCAACCCGATAAATCTAACCGCGTACTTAGTCCATTAAGACTGGAGGGAAGTCTCCAAAAGAGAAAACATTTCTACCCCCCTAAACAATTATACCTACCGATATTGATGATTTTTGGAAATGTTATAGATGTTATCAATACCCAGGTTTATAGGTTTTAACTTTATCATTATATTAAAGAAATTAAGTGTTCTTCTCTTCCCGTTCCTCTTAACTAAAAGACGGAATGGTAACGAGTTCGTATCCCGCTCATGGTTCAAATTCTCCTTTCGTTGTAAGTTTGTCAGATATTAGTACCTTGCCATTTCTTCTCCTTAAATAACTCTATGACAGTATTTACGATAATTTATAAGATTATTAAAGGCAACCATTGATAATCAAGCATTATATTGAAAATTTGAATCGAATCCAGTGATGACAGCGTTTTTGTAATGTTTTTCAAACGTCAACTGAACGCAACTGTCCTCAAAATTGACGAGGCACGAACCACTAGCATACCAGGTTAGGTTAGCCAAACCCGGGCGAGATATCGCTTGATAAGTACAGTTTTATAGAGTAAAGTTTGTTGTGCTCTCAATTTTGACAATAAGTCATAACTTATAGACAAAATTGGTATATAGATAGGCTAGCCTTTGACCACTATCCGCCTGATGGTAAGTGAAGATGTCGTCGAAGATGCTGTTCAGGATAACCTAGAATTGCTGGCTCTCAGGGACAGCTGCCAGAACCTAAAGGTTCTTAGTGACAGATTTTCTACTTGAGGGTGGTAGCTAGCCAGGTGGGTATTCGCAAAATGCCTTACCACCATTACTGCCAACCTAAGACAACAACCGGGACCGACGGCTTAACGTGTCCTGCGAAGCACGGAAGCTAGCTATAATATACTAGCGGTCACCCATTCAAGTCATCACCGCGGCGGACGTTGCTTAGCGTAGTTGATAGGTTAAGAACGGCTATAACTAACGAGCGCTTCAAAATAAGTAAACATTGATATTTAAAATATATAAACGTCTTATCACCCAACTAGGTATGTGGTAGGATACCTTAATTTGACGAACTGTGGATCAGACCTATTTGCCATATTTTTTCATTCAGATAAGTAGGTATATATAAGGAAATTTCTTAGAACTTTGGGAATTGGTAAGTCTCGTCAAGATTCTATTCCAACCAATTTAGATATTGACTCACTCAACAAACATTTTTCCACTACGTCATGCATTGATAGTACTGTCAAAGCTAAAACCCTACATTCTCTTTCAGCTAAGCCAACTCCCAGCTCTTCATTTTTCTTCTTTAGTCCATTTACTAGTTGTGATGTTAAGAAAAGCGTATTAGCTATCCTTTCTAATGCAGTCGGCAATGACGGTATAAGTCGAAATATGATCCTTCCTATCATAGACACGATTCTTCCTATTCTATGCCATATCCTGAACTATTCTATTACAAAGGGTGACTTTCCTTCCATATGGAAAGAAGCTCAGATAATTCCTCTTCCAAAAAAACGTAATCCAAAATCCTTCTCAGACTATCGTCCTATATCTATTCTGCCATTCCTATCCAAAGTCTTAGAACGCCTTGTCCACGCTCAAATTAGTTCCTTCCTTTTAAAAAACAATCTCCTTAATCCTTTCCAGTCCGGTTTCCAGCCTGGCCACAGCACAGTTACAGCCTTGATCAAAATATCTGACGACATTCGTTTTGGTATGGAGAATGGCTTGTTAACTGTGTTAACTCTGCTCGACTTTAGCAATGCATTCAATGCGATCGATTTTGACATCTTATTAGGTGTATTACGCTCCATTAACATATCTCCAACAGTATGTGACTGGTTTCATAGTTATTTGTACGGACGACGACAGCGGATACGCCTTGATGAAAATGTTTCTTCATGGTGCGATCTGACTGCCGGCGTTCCTCAAGGTGGTGTGCTGTCTCCACTCCTTTTTGCAATTTTCATTAATTCAATTTCTAATCAGTTATCTTCTTCCTACTTCCTTCACCTTTATGCAGATGATCTCCAAATTTATTCTCAATCCCCCCTTGTTAGTATATCTGATGCTATTACAACCATTAACAATGATTTGCATCACATAACTGAGTGGAGCACAAACTTCGGACTAAGAGTGAACCCAGCAAAAACTCAAGTCATCATTATGGGTAGCTCACGTTTAATATCCAAAATTGACTGGAATACTCTTCCACCTATAATTTTAGATGGAATCACTGTCCCATATAGTATGACAGTCAAAAATCTCGGCATCATATTTGATCAGCAGTTGACATGGAAACCTCAGCTTGAAACCGTTAGCTGTAAGATGTTTGCTTCAGCAGGTTCATTACGACGACTTCGTAACTTTTTACCCACTGCTACTAAAATTGCACTTGCACAATCTCTTCTTCTCCCTATTCTAGACTACGCTGACGCCTGTTATCTTGATATCACTGAGGATCAGTTAAACAAACTTGAGCGACTTCAAAACTTCTGTATTCGGTTCATATTTGGCTTGCGTAAATATGACCATGTTTCTCACTTTCGTAAAAAGCTCAAGTGGCTCCCTATTCGTCTTCGCCGGAATACTCATATCCTCTCCCTTCTCTACAGTGTTCTGTTTAATCCCTCGGCCCCGCGTTATCTTAAAGAACGCTTTGAATTCCTTTGCTGCTGCAATGATTTTAATCTTCGGTCATCAGAAAATTTTCTATTGAAGTTACCTACGCACACAAGTTCTTTTTATGACAAGTCCTTTACTGTTCAAGCTGCTCGCCTTTGGAACTCTCTACCAGTTGAAATTAGAAAGATCACATCGCTCCTTTCATTTAAAAGTGAAGTTAGGAAATTTTACCTCTCTTCAATTCATAATGATTAACTATCCAACTTTGCAAGTATAATTTTTATTTATATTATTATTATTGTTGTTTATGTATATTATATATACACTATATATTACAATTTGGTATAATGTATCTATTTTATTTTATTTATATTTGTATTTTATTGTACTTGGTTTATCTATTATAGTTTATTTATATTATATAGATATTTATTAACGTATGTTTTATATAGTTTAAATATTTTGAGTAGTAATAACTATGATTTATACATAATGCACTTTAGCCTATACCTCCATCTAAATTAATGTGTTTCAATTCAGCCTACGGTTGCCTGGAAGAGATTGCTGCCTAGCAATAAGGCCGCCGCTTGTACTATTTTTAAGATATGTTTTAATCTTGTAACTAGTATTAATAATTTTAAAAGTGCAATAAAGAGTTATCTATCTATCTATTATCTATCTATATACATATACTTCTCCACTCACCAAGGCACCATATTATTGAGTGAGAGAGCAACTACCTCTGCCAACGAGTGCCTACCTGATTGTCTAAATGATCATATTTCACATTTTATTGTTTAACACTATGTACCATAGAGAAATATAATCTCTTTTTAGTGCTATGTACCATAGGCATTTATAGCCCCACTAATACATAGTGTACAAAGGAGCCCTACCCGTACTAACTTAGTTAAGTTAGTACGGGTAGGGCTCCTTTGTACACTATGTGCTGTACAGTTGTACAGCAGCGTGTCTTCGTACGTGAACAAGTCTTTATTATTAACACATGAAAAAGATACGAATAATAACAAATATTATTTTAAAATATTTTAAGAAAACATCAAATTAATATTTTAATAAAACACATAACACATATAAAAATATATCTAGTAACAATTCCGCCTCCGAGCGCACGATCGAGAAAAATTTCTCGATCGTGCGCTCGTCGAGTCAAGACCTCCTGAGGATGCTTCGTGTAGGATCGAAACGCGTCGAAAATTCTTCCGGTTTGGCTGCGTGGCGTTTGTGACGTCACGTCGGCTTAGCAGGAAAATTAGGCGGAATTGTCACTAGATATATTTTTTATATATTTAAAGTGTTTTATTAAAATATTAACTTAATGTTTCCTTAAAATATTTATAAAATATTTGTTATTATTAAATATGATTTCCCGCTAAGTAACGCCTGAATCTATTCATTATCGTAAGTCTGTACTATATGAATAAAATACGGTTGTTTATTCATGTGCTATTAGGTTATACACCCACACTAAGATGTCGTCTATATACATATACAAATCAGTCGCGCCCCTGAAGTTGTAGGTACTGTAACATATTATATCTACACACAGTTATTTATCGGTCACGGTCAGCTATCCGAATTGAAATAGATTGACTATATAATAATATTATCTCGATAAACATATCATTGAGACGAGCCAAAGTACACAATGTCTAACCTAATGATGAAGCTCCTCTGTTTACATATGACTAACTTCTAAAGCGCTCGTAACTGTGCTTACCTAGTTATTCAACCGACCAAGCAACGTCAGCTGCGGTCATTATTCGGATGGATGACCACTAGTGGAATTTTTTTTATGCAAGTTAGGTTTTACCACTGTCTCACCTGATGGTAAGTGATGATGTGGTCGAAGATGTTGTTCAGGCTAACCTAGAAGTACTGGCTCTCAAGGAATTGCCGGAACACACCGTTGGGTGATTGGCGACAGTACTTTCAACTTGAGGATGGTAGCTTGCCAGGCGGGCATTCGCAAAATGCCCTACCACCATGCTATAACGACTGCCATCCTAAGACAACAACCGGGACCGACGGCTTAACGTGCCCTCCGAAGCACGGAAACGCTCAGTAGTAATGTCACTAGCGGTCACCCATCCAACTCATGACCGCGCGCGACGTTGCTTAACTTTGCTGATCAGTTGAGAACAGCTAAGTAAACTTCGCTACGAGCGCTTCAAATTACTCCTACTATTGTTTTGCTTCAATTTACTACTACTATTGTTATAGCATTGCGGTAGGGCATTTAGCGAATGCACCTTTAAGTATAAAATCTGTTACCAAGCACCCAATAGTGTATTCCGGCAGCTGCCATTGAAAACCAGCATTTCCACTGGTAAACTCCTGAACAACATCTTTGACCGGATCATCACTTACCATCAGGTAAGATGGTGGTCAAAAACTAGCCTTACAACTAAGATAAGACCTCGCTATGATAATGTATAAGCGTCACGACATCGACGCTTGTCAGTTTCCACTGGGCGCTCCGTAAGGTGTACCACGAGTATAAAAAAATATACCGTTAAACACCTACGGTTTTGGCTGTTCTACGGGCTAATTTGTTGTATGTACTCCTAGATACACCCGGTAAACATGAAGTAGGTAGACCACGGAAAAAAATATTACCGCTGGTACACCCAGGTCAACTATCCGGGTGGACCACAGACAATAGCTGTTTTTTTTATTGGTTACCCTTTGACCTAATGGTAAGTGATTCTATGTTCGAAGAAAGTTAACAGTATATTAGAACGCCTACATATTTCTCCATATTGAATAGCACAGCTATTTACAAAGGATAGTTATGCCTAAACTACAGTTCCTATAAGAATAACTAAATGTGCCTAGTTGTGCCACAAGGAACTAATATCTTGGATGGCACAACAAGTGGTACATATTGATTGGTCCATTAGGAACTCTCCAATTTATCTACTACGTTAGAGACAGTTTTTTTTATCAAATCCTACTCAGTTTGTTATTACTCAAGCGACAAAAATGCTTGGAAAATTCCGCCTCTGCCAAGCTATCGCCTGTCACCTTTGTAATTTAAACAAATATTGTTATAATTTTATAATCTAGTGTGTAACACATTGTCAGAAAACGTTTAAAAATAATGGCTCTGTATTTCATGCCCGTGCTTCACGCAGTGGCTCTATACATATTTTATGCTGATCGTGGCTGTAGAATGTAGAATATTTCAATATTTGAGATAAGAGCGTCGTAGTCGCCTAAATTGAATAAACTATTTACATTATGACTTTAGTACTCTAGTAGATATATCTCTTTTTAATGCCTTTTTATTGTACTGGTCTAGCAATATTATAAGCCACGATTTATCTACATTAAATTGGCAATAGCCCTACAACACGAGCATCAAAATAACACCGTGGAAATGTCATTCCTCGTAATGGTGAGAAAAATTATAAATTGCCCCATTTATTGCGGCAGACAGCTAATTTGCCCCGGGGCAATGCGGCTCCCGGGACGAGGGACGCCGATTGCCATTTCCCGACGAATTGAGTCTCTTAATTGTAATGTCACGCTTTTACTCTTGCTATTCGTTTTCTTGGCATTTGCAAGCTGCTTCTTGGACTTTCCACGAAAATGGTAAATACCACAACTGTATAAGGCTCTGAGGTCATCAAAATGCTCATTTTATTTTCCAAAGGGGTAGGCAGAAAGTGTGGTAACGCATACATTTCATCAAGAATGTTTTAAAGTCATAATTTATTTGTAACAAATGATTTCAAATATTATTTTAATTCATGATTTAGTGATTATTTTAAATCTGAATAACACAAAAATCGTTTTAATACATACGATTTTTATTTATTATTTTCATGTGTTGTACTATTTATAAAATAGTCTTATCTATTTATCGCTCAGTTTATAATGATACTTTATACCGGCCACGGCCGTAAAATATTTTTTTCCTCAGGCGAATTGAATCCATGCTAATTCGTCACAAGTGGCGAACTGCACTACTCCCATCACCCTGAGACATTATGTGCCTGTAATTTTACTGGCTCTTAAGGACTGCTGCGGGTTTACCCTGTTATATGCTTTGGCGACAGATTTTCTACTTGAGGGCTAGCTGCTAAGCTAGCCAGGCGAGCGTTTACAAAATACCCTTCCACCACGCGGTGAAGCTCAAGACGACGATAGATCGAGCCATGGACGCATGGACCATGGACGCAAGCAGCTCAGCAGTCCATAGCTAATAACGCTCGGTCATCATTGCTTCAAATAATGTCATTCAATGTTCGTTTTAAAAATGCATTTACTCATTCTCAGTCCACCACAGAGTACTTTAGTATACTAGAAACCGTCCACCCAGGGGTTGCTGAACGGCATATGTCGGGCTCGGCACCAACTGCTGCCAAGGCAGCAAGTTCCTCTACCGAATAAAAAACAGACGATGTTCCTACGACGCGTCAGCAATATGCGTATCTCTTTCATGGCAATCACATGGGGATCCCATTCCTGTGTTGAGGCAAAGTTAAAAAAAGAGACTATACGCTTCATCGTCTTCGGGATTCTTGCTAATCAAATTGAGTAACTTATTATTTAAAATAATTATCTTAATAATATTCAGTAGCCCTATGTGTATCAATAATGTTAAATTACGCATACTGGTCACACATACACTGTTTTTAGGGTTCCGTACCCAAAGGGTAAAAACGGGACCCTATTACTGAGACATCGCTGTCCGTCCGTCCGTCTGTCACCAGGTTGTATCTCAAGAACGGCGATAGTTAGATAGTTGAAATTTACACAGATGTACATCATCTGTGATGTGTGTTTCTATTGCCGCTATAGCAACAAATACTAAAAATAAAATAAATATTAAAGGGAGCCCCCATACAACAAACTTGACTTTTTTACCATTTCTTGCTCGATAATAATAACGGTGACAGGTAGACGCTTAAACTTTTCATAGAATATTTAGTTACGGAACCCTCCGTGCGCGAGTCCCACTCGCACTTGGCCTGTTTTTTTGAAACTTTTTTTTAAGAATTTTGTTAAGTTTTATTGAAGATCGGACTGACATGAACTGATTTAATTGACTTTAAAGGTGAAAGCGACTAAGGATACCGACGTATTTGGACCGAATTAGTAAAACATCCGTAAATTCATTAGGAGCCCATTGCTCATGTTTTTTACTAATGAGCAATGGGCCCAAATTAATGTGCATATTGTGTATATATGAGCGCGCCCTGAAGCTTGCTTTGATGAGCCATTCGTTAGGCTTTCTCTTATTCCCGATAGGTTAGTTTTTGACCACTATCTCATACAATGGTAAATGACGATGTAGTCGAAGCTGGTAGTTTGTGAACTGGCTCTCAAAGACACCTGCCGGAGTTCTGTACTGTATCAGCCGGATCGTCCACTGCTGAACACAGCCTTTTTTTTTTTTTTTTTTTTTTTTTATGTTATTGTGGCGGAACAAGCCCTAGGCCCACCTGATGTTAAGTGGACTAACCTCTGCCTATAACAGACGCATTTCGTCAGCGACGAATTGCACGGTGCCCGTCACACTGAGACGTCCAGTTGTTAGGTCTCATTAGCCTGTAATTTTTCTGGCTCTCAAGGACTGCTGCCGGAACACACTGTTAGGTGCTTGGCGACAGATTTTCTACTTGAGGGTGGTCGCTAGCCAGGCGGGCATTCACAAAATGCCCTTCCACCATGCGGTGAAGCTCAAGCTCTGGGCGGGATTCGAACCATGGACCTGCTGCACGGCAGTCCATAGCCAATGCCACTGAGCCATCACTGCTTCACACAGCCTCCCCTATTAAGGGTGTATTTGCCATAATCCCCACGCTTGGCAGGTGGCTTGGGGATCGCAGTGTAAGATGGCAGTTCTTTAGAAGGTGCTGCTGCCAACCTTCCAGCATTTTTCCCTTCGCGTCGCATTTTCGACACCCACGGGATGATATATGGGTGGGTGCAATTCTAACCCGGAACACCACGGTGGTCGGCAGTACACACACTTTAAAATGCTTGAAGAGATTTTCTACTTGAGGGTGGTAGCTGTACCGGCCGGGATCAGTAAAGTATCCGGCCATCATGCAATACAGTATTTTCTGTCAGGAAGCTGCCTTAATATTTAATAAGTTATACTCACTTGAACATGAACATGGATGTCTCCACTCCGATCCGTACTGACCACATATTTCTGCAACAATACAAATAAACTTTAAGAGTTGCCATAAAAAATACATATTAATTATTGTTTACACGTTTTTTTTTTTATGTTATTGTGACGGAACAAGCCCGAGGCCCACCTGATGTTAAGTGGACTAACCTCTGCCTATAACAGACGCATTTCGTCAGCGACGAATTGCACTGTGCCCGTCAGACGTCCAGTTGTTAGGTCTCATTAGCCTGTAATTTTTCTGGCTTTCAAGGACTGCTGCCGGAACACACTGTTAGGTGCTTGGCGACAGATTTTCTACTTGAGGGTGGTCGCTAGCCAGGCGGGCACTCACAAAATGCCCTTCCACCATGCGGTGAAGCTCAAGCTCTGGGCGGGATTCGAACCATGGACCTGATGCACGGCAGTCCATAGCCAATGCCACTGAGCCATCACTGCTTCAAAACGTTTAAATACAAAAAAGAAATAATTATATCTTCGTATGCAAAAGCGACTCATATAATAATGATCGAACCTTCCTTCCAAGTTCGTTTCATCACACCGATACCAAATACGAAATCCTGATACAAAAGTCCTATTACGACTATGGCAGAAAATAAAAGTAAAACATTGTTTTGGTATCATGGCTAGATCGTCTAACTATTGCACATGATCACGTACTACGCAAGATGCGGATAGTATTGTATTACCTATATCTTTAGTAGGTACCTACCTAATGAACTGACTTTATTAAGTAACTCCGCTGGTTACGGGAAAACGTACCTAATTATAGTAATTTTACTGCTTTAATGGAACTTATAGAATCGTGTGCATTGGTGTTCAACTTCTTTTCAAGATAACACTAGCAATATTATTTTAAACTCGCGAATACCTTGGTCATCTAAAATACCTAGTTACTTAACCTACAAGCGCGTTAAACTGTTTTAATTTTGAATTCCTCTCACAGAAGTTAGTTTGCTGAAACAAATGAAACAATGCCGACATTAACTAGGTAGGTAGATACATATCTACTTCCAAGCACGATTCGAAGTTATCAAATAAATAAAACAGGTATACTGTGTATATTTATCCCGATAATTATCGAACAAATTAAATCATCGCCTTTTGTAACTGGTATAACGACACCATCTTATATATAAAATTCTCGTGTCACAGTTTTCGTTGCCATACTCCTCCGAAACGGATTGACCGATTTTGATGAAATTTTTTGTGCTTATGCGGTATCTATGAGAATCGGCCAACATCTATTTTTCATCCCCCTAAATGTTAGGGGTAGTCCACCCCTAATTTTTTTTTTATTTCTTAGACAAAATTTTTAATTTCTATTTTTTTATGATACAACATACAAAAATACATACAATCCTCAATTTTCACCCTTCTACGATCAACCCTTATTTTTTAAATTATTTATATGGCAAAACAACGTTTGCCGGGTCAGCTAGTGTTTCTATAAAAGTAGTTACAGGTAAGAACACAGAATAAAACCCGGGCGGATTATAGCAATTTGCAACCACGGGCAACAGTTTTTGAATATAGCGCTACCTGTAGATTATAGAAGGTACTATTCTTATTCATATAAAAAAATGGCAATACTGCTGTCATATGTGTGAGAAACATATATTATTTTTATTATAGCAAATCCATATAAATGAATTCAGAAATCAGATTTTTTATTGAATAACTGTGTACGTACGTAGAGATGGTTATATCAAAATTAAGTTTCAACAGTCTGCCCATTGTGAGCGTTCAATAATATAAAGTACCTATCACTACTACATTTAGTTAAGTTACGGCCGCAGCACTCAGAGAAAAGATATAAAGATAAAAATCTAGGGTACAGTAAAATAACAATATATGTTAATGTATTAATTATTTACCTAGAATTGCACGATTTATAGTTGCACCAGGAGTAATCGTTGAAATATTCTTTCATATCTTATTACACTTTTAATATAAGCCAAGCTTTTAATTTATACTTATTGGTATGTGTTGTTTTTTAATATTTTTATTTCAGTAGGTAGTTCATTATACACATATAGAGCCATTAGGTACATATGGGCTGTTGCGAAACATGCTATTATTAATTTGTGGCATTCATATTATATTACGTTTATGTTTATATCTTTATATATCGGAGCGGCTTGCTCTCAATGAGACTCAGGCTGTCTATCCGTCCGTCCGTCTATCTGTCTATAATGAAAAAATAACTACAAAGGTATAATTTGTTTTTTCTTATTATGCATATGCCTATGTCATTAAACATGAAAGTTATTTTTAGTTTATTTACATATTTACAAAACTTTAATTAAACTTACAAACCTATTACTCAGGTAAAACTTACAAATCGTAGAAAGAGAGATTCTATGCTATGAAGTTATTAATTATATTTTCTGCTTTTATTCTTATTAGACGATTTTTGGAAAGCTATCTAGCTGCTATTTACCTATTAATTTAGTGACATCTAACGACATGTATGGTAACTATTTAGTGCAAGCGGCGATGACGACGCCGACGACGCGACGGTACCATTAACCAAATATATAGACATCGATAGTACTATGTGCCACCGGCGACATTGTGACGGCAGCACTGCAGCGATAACAGAGTCGACCCACGATTTCATTGGTGATTTTAAGAGAGGGGAGGGAGGGAGATAAATTTAGTAGGACGCCGTGTTCGCACGTGTATTATGTCACTATCAAAAATTGTTAAATATTATTGTTTGGAGAGTAGCCACTATTTTGCGCATGATATACTAAATATCAAACAAGCTGTAGACGACGCAATCAAAGAACGGCCGAAGTATGGCGAATTTCATACTATCTTTGAAGAAATCAGACTGAACCCGGAACAATTTTTTGAATACACAAGAATGAGTCTAGAAGCCTTTGACTATATATTGCATAAAGTGCGGCATGAATTAAAATCATCAGTCAACAATCGACGCAATATTACACCAGCGGAGAAATTGTTTTTAACGTTGAGGTTAGTATACAAACATAAATTCACAAAACATCTGTGCACCTCGCTCGCGCGCATCGCAGAAATAATGAATTATGAAACGGAGTGAGGGAAGCCGGCGGCCACAGATTAGATAACAGTCACTGCGTAACAGAGGCGCACGCAGCTAGCCGTATTAAGTATAGTACCACCAACTTAACTGTGCAGTTTTCAAGGGCGCTACTGGTCATGGAAATCAACTACAAACTGTCACAAGTTGAAGGTATGTTGTAGTTCTTTTTTCTGCCGCCTGAACAGATAAGTTGGTGGGTCTGTACCTGATGCATGAATCCACAGATAATTTGGAGCTTTGTTAACACTTATTTAATAATATCGCACGTGAAGGTAAGTAGTTACGTATAATTAATTATGTGTGCTAACTTAGTTTTAAGAGTGGAGTTTCTATACAAAAGTAGTTTCGTTACATTTTAAATAGGTAGGTACGTGTTCGAACTCGGGTGAAATTTTGAACGCATAATATTGCTGAGCCTAACATCTATGCATCTGGTTTGGTAGATTTCCGTAAAATTAAGTATTTAAAAAAAATTAGTATGGAATTGTTATTTTGACGTTTAGGGATATAATAAATCGAAAACTGGCAAACCAGAAGCATAGATATTAGGCTCAGCAATATGCGTTCCCAATTTCACAGAGTTCGAACATTTGGTATATAAAATACGGAATCGTTTGTATGGAAAGCGCTGCGTGCACTCTACTCTTAATCCATGCGCATCATAGACAATGATATGATAACAATTGAATTTCGTTCATAAAAGCCTAAATTCGGTTGCGTGTGATGCCAACGGGTATGGGTAATTATTATTTTATCTATGTAGGTTAGCTACCTGCCTACTTTCTGCTCAGGTTTGAAGAGATCTTTCTGGTCCTTTTTATTCTGTGCTTTAAGGTGGAAACTCACGCTTGCGGCGGGAAATTTAAAATTTAAACAGTCAATTCACGCTTGTAGTCAAATTCGCAACTATTTTAGAAGATCTTTATATTCGCGAGTTTATAATAATGTTTTCAACACCCTTGCTCGTAAAGTGAGCTTTATTATATAGTTCTTAGGGCCATAAACAAAACTATAACACCCTCGTGCATAATTATATTATACACTAGTGCGTAATAGAATTATCCTTACAAAGTTAAGTTAGTACCTAACTGCAAATTAGTAGAGATGTATATGTAATCAACCATCATACATTTGCCGCAAGCAAAAAAAAACTTGCGCGCTATTTTCCATAATATTCGTATGTTGTTTGTATCGCATTTGTGCAATATACTATATATTTTTTCCTCGCAATGGTGTTGAAAAAGTGCGTATGAAACTCGTGCGTGAGCAACTAGCTCATACACTCGGCTGATTTACGCCCTCGCCTACGGCTCGGGCTGCAACACACAGCGTCGTGTATAATGAGCAACTTAGCGCACTTGCATCATAATCTACTATTTTCGTATTATTATGAACATTTATTAGACACCAATGTACATGATTCCTAATATACATTACTCTAGACACTGTGCAACATACACATTGCATATACCAGCAACAAATGTCATACAATTACAAATTAGTTTGAATAATATCCATTACATATTGTAATAACATTTCTTCGATTCTCGCGTTTAACTAGTTAACACTTAACTAAATAGTCAATTGTTAGAGACACAAGAACATAAAAATATTTAAGATTTTGTATAACTCACCAGACGTGAGCTTTCGCTTAAAGAGAATAAGTTTAAACATTGGTGTAAGCAAATTAGAGCGCGAAAATTTGGTATTGAGAGCCAGTAAGTAATTATGAAATTAACAGGCACATGAGACCTAAGGGGGCGATACACATCAGTAAGGAGTTTGGAACGGGAAATAAAACAAAATGTGAAGTCAACAAAGTTCAATTAGGTATAGTACCACCAACTTAACTGTGCAGTTTTCGAGGGCGCTACTGGATGGCGATTCTCGTGCAGTGATATGAATATCATAGTAGATAAATATCGAGAAAACATGGCGAATATCGAGTCGTGTACTTTTGTGATATTCTCGCAATATCACTATCGATAAATATCAAGCCCTAGCGAACGACACGCAACATTGCGATATCAGGATTATCATTATACTTTCTATACACATGAACACTAGTTCATCTGTGGACATATCTACCACTCGCGAGAATAGCATTTTGTGCAAAGTCGATATTTTAGGAATATTAATAGTCTATAATATCTATGGGATAAATATCGAGAATCGATAAATTTATCCCAATTTTGAGAATTGCCCCCCTGGTCAAGGAAATCAACTACAAACTGTCACAATTTGAAGAAATGTTGTAGTTCTTTTTTTTGCCGCCTGAACAGATAAGTTGGTGGGACTGTACATTGCGCGCTGCGAGTGGCGGCTACAACGCGATCTTTTGTTTGTTCCAAAAACCGCGAAACAAGAGATAATAATAAGTTTCTAAGTATGGGATAGTCTGATTACGAAATTCCACATGTACCTATGTTAAGGGTTTAACTGGTCACATTTAAGTGTGAGTTAGATTCGAAAATTCATCATCGTTGGGTTCCAAAAAACAATTTAAAAGCAGCTGCATTACAAATTATTTTTTTACTGATTATGAAAAATTCTTCAGCACAGATTTTTTGCTTATAATGTCGCAGTGATGGGCACAGTGCAGTTCGTCACTTGTAACGAAATGCATCTATAGGCAGAGGCTGCAGATACTGCTTAAAATAGGGCGCGCATCTTGCATGTTGATCTTGCAAAACCACATAAAAATATGTAGGCACGAACGAAATACACAAGCCTAACTCGTCTGAGACCTAGCACGGTCACCGATTTACGCAGAACAATTTGTATTATTGTTGAATTTTATTATTTTCAAAACGTGTTTCTTCGACTAAGTAATTATTTAACCATTGTATGTGTTCGTAAACGGGCGCCAAAGCATGTACTAGATAGTACAAAGTTACAATACGTGATGTTTCGGGTTTTCTCAGTTCCATAAAAGTTAGCCTCATTTAGTATTAAAGATCTCATTTGCCAATCGTCTAGATAATTAATGTTTTGGTCAGGTAGTGAATAAATGCAATACAAAGAGCTTAGTAGAGCACACAAGAATTATTATTTTAATATGATATTGCTAGCTATTGTACTAATTGATGAGGTAATAAATAATCATAAACGTAATAATGCCACTTGCATATTAAACGATTCAATATAAATGTTTTTGATTTAAACTAATTTAGTGATTTTTTTTAACATACATAGTACAAGGATCAAATGTGTTAAAATTTACATATTTTTGTAGAAAAAATAAGTGTTAGTTTATATGTTTATTTTTATATAAAAAGGGCACATATTAGGCAAGATATAAACAAAAAATACGGGACAATGTCGCAGTCATAATATGATAGTCCATGTTTTAGGATAAGCTTTTGGTCATAAATTACAGGTGTTTTGAGTCTATTGCAAATAAAAAATCAATAAAACAATATGAAAATATTTGTGTGATATTTAATTTTATTGTTATTCTCAGTAATTTTTCTTCACCTCGTCAATCACAATCATTCTCTCTATTATCAAATTATTTGATCATCCATGGTTGTAGTATTGAAAAGAACCTGTGTTTGAACACGATGTTCAAGTGTTTTGTCACATGTCAAGATGGCTTCCCATCGTCTGTAATCGGTTTTTTGGACAAAACGTTTTGTACAGTAAGCTGAAGAAAGCGGAAATTATTGTTTCCGTAAATTATTAATTTCCGCTTTCATCAGAACACAGTGTTCTTACACGTATGAATTTTGCTATCACTTTTAGGTACTTTTTTTTTATGCCTGATAGGTTAGCCTTTGACCACTATCTCACCTGATGGTAAGTGATGATGTGGTCGAAGATGTTGTTCAGGCTAACCTAGAAGTACTAGCTCTCAAAGACAGCTGCCGGAACACCCCGTCAGGTGCTTGGCGACAGATTTTCTACTTGAGCGTGGTAGCTAGCCTAGCGGGCATTCGCAAAGTGCCCTACCACCATGCTATAACAACTGCCATCCGAAGCACGGAAACGCTCAGTAGTAATGTCACTAGCGGTCACCCATCCAACTCATGACCGCGCGCGACGTTGCTTAACTTTGCTGATCGGTTGAGAACAGCTAAGTAAACTTCGCTACGAGCGCTTCTAAAAAAATTCAAAGTACTTGTTCAAAATTATTGGACCAACCATAATATTTTGGCTGAAACTACTTTGCATGGGCATTGCATTTCGAATGCCCGCCTGGCTAGCTACCACATTCAAGTAGAAAGTCTGCTGCCAAGCACCTAATGATGTGCTCCGGCAGCTATTCTTCTGCCAGTATTTCTAGACTAGCCCTAACAACATCTTCGACCACATTATCACTTATCATCAAATGAAATAGTGGTTTAACTAAGGCTACCTATCAGCTATAAATAAAAAATATTTTCTTCTACAAAACAGTCCATAGAGAAAATAAAGATGGTATCATAAACTTTTTGTTTTGCTTTTTGCAACATATCACGTTAATCAACCTCCTTCACGTTTAAATTATTCCTTCACTCTGGAACTTTCTCGATCGGAAACTACTATTATTAGTTACACTCAGAAAATACAAATGTTGAATAGTCAATTTAAAACACAACAATATAAAGACGTCACAGTGTTTGAACTCGAAATAATCGTTCAGAAATTGAATAATTTCATGACATTGTTCAAACCTTTGATTGAAGGTCTGCTTGGTTCTGTATTTATGTCTGTGATAACTTTATTATGTCTTTTCTTAAATGTTTTTAATGTGAAGAAATTTAACTTGGTTTACGTACCTACCCTATAAGAACAAATAAACGGATCGAGTACTTTAATTAAGACTTAAAACAGACTGAATATCGATACTGTTTCATTCGATTCCATAGACGCCTTAATACCTACTAATTTCTGTCATATTGATCGTCGCCGTAGGCAAACTTTTCCATCTCTTCTAGTACTACTTGATTGATCTTGTTCCGAAGGCGCATTTTTTGGAGGGGCGGTAACTGCTCTATTTGTGGTAATATACTCATTAAGAAATGGTAGTCTCCCGACTTTTGCTCAGTTTGCATATTTAGGTTTCCATTTAAAGACGCCTCCATCAGCCGAAGCTTTTTTTTCTCAATTTCTAAATATTCGGCTCTCATGTCATTGGGGGCTTCAAGTCGTTGACGTTTTTTAGCTCGTTTAGAATAATTCGATGATAAGGAAGCTGCAGGTGAATAGAGAAGACGGTCGCTCTGACTTTCAGTAGCTGTTCGGGAAGATTGAGTTCCATAACGCTGAACAACTGGTATTGATTTTGAATTAGCGGATCTAATGAAAATTGAATCACTTTCTTGCTCCTGTTTTGGATACAGTTTTGTGATATCAAGTCCGTCATTTGACGTTGTGTTGATATTGGACTCTTCTGAAATTGATTGCAACGAAGCTTCTGAATCCATACTTTCTCGTAATGGATCGCATTCCGAAACGTTGTCATCTTGCACTTCCACAATACTGTCATTTATTCCAGGCAACAGTTCGTCTCGTAAAAATGACAATAATTTAAAATATTTCCACCTTACTTTAATATCTGATTGATTAACTGGTAGCTTTTTAAGTTCCTTTCTATAAATATCTTTAAGGCTTTTCCATTTTTTCTTTAAATCTGTAAATAACGTAAAACAGAACTCATTTACTCTTACCTAATAACTACTTATCAATCAATATCTTACAAATCTTATGTTACAAATCAATATCTTGCAACGTTCCTGCAACTTTGGGTATCTCACCTTATCTTGCCATCATATTGCCTATATGTCATAAAAGTTCACTAAGGCGTCGTCTTATTACAAGCAATTAAATCTTAGGATACATATTTAATTACGTAAAATATTTTTTGTTTCAGATTTCTTTCTACTGGATTGTCATTCAGAGCCTTAAGGCTTGCCTACAGATTGGGTCAAAGTACAATCGGGAATTGCATATACCAAACATGCAAAGCCATATGGACTGCTCTGCGGGAAGATCATATGCCACAACCAACAACGGAACAATTAACGGACATATCCAATAATATGTTCTCGAAATGGCAATTTCCCAACTGCGTAGGGTCAGTAGGACGAAGATATTATCGTTTCAGAAAGTCCAAGATAATTAAAAACAAACCCAATAAAGACAAAAATATATCCTTGGTTCTGCAAACCGTAGTTGATCACGATTACAAAATTATCAGCTCTGTGGTCTTGGCGAAAGAAAAAAATACCGATGGTGAAAGAGTGCTATGTTCAAAACTCTTCAAGACAATGTCAAGATTGCCTATGCCTCCGCCGCGAGCTCTGCCGGGATCTAATGTTGTATTACCACACGTATTACTAGGTGACGAAGCATATCCTTTAAAAACTTATTTAATGAGACCTTATCCATCAAAAGGTGTAATTGTCGATGACCAGAAATTATTTAACGATAGAATAAGTAGAGGTCGAACTCCGCTAGAAATCGCCTTACAAATAATGACTAATAAATGGAAAATATTCCTAAAACCATTGGAAACAAACTACATTCATACCAAACTACTCATAGAAGTTGCTTGTTTAATTCATAATGTTATTAGAGATATAGATGGAATACATGATCGCGATTACAGCAATACTATCGAATATAAAACTAGAAATGATGTAAGTAAACTAAGAAGATCGAAACGCAACAATCGAGCTACATTTCAAGCTACCCAAGTACGTGATCAATTCAAATTGTACTTTCATCAGAATTCGCAACAACTGCTTTTAGTAACATAAACTTAAAAATAATTAACACATAATTCTCAATAAATAAGTAAACGTATTATAGCTATGTGCAAATGACAACCGTTAAACCCAATGACATGATAACAAAACGCACGCTATTATTATTGAAATAATACGCGGCAACGCGTTGGAATGTAAACTCTATTTAAAAGAGTGCAGGCAAGCGTTTTCTTTGTTTGATAAGCGCGTTTTTCGCTTGTCATCTGACGTAGCTTATACTTTACCTGGAATTTCAGGGAAAAGTTGTTTCATTTCTTCCCATAAGTTCTTTACTAAATTTCTGCACTTATGCTGTGGATGTGCACTCATCCATAAAGCGGGACGTTCCTGAACAGCTATTATAAACGCTGGAATGTTTAATTTTTTGTACGCCATTATTGTGGACGCTTGTCGCTCGCTCGCGTCTCGCGCAGCTGCCAACCGCTTCGAACGATGCGCGCGGCGCGACTGTTTTTTGCACGCTCTAAAACTTTTTATGTTGTTTAGTATCGACGCCGCCGCCCGGTCGCCAGGCCACGCTACAAGCGCTGGTAAATTATTATTTTTATACGGTTACCAAATAATAAAATCGGTCACCAAAATATTGAATAAACAGAGCAGCAAACACTTTCGCAAATGTAACTGCAGCGGCGCTTTGACATTGCCCTAAAAAACAGACACAACGCTTGTACATTGTGCCACAGAATAAATGCTTGTATCGAACGAATCTTCAATTGATTACTATAGGTACCGTATGCGTTTATTTAGATGTCCTTTAATAGAAATTCTGATTCTGGTCATTTTGGGTATTAGGTAAGTATAATATACTTTGTTACTATACTCTTTACATCGATGTCGAAAGTTGCTTACACCACACCAAGTGAAAACTTGCTTAGTACTTAGGCTCCTGTTACATTATCATATTAAGATGATCCTACCCAAATCCTACTGCTTACCTGTCATCATAAATTAGGTAGGGAAGTATACGTTCAATAAAAATGAAACTATGTCTATATCCTACACAATTATAGGTATTATTCATGTCACGGAGTCAGCCGTGTGTGCTATGAGTTTTACAAAACCTAGTCATAATAATAAAATCGGAAATGTACACCAAATTAATGGTAAGATAGATACATGTTTATGTATCTACCTATATATTGTCAGCATCATCTACGGCACAATAATAAAAAAGAACAAGCAATATAAGTAAGCACCATTTTAATAGTAAAAAACTCGAAATTCCAAGGAATAAAGAGATATTTCCGAACATTATAAATCTCCCAATTTAATAATAAATCAATTATTCATAGTAATTAAACAACTTTAAACGGCGTATATTGATCATTATTTTTGTCCCGACGACGTTTCAAACCCTTTGCAGTGATCGTGGTCACAGGGTGACGGAAACGTCGGGACAAAAATAATGATAAATATACGCGATTTAAACCGTTAAAAGTTGTTTAATTACTATGTGTAATAATCGCGAAAACCTAAGACAAAATCAATTATTGTTATAAATAAAAACTATTTTCTATTAAAAATGATACACGTGTTTTGCCAGTTGTCCATATTTGCTTAGTATATATATTTATCATACGAGTACATACCCAAGATCATAAGTATTTCGATTGGTTCCCTGTCGTCCCCACTGGGTACGAGTGGGAAAAAAAAGTTTCGTCGTTCGTGCCCAGTGGTGACGATTGGAACTTTTTATTTCTTACTCGTTCCGCTATAGCCCGAGAGTCAAACAATAATCGCAACATTTTAGTTAAAAATAATTAAAAAGTTCTTATATTGTATTGTATAAACTGAACCAACCTAATTTACGATAATTTAAGAAAACATTAAGGAAATAGGCAAACGTAAAAAATATACCAATTAAAATACCTATTTAAAATAAATCTTTTTTTTTATATATTTCAATCACTATTTAGGTAATCAGGTATACTATTAGTTAATACCTATTTAAAAATATTTTTTTTTCAATATTTCATTCACTATTTAGGTAATCAGGTACCTAATAGTACCTGAAATATTAAAAAAAAAGTTTTTTTTTTAAATAGGTATTTTAATTGGTATATTTTTTACGTTTGTCTATGTAATGCTCTTTAAGACGAACTTACCACCATCGGTATATTGTAATGCGATATAACAAACAATAGATACGCAATGACTCACCCTGGCTTATCATATTGCATTGTATGCATGACCTTGAAATAGCCAATCAAAGCACCGCAATAAGTGTTGTTGATGCGCTTTTTGCTACTCGCAAATGGGTTTATTATTTTAGTTCGCAAACTTCGGTCATCAAAAACATTGACAGTCTTGCTCAGATAGTCGTAATTAAAGCATTTTAATAATCCGTGAAATCTCTTATTGAAATACCCATGTATGTTGACTCTCGGTCTTTTGCGGAACGAGTGGGAAATAAAAAGTTCCAATCGTCACCACTGGGGACGAACGAAACTTTTTTTCCCACTCGTACCTAGTGGGGACGACCGGGAACAATTCAGTATTTCCACTACCAGCTATCAAAGAGAACCATAGATGACAGTGGAGTCATAGGTAACTTTATTAGATAATCGTAGTAAATTTAATAAATAAGTATAACTTACAATTATAATACTTGTAATTTAACGTAGTATTATTATATGTTCTATGATTTAACTACAAGTCATACTGACGTCTAGGATCATATACCTACAGGGTTATTGGTTAAATGCTAACAATGTCTTAGAGTTGACTTCTGCTAGTCCTAACAAACGTTTTGAGATGATTATATTTTAATATTTTTTTGTGTTTGTTTATGTGCATTTGGCGGAATAAGCTGATGTTTAAAGTCTCTTTTGCCTGTAATTTAATAGTTCATATTTTTTATTATTTTACTCGATGTAAATATTGAAAACTCTCTTCAAAGGGAGCGCGGCGCAGTCTAGTGTTGTCGCGGCGGGCGTTTTTGGCTCGGAGAGACTAAAAACTTAAAACAATTACTTTCATGCCATATGTACGAGCTAAGTAGTGTGACATGACGTCGATGAACATGGCCATATTTGGAAATATTTTTCTTTCAGAACCTAATATGAGTAACATCAAAGAGAATGGAATCACTATAAGATACTTAATTTATATATTATACGTGGTAACATCCTAGGGGCTTATGTTTTCCTGGTACATTTTAGTTAAAAACTACACAAAAGTAACACTTAAAGCTACAGTGCTCGTAGCGCTTTCCAAACAAACGTAGTTTCGACATATTTTAAACTAGCTGTACCTGCAACTTCGTTTGCGATTGCCGTACCTTCAGACTAATTTTCCACATTTGAGCACTGTTTATCTCATATTGCAACGCTGTGGTCTGCGGTGAAGCAGTCTTAGTAAAGCATAGCTCAGAAAGGAGCTTTTTACTTTTGATTTGAAAACTCCCGGGTTGTATTTTCCAGAGGACAGTACTTAAGTAACTACGAGAGTTCCTCGTGATTCGCACAATAAATGTTAATGCAAAGTATTTTGTACAGGTTCCCCTTGTATGGCGGTAGAACAAAAATATATTAGATTGTGTAGGTACTTCCATTGCGCAGTCTCCGAAATGTATCCGGCAAAAGATAGATAGTTAAAAAAAACTGATTGTGGCGAATGTTCAAGATTTTAGAGTTTGTCTTAGCAAGCTTGCAAAACTAAATAAGGGTGTAGGGTGTAATAACATATGTTTACTTATTGTTATTATTTTATAAGGCAATCCGCCATTCTAACATAAAGTCTGTGATAATTTTAACCGGATAGGTAAATTCTAGTTCGTTTTTAGAGCAGTGGTGTTCGGATATAACTACTCTGTGTATTTCAACTCTCTGCTGGTACCGTGATGATAAGAGTCCTACAAGAATCAATCCTGGGGGCCAGTGTTGTTTTTAATTTATATAAATGTCTTTACAATCTCTCTGCCAGACTGGACGTATTTAAGTTTCTTTGCAGATGGACCCATGTTTGGATACGGGATATTAGTAAGCAAACCCTAGAAGTAAAGGTAGATGCTGTTACTGAAATATTTAAGACTCCCTACAATTGTTAAAGATGTACTTTCTATCCGAACAGTCGACCTCGGTACCGGTGCCTTCGTGGCGAACTCATAACATCGTTATTACAGTCGATAGGCGGCGGTAAACAAACACCGGCCAATAATTCTGTTTACAACCGACTCACTGAAATAGACTGCGCTCTAAACTCTACACTGGGCAGGGCGTAGATGAACTACAATCTAAACTAGACGAGCGCTAGCTACCGAGTACCGACACAATACTCCTCTCTATGTATAATGGCTATTATAGTTTGTATTTGTTAGGTACTACTGAATGACGTTATCACCACTTCGTAGGGCTCTTCAGCATCTTCTTGTGTACCTACCAAAGCAGTGTCAAATATTCTGCCTCAAAGAAGCAGTGCGTAAGCACTACTCCGATAAGCAAGCACAGTACCCTCCACCGAGAGGCATAAGATCTAATATCTGGTGGAGCCAACTGCAGTGCATTATGTCACGCAGAATGGTGACACTGCAACTGCAATAAGCAGACGTGACGCGTGTTATCCGCAGTCGATTATATTAGTTTTCTGTATGATTCATGGCATAAAGAAGAAGTAACAATGTCTAATGTCACTCTGACAGCTGTCACGGCAAAACTTCTTAATCCTAGTGTGTGCCATATTCACGCTGTGTTCATATGATTTTTGTAATAGCTGTAAGCTGTAATGCTGCCTGCGTGGACCTCTCTATGGAATTAGAAATCACTGTGTAGTTTTTTGAGTTGTAATCTAAATCGTGGGTGCCACTTCACCTTGCACGAAAGTGATAAAGAGTACACTTCAAAAAAATAGTATTATAAACAAAGTTAGTGCCTAACTATTGTTAGGAATTATAAGGAAATACTAAATGTTTTAAGAATATTCATAAAGATATATGTACTAATCTGACTTGACAGGCACCCTTCCACCAACGAGTGGAGAGTACGGGGAGGCGTTCTGTTATCGCCAGTTACCTTTTACAGGAGTCAGTCTTCCTCGGAAGTCAATTCGAACGGACGACAAGTTGTGATGTTGTGAATAAGTAAGAAGTGATAAGTGAAACAGAAAATGCTTACTTATCTATGTGTAATGTTTCAAAATGAGAGACCTATACAAATTAATCGTAGTAACAGACGTTTAAAAAGAATGGCTCTGAGTTTCTCGTGAGTTAGTAATTCTAGCAAAGCAACATCTTTGGTCACATCATCACATTCAGGTGGTAGCGGTCAATAAAATTAAACCAGCTAATCTGTGGTGTTCCTGAATTTAATAAGTAGATATCACCTAATACTCAAGGTGGTGTTAGGTAGGCTTAACGTTGAGTACGACCCTAGTACTAACTCGTGCATAATCTGTGTCTGTGGTTACAACCCTGAGCCCGTCCATTTGCAAGCCTAATTTATCTAATTAATTGAATGAGTGTCGTTTCAGTAAAGTACACGTACTTAGTTAATTGGTTTTAGTCTATTTATTCAGTTAGCTTGTTCCTTGTAAACATGGAATAATATAGGTACTGTAGATATTTGACGATATGTTATTCAGGCTAACCTAGAAGTACTGGCTCTCAACTACTTTGAGATTACCTACTTGTTACAAGAACAGCTGCCGGAACACACCGATTTTCTTCTTGAGGGTGGTAGCTAGCCAGGCGGGCATTCGAAAAATGCCCTACAACCATGCAAAAGATCTTTATCTCTCAATAACTACAGTAATTTGTTTCATAAACTAGTTTAATAAACCGTTTAAGTGCGAGTGGGACTTAACACAGAGAGTTCCGTATTAATACAAAATGTACCAAAAAATCTAATTTTGTCTTAGGTTTTCGCGATTATTACACATAGTAATTAAACAACTTTAAACGGTTTAAATCGCGTATATTTATCATTATTTTTGTCCCGTCGTTTCAAACACTTTGCAGTGAGCGTGGTCACGGGGTGACCCCAATTTCCAGTATGTATCCCTAAAAAGAAGCTGCCTGGAATAGGGCGTAGCTATGAATCGTAGAAAGTAAAGATACAAGACCTAAATTCGACTTAGGGTTGGAAAAAAATTTGTTTAAAAATCTTTTCTGATAAACAATAACAAATATAAATAAATCGCTACGCTTTATTGTTGTAACTATATCTAGCATGTTAATGAAAATAAACTTAATTTTGTCATTTTGTGCTCTATAATGTTTGAAAAGGAAAATGACGTACATCTTCATTCATTTCCAACACAGATCAATCCAATCTAATCAGATATTAAGGCTCCTGGTTTGAGGTGCCTAATAGTTTGCTAGCCTTTGACAGCTTTTTCAATCTCGAATTGCAGAGTAACTGGTATTTCTTCTATCTCGCCATCATCAAGGTTTATAGTTAAACCTGGATTATTATGTCTTATGATCACTAGCATTTATAAAATGTCATTACATATCAATCTTATGTTATGATGCACTATAAATCGAAGTTTAACTGTACCCAATAAATTTTGGGTTTTTAGTTCAGATCCCGTCCTATCATTTTTTGTTTTATGTTATTGTGACGGAATAAACTCGAGGCCCACCTAATGTTAAGCGGACTAACCTCTGCCTAGAACAGATACATTTCATCACAAGTGACGAATTGCACTGCGCCCGTCTCACCTTGAGACATAGTTGTTAGGTCTCATGTGCCTGTAATTTCACTGGCTCTCAAGGACTGCGGCCGGAACACACCATTAGGTGTTTGGCGACAGATTTTCTTCTTGAGGATGGTAGCTAGCCAGACGGGCATTCGCAAAATGCCCTTCCACCATGCGGTGAAGCTCAAGCCGGCGGTGGAAATCGAACCAGGGACCTGCGGCACGGCAGTCCATAGCTATTACCGCTCGGCCATCATTGCTTATAATAGAAAAAAAGAACTATCCTGTCAATAAACACCTGTACCCTTAACATATAAAAGTTACTCACGAAATGAACAATTTACCTTATAGTTGTGAATTCGACAGTTCCTCGTGGGCGGGTAAGGAGAGGACCCTTGTCCAATCCAATGGTCCCCTGTCGGACTTGGGTCAGGTATCCAATTTTCAAAATTATGATCCGATCAATCATCTACCTAGTTAACTTGTTTTGTTATTCAATTCGTCTCAGCTCAGGAATATTCCTGAGTTTAACTGATACCTGCGATACCATTCGTTTCGTATAATTGATAGGCTGCTTGATAGGCCTTATGCTTGATAGGCCTTTGACCACTTACACCTGATGGTAAGTGATAGTGTGATCGAAGATGTTATTCAGGCTAACCTAGAATTACTGGCACTCAAGGACAGCTGCTGGAACACATCGTTAGGCGATTGGCGACAGATTTGCTAGTGAGGTGGAGGTAGGCGGGCATTCGAAAAATGCCCTTCCACGCCACCCCAAGCTCAAACCCGCGGCGGGATTCGAACCATGGACCTGCTGCGCGGCAGTCCATAGCCAATGCCATTGAGCCATTACTGCTTCAGAAGTTTATATCCCAGGAGTTCAGTAATTCCTACACTTCCTATAGAGTCACCGCAGAAGCTCTAGTAACAGTGAAAAATAAAACATTCCTTTAGACGTGCAATAGACCAAAGGTATAAAGATACCCAAACGTTGCCAGCCCACTACCAGCAAGATGTAGAGTATTCAACAGTATACTCGTAGTTTGACCGTAACAGCTTGCTGACCTAATTATTGGCGGGCCTCGAGTAAGTGCCTGTCTGTCCATTACACTGGAAATTAACTTCGCCTTCGATACTTGCTCGAAGCTAATAGATTTAAAAATCTATATACTTTAGTCTTGCTACAAAATATGTGAGCATAATTTAATACAATAGGAGTAAGCAGGTACAGTCGCAGGTTACATATTATAAAATAAGGTTACGGCCACATAAGTTCATAGAAAGACATATGGATGTTTACCAATTCACCCCTCTATCCCCTTCGGATATGGACTGACGTGCCTCTGTAAAGAGGAGTATAGTAAGAAGAGGATAGTAAATGTTATTCTATTAGAAGTCTAGCTAGGTAGTTAAGATTTGTCTATAGCTATATGGAACAGACAACTTCTTGAATTTAGCAAAATAATTACGAGTGGATGGGAAACATATGAACTAAAGAAAGTTGGATTCTTAGGAAGTTAGTGTTATGCCTTTATTTACAAAATACTACGAACTATATACATTACTATAGCTACTACAAAAAGCATTTTAGAGCTCATCGTATTTTCCACAACTTATCAGAGCGCTTGCATGATGCGAGGCGTGATAAAAAACAAATATTTGGAATTCAACGGGGCAATGCTGCCAGCATGCTGGGCACGCTGCCAACTGGTAGTGGACTGACCATTTGGACTGCCTGTAAATCTGGAAGTTAGTACAGTAATACAAATTACTGATGTAGCATACTTAATTAAGATAGCGAACGATACAGTTGACTGTCCTGAGTTGCTTAACTTAGTGGGAGTGAAGGTGTCAGCTGATCCTACAAGGAGACCGTGTAAACTATACACCCCAACAGTTAACTCTAATTACAGGAGATATAGCTACTTGATAAGAGCAAGCCGTTGTTTCAATGACGTAGCATCTCGGCATGACCTTGATATTTTTAATACGTCTGTCGAGCAAGTTAAGAGCGTATTGTCTAATGCATTTTCAATTAATTATATTCTTGTGCAAGTGTTGTATAATTTATTTATCGACGCTTGAAAGGCAATAATTACCAAGCGACATGATGGCAACTTTAAACTAGAGCATTGTAAAGTTTAATTTGTTGGAAAAAAATCGTCTATTAGTCATAGCAACTCGATTCTAACGATTTTTAAATAACGTTTATAAGCTTTGTGAACTAGCATTTAAAGATTATGAATATTCTCAATATTTCAAGAATTAGTTTTGGTTAGTTAAATTTTAATCAAAATCACAAACAGGTAAAAATTACTTTCCGACAGCAAAAGTTTATTATAAAACATGTAAAATTCACTAAACCCCCGTATTTTACAATTGCGTTTTAAGCAAAATGATGCATCCAGAAGTAACAGATGTTGGGCACCTAGGTAAAATGATTTAACTAAAAACCAAGTTACTTTTGCAGCCAGGCAATTTCAACCATATTACAAATTAAATAAGGTATGTGTAGGATTTTATTGAATAAGTAACATACATTTAAATTTTAGTACAAAAGTACAAAATTCAAGAATTTTTGACAAAGTTTTCGACGGATATCGTCATTATCATCAACATCAAAACAGCTCTTGTAGTAATCTACAATCACTCACAGCTTATTATAGGCCTCCATCTTACGCGGGACAAATTAGAGCATACTTTGCCACGCTTCCCTAGTGCAGATGTGCAGTGCAGAGGTTGGTGAAGGTATAGGGGCCTGTGACTAACCCTTTGTCAAACACTTCTATGTAAGCCTCTAACGTCCAAATATTACAGTCAAATATCTCGCAAAGTAGACAACTGATCTCATAAAGAACATGAGCAGTCGTTTATAATAAATATTTATTAAAAATTTCAAGATATGAATAGGTCGGTAAAATCAAATTTAATTTAAAAAGAAAATTGCTGTCTTAATCTGCTGATACCTTTTTAAATTGGTATGGTTTTCTGATACCAACCTATTCATTACCTACTTATTTGAATCAGATTTAAATGAGCCATTTAAAGTTTTCAGATCAGCCTTTTTCAGGAGTCTTACACTATTATTACTCAGAAATTAAAAATAGAACTATCTACAATACTAATATCAGTTTTTTACAGAAATTATTTTCAAGGAATATAATTGAATCGCATACAACATTCATTGATAATTGTATCTCAAATTTGTAACTTTAAATTTGGGATGACATTTTTAAAGAATATTCTGAAATTACAATAAGTTTTACGGGTTTCACGAATGAAAATATTTTCTTAAACTAGCAATTATACAAAATAATTATGATCAACTTTAACTAATTTAAAGCTTTAATTACTACTTACTGGGAAAAATAGGTTTTAGCAATAACATTTAAATCAAACAGAAATGTTAAGCAATGTCACATAAGAATATTTAAAACTTGTACCTTATTATCACAATCAAATATTTATTAAAATGGAAGCTAAATCCCAAACGAAGTATTATACAGCGAGGTAGATATAGGTTACGAAGTGAAAATTATAGATTGATATCCATTCATCGACATTAAAATAACAAAAGAAGGTTTATATAATCTACATAATTTAGTCATTAGTTTACTAGGAAGTTACATAGAACAGTATTATCAAAATGACCCATTATAATCAACATTGCAAATTTCAAGTATTTAAGAATCACCGGGCTCTACGTCTTTAACATCCGAGTCAAGCAAATCCTTGGCGTAAACGCAGAATACGGTATCTCGGTGAATTCATTGTGTAATTGAGTACGTATAACTTTGTCCTTGCAAAGTGTAACAAGGTCATTATATTTTGCCTTTGCTTTCAGCATATTTAAAAAGTAACACGACATAAGAGGTACCATGGTCTTAGATTAGATTCCTTGAGGTTAATATTTGAAATGTTACTTTTTTCTAACACTTTCTTCATTATTATCATCAAAACTTATATTTTTCTGTTTTAGTTCGTTTTTCTTTGTGGTTGCTATTTTTGAACCTATTTCCACTTCTTCATTAGAAGAAAATTTTAACTATTCATCCTTAATTAAAGGTTCTTCACAAGCAATTAGAGTAGAGTAATCATCATAACCTGATATGTAATAAATGTACATTTTATCAGTTTTACCGTAATCCGCCAGATTTAGACCATCTCTCAATGGTAGAATGTGTAGGATTGGCACTTACTTCGATGTAGCTTGCCGTATTTATTTCTGTATTTCAATCCATCTTCATTGTTTTTAACTGTTTCTTCTTAGGCGTTGCTTGCAGTGTACGTTTCCGGTACAGTCAAATCAACCTACATGTTAAAAGTTCTTTATCTGGTTTATTTTCTAGTATGTGTATCAATTCACATTACAGAATAATCACCTGATGGGACTGTATTCTGTTGTTCAGATAGATCTGCAGGTGCAATTTTCAGAGTAGGACCCAACGGGCTTCCAACATTTTCATCCATTAATGTTTGGCTATATTTTTGGTGCTATTGATCATAATTTATTGGGCCAGATTGATCGATCAATAATTGGACTAGTATTTTCAGTGACATTGCCAGCAGAAAGACACAAGTACTTGCAACGGAGGTCCCAATTATTACAGATTTTCGTCTTTATTTTTGTAACAGCCTTGATATGTTGGTCCCTAATATTTAAACTTAAATATTAAAATTTGCCGTTCGTTATTATTGAGGGCATAAATGATTAAATTATTTAATTAAGCAAGTACAAAACTGTTCAAATCCCTGCTATCCACACCGGCGTTAGACAAAGCTTGCTTAATTATGTTATCTACTCGCTTATTACGATTATTATGTACCTAAAACCATGAATTAAAATCAATATAAAATGTGCATTATATAATGTAATACTTATCAAATCTTTATATTGCACTTACCGAGTACACTTTAAGCGATGTTCGCGTGCACACAGGTTGCCTATGCGACAATTTGGTGAAGTCTTAATCATTATTTTGTTACCAAATACCACTAAAAAGCTGCTTTACAGTGTGGGTAACCGACAAAAAAAAATACTTGCATTAGGAATAAGCTCAGTTTTATACAAATTTAATAGCAGTAATTATGATCTATGCAACAAAATCATAAAAAAAATCGGCAGGTAAAATATTGCCAAACGACAAAATATATTCTGTACGGGGCAGGTAAACATTACTACTTGACGTTTTAAAGTTCATCGCATTTAGGTAAAAAGTACTAAGTGATAATAAATTTATGATTAAGGTGTGTCAAAAAGTCTTAAACTAAGAGAAAAAAATATTTTTAATCAGGTAAAATGTCTTAAGCTATATTCATGACCTAGTTACCGCAAGGCAAAAAATACTTTATGTTCGAACACATTATTTCGAGTCTAGGCAAAAATTACTAAGTGTAAAAAGTTAAAATCGAATAGTTACTATGTGAAAGTCATTCATAAATTGGTATAATTTTAGTCGCTTAGACGCCGAAAATTGTGAAAATGTGTTATATTTTGTGTTACTAAGCGACAACAAACTTCGTCCTAGCGGCATGAGTGTAGGGCCAATCGACGCAGAATATTTTTCTGATTTCAATGATTATAACTCAATATTGCCCAAAATGTCGCTTGGTAATTATTGCCTTTCAACCGTCGTTATATATTCTCAATGTTTTAGTCTACACGATTAGAATAATTCTCTTAATTGATTAGTGGAATCTTTTAAATGGCCTTCAGCACCTACATAGATTTTTAAGCTATTATATACCTAGCTGTAAGAATCCCTAAATTGTTAAAATAAAAAAATACACTTATCTTCAAATTCTGGTTCTTCATATAAGTTAGAGTAGTATTACCGACGCAACGACAGTAGATGTAACTATCAGCTAATCTGTGGTAGAAGCCACATACTGGGATTAAATGTGGTCCCACATAATCGATACTCGATGGAGAAATAGGTAAATTAAGTATATTTTTGATACAATAGGTATCTAGAAACGGTAAGATCTACTGCATGGTCGTGGCGCATTTGCATGCAAGCTTGCAGTGTATAATCTGTAAATAAGCAACCCAGCCACCCTTAGGCTTCCCTCACTCGTTGTGGTTCTTCCAGCGACTGTTCTTTCTAGGTCTAATCTGCGAGTTGGACACAGAAGGTTCCGTATCAATACAAATTATATTCAACAAAATACAAAATTATAACTGAAGTACCGCCACCATACCTATTACTACTGCCATGCAATGATGTTCGCATCACTGTGTTTCGGTCTGAAAGGTACCTATGGGGTGCCAGTAAAATGACACACACATGAGACTTAGGTACAACTTTATGTCTCAAGAAGAGAGGTTACCGCTTAACACCAGGGGGACTCGAACTTGTTACATCACGAAAGCATAAAAAGAGAAACAAAGTTTGTATAGAAAGCACCAATACCCTACTCTGCGGACAGTGCAAGCGAGATACAAGATGTTTATAATATACCGTTATCCAGCGCGCACTGTTCCGAACTATTATTAGCATCAAATAATTTTGCTGATAATAGAAATAATAACATTGCACGTAATTTACACATTTATTAAACCCATTTATCGTAAAATACCCAAAATCAAGTTTAAATCCTCTGCTAGAAAGTAACTTTTTTAAGATGGATTTACAGGACGGATTTGTCGTTGGAACAGTAATAGAGATACTTCGTATTAAATGTCGCACGTCGGAGTTCGCGAAAGGAGTGAACAATTTGTTGTGACGTCATCAAAACGACGAGCGATTCTATTACTGTTTGTAAGATTGCTTAATTGACGTGGAGGTATAAAATTTAGCAGTAAGATTAAATTATTCTTATTATAAGAGGGGAGAGTTGGCCTCCTGGGGGGAATCGAACTTGTTACATCACGATAGCATAAAAAGAGAAACGAAGTTTGTATAGAAAGCGCTACCAAGACCCTTCTCTGCGGACAGTAGGTCAGGTGGGCTTAGCAATAGGGTCCTGTTAAACAGGACTCCCAAAAAGGCTTATATAGCTGTTGTATTACAGAAAGTCAATATGCGATACCAAAAGTTCAACTCTTAGCTTATCGCTTCCAAACTGTTTCTTCTGGGTTGTATTTGTGATAAGGTTTCCGGGACCTTACAAAAGGGTTCACGCAGGTAAAACTACAGATATCCAATACTTTAACACAATACAATTCAATTTACCCTCTTTACCTCCTCTGTGCCTCCGCTTGTAATAAATCAGTCAGTCTATAAGCACTCAATGCATCGTGCATTGTAAATAGCATACAAGTATATGTATAATATATTTAACCTCTCATTCCCGCTATATCTTTGGTACTAAAATGAGGCATTTGATGTATCAGATTTTGAGTACATATGGATAAAAATACCTTAAACAAAAAATTGTAGATATAGCCTCGGGAACGGCCAAATAATAAAACACTAAACAAGATTTTGAAAATTGGTATAACTTTATATACTAAAGGTTTTTTTTAACAATATTATGTCTCAGTCTTATTAACAAAACAGTGCGAACTATATGTTGCTTCTATACAACCATCAAGCTATTGCGGACTCACAGCCAGTCCAAATGCTCCAGCCCACTACCAGCAGGCAGCGTGACCAGAATGCTGGCAGTAAGGATTGCAATGCTTATTCGTTGATCCAGATATGTTCCAGCATTGTTATGGAATTCCTTTTCAAACTCATTTATTTCATTTTGGCATCTAAGTAGCTCTTATGAAAGTCATACCTACAGAAAATATTAATTGAACATTCTATCTGCCGATTTACAACCATATCACTTTTAATTGGGACATGGGTATACGGTACATATAATAAGTATACAAATTTACGAGAGAAAATATTATAGCCATGTGCGGGATTTGAACCCGCGTCCATCCACCCATAAAGCCGGAGTATGCTCTTATCGCTCTGTAATCCGTCGACCAGGCGTTATTGCCGACATTAAAATTATTAAAATTATCAGGTTCCGTCATCATTTACAAATATAAAACCAAATTGCAAAATTGGTCTTGTTTGTGGTACAACGTGAATGGAACTATATATATAGGTGTCGCTCCATCCCAATACGATGCTTAAATAAAGAACGAGAGGAAACATTGGAGTTATGAGTCACTGACATGTTAGCTCAAGCGGTCAGAGCATCCCCGGTTATAGGGGTGGATTTCGAATCCCGCGCATGACTATAATTTTTTCCCTCGTAAATTAGTAATTTTGTAATACAATCATATATTGCACTCAGCTACACTTCCATTGTTATATGATACGTTTTAATGAATGACAAAGTCAGGATTTTGAAGCGCTCGTAGCGAAGTTTACTTAGCTGTTCTCAACCGATCAGCAAAGTTAAGCAAAGTCGCGCGCGGTCATGAGTTGGATGGGTGACCGCTAGTGACATTACTACTGAGCGTTTTCGTGCTTCGGAGGGCACGTTAAGCCGTCGGTCCCGGTTGTTGTCTTAGGATGGCAGTCGTTATAGCATGGTGGTAGGGCATTTTGCGAATGCCCGCCTGGCTAGCTACCACCAAGTAGAAAATCTGTCGCCAAGCACCTAACGGTGTGTTCCGGCAGCTGTCCTTGAGAGCCAGTACTTGTAGGTTAGCCTGAACAACATCTTCGACCACATCATCACTTACGATCAGGTAAGATAGTGGTAAAAGGCTAACCTATCAGGTAAAAAAAAAAATGAAGACAAGCATGCAGTAGATGCACATACGCACACTACTGTGATTCATCAGTAGACGTCACGCATGATTTGACATTGCCATGTTCGAGGTACATATGTCACTTTTCTCGTTTTTTATAAGTTCAGTGAAAAAAGGGATCTATTTCTATGCGCAACCGTAAAAAGCTAATAACGCCCCCATCCATCAATTTGGTAACGAAACTTTTTCCTTCCATTTCCAAAGATGTCCCAGATCAGTAATTTATAAAAAAAAACTAGCGGCACACCCTGGCTTCCCACGGGATTTAAAAAAAACATTATTTTTGGTTATATAGTATGCCTATATTCATCGGGGATAATATAGAATTGCAACGGTGAAAGAATTTTTCAAATCAATTTAGTAGTTTTTATGTTTATTCGTTACATACAAAAATTATAATCTTTCCTCTTTATATTTCTACAAATAGAGAGTAAAAAAAAAAACTTAACCGATTTTCAACACTGAAAAGTATGAAATAACTTGTAGAAGTCGGACCAGGATTACTGAAAAATGTATATGAGAAAGTTTTTATGTAATAAATTTTTCAGGTAGTTGAATATAGCTTTAAAACCACGCAATTGATTTTGATTAAATTGAAATGGGACCAATTTTGCAGATATACTCTATCCAACAATAAAATAATCATTCAAATCAGTACATAATAGGCGGAGTAATTAGCACGTCTGCTTGCAGACTAAATACATTGTATCTTAACCATTATTATACGATCTTATGTGACATGTATTTTAGCAAATAAATGATTTGATTTGCGTTACAAAAACATACAAAAAAACATATGTCAAATTCAGAACCTACTCTTTTTTTGGATGTCAGTAAATACCATTACTATATACCATTTACAATACTTTAAATATTGTCACAAAATAATACACCACATACTCAAACTACTGCACACGTAATTTGGAAAAAACATATGTTAATTTCTAAGGTTACACTTTTGTTTTGTTGGGCATACATTATATTCCATACAAACGGAGTTTCGTCATAACTTAAATAGGTAGGCAAAAGTTCAAACTCGGTGAAATTTTACATGCATGTCGTAATGTACAGGGCCGTTTAGATAGGTTACTTGGGCAAGCCTGAAACTATAAGACATACAAAGATTTCTTCCTAGGAACCATGTCATCGATTTTAGTGACAAGAAACTCTGCATTCATAGATTTAAAATAACCAGTACTCTGTTTGGAAATCGAACCCGGTCGTATTGAAGAAAAAACTTACAATATTTATAGAAATATTGTAAGTTTTTCTTCAATACGACCGGGTTCGATTTTTAAAATGTACGAATGCAGTTTGCAGTACGAAATAGTTAGATATCGATTATCAAAGATTTCTTCTTAGGATTCATGTCATCAATTAAAATCTAAATTCGTACTTTTTAAAAATAACGTGGTACTCTATTCGGGATTCGAACCCGATCGTATTGAAGAAAAAAACTTATATTTCTATTTTTGGATCGATTGTGTAGGACATGTCAGTAAATTTTGTTACGAGACATTATATTATTTAAAATGTATTTTCCTAAACTTTATTACTTTTTTAATTATATTATTTATATTTTCCTAACTTTATTAGAGCGCTTGGTCGATGCGACGCCTGATCGAAATGCTGGCACCTATTTGGCACAACAAATAAGCATTGCAATTCAACAGGCTAATGCTGCCAACATACTGGGCACGCTCCCAACTGAATAGTGGGCTGGAGCATTTGGACTGCCTGTGAGTCTACAATGACTTGCAGATTGTCTAAATGGTTTCCAAGTGTGAAAGTAGCTGTAGTGTTGTTTATATAGTTCGTAGTATTTTGTTAATTAAGGCGATCACCGTAGTGAAACGCGCAGTTTTGGAATCTTCTTTTACTGAAACTATGAGCTCAAAATATGCGAAATAAATATATCGTAATCTTTAGTTCTTTATTTAGTGAGTTAGTTAATTTGTTTTTATTTGAACTTATTAGTTCTTCTGTAATAAATTGTAATCGGCCACCCGTTTTGGACTGTTTTTTATTTATTTAAGAGGATTAATTAAAGTTAGGATAACAATTCTTTTTTTTAAATAGCTAATGCTATATTCTAATGAACTATCTACTTGTGTTAAAAACATTTTTAAGAATTTTTGGCACAAAATTCCCTGTTCGCAAGAATAAATCGCAACGAAAATCAGTCTCCCCGCAGCGCTCGGGCCGTTTGGACGTTGGATCTGTGCCGTTCGTTACGCCATCATTTTTGTGCATTTATTTTACGAATTAATGCAATATATATTTACCATACGTTAGTTTGCAAGTTATACATTATTGACACTCAATCAAAAACAATATTGGATAAGTACTTTTCATTATATTGATTTATAAATTTTTTATAATAAGTTCTTTGAGCGAGATGATAAAAGTTTAGACACGGCATTGTTAATTCCTATTTTAGTAGGTACCTAGATTTGTAACCCGTAGTACAATATTTAATTTTGTTATTTTTAGGGTACTGTACAATTAAACGAGACCCTATTGCCAATACCTCAACGGCTAAGTGATTTTATAGTTAAATGTTGATTATAATTATGTTACTAACTAGAAAATCTGCCGCCAAGCACAAAACGGCGTAAGCCGCTATGTGTCCTTGGGAACCAGTAATTTAGCATGATGATATGACATTTTGCGAATACCCGCGTGACTAGCTACCACCATTAAGTTGAAAATCTGTCGCCAAGCATTTAAAGCAATTAAAGCAGTGACGCCGTTGAGCTTGCTAAGGTGACTTCGCGTTTGGTTGCTCCGCAACTATTTGTTATTTTAAAGTGGAATAAAGTGAAGTTATATGGTTGAAACTTATACTGCTTTGTAGCTAAGATCTAAACGCTGTTAGTGGTTTTTAATTCCATCCAAAACGGTCGCGTGGCTTGGAAGAAACAAGTGAGAAACCTGTCAAGTTTATTTCAGTAACGGCTTGAGTTTTTGAAAAACGTTCCAGCCGCTGGCACCGACCGCTTCTGCTCGGACATCTTCGGCGCTGAGTCATTGCACCGACGACGAACGACACCTGCCGTGCGAGTAGTGGAAGCGAGGCGGTTGCTGTGTGACTCATCGCCCGCTGCACTACGTCGCTCGATTGTCTCCCGCTATCAGCTGTTTGTATATTTATATAATTTTATGCAAGCTCGTTATCTGCGCATTCCGTGCATATATTACTACTGCCGCTATGTCTGTAACCGCCGACACAATGAATTGTTCTGCGTGTTGTGATACAATCACTGAAAAGGATGATTTTACGCGCTGTACAGTGCAAGATTGTAATAAAAGCTATCACCTTTTGTGTATCGGAGAGAACAAATTAGCTCATAGTGACCATAATAGCTGGATCTGCCCTGAGTGTCGCTGTGCTGCCAAGAAAGGCGGGGATAACAGCTTGACCCCTGTCGGACACACTAAAAGACAGCAAAACTCAAATGTTACTTTACGTCAAAAAGCATCACGGTTACATGATAATCACGTTACGTGTAAGAGTGGAGTTTCGCTAGATCTATCGCACGAGGTTCAGGAGCTACGCACCGAGATTACACTTTTGAGAGAATTGATTACTACTTCAAATATCCAAACGGCGATCTATGACAGCAAGCTTAATCAGTCAATCGCTCTAATAGCTGACTATGACAGCAAACTTTGCCAATCGGTTTCTACCATTAAGAGTTGTGAGATAAAAATAGAAGAGTATGCGACGCAGATAGGAAAGCTAGTAGATAAGCTGCAAAAATGTAAGTGCAGCAGTAATGTTGCTGCTTCCCAAAAATGGCCCATAAAAACTCTGACACAAACGGTGCCCCTCCAACCTCGATCGATAGCCACTCCGCCATCTCACCCACCACCTGCCACATCCGAGCTGCTGTGTAAAACAGCGTTGACAGTTCAATCCCTCGCTAGCAAGCAAATTGAATCGGCTGGTGTGCAGGTGCGGAAGCAAAATCTTACTGAGTCCGATGCTAAAGTTCCTTCTCTGACTAAGCCCCAGTCAGTGCCCGCGAACGCCAGAAATAATATTTTGAATTCTACACCAACGGAGAAACCAGATGCTGATGACTGGACTGAGGTAAAGAAAAAGAAGAATAGGCGTCCCCCTTCCTTGTATGGGGCCGCTGGTCCAACGGTGACATCTTTAAAAGCTGTTGAAGTACGTAAGCACATACACTTATGGAATATGGCGTCAGGGGTTGATGATATTCGTGATTACCTACGCCAACTATGTCCGAATGGAACCTGTACGGTAGAGGAGCTTACTGCCAAAGGCGACTACAAATCATATAAGTTAGGTGTGCCATCTGCTTACTATGACACATGTTTTTCGATCGATGTTTGGCCCATTAACGCTAGAATCAAAGCTTGGGTGAACTATAGAGGACCACACAAACAAACAAGCACTAGCTCTAACGTCGAGCCATCCACTAGCCCTCGGCCCTTTCAGGAGTTGCCCTCCAAAAGGGCAACAAAACGACAATGCGAAGATTAACATTTTTTACCAGAATGTTAGGGGCTTGAAGACGAAGTTGTTGCGCTGGTATGCCAGCATGTTGGTCTCCGAACACTTGCTCGTCGTCGCGACGGAGACGTTTCTCGATGATTCAGTGGAGGACGCAGAGGTGGCGCCAAACGAATGGACACTGCTACGACGTGATCGAGCTTCTCCGTGTGGGGGTTCTCTGCTAGCTGCAAGACCTGGTGTAACCGTACGACGTCGATTGGACCTTGAATCTCAACTCGGAGAGGATCTGTGGGCCTCGGTCACATACCGCGGCGTTTCCTTTGTTGTTTGTGTTGTGTATATCAAGCCTAAGGCAAGCGATTCTGTATATATGAATGTTTTTTGTGCAATTGAATCTTTTGTGGCTAATTCAAATAGTAATTTTTTCATCTTTGGCGACTTGAATATTAACAGTTCATCTGATAATATTAAGAATTATTACTGTTATTTTTTGACATATTGCAATTTAACTGACCATAATGACGTAATCAATACTCATGGAGGCAAACTTGACGTAGTGTTGGCGCGGGAGTGCAATGAGTCACTGCCAAGGCAGGTTTGCGTAAGTGAGGCTAGTGCAGGATTTGTTCCCCCCGACACGCTGTACCACCCCCCGCTCGAGATAACGACGAGTCTGCGATTGTATAGCAACAGGTGTGACCGCATGGAACCTAGCAATGTTGACGCGTCGCGGGATTGGAATTTTAATAAAATAGACTTAGTTCTTTTTCAATCTCTGCTCGCTGAAACCTCTTGGGAGTCAGTCCTAAAATCGTGTGACGTCTCTGTTGCCACAGATGCCTTTTATAATATAATTTATAAATTATTCGATTTGTCTGTACCGAAAAAGAAAAGGTATGCATCGAAATGCAGTAGATATCCCGTATGGTTTGACGCAGCAATTATTAAAGATATTAAGTGTAAAGCTCGCCTGCATAAGGCCTGGTTAGCATCAAGTAGCGTTACTTCGTACAATTTGTTTTCTAGCCTCCGTGCTAGTTTAAAGACACGCATCTCTCGAGCGTATAAATTGTATCTGGCTCGCATCGAAGAAAACCTGCAACTGCGTCCACAACATTTTTGGAAACATGTGCATAGACTTAGATGCAAGGGTGGTTTTGAACCCTGTGTCTCGCACAAAGGTATATCCTGTACAGGTGTCGAAGCTGCCGAAGCATTTGCAAACTTTTTTTCTAGCGTGTTTCTAGACGAACTGCCATTGCTCAATACAAGTACTTGTCGGGATCAGGCTCTGCAGGGTGGTTATGTCAGTGTCCCTAGTCTGTCACCACATGATATTGAGTACGGTCTCAAAAAAATTGAAGTTAAGTAGCTCTTCTGGACCCGACAATGTGCCTAGCTTTGTTTTAAAGGCATTTAAAAAAGAATTTATTCTTCCACTTTACCACATCTTGAATCTGTGTCTGTCAAATGGCAAGTACCCTGCCCAGTGGAAGCTTTCCAGGGTGACTCCGATCCCCAAAAGCAACAACAGGGCACAAGTAGAAGAATACCGCCCCATTGCTATATTATGTGCACCTGCGAAAATATTTGAGTACATCCTTCATAATGAAATATATAGGCAGATTAAACAGTTATTAGGGGATGAGCAACATGGTTTTAGACCCGCACGCTCTGTAAATACGAATCTTTTATGCCTTGTTGACTATATATCCAATGCCATGGAGCGCGGGCTGCAGGTGGACGTAATCTACTTTGATTTTCAAAAGGCATTCGACAAAATTGATAATGACCTGTTGTTACACAAACTTTCAGACATAGGATTTACTTCCGGACTTCTAGAATTTTTCTCAGATTATATGCGGGACCGGCTTCAATATGTAAGGCATGGTACATACGAATCTAGACCATATCACACAAGATCCGGTGTTAGCCAAGGCTCAGTCCTAGGCCCACTTCTTTTTCTTATTATGATCCGTGACTTACCAAAAGTTTTGACAGCCGCAAGATGTCTTCTATATGCTGACGATCTTAAGCTCTTCATGGAAATAAAATCTCCTAGTGACTGCCTGTGCTTACAAAATGACATTGACCTAATTTATAAATGGAGTTTGACTAATAAAATGAAATTCAATATGAGTAAATGTAATATTATGACTTTTTATCGGAAAAACAAACCAATTTATTTTAATTATTATTTGCAAGGCTTATGTATTAACAGAACGAATTGCATGAAGGACTTGGGAGTAACTTTTGATCGCACCTTAACCTTTCATGATCACATAGCTAGTCTGGCCAAAGAGACTTACCGTCGTTTAGGTTTTGTCCTACGAAACGCAAAGGACTTTCAAAATCCGCAAATTATAACAATATTATACAATGCTTTAGTCAGAAGCAAGCTGGAACACAGTGCATGCGTCTGGAACCCGCATCATGTTACTTATACAAGGATGCTTGAAAAGGTCCAAAAAACCTTCTTAAGATTTCTTTACAAAAAAGTATACGGATATTATCCATTTATGTATCCAACCAAGTTTTTACTGGGGCATTTGGGCTTCAACTCGCTCGAGGTGAGAAGGATGGTAGACCAGCTCACCACTTGCCTCAAAGTGCTGAGGGGCGCAGTTGATTGTTTAAATTTACACAATCTACTGTGTGTGATATTCATCCCAAATGAATGCGAGATCCCGGTAAATAGGCGCGGTCACTGTAGGCAACACAACCTTTTCCATCCTGACACAGGTCACACAACGGCGCGAGCGATGTCCCCTCTAGTTCGACCCTTACTCCATCTCAACGCACTCCGGGACGCCAACACTGAATTTGACATTTCTTTTGACAAGTGGCCTACCATAGTTTCTGCAGTACTAACGTATTGTGAAAGCATGAGAGACCAATGGGTCAATACGGGTAATCCCGCAAATAGCGACGATGAATGATTATTTTACCTATATGTAATTTGACTTGACATTACCTAATACCATGTTTTTATAATTTTATTATATTAAATACATTATTATAATTTGTCATTTATTTCTATTTTATCTATCTTTTTACGTATTCTCTTATTGTATTAATTTGTTTGCTGCATGTACTGTATTGATTTTGATTTGATTTTATTTGTATGTCTATGTGTAATTCTAATCTGTGTGGTAGATGTAATTGATTCTATGTCGTTTCTATTCACAATAAACAAATTTAATTTAATTTAATTTAATTTAATTTAATTTAATTTAATTTAATTTAATTTAATTTAATTTAATTTAATTTAATTTAATTTAATTTAATTTAATTTAATTTAATTTAATTTAATTTAATTTAATTTAATTTAATTTAATTTAATTTAATTTAATTTAATTTAATTTAATTTAATTTAATTTAATTTAATTTAATTTAATTTAATTTAATTTAATTTAATTTAATTTAATTTAATTTAATTTAATTTAATTTAATTTAATTTAATTTAATTTAATTTAATTTAATTTAATTTAATTTAATTTAATTTAATTTAATTTAATTTAATTTAATTTAATTTAATTTAATTTAATTTAATTTAATTTAATTTAATTTAATTTAATTTAATTTAATTTAATTTAATTTAATTTAATTTAATTTAATTTAATTTAATTTAATTTAATTTAATTTAATTTAATTTAATTTAATTTAATTTAATTTAATTTAATTTAATTTAATTTAATTTAATTTAATTTAATTTAATTTAATTTAATTTAATTAATTTAATTTAATTTTTAACGGTATGTGCCGCTATGTGTCCTTGAGAACCTGTAGTTTTGCATGGTGGTAGGGCATTTTGCAAATGCCCGCCTGGCTAGCTACCACTCTCAAGTAGAATTACTGTCACCAAGCACTTAACGGCGTAAGCCACTATGTGTCCTTGAGAACCAGTAATTTGGCATGTTGGAGGGCATTTTGCGAATACCCGCCCGGCTAGCTACCACCCTCAAGTAGAAAATCTGTCGCCAAGCACTTCACGGTATGTTCGTGCCGCTATGTGTCCGTAAGAATCAGTATTTTGCATGGTTGTAGGGCTTTTTCGAATGCCCGCCTGGCTAACTACCACCCTCAAGTAGAATAACTGTCGCCAAGAACTTAACGGTTTGTGCCGCTATGTGTCCGTAAGAATCAGTATTTTGCATGGTTGTAGGGCTTTTTCGAATGCCGCATAAAAATAAATGCAAGCCGCTAAATTTAATCTCGTTTTAAGGACCCCTCTGAATGAATCTTAGCAATCCATCAACCAATTAAGCTCATACAGGTTCTTACTTGCAATTTATGTTACTATAAAAGAGGTACCTTTCTACCAAATTTCAAGAAGGTCTATACAGGTAATCAAAATTTATTTACGGGGAAATATACAGTGCTCAGACCTCCACCTCGCTTCGCTTAGTCTATTAAATATTTCTATACCTACAAGTAATGATATGTTCTTACCCTACAGCGGTTCGCAGTAACTGCATATAAAAATGTTGTTATATCTACACTTCTGTTCTGCCGCTTCTAATAGTTCACGAAGCTCTACAATTATTGCGATGCTACGCGTGGTACGGCGACTAGTGCCGCCGTGCGAATGAATATTTTTAGGAGTTAAAAGTTAACGCCCATTTCTTTTAGGTCCGCCCGAATAAGAAATTATTTTGATTACGGTCTTGGCCTTAAGGCATACAGACGGATTAAAAAAACAACCAAAAAAGAATAAAACCGAACATTTGTAGCTTCCAGGTATATGGATAATCCGGCACTGCGTATATTTATTTATTTTATTTATTTATAATCATAACACCAAAAACTAACAGTCTACGACCAAAACGTTTTTGAGCCAAACATAAAATAATACGAGTAGTAGGTATACATAGTTAAATGAAGAAAAGAAAAACAAGAGATCTCTTAACTATAATAACAAAAATCGGGTAAATATCGAACACAATTTTGCAATACTACATTAATATCAGACAAGAATATATCGATTTCCGCAGTATGAGTGCGTGGTGCGTCGGCGCATATCGCGCGGTGTTTGAGCGCGGCGGTACTAGTGCGTAGTATAATGTTATTATATTCCCTTTCTAAGTCAAAATTATTTACCCATATAATTTTGGCATCTTAGATAGTTATAAATATATACCTACGATATACGTATACTACCTATATACCTACAGCTATCAGCAGAGTGTACTAGGCTACAACAAGATACATGGCGTCAATCAAAGCACTGACGAATGAATCGAACTATATTATGTAATATGTATAAAGAATATGAAGTTTTCTGGGTGACGCCATTCCTTCCTAAACACATTCATACATTTTATGTTCGGTCGAACGGCATTTAGAGAGTACAGCGACTTCAATTGGACGCATCGACCCACTCCCGAAATAAATCTCATCGCACCGTTTACAATATTCACTCCAGCTGATTTTTATGTACTTTGTAGGAACTGGGGAACATAGTTACATTTTTCAATAGAGATATAATTGGAAAAAACTTTCTTAAACGTAGGGCAGGATTGAAGAAACGTCTAACTTTGTTTCAAACGACTTCAAAAAAGAAGTAGTACTTTGTTTTTTTTTTCGGGAAGAACAGATGCTGACTACTTCTAAGCGGACGTCCAGCTCCACCGGGTTTTGGGCGAGGGAAGGCCCTCTTATAGCCCGAAAGAAGTAGTACTCAATTCGTTTGTTTTTTATGTTTCTTACCTCAACTTTTAAATGTGTGAACCGATTTTGATGTTTTTTTTTATTTGAAAGCTGTTGCTTGTGTGGTCCAATTTATATTTTATGAAACACGGTCTAGCCGTTTTTGAGTTACACAATCGATCTTATAAGTAGCAAGGGTCACTAAAAAGAGTGAAATAAAAATGATTACCAAAATATGGAACGCCGGTTCCAACAACACTCAAATGTGTGAAAAAACTTGAAGAAGTCGATACCATGCGCACGATATTGTGATAATACGTATTTTTGAACCATCATAGTACCAACTTCTACAAGTTATTTCACACATTTGAGTGTTGAAGTCAGTTCCATTTTTTGGTAAAAAAATTTACTCATGTCACACGGTATGGGAAGGCACGTTAAGCAGTCGCTCCTGGTTGTCTTCTTAGGATGGCATTTGTTATAGCATGGTGGTAGGGCATTTTGCGAATGTCCGCCTGGCTAGCTACTACCCTCCAGTAGAAAATCTGTAGCCACAGTGTGTTCGGCAGCTGTTATTGAGAGCCAGTAATTTTAGGTTAGCCTGAACAACATCTTCGACCATATCATCTCTTACCATCAGGTGACTGAGATAGTAGGAATAGGCTAACCTATCCTTCATAAAAAAAACATAACCTATCTGACCTACCTGAAACATAACCTACCTGAGGGTTCAGCTGTTTTCTATGTTCACAAGTTATGATTAGGTATATGATGACGAGTAAAAAATATCTAAAGTTTTAAGCCATTGATTTTTTTTTTATATTGTTACGTTTGCTATAACGCCTGCTATGCCGATAACATTACAAAATCACAAATATACGATAGGAAAAATTTAAGTCATGTGCGGGATTTGATTGATTTTTATTTCAGTGTATATTACAAACATGCCAAGGTCATAGTCTTCATAACAATAACAATATTTGACCTGACCTTGGTTCACATAGTACTCGAGCACCAAAGTTTCATATGCCAGAAATTCTCATTCATTACTGATGTTTACGAAAGTTATGTTTGACGTTTATAAATTCACACATGCAAAGAGTATTTAAAATAATCATAATTCAATTATTATACTTCTGAAATGTATCCTTCACTTCAAGATGCAATATGCAAATTGTGTAGTACCATAACAACCAATTCTCGCTTTTGACCTCGCAATAATACCAACAACTTATATTTTTGCTACTCTGGGAAAACGCTTCACGCTTAGGAACCACGCAGGTTCTCGGGAGGGAAGCCGCGCGGTTATTTACTCGTAGGAACCCCTGGGCAGATTGCCCGGTATACACTCTAAAAACCGAGCAATGAGCCCACTGCGTCTGTGTGGACTGGAATAGGGTCGCTTGAGCATTCCACCACTGCAAAATAGTACCAACCAAACATCATAAACCTACCAACACATAACCAACAACACACAAATAACCAAACACCGAAATTTATTTCGGGCTCGCTACCGTGATTTCCACTCGTAATGGGCCAATTTCTAGAGTGCTATTAGTAATAGCCTATTACTAGAAAACAAGCTCCCAATATTACTGAGTTTCTGATGTCCATCCAGCAGTCCGTCTGACCTACTCATGGTTATCCTTTGGGATCGCTATATAGGAATTATAGCTGGTTGATATTTTCACTAAAAATTAATTAGTATGACGGATCGCGTATAACAACTTTTAAGGGTAGTATTAATACATCAGCATCATGGATTACGTGAACAATAAAAAATTAAGAACTCATGGGCCCGTCCGTTATGTTGAAGGGTTAAATCAAACTTCAAACAAATCCTCAATATCCTCTGAAAAATACTCATATATTATATCGGTGAAATTTTAAATGCACGATAAATTGCACTGATTTGTCTGGGTAAATTTACTATAATTATTAAATAAACACATAAAAATATTAAATGCAAATAAAAATCATTTATTTACGTTTTTTTTTTCAGACCGATTCTGAGTATATTTTCTGATATTTTCTTTCTTGCGCATTGCTGGCCGCTGCCGCAAGACCTACCTATATCAAACCTATTATTTTCTGAAGAAAGGTAAGACGTACCTACCATACGCTTATATTATGTGACATGCTTTCCCTTCGCACATATACCTGTCCAATAAACCCTGCGTAGGGCAAAACGACGTGTTGGCCCGCGAGGTCAATTGGGTCATTCCGTCCCAGCCTCTCACTAAATACGGGTAATAGGTCCACTTGCCGGGACAAATTACAGAAGAAACTGGGAAACCGTGACGTCACTGTTTTGATCGGGCACATGTTTCAGTTTATGGTAATAAAAATAGAATTGTCGCTTACGTTCTAAAAAAAAGTGAGTCCGTCTATTATATACTAAGATAAGATTTTAGCCTAAATGTTACCTATTACCTATATCTATATACTTATAATAAAACTGTAACAGATCCGATTCTGTACATGATGCAGATATTTTGAAAAAACAAATTTTGGAATAATCTGTAGCTGACACTGATGCCAAAACTTTATCTTTTTTATTTTTGTATGTCTGTCTGTCTGTCTGTCTGTGTGTATCCCGGCCGCGCATCACTCCAAAACTACTGAATGGAATTCAATGAAACTTATCACGATCATACTACGAAGAAGGTTATTGTATACTTTTATCCAGAAAGTCAGCACTGTTCCCTCGGGAAAGGGGATGAAAGTCAAAATGTACATTTAGTTGTAATTTATTAACGCGCTGTCCAATTTCAATTCAACCCCACGGACAGCCAGGCACCCCACAGGTACCCCAGCACCCCATGGGCAGCCCGGCAACTCACGAACGCTCAGGGCGACCAAAAAAACGGAATTGCTTACCAAAACGCTTAGTAATTGGTTGATACTTTGGTACCAACTGCAAGCAAATCAGAAGTCAGCATCATGGAGTCGCTCTGCCTTCCATTCTCCATAATCAGATTAGCACGCCCAGAGTCTGTCTTCTGGTTACACCGTTAAAGGCGCAGCACAACAGGTTGTTCCGCAGTGTGTTTCGCAACAGTCCTTGAGATCCTAACTCACTGGGTAGAGCTATTCTTGAATGCCACTTACAGTTCCGCCAGCTGCCAGAATACAACAGACCGGACGGTGCTTGGCTACAGATTTTGTACTTGAGGGTGGTATCTATCCAAGCAGGCATTCGCAAATGCCCGCCCACTATGCTCCAGGATTATATAGGATAGCCTAAGGCAACAACCGCGACCGGGAGACGCGGTGATGAAGACGACGACGCGACGGCCCGATGAGTCACTAGTAAATGCCACTGCGGTCACCCATCCAGGTAATGACCGCTGTGAACATTGAAACTGACCGATATAGCAAGTCCGCTTCAAAATGTATCTCCTATACACCTCAAGAAAAGTTAACAAAGTTGCATGCAGTTCCAAGCATGTAGTAATAAGTAGAACGCAGTTGCCTGTTACTATTTTCCTATCGGTTACCTACGTGTCGGAACGCGCTTTCAGCAGCATCCGGCAAGAATTGAGATGTTATTCCTGCTCCGAACTGCCGTTTAACTACTCTCTTTATTGCTACAACTCCAGCACAAATTTCAAAAGCAAATAATCTATATTTAATAGCTGTTGCTAAGAACGCATTCTCAGTACTCGTCATAGTTCGCTGCGTCCTTCAATGTGGAGATTTGCGTCGGAAATGAAAACGAAGATATTATGTTTTGAGAAAGACTAAACTTTATAGGAAGCGCAAAGACGTTAAAGCAGTCTTTTCTAGTCTGGTTGTAGAAGATTGTTACACAAGGTACAAAGGGACCTATTTTTATTCGAGATTAAGGCCCAGAATATACGAAATAATACTAACAATATATAGAAAATCTCATAAACCAGATACCGCATGGTATTGCAATTTATATACACGATACTCAAGGATATAAGTAATAGATATTTTAAGATATCTCGAAACATGTTTCCTAATAATTCAAAAAAAATTCAGATAATTTGGTTCGATACAAAAAAATTACAGTTGTGGCGCCTTTAGTTCTTCTGCCTAAAAAAGTCTTCACCCGAGGTAAACACTTTGCTTTACATTTCTATTAAGATGCAAGTCAATGAAAACCTAATATTAATTTAGTGAAAAGATAATTAAAAGTATCAGGTACCATGTTACAAAATTCTTGATGATAATATTTATAATATCAATTTAAGACGCGAGTAACAGAGTGGTTCTGTATGTCCCAAGTCCCAAATTTTTATGACTTGCAGAGTTGACATTTTTAGCTTGCATAGTTGACCGAGCGAGCGGGAATCACGAGTCTGAAGGATGTCCGGCTGTTCTACAGCTCCGATTTCTCAACCAATCCTCGTTAAATTTTATCAGCAGATTTGATAATTATATGTTTCTTTTGTCCATTCAATTTATGGAATTATTTCAGTATTTCACGCACGAGTCACGAGGTCTACATCTCAAAGACTCACTATTTTAAAATTTTTGACTGCAGGGAACATCATTTTCCAGGAACTAAAGTATTGTTTTCATCCCTTTGTTTACAGCAAGTACTTTCGAGTACGAGAAATGACGGAGCTAGCATTTTTAAATGGATTCTAAATATGGCACTGGTAGGGCTTTGTACCAAATGTCCATCTTGCTGGGTACCACCGCTATGTCAGATATTCTGCCTCGAAGCAGTAATGTACAAGCTGTTGATGGTTGAAGGGCACTGTATCAAATGAAATAACTGGGCGAGCGAGACATTGAAACTTTCGTTTAAAGAGCACAGCGCAGTGTCACGCTGAACTGGCAGCACAGCAAACTGTGTCATTGTGACTATAATGTATGTAGTAATGGCCAGGGACGTGACGTTTATCATCTGGCGGATGACTGGAAACCATGAAGAAGGGGAAGGAAGCCACGTCCTTACCCTTACCATTGACGTCATGGCCGACTTGAAAGTGACAAGGCCGACTTACATACTTCCACTCCTCTCCCTTACTTTCTTCACGCTGTAGACTCTCTCATCACTTCGCTACTAAGAGTATATGTGTATATTGAATATGTATACCAACATGTCTATTTTAATCATATCAACACATTTACGCACGTGAACACTACGTCTTGGATTGAATGTCTAGTGATCCACTTTAGAACGATTGGCATTGGCATTGCTGATCTTGAATTATGCAAGGTTCTGGTTTGCATCGCTCCACTCTGGCAGACAGAAACAAAGACTTCTATAGGTATAGGCCCAGACTATTCTATATTGGTGATCAGCGACGAATGCGCGCCGCTCTACAGACGGTACCTAAATTATTGTTGCACATCTGTACGGGTAGGCCTCGTTTGCACTTAATAATAACAAATATTTTAAAAGTATTTTAAGAAAACATCAATTTAATTATTTAATAAAACACTTAAAAATCTTAATTAAAATTATATATACCTAGTGACAAACTAAAACTTTTAGTCTCGATCGTGCGCTCGTAGAGTCAAGCCCCCTGAGGATTCTTCGCATAGAAGCGAAACGCGTCGAATACTCTTCCGGTTTGGCTGCGTGGCGTTTGTGACGTCACGTCGGCTTAACAGAAAATTAGGCGGAATTGTCACTAGATATATATAATTTTGATAAAGATGTTTTCAGTGTTTTATTAAATAATTAAATTGATGTTTGCTTAAAATACTTTTAAAATATTTGTTATTATTAAATATGGATTTCCGCAAAGTAACGTTTGAATCTATTCATTATTTCGTTTTTATTATTAAGTTGGCATCGTCAGGTCGTCCTAGTTATGAATGAAATTTTATTGTTATCATTATCGCCGATGCCAATGGGTTATAAGTCTTAGAGTTGGTTGAAATGCTAATGGTATATACCACAGTATATACAGTAATACAATAAAATTTATGATCGCTCGGGTGGGCCAGTAGCAGCTACACTTAAAAAAATATATATGGTAGTGTACGCTTTCTGAGTGAGAGAAAGGTCTGTATAGGTATAGTTATATAAATTATAGTCTTATAATTATATATCATTGCAGAATTTATAATCTTCGTAAGTGATAAACAGTAATTTGTACTATACTAAAAATATAGATCCAGTGAGTATAAATACGAACTCACTTTTTGACCAACGCTATAGACTTTATTCGTAGTGGCGCACAGATGGGGCACAACCAATAACTAACATTTTATTATTTGTCTATTAAATAATAATAAATAAAAACATTAATGAGGTAGGTTACCCCACAAAAAAACATATATTTTAACGTTAATGTTTTTTTTTAATTGTAATACCTACATACGTGTGTTACGGTCTAAGGTTATACAATATATTATAAAAACTTGCTGTGTGAGTCGGACTTCCCCTAAGGATCCTCAACAGTGTGAAAAATATATTTTTCATCCGTTTTTTCGTTAATTGGTACGGAACCCACGCCCACGGTGCGTAAGTCCAAATTGCACTTCTTTTTATTAAATACATAGGTACAAACCTTATACAGTAATTGTGTTAGGTATGTCATGTATGTTTTTAGTAATTCTTTAGGTAGGTAAATATGCATATATTAGGTCCTTACATATGAAATTGGCGTTTTTCGTACTGGCCACTTTAATCACGAATTTCTCCTCTTTGGTAAGGAATTCCAAATTCAAATTTGTACAGCTATAGACTCATGTATTTGTGCTTCGATGATCGTCATTCATTTGTTTTTTTTCTTCTGTTTTTTTCTGTTTGCGTCACTCATTTTACAAAATGGAAAACCTTAAATATCGCATTATTTACGAGTACGAGTTCCGCCGTGGCACTAGTGCTGCGGAAACAACTCGAAGGGTGAATGATGTGTATGGCGGTCGTGTTGCAAAAGAAAACACAGTTCGTTTTTGGTTCCAACGTTTTCGTTCTGGAAATTTCGACCTGCAGAACAAGCCCCGTGGACGGCCTGAGACTCAAGTTGATAATGAAGAGTTGAAGGCTATTGTGGAAGCGGATCCATCGCAAACCACGTCCGAGTTAGCTGCAGGCTGCGATGTTAGTGATAAAACTGTTTTAATTCACTTGAAGCAAATTGGGAAGATTAAAAAGCTTGAAAGGTGGGTACCTCACGAATTGACTGAAACAAACCGGCAAACGCGCGTCGACTGCTGCGTTACATTACTAAACCGGCACAATAATGAAGGTATTTTAAACCATCATCATTACCTGTGATGAAAAATGGGTTCTTTACGATAATCGGAAGTGCTCAGCGCAATGGTTAGATCCTGGCCAGCCAGCCAAATCCTGCCCCAAGCGAAAATTAACCCCAAAAAAGTTACTTGTAAGCGTTTGGTGGACTAGTGCCGGTATTGTTCATTACAGTTTTTTCAAATCTGGCCAGACTATTACGGCTGATGTCTATTGTCAGGAATTGCAAACCATGATGGAAAAGCTAGCGGCTAAACAACCTAGGCTGGTCAATCGCTCCACGCCACTGCTGCTTCACGACAACGCTAGACCACACACTGCGCTACAGACGGCTACTAAATTAGAAGAGCTTCAATTGGAAAGTCTAAGACATCCTCCGTACTCCCCGGACCTTGCTCCAACAGATTACCATTTTTTTCGAAATTTGGATAACTTCTTGCAAGGGAAAAAATTCAACTCCGATGGGGCAGTCCAAATCGCCTTCAAACATTTTATTGATTCCCGTCCGACTGGTTTTTTTAGTAAAGGGATCAATGAACTACCTATGAGATGGCAAAAGTGCATAGAAAATAATGGTTCATACTTTGATTAATTAAATATATTATATTAAAAAATATTCGACTTTTTGTTCCTCCCATACAAAACGCCAATTTCATATGTAAGGACCTAATATATCATATATATACCTAAGTAAGTATACTATTTAGAATTCAAGAAATTGAATTGAAAGAATGACTTCGCGAAAGTGATCGATTTGTGTTATTAGGTATACGTATTTTGTTGTTTCTCTTTAGATTTGCACTGTAATCTCACTAATTTTGATGCTTCAATGTCTTACCGTTTGTATAATAAGATTAAAACAAAAAAAACTCGTTGCGTACTGTACGAAAATATTTTGATAAATATTCAATCTAAACGTCAACCGACTACTTATGTTGTGGAATTGAGAATGTACCCTTAATATATTTGTGAACGCATCCAAGACCAGACTCTGTAAAAAGAAAAAAATAAAGCTCTCTTCCGTTCTACATGTGTTCTACATTACAATTCCGGAATTTTATTTTCGATACATCTCATCCAAGTTCCTAAAAGAACAACCTATGTACGGGTCAACAGACACAACCCCACGAACCAGCAACGTAGGCTTAGCAATAATCTGATAATACTCGTAGAATAGGTCCCCATAATCTCCTACGAAACCTTAAAAACTACATGCCCTACGATAACGTACGGTTTGTTCCTCGTGGTTAAACTATTTCACCGAATTGATATACTCAGATAATCAGTTGTCAGTCAAGATCAATTATGTCAAACATGACATTTAAATATCCACATGTTATGTCACTTATCACGTTTTTACTCCAGCCACGGCTCTTTTGCCTTCCTGCGTGTAGTACTACCTTAACCCTCACATAGTCAAAGGATCCTGGTAACAAAAAGACGTCAGTTTTTGATCGTTAGATAATTATTCGCCTGCCAAGACGTCCTAACGACGCGGACGTCCGTGGTTGGTACTATTCGTCTCACGACAGCTGTTATGGATAGAATAATGTCGGCACTTTATATGTCTATCAATGACTTCGTATAGACGTGTATTATTGGTATATAGTAAGTGTATTATCAAATCATCTATCATTTTCACGCAGATAACTTTTTTATATGGCGTGTCTATAACCAACTTCCACGCCATGAAAGTATCTGAATTTCAGATGTGTATGTCATTCCCTTTTTTCATCTCTTCTCATTTTCCGTCCAGAGACCTCTCCTTTGGGAAACCCTAAAAGTCAAACTTCCTTCCTTCTTCGTCCATTTACCCATTTCTTACAAAAAAGTGTTTTGGTCTCTTTTCAAACAAGAGAGATACAGGAACTTGTGGTTCAAAGAGTTCTAAGCCGTTTTATGCTCCACTTTACAACAATGGAGGGATGGATGAGCGGAGAACTTAATTACTTGAAGAACGATTGTCCCTAAATTAGCAACTCATACCATAGAGTACACTATACCTATCTGTATGTTTAGGTGCGTTCATATAACTGAATGTTACAGTGTGATAGTTACGTAAGACAATTGCTTCGTTCGAAATACGAGAAAATAGATGAAATATTACTTTTCACAAGCGTTATATTGTTCAAAACCGTACGTTAACTACCAAAGAATGAAAACGACAATATTCGGTGAGTATATTGTTTGTTGTTTAAGAACAAAGTTTTGATGAAAATCGTCAATAAGTATCGCATATATGCGGAGATCTGCACGTATGATTTTCCTTAAAATACATTTAATGTGTACCTACTGAGTACGGTGGCGGTCAAAAAACGTAAATAAGTACTTAGTTGGTTTGAGTATTGTGCGTAGCAAGCTTTTTGAAGAACTTAGTGACATCACATTATTTTGAAAATTACGTAGTGTATTATTACAGGCACCTGTAGTATTGTACAAAACAAAACTTAAAATGTTAAAATTTCCACAAATATAATAAAGTATTAAAAATATGTAACTAGTGGATATTATTGAAACTTACGACATTATGGACTGTTATGGTACAAAATTATAACAAACATTATAGATTGTCGACTTAAATATACCTACAACATACATAGGTACTTACTTACTTATTTTATTTCTTTGTTAGAAACTATACCTTCCTATTAATTAGAATTTAAAACATACCAAAATACAATCTCAAGGGATTCATTTGAACCCTACTATTTGGTACTCTTTGAAAAATATTTTTTCGTTTTTGAAGTATCATAAGTAAAAATTATAGTGAAAAAAATATACTAAATTCTCAGGACACACGTACGTAAATGAAGTAAACATCTAAGATATACACGTGCTAGAATGTTTCTTAAAATAATATATATATATAGGTATATTATTTATGAAGTCGATACAAATCTACATAAATACTCAATAAAAATACGTAAGGTATGTTTAATAAGACAGTAAACTTTTTTAATTAAAATTTAAATCTACTATAACAATATGTAATTTACCGTCATCGTTGTCATTTATTCATTTAATGTATGTAATACATTATCATCAATGTAGCACAGCCCCAAAGCATATTTCGTCGCAAAACAATAAAACCATCTCTACTTGAATTATAACGATTTTTTGCAAAGAATGAATTTCTGGTGCAAATTAAAATTGACAACTTGATCAAATCAAGTTTTCAAAGATTTGCGTTAATGAAGAAATTTAACTTCAAATGGCCTTATCTTCGTATCAGATATAAATTCGTTATTGTTAAACAGAGTTAGGCGGGCGGCTGGCTTTTAACGATCTTGGGCGGATTTACTAAAGCAAATTTTTTTACAGATTTCATTCTTCAAGTAGATTGGAAGCAAGCTTAGCATCTGCGAAATAAACACTTCAGTAAGATGCGTTTAATCTAACAATGGTAAAAAACTTCAAATTGGCTACCTAGGTAGTTCTACGTTTAAAAAAACAACAGTTCAATCAACCAAGATTCTTTTAAATTCTGCACTAAACGAAATAAATATTTATAGTTTTTCAACTGTATGTAATAAATAAACATCGAGAAATAGAAGCACTCAATTAACATATAACATTTTTAAAGCCAATAAACTATTTTTAAACTTACCTGCACGCCTTTTTCATCCGTCTCCGCCATATTGAAACTTTCAAAAACTATTAAGACAATTATTTATGTAAATGTAAATAATATTAACCTATTTATGGGAAGTAATCTGACACAAGCACAGTCCGGGAGCGTCGGGAGTGCAGTGAGGAATCACATTGTGGCTGAGGGAAGCCGTATATTTAGGTATTGTGCACATTGCCGGTGAAAAACGCTCGACAGGGAGCGGGTTTTTCACGCTCTGGTGTCTGTGCAGTGAAAAATATATCAACACAAATCTTTTTTGTTTGCCTCTGTAATAAAAACTAATATCATTGCGATTTTCCGGATAACCTTTGTAGAAAGTTTACTATAGGCTTTCATGCGTATAATTTGGACTACTGATATATAAATATGTTGTTTTCATGGTGCAACATCATAAGTAAGATGATTCTTTTCCTTTTTATTATCCGGCTGATACAGTACAGTACCTATATTTTATGTTTTCTCCCCTATAGTGTAATCCTACTGAGACAAACTCATTAATGACTACTCACTACACAAACACCTACTCGGTATTTTTTTTGGACCTACGAGTATTTAATCGAATTTTTTATACGTTCAGTTTCTTAAAGTTTGAAAAATATCGAACTTTACAAACTGGACGATTTTATTAACGTTTAAAATGTTTCTGTGTAAGCGGTGCTTTAGATCTTATCCATATAAAAGTATACACGGTGGTATGTAAGTGGAAAACCACGCATATTCGAGTGTACGTACACAATATCACGTAGGAAACGCCTAGCAATATGTACTATAGACTTTGTTTACGTAAATCATGTTTTAAAGGAATCTCTGATAATGTAAAGGTGATAAGTGATGGAATAAATAATACTGTATTGTTTACATTGCATATTGCTACAGATTTCTTAAAATAATGTTTTGTTACCTACGAATTTTGTTACATATATTCAGTTTTGCGTTTGAAAACTATACTTATTTCTATTTGGATACCTTATTCAAATTATGGTTACATGTCCTTAGGCAGTTTGACGTAAGGTATGCGACTGGTCTCTATATTGAAGGTTCTCTTTTATTTATTTTGCGTGTTATTCCTTCGACTCTACTGTAGAGTCAGAGTCGCAGAAGTAGCTAGAGCTCTCAATTGCGGATACTAATTGGGTCACCGCCGGTAATTACGATACTTCCTACTCTTATCTTGGTATGTAGTGAGTACCTCGGAATGTGACAGTTTTACAGGTGGCTTTATTTCTCATACTAGGTAGATATCAGAACATTGGCTACAATTTTAAGGAGAGGAATTATGGGACGAAAAAATGTGTTGCCGTCAAATAAGTTTGAATATAAGTAAGGAAAGAGGTTTGTTTATTTTCCAGTTCAAACAATTTTATAAGCTGCTTTTGGTACTGTCAAATATATGTACCGATAAGTTACATTAATATTGTATAGTACTTTTTTTTTTTTCATAGCCATGAATACAATGTCCTTTAGCCGGAATAATAATTTTGTATAGTCAATATAATGTGTGTTGCCACCATAGAGAATCTTCTGTATGGTTGTCACTCATCTTCGTAGCGACTTAATGGATTTGCATGAAACGTTTGAAATACTTAATTCTTATGTCCTGGATTATGATATAGCATACTTTTATCCCTATTTACTGAGTAATTCCGTAACATTATTCTGTTGTTATTACAGAGAGATAGCGCGCTGTTACTGGTTTCCACTTGACGAATATACATTATTTATTCGTAGTTTACTCTGAATTTGCTAGTAATCTAAATCGTAAAACATAGACAGTTATATGTAAACTTACAGCTATGGCGTGAAATTTTCAATTCAAACAGTTTTACCGCGCTTTTAGCTATGTTCAGTAACCATTCTACATGGTATTCGCGAGTTTAAAACAAAGTTTCTCGTGATATCTTGACAGAGTAATTGAATATCAATGCACATGCGTCCATAATTCACTCCTAAAACTTACAGAAAAATTAAGAACCTTCTCCTTTTTTGAAATTCCGTAATAATAGCGTTTCAGGTCGGCGTGGCAAAGCAACTACCATTAGTACTTTCTTGTACCTATCCTTGCTTTTTTAATTTTTAGCTTTAGCATTATTGAAATGTAATCAATTGTGTTTACTTAGTATTGATATTAGTTGAATATCATGTCAAACGCATCTTTTTTGCGATAAAATATCTTGGTTGTGGTACATATTTGAGTGCTGTAGTCAGTTTCTTAAAAATCTAAGGAGTGTTTCAATCATAGATCAAAATGGTGTTATATCCTAGTCTTGTATTATCATAAGAGCATGGTAAAACATATTATAGCGTTAGTAAGGTACCGCTGCACATTGCAACAGGGCACTGTTTCATCCTAGAAAGGCAGAGAATACCTACTATTATGTCCCGTACAAAACCATTGTTCCAAATAATTTTGAATATATATATTTTAACGTAAAACGGAGAAACCAAAAGCATAAATTTTAGACTCAAAGACGTGCCCAATTTCAACAAGTTTAAACACTTGGTATTAAGAAATATGATTAAACAACGTTTTTATGGAAAGAGCTACTAAGACTCTTTTTAGCTTTGACAACGTAAATATACATTTATCGAATGGTCACTTCCTGTTGAAGCTTCCTCTGAAAAACATGTAAGTACACAGCAGCGTGGTTGATATAATAAGTTTCCAGAACGATTACGTTTTTGCTTTGGAAATAGTTTGTTTACTCGGGAAGTTTCAATGAGACATACGAACTAAAAGCTCCGATGGACAATGTGATTTAGCGCCATCTCATAAAGCGAGCGGAAACTGCATGAAATAAAGCTCGCCGCTGAAAGCCACTGTAAACTCTGAAATACGCCAATATAACTAGTTCACGTTGAAACCGCCTGGCACCGCCACTGTTTGTAATCAATCCAAGGAACTTTTGTAAACCACGCGCTCATATCAAATGCATTCAAAATATCTTTTAATCAAATACAAATATTTTATTATAAAACTTATGTTATGTTACAATTTTAATCAGTACTCTGCCTTTTGTCTTCGTTATAAAACTGTGTTGCAAAAGGCAGCGTCTTCCCAAAGTTTGCATATTGTTTTACAGTTTTTAATATGTTACAGAATTAAAAATGGGTGATAGTTAGGTACTGAAACATATTTGATTTAAAGTACTGTTTTTTTATGTTTTTGATCACTGATATTCTTTGAATAATTATAAGTATGCTTAATTGTGATTTATTATGTGTGTGTGTGTGTGTGTATGTGTGATGATTCAATTTAGCTTACACATATATACTGTTGTTTGTTCGATTTTAATTTGTATACCTATTCGAATTATGATTTTATCAGCACGGTACTTAGATAGATCATTTTGTAGGTACCTTATTTACTTAATTCCAAAACTTATATTGTCTTGCATGTATTCTCCAGCTTGTCCAAGCAGAGGTGCTTAGTCATCTCAAGTTGCGCCAGACATGTTTTGGCCATTTAATAGGGCCGAGACGATTGCCTTCAACACGGAGTAAAAGAGAAGATAGGTAAACAGATATATTTATTGACAAGAACTATTTTCCCTATCTTGCTCAGACCTTGTAATTTTGAATGATGGTTCTATTGAAACAACAAAATTAAGTAAATATATACGTATTATTTAATAAGGGAGAACTTACGAGAATAAGTCATTAGCGGGCGTGCTGCCCTGCCCCGAGATATAGTATCGGAGATATAACGTGAGTTATCCGTGTAAAAATACTTGAAAACCACGTTCGTTTTTATAATAACATCTTAGATTCAGATCCAAGATCTCGAATGTGACATGCTATTCATGGAACGATAAAGATTAAAAGCAGTGATTTGCCGTGGGCGGCACTAGATGGACAATTGCGCTGATGTCAACTTTGTTACTCTGTTTCCTATTTAGTAGTAACGAGCCATCGGTAGGATGTCTAGAAGATGACAAAGAATAACTTTGCTTAGATCAGATAGTGGCAAATATTTAAGTAGTTTTAAGGTTTGAGACGATACTTCCGACTTGCATGGCTTATGGGCGCAGAGGATTGTAGATTTGAAAATTGTACATCTTCATCTTGGTGCGTGAGTTCTTACGTCAGGAGTAGTGTAAACATACTACTGCACCTACTTGCAGTGTCTCCCAGAACAGTGACACTGCAAGTAGGTACTGAAACTATAATTGGCAGGCATGATGCTTACCATCAGGGCGACTCGTCCATTTTGTAACTTAATATATATAAAAAACGTAAAGCAAACATCGATCAGGGAAAAACGAAAAAAGTATTATTGCCTCTGCCTTAAAAAAACAGTCTACCTCGCACTTCGCAAACTCGCTTTCATCATTATTTTCGTTATTTCTTCTTGCATAACTCTACTAACCCGCATATTAATCCTATTGAGATAATCAATTTCATTACCAACGTTTTAATTGTCATTTGTTATGCGAGGCTGCAAAGTTGTTATTTGACGTGAGTGGACGTAAAACCTATGGAAGCGAAAGATTGTACGATTGAACCATGAGCGTAGAGTGCTACGAAAACGACGAAAGGCACGAGACGCAAAATAATGTTGCTGACGAATGAAACACACAATTTTTACCTCACTACAGCGAAGAAACCGCTATAAGTGCAAGACACAGGTACACCATAAATAAAATTTGTTTTTATTTATATTAAAAATAGTAAGATAAAATTACTAAAAACGCTACGCATTATAAACGGGTAATATTGAGAGTAAAATTGTTATAAAGATTCGAATTTTAAAAACTTTTTCCTCGCAAGAGTATAAGAAAGCACTTAAACACGCAGATTTTGAATGATGGACAAATTCTGCTTACTTAGACCTGGGGGTTAACTCTCACCTCTTATAGTATTAATAATTTAATCTTACAGGTAAATTTTATACCTCCACGTCAATTAAGCAATCTTACAAACAGTTATAGAATCGCTCGTCGTTTTGATGACGTCACAAGAAATTGATCAATCTTTTCGCGAACTCTGACGTACGAACTATTACTGTTCCAGCGACAAATCCGTCATGTTTATCCATCTTAAAAAAGTAACTTTCTAGCAGCGAATTTAAACTTGATTTTGAGTAGGTATTTAACGATAAAAATAGGTTAAATTAATATGTAAATTACGTGCAATGTTTTATTTCTATTATTCTTTAAATGCAGCTAGTGAAAGTAAAAAAAGTACAGACAGCTGTTGAGTAGCATACAATAAAATGTCTTAAAACTATGGTAAATCCAATCCATAACATCGTAGTTCGGAACAGTACGAGCGGCATAACGGTATATTATAAACATCTTGCATCTCGCTTGCACATCCGTGACGCATATTTCATTCGTTCTTTAAGTAGGATCAAACCAATATTGCTTTATGCGGTTGTGAGTCGGTGATAGTTCGTGTCTACGAATGATTATTTTAAACATGAAACAAAACGCTCCTTTTTTATGATGATATCATAAAAGGTGGGAGTTGGCACCCAGTATAGGTAAATCGCCGGTCTCACTTGATTAGTAAAGAACACAGACTTTATTTTGACAATTTGAACTTCATAAGGCCATTCGTTTGCAAAGGAAAGTGTCAAATTGATGTCCTTATACATTATGTACCGTTATAATTAGACAATAAAGCCCCAAGGACTTGCAAGAAATTTCATGGAAATTTAAAAGCAAAAGGGAAGGAGTCCCTTAAAAAGAAAGTGATAGAACTTGACAAAAGAAGAAATGACCGACACATGACACAGCTAGACCGAAATGGAGTAGATCTACACATGAATTAATAAATTATTATTTGTCAGATACACCGGTGAAGCTAAGCTATATACTTAACATAATTGTTAGCTCTTTTGAGATAACATTTTGTGATGTTATTTTTAATAATTTTATTTTTTGAATGTTTTTTTGTGTATTTATTTGTATTTGACGGAATAGGCATAAGAACCACCTGATGTTTAAAGTCTCTTGTGCCTGTAATTTAATATATCATATTTTTTACTTTGCTCGATGTAAATATTCAAAACTCCATTCAAAGGGAGCGCGGCGCGGTCCAGTGTTGCGGCGGTGGGCGCTCTTGGCTCAGAGAGAATCATCAATAAGTGTTTCTGTGTCTCGTAGTAAAAGACAATGCCTACTCCGAATTAATAGAACAAAAAAGAATTTAAAAAATTATGATTATATTTGTTAGGACTAGCAGAAGTCAACCCTAAGAGGTTGTTAGCATTTTACTAATACTCCGGTATTTTAGGTTTCATGCATGTTCGACCTTGCGGCGTACAAGTTTTATTCGGCGTGCTTGACTTTGGTAAGGCTGCGGTGTACAATATAATAGGTATATAAAAACAATAAGTCAAATCATTAATGCGATTATTAAGAAAACAATACAAACTATAAACAACACTATAACTACTACAACTAAAGCAGTCCAAATGCTCCAGCTTACTACTAATTGGCAGCGTGCCCAGCATGCTAGTAGTATTGCCCCGTTAGGATGCAATGCTTATTCGTTGGACTTGGGACAAATAAGTGCCAAGGGTAAGGCGATACAGTGACAAAAAATTACCTTCTACAAAGAGAGTGGTAACGTCAGCGATTAGAACACAATCATGATTCATATGACTAGTAAAGTAAAAACAGTAGAGGACCCAAAATACTTCCCTAAGGATGCAGTACCATATTGAATGTAAAGTTAGATTTATTGAATTACGAAACAAAGTTTTTAAAATGTGTAATATAAAGATACTGAAAGTAATCTGGATGCAGTCGTGCTAATTTCGTGTAATACTACGTTTTTGTAGTTTATTTAAAGTATGGTATTGAATTGCAAGACCTATCTGTGTTATAATCTTTGTTGTCAATTAGCTTATACCTCCAAGTGGGGGCTCGACCGGCCCACAGCTTACCAAACAGTGACTAGGCTATATTTAGCCCAGGAGTCGCAGGAGGCCATAATTGCCTTTATGCAAGCCGGGATATTTCCAGCGACCACTGATTGTTATTGTATGTACTAAGTATTGCAACGTGCGTCGAGATACTTCTAGAAAACAGGAAGTTCAATTTAAATTGATATGAGGCGTAGTTTCGTGAACTTAGTAACTTGTTCTTATGTATGCTGAAAAGCATACATAAAATAATTATGTATATCGTTATGCCTGATGTCCGGAGGAATATGGATTTCTACATGGCATTTCTCTGTTGCTTCCTTCATTCTCATCACATTCTTCATAAACGCACGTCTATTAAGTTTACTAATGACCTGCTCTTTTCGCAGAATGTTACCGATCTGGTCCGAATACGTTGTAAAAGGTCCTTGCCGTAATATACTTGATTTGTAAGTATTATTTGGCTTTCTAAATGTCCCAATCATCAGAACACCGTTCACGACTAATTACACCAAATGCTCATTCACTCTGCATTGCTTTTTATCACGTTGCTCCTCACAATTTAATATAAAAGTCACTACACATTTAATACTCAAATACCAATAGCAGTTAGTGTTTGAGTGAACAAAGAAGGATCTTATACCCTTCGATCATTAATCGAAGCTTATACCATACCCAAATAATTGCATTTCCAAAAAATACTCCATCATGCACTGCTAGTAGTTCCATTTTCATCACGTTTCGACTGATCAATTTCAAAGGAAATTGGTCCATATTTGGCTACATTAATTATATATGCATGATGGGTTATCGGGCTGGAATTTCACTCTCCAATACCTGAAGTTAGGCCTACTGAAGAACTGCCATTTCACAATGTGACCTCCAGGACAATTCGAAAGCGTGAGGATTATAGCGAAGCTCCCTAATTTAGGATAGGAGGCATTTATTCCAAGGTAAACGTCATCCGGCTGTTGATGAATTATATACACAGTTTTCTGTCTATTCTACTACTTCGCAGAATATTTAGTAGCAGCATTCATGACAGGTATAATGGAGTTGACATATAAATAGACTAAATAGTCTGTTAACCAATTTGAAGCGCTTGCGCATCTTATACCTACCGGCTTTTATGTACGACGTGCGGGACTATAGGCACCTACTGCATGTTTGCTTCGGTGGAACCTATTAAAGAAAAGTACCTATTTCATTATGTATATATTTAAGACATTAGTATTTCAAGTAGGTACTATGTAGGTACAGGCAGCTATTCCTTGAGGTATCCTGATGTTTTTTACCGATGGAAAATTCGAAACGTGCTAAAAAATATGTTTAATTCTTTATTCTAATAGAAAGCATGTTATATGCTATGAAGAAGAGAATAACAGCGCGACTTTATCCGCATGGAAAATGATTATGAAGGATAATGTTGATATTCGGTCTCAAGAATCAGCATATTTAGACCCAATTTATTATCTCTTGAGACCTAATATGATACTGATTTGTAGTATCAGCTAATAGCGAGGCTCAAATATCATCAAAATATTTGTTTACTAAATAGTTAAGCTTCTCAAAACATTCTCAAAGATGGTTTCCCTTACCCCAGTTATCCGCAGATACATCGAGATAAGCCGTCAGTGGTCATAAATCAAATCTTTTTCATACATAATTTTCCTCGCTCTAACTATATTTATAGTGTGTCTGCTCCCGTTGTAACTGGCGTAAAATAGTAAACAGATGATCAGAGTTGCAGATTAGTTAATAGGTTGAGTTAAAGTTGCCAATCTTCTAGTTATAGATGTGTAATAAAGAAAGTACTACTGTAGTACTTTCTTATAGCTCTCAAGATAGCGCCATGAAAGATGAAATTAATGCCAGAGAACTCGTTGCTCTTGAAAATGGTATATTATGAAGGTTTAAACATTGTTCATATTTGAATATGTACAAATATATTGTAAAGTTGGTAAATATAAGTAATTATGAACAAATAAAAATTCCCAAAAAATAAAGGTTATTCGAAAGGTTTTGGGTGATCGGATCAAGTCGTAATCAGTAGATTGTCTTTAAAATTTCAATTACTGCAGTGCAGGAAACAAGAGTGTCTTCTCACTAGAGCTGTGTGGGGAAGCGGAACAGTAAACGAGGCGAACTCGTAACTAGAATGACATGTTATGAATTGATGAAAAGGAAATTTAAGTCAACCCATTCATTCATTCACAAGAAGTGAGAAAGGAAACCTACTTTTAGGTGGTTTCTGACGTTGCGGTGCTCGCCTAGTTTATTTCGCGTACTTCCACAGTATTATGTCGTATGGCGTATTGCTGTGGGGAACTGCTGCTGAGATAGAGACAATCTTTATCATACAAAAGCGTGCAATTCGAGCCATATATAAAATGGGTCCTAGGGAATCAGTGAGGGATCTTTTTAAAGAAATTGATATTTTAACTTTACCAAGTCTGTATATATTTGAAAATATTATGTATGTTCGTAAAAATTTGAGTAAATTTAAATTAAACAGTGACAATCACGATTACAATACTAGGAATAAAGATAAAATAGCGGTGCCAGGTTTTAGATTAGCAAAGACAAATAAAAGGTCAATAGGTAATTGTGTGCGGTTTTATAATAAAGTTCCTAAACATATTACAACGCTCACAGAAGGGAAATTCAAGTTGCATGTGAAAAACATATTGATTAAAAAATCCTACTACACAGTTTCTGATTACATAAACGACAAAAATGCCTGGACAATTCCGCCTCCGCCAAGCTATTGCCTGTCACCTACATAATTTAAACAAATATTGTAATAACTCTATTATATAGTATGTATGTAACACATTGTTAAAAGATGTTTAAAAGAATGGCCCCGAGTTTCTTGCCCGTTCTTCTCGCAGTGGCTCTATACACTTTATTTGCTGAACGTGGCAGTACAATGTAGAATATTTCAATACTAAAATTTGTAATTGACCTTCATAAGAGCGTCATAGACGCCTAAATTGAATAAATGATTTTGACTTTGACTTTGACTTTGGTGGTAATCGCCAAGACGGTCTCTTTCTTAAAATAACCTGGCTAAGCTTATAGAATTAGGAACCTAATTCTATTGTTGAATGTAGTGGAAGTGATTACATTTGCGTGACCTACAAAATCGACCAAAGAAAGTATATTATTTTATCTCTGTCTTAGTTATGACATGGTTGACATTGTCTTCTTACCAATGTAATTGTTTAACTCTTATCAATCTCTGCGTAACAGAGAGAAGGGCTATATCATTATCGGAATAAATAAGCGTCCTAACTACTTACGTACCCTCAATAACTCTAAACTATTTCAGCTACTAGAATGAGAACCTACAATTACCTTCTACCTAAATTAATTAACACTTTACCTACAGACATACAGAACATATACCTCCACACTCCACGCCCTTTCAAAATACTAAAAAAGAAACTTATACTATTAAATAACTCTGGTTATGTACTTTAAATAGCTATTTCCTCATGTAAGTAATTGCATGGTGGAAGGGCATTTTGCGAATGCCCGCCTGGCTAGCGACCACCCTCAAGTAGGAAATCTGTCGCCAAGCACCTATTGGTGTGTTTCGGCAGCAGTCCTTGAGAGCCAGTGATATTACAGGCAGAATGAGACTTAAAAAGTATGTCTCAGGTGATGGGCGCAGTGCAGTTCGTCACTTGTGATGAAATGCATCTGTTATAGGCAGATGATATTGCTTAACATCAGGTGGCCTTCGTGCTTGTTCCATCACCATAACATAAAAAAAATAAATTATATTGTATAAGTAACTCAGACATCAGCCCAACAACATCAGTCTCTAATAAAAAAGAATTTGTAAAAATGTTAGACTATAAATAAAAAAGGCAAGCCGTTGGAACCAATCATTAGCAAAACTTTTGAACAAATGGTTTAATAAGTTGGCATCGTCAGGGCCACTACATCCTTGTTATGAATGAATCAATGAAATTCTATTATTATCATTATCGCCGATGCCAATGGGTTAAGAAGGTTCCAACCAGGCCTTCAGAAACAGAAGACAATGTAGTTCCGCAATCGGCTTCTAGAGATTCGTTCCGTTGCAATTGCAGGTACCTAAGTAATTCTGTTTCTTATTTCCAACCCTATAGACGCCTATATTAATCAAGCTTGTAGCGATGCGGTGGTAGTCACCCACCGCCGTGGAAGATTAAATTGTATCAGCCAACAATCAGGCAACTGTGAGCTCAAATCCTACCGGGATCCAAGTTCACAGCACACACAACATGCCTATTACCAAAACTTGCCACGCCGCCTTATCTACCAACTTCCAGCACAGCCCTTGAAAGGCAATTCTCATTTTAGGTCAACCCTCTTCGACCAACAAGTGAAATAGTGATATCAAAAACCGTACAAGTGTAAGTCTGGCTTCGCTCCATTTCGGTTTAACATCACACCAACCGATCAAAGAAAAAATACTTGAAATATTTAAATTTAAAAACAGTTTTTTCAGTAATTGTTATATAAATATAAAATATGCTGAATTTTGACTAGTATTATTTTTATAGGAGCATTGACGCATGCTAAGCGAAAACATTGAAATTATTACGGATGGAAAAAAGATAACTATATAAAAAAAATATAATGCACCAGGACGGTATTCTGGGGGTTGCGGGTACAAGTCCCGCTGGAAGTTATCTTTTTTCCATCCGTAATAATTTCAATATGCTGAATATTGACACCTACATGTTTGGTGCTATGGTGAGTACGCTGCCAACTGGTAATGGGCTGGAGCATTTGGACTGCCAGTGAGTCTGCAATGACTAGTAAGTTGTTTAAGTGCTTTTATTGTAGTAGCTGTAATGTTGTATATAGTTCATAGAGTATTGTTAATAAGGCATACCGATGGTAAAAAAAATCTAAACATGGTGATCAATATTAATACACCTAGCGAAATTTCAGTTTCCTGACTATGTAATTTGGTTTTTGAGATTATAATGAGATCCCGTAACAGAAATGAGTCCCGTAAATATGTACGGACAGATAGACAGTTTTGACATTCAATATACATCGTATATATCAATATGATATACGATTTATCAGTAGTAAAGATAGACCATTATTCATTATTGTCTCTGTTTAAACAGCAATAAATTTGCCAGCGAACTTGCAAACAGGCAATTAAAAATTTACGTTTTCCTCTAGATCAAAGCATAGACAAAGTAATTCTAGTAAGTAGTTAAGTACTTTATTTATGATGAAAATAACGTAAACCAAAACTATAAAACGGAAACATAACACAATACTTGCAAATGTGCTAACAAAATAAGATCTATGCGTGTACCATCACTTTATTGATTATAGTCTGAAAACGATCCAGTAGGCCATATGATGATAAGCTATTATCGACTCTAGCGTCAGAATGACAAGGCTACACTGAGAAAAATTTGAAATGTAGCGAAGTCTTTTCACAATGTATTCGCAGTTTTATCTAAAATACGTAATCTACAGCCGTAAAAATGTTGGATAATACAAAATAATGTTGAAGCGTATCAACACGTCAATAAGTTGCAACATGTTGTGTACTGATCTTCCCGTTATATACGTACCCGTCTGTCGGGTCCGTCAACAAGACTCAACATACGTAACTGATATAGTCAAACACATGCTAGGAAGTACTACATGGATATGACGTCACAGATAGAACATTACATCATGCTGTCGCATCTTTATAATTGTATTCCAACATGAACAGGATGACACATACGTATTGCATTAAAAAAAAAAAATTCAAATAGTTTGCGTCCTGACTATAAGTAGCTCGTCTATTTCATGTAAGTATTTAGGAAATAAAACCCTACTGTCAGTAGGCAACAACAAGGTTCAAGTAGACAATCTCCTATCTGTACGTAGCTTGATGCATGATGTAGGTACGTAGAAAACATCCTTAGGTAGTATATATCCAAAAAATAATGAGGGGCTTTTCTAATAACTCCAGGGACAAGAACGTATAAACGTGTACATAACTGTTGCTAGTGGTAAGTACTTTAAATACCCTTAGAACATACCCGACGACTACAAATAATTTGGAAACGTAACGCTATAAGTGTACCACAATTAACTATTGTGGTGCACTTATAGCGACAGTAGTCTGACATTAATAAGCTGTTGTTTCCTACCTCCTTGGTGAAACTTTTTAGTAGTGACATTTTTATTTTACAAATTTCATAAATGTAATATATTTATTTATTCCAGATGGTGAATTTGAAACTGTATCAAACGCCACGCTGCTTTGATTCTCGCATACATTGTTATGTCCCCATTAAAAAAGAAAATGTATACGGAGACCAAGTCAGAGAAAAAATTTTCAAACTTCGTGAAATATTGTATGCATGTCTTTCAGACTAATGTCTGAGGTTTGACAGTTTTCCGTTTTATGATTTATTTTATCTCTAAATATTAAAATAAACATACCAAGTGATTTTTTTTTCATGAATTTTGACAATAGTTATATATTTTTATATTTTAAATAATTATGTATATTTTTTTAATAAATAGATCACAAATTTATGATAATATTTTTTATAAACTATTTGATACCTTTCACTTATTTACTGTCTTTTTTTACAGGTGCAGCCTGCACATAGCATAACTACATATCATGCATCAGCCTATGTACAGCTGGGTTGTAAACGTGAACCTTTATGCAGTCTACTTATGGTTTGGATCGTTTCATTGTATAACATGCATCAATTTATGTAGAATAGGGTGCACACAAAGATTATAATACTATGCGCATACATAAACCAGGACCAACTACAGTTATATAATATTATAACTACAATACTACAAATGGTGCTCTCAATAACATTTTAAGGCTGGTCCAGATTTGTGTACATATATAAAATCCATACTCTACATAGGCGAATGTGTGAGATTTGTCAAGCTAGAGAGCATTTATTTAATCTGTAATGTAGGCTCATTAAATTATAAGATGTTTTCAGGCGGTGATGCCATAATCTAGTCCTAGCTTATAATAATAATATATAATAATAATAAAGCCTTTTTTATTTCCCATCACCTAAATATTACATATATGAATTATAAATATATCAATTTCACTTCTGTAGTTTTGCACTAAATGTATAAACACTATTTAAATGTTTGGATTGATATATCTATATGTTTTTTTTTTTTTTTTTTTTATATATCTTCTTGGATAGGAACCCCTACTTGGGTATAGGCCTCCTCCAGTTTGATCCACTTTTCCCTGTCCTTTGCTCTATCTATCCACTCCTTTCCTGCTGTAGCTATGATATCGTCGCTCCATCTTTTCATAGGTCTCCCTTTTCGTCTTTTACCACTAGGCCCTTTCCATTTCGTCGCTTCTACTGTCCATCGCTTGTCGCTATATCTTGCGACATGGCCTGCCCATCGCCATTTCAACCTTAGGCTATAGTGTAAGACGTCAATTACTTTTGTCTTCTTTCTTATATATTCACTTCTTACTTTGTGTATTTTTCTTATTTTTAGAAGGCTTCTTTCCATAGCTTTTTGGCAACTGACTAGCTTTGTTTTTATTTTAGTGTTGTAGGTCCTCGTCTGGCAACAATATGTGAGAGTCGGTAGAATACATGTATCCATCACTGTTTTCTTTAAGTGGAGCGGATAGTCACCTTTCATGATCTCTTTGAGTGACCAGTATTTTTTCCAACTCATATTTATACGGCGTTCTACCTCTCCTTCTTCGTTTTTGTCTTCGAATGATAGTTCTTTTCCCAGATAAGTAAATTTATTAACATATTCAAGTGCCTTTCCTTCAAGTTTTATTGTATGTGTGTAGCTGTTTGTCATTTATCTTTGTTTATCAAAAGCCCTACTTTTTCACTTTGTTCTCTTAATTGGTTTATCATTTTTTCTAGTCTTATACTGCTTTCAGCAAAGAGTACGACATCATCTGCGAATCTGAGATGACTTAAGTACCGGTTGCCCATTTTAATTCCTTCGTTTTCCCATTTCAAATTCTCAAAGATGTTTTGCAACACAGCTATGAATATATTGGGGGACAGGGGGTCACCTTGCCTCACTCCTCTTAGAATTGGTATTTCTGGACCTCGTTTCTCTAGTTTCACTCGACTGGTGCTGTTGTCGTATATGTTTTTCAAGATGTTTTTGTACTTTTCATGGACATGGCATTTGTACAGTGCTTCCCAGATTGCATCGTGTGATATTGTATCGAATGCTTTTGCATAGTCGATGAAAGCTACATATAATGGTCTATTAAACTCCTTGTATTTTTCTATTGTTTGCTGCATTACATGTATATGGTCAATTGTTGAGAAACCTGACCGGAACCCCGCTTGTTCTATAGTTTGAAGGTTTTCTATTTTTCCTCTGATTCTGCTCAGTAGCATTGAGGTAAAAAGTTTATATATGCTAGGGAGAAGGCTGATTGGACGGTAGTTGCCTATATCTTGAGGGTCACCTTTTTTGTATAGAAGAATTATGTCTGATTTCTTCCACTGTTCTGGTATTTGTCCTGTTTTTAAAATTTTGTTGAATAAGTACGATAGTGGACGTGCTAGCAGATCAATTCCAGTTTTTAAAGTCTCATTAGGTATACCGTCTGGCCCAGGACTTTTTTCTGATTTAAGATTTTTTATGTACTTAACTACTTCTATCACATTCACTTCTGCAGGCTCCTCTTCTGTGTCGTTATAAACTTTTAGATATTTGATTTCACTTGTGCAAGTTCTATCGTTGTTTTTATATAGCTCTTTATAGAACTCTGTGGCACAATCTATGATATCTTTTCTCGTGTTAGAACTTGAGGTTTTTGTTTTTAAATTTTGTATCCAATTTTTATGTGTACTTAATTGTTTATATGCCCTTTTTGTGCTTCTATATTGTTTTAGGTTTGTTTCTATTTTTCGTTTTCTGTAGTCTGAGTAGTCTTGCTTGATGGCCTTGTTAGTTCTCTTAAATAATGTACTTAACTCTTTCTTCGTTTCCTTAGTTTTTTGTTGTTTTTGCAGAAGTTCTGAGCGTCTTCTCATTAGTTCTACTGTTGGTTTTTTGAGGACTTTGTTTGCAGTGGTTTGTGTTTTTTCTTTTTGTTCCATTGCCATGCTCTTTTTAATTATGTTTTCTATTTTATTATATAGCGTCTGCACATTCTCGTTGTCGTCTAAAGTTTCTAATTCTTGTATGTTGTTTGCTAAATTTTTTGTGTATAATGTTAATTCTTCTTCTGTTTTGAATGTATTTAAAGATGATTTGAAGGATTTTCTGCATTTTTTTATGTTTTGTAGGAGATAAGTGGCTCTTACTAATCTGTGATCCAAGTTGAACCCTAAACCGTGCAGTACTTCTATTTTCCTTATTTTATTGGGCTGGTTTGACAGAATGTAGTCTACTTCATTTTTTGTTTTTTCATTTGGTGAAAGCCATGTCCATTTGCGATTATGTCTCATTTTACAAAAAGTATTCATAACAGATAATTTATGTTGGAGAGCGAATTCTATGAGCTTTTCTCCTCGTTCATTCCTTTTTCCATAGCCAAATTTCCCTAGGATTGGGTTTTCGTTTGTTTTAGCTTGGCCCACTTTGGCATTAAAATCTCCAATAACTAAAACATTCTCCCCAGCCTGAGTATGCGCTTCTTGTAGGGTATCGTAGAATTTATCAATTACTTCCTTCGAGGCTTTTTCTGTGGGTGCATACACTTGAATGATTGAAATCAACTTTTTATTGAACTCAAGTTGAAGTAGTGCAACTCTTTCAGATAAGCCTGAGAATTTTAATATGTTGTTTTTGTATTCTTTTTTTATCAAAAAGCCTACTCCATGTAGGCCTGGCGTTTCTCCTTTGAAGCAAAATATAAATTCCTCGTGTTCTTCAATATTACAGCCCATTCGCCTAACTTCTGCTAAGCCTAATATATCTATTTTTATCTTTTCTAAGGTATACATGAGTTCTATGTATCTTTCTGTGGATGCTAAAGTTCTTACATTAAATGTTCCAATGTGAAGTGGTTTTTGAGTTGGTTCTTTATTTGTTATAACTGGAGGGTTGAGGTCATTTTCCCCCACGGGGACCAGCCGGCTTGGGGGAGTTAGTCCTAGCTTAAGGTAAAGTAAATGAGTACTACTAGTTCAGTACTTAACTATCCCACTTACTAGGTTTTCTACACAAAAGGGAATCATAAGGATACTTCAAAAACACAACGTTTATAGGAACACATAGAACACTTTAATAAGAATAATACATCATTAGGGTCACATGGATTACTTCAAAGGTAATATTGTATAGTCACATTTCACAACGATAATACAATAAAAATGGGCGAATTTGGAAGCCAACAAACATAGACCCACACACAACACATGAATATCAGTTACGTTACATTAAATAATATAATACAGTACTTAACTCAATAAGTCTCGATGCAGCAGTCACTTGTGAAGAATAAAGAGAGGTCAGTAAGCTAAGACATTGGTTTTTTATAGCAATGACTGGCGCCAAGTGTCTGTCGCATATCCATTAAACTACCCGCCATATTTATCACAACCAATCAGAGAAATGAGCGTTCCCGCCACAACGTATCAGCCAACCCGAAATAAGACAGGATGGTTCGTCATTGGCTAGTCTAGAATGAATACAGATCATAAAGGGTTTCAGTGTGGCGGTTATTAAAAATGACATATATCAACAAGTTTTAGAATATTCTACAATTACATAATGAGTAACTTCTCGTAACTTATTTATTTAAGAGAATCTAAGCTTAACAAATATATGATTCTAACACGGCCATACTGACAGTACTTCGTCCACGAAGTACAAAATAACACCAGGCAAACTTCACCTTAAAATAATTATGTATAACTTAGTGATAATAGCATATATGTAGGAAATATTGTTACCGTGTATGGCAACCCACAATTATTTGCACAAAGCTTGCTTGATAAAGAATTTATGTAATAAGTAATAAATAGAACACATAAACAGTATTTGGTTCGAAGTCACCAAAAATAAAAACCGCTATCCATTATCTGTAAAATCATTATAAAATGTTCATAGTACATATTTCTGGACTACAATGTATATGTATTGGGCGTGGAGGGTAGATTATCCCTCTACGCGTTGACTGTTGTGACTTGCTATCTTTCGAAAGGAAAATAATATCATTGGAATGGAATCAAAATACATTCAATACATTTGTGAAAAAAATGTTGTACAAACCCACATTCCCATTTACGTTGTTATATAAGTGTCACGAATAAATATTATGTGCAAGTACATAATTCGTAAAGTTTACCAGGTATATATATGAAGTAAATACTGATACTAAGTTTTATAGATAGTATCCAGTTTTAACAACATATTTGATAACATATTAAGCAATAGGGAGTTTAAAATTTGATTAAAACGACTGTGGTAAATTTCTACAATGCAACTTTAACTTGCTTAGTTATCAAGTTGACGTTTTATCGTCCACGCATTATTTAAACAATAACAAAATGTACCATTAAACATTGGACATATTCCATTTGACAAAAAACGTCTGGACCTTTTGACTTCACGACATAAGTATTATCTATAAGGACAGAATTGGGTTTTCCTTTTATGATTTGGACGTTTTGACGTCAGGGCTTAAGTATTTTATCCAGAATAATAGGATCATCATTTGTACACGTAAAATAACTTTTCTGATAACAACAGGCAGTCTACCTACATGTACTTATGTAGCAGTAAAAATAACACTTTAAATTCTCATGAAAAACCCTACTCATTTTAATAATTACCAGTTACCTAGACACGATGATTACATTTACAAGCCGCCATGTGAGACAACCATCGCCAAGCAAAAGGTCGGCCGGCTTTTATCAAACAGTTTGCCATTTGAATAGACGTGCAGGTCGCATTCACTTACTGCTCGTGAGATCAACAAGCACCAATCAAATGGGTATGCAGTGTAATCAATTTAAACAGTAGTTGCCATTTGAATAGACATGCTGGTTGCATTCACACACTGCTCGTGAGATCAACCAGCACCAATCAAATTGGTAAGCAGTGTCTTTCTATTTAATATTTAATCTAGAGCATAAGTACATGTAGATATGAGTAATTTGATATTATCATTTTATGTGATGATAACTGATAATATAACATAAGTAGTTTATTTCTACAATATGTAGGGTAGCATGTCATATTAATATTTTTAACTGAAACGTACATAATTATCGAATTTCTTGTTTCAAAACAATAGGTACAATCTATCATTAAATAAATTTTGTTCAAACACCCACTCTCGTGGCCAGTATCAATATATCCTTGTGAATTACAATATTTCATGATAAACCATCTATAGTCTACACCAATCAATAAACGCAGAGGTAAAACCCCTGTAAACTTCAGTATTGTTGCATAGATTGATTGTTGAACATTCCAGAATCCGTTTGGCCAATCTGACAATTTATAGAATATTCTACCTAATATAGACATACCGTTCCATCTAACCGTTACTTCAAAGTGTTCCAGTAACAATCATATGTTTGTCAATTAGTAATTTCCAAAAAGAGATCGATTATGGTTTGAGCCAAAGTTTGCGTGACAGTCAGTAATGACTTCTGAAGGGATGCCAAGTGCTAACATTTGTCATAGGTTATCTTCGTATATATGTAGGATAAGACAACCTATGTATAAGAATTCAAAGTTTAAAGTGGATTTAATAAACAATACTTTGCGAAACCAACAATTAAAACATTTCTACCCATGGCCAGTTACTATATTATACAATCGATTCAAAATCCTATATTATACAATCGATTCAAAATGCTATATTATACAATCGAGTTGATTAGTGTGAAACAGTTAAGGAGTTTTCTTTATAGGATAAAATAACCCTTGCTTAGGACCCAAACTGCTTTTACAAATATCAAGCAAAAGCATAAGTAAATATACTATATACTTTGTCATGACTACTTTTATAGAATTAGCAATCTGTACGAAATTTATTTAATGCCCATAAGATCACTGAGCAAGTAATATTACATAAGATATTCTCAGATGTTCAAAAACATTTCATATGTCATTAAGTTTTAAGGATCGCTTTTAAATAAAATTAAGAAAATTTTAAGCACAAGGTAATAGCAACATTAGTTCAGATATGGTTGTAACTTTGCTATTTATTGTTCGATATGCGTTTCCACATTTAGGTTTATAGAAATGTATTCTCAATTAATACCAATAGCCATTATATAAAATGAGAACATAGTTTGACTTTGAAGAAATCTAATTACGTTCGTCGTTATAATATGTACTTATTAGTGTAAATAATATAAAAAAATACACAATGACATAACAAGTTTCATAAACTTCCATTACATATGCTGGCAAACACTAATTTAATAAGGTTCAGTGAAAGCACCTTTATCTTGAGGGATATATGCAGCAAGAACCGTCAGTTTCAGATTTAAACGTTACAACATTGAGAAAATTTTCGACGAGGTTATTCTTCACATTGCCACTACACGGTTACAGGATTGTAATCATTATAAAACACTCTTTGGAGGGATTTACCTGCTTTTGCCACTGTTATAGTACTTGTCCAGATGAATTATTTCGCCAATATACCGATGTCAGTGAATAAAAACTCGGTGCCACTGCCGCTAGTATTCGATAACTCGCAACACGGTGTTGTCATCTTGTCGCCAGGTTGCAGCCACGGCTTCGCAACCCGCGGCGTCCAAGTATTTGAGAGTAGTTGCGTCGATTCTGAAACTAATAAAAGTGATTAAAAAAATGAAGGTAGGCAATCTGAGTGATCCCACTTCTGATGTGAGATTTGTCAAGCTAGAGAGCATTTATTTAATCTGTAATGTAGGCTCATTAAATTATAAGATGTTTTCAGGCGGTGATGCCATAATCTAGTCCTAGCTTAAGGTAAAGTAAATGAGTACTACTAGTTCAGTACTTAACTATCCCACTTACTAGGTTTTCTACACAAAAGGGAATCATAAGGATACTTCAAAAACACAACGTTTATAGGAACACATAGAACACTTTAATAAGAATAATACATCATTAGGGTCACATGGATTACTTCAAAGGTAATATTGTATAGTCACATTTCACAACGATAATACAATAAAAATGGGCGAATTTGGAAGCCAACAAACATAGACCCACACACAACACATGAATATCAGTTACGTTACATTAAATAATATAATACAGTACTTAACTCAATAAGTCTCGATGCAGCAGTCACTTGTGAAGAATAAAGAGAGGTCAGTAAGCTAAGACATTGGTTTTTTATAGCAATGACTGGCGCCAAGTGTCTGTCGCATATCCATTAAACTACCCGCCATATTTATCACAACCAATCAGAGAAATGAGCGTTCCCGCCACAACGTATCAGCCAACCCGAAATAAGACAGGATGGTTCGTCATTGGCTAGTCTAGAATGAATACAGATCATAAAGGGTTTCAGTGTGGCGGTTATTAAAAATTACATATATCAACAAGTTTTAGAATATTCTACAATTACATAATGAGTAACTTCTCGTAACTTATTTATTTAAGAGAATCTAAGCTTAACAAATATATGATTCTAACAAATGCATGATGAATTTATAAAAAATCCGTACTATTAGTAGGCTGTGCCAAAATTGAGGTAGGCAACCTCCTAACTGTACGATAACCGATCCATGAGATATGTAAGGATCATCCTTACCTTAAGTAGGCTGTACCAACAAGAATGTAGTAAACATATAACTGTACGTAGGCCGATTCATGACAAACGCAGGTAACATCCTTACCGTAAATGGGTTGCACCACTATTGACGTACACAACATCTATACTGTACGTAGGCCGATGCATAATAGATATAAAGATCATCCTAACTACAAGTAGGCCGCACCAAGATTGACGTACGCAATCTCCTTACTGTACTTAGGCTGATACATGACAAACGTAGGGAAAATCCTTACCATAAGCAGGCTGCACCAAAACTAACGTAGGCAACCTACTTACTGTACGTAGGCCGATATATGAAAAACGTAGAGAACATACTTATCGTAAGTAGGCTGCACCATGATGTACGTAAGTAACATCCTTACTTTGTCAAGATGTTACATACTTATTTGCATGACAGAACATCATTGAATGAATGAAGGAACGAATGATTCGCATTGATGGTTGTAATGTGCAAAGAACATTACAGCAACATCATTACACGTCATGTTGACTCATCTTTATGTACGCTAGTCTCGTTTTAAACAGGAAATACGTATGAGGAGCCTAAAATTACGTATGTCAGCACATGAATTTTTTCTCAGTGTAAAATCATCTGTCCGCAAAGCCATTCCAATACAACAGCGTCTCCTTCCATACAAGAAACGTTTATTTATTTTCTCTATGGCAAAAACTGTAATACACGAAATATAGCAGTATCAGGCCCGATGGAAAGCGATGACGCCGACGCGACGTCAGTAACAGTAATAATAATGTATATATCTAGTATTGTTATGGATATGATTAAGATATTTAAACCTACTTTAATGCAATTTCTACCATGCATCGGGGGTAGTATACTTGGTTAAAACCAATACTATTGGCTAACATTCGTTCATTCTCTTAGCCACAAATTTTTTTGATAATTTCTCCTCAGATTGTTAATGGCCATTCTGAAGTTCAATTTTCAAAATGAAGTTCATCTCCATTAGCTACCATTCTAGTTGGAATAGAAGGCTGGTGCTTGAGTACAACATACTATATACCTATTTACTCTATCTGTAACAGACCTGTTCAATCATGAATGCACTCTCCTTCATAGGAAATTATCGATGTGCATATAATATATCTATGTATGGGTAGGAGGCTTCGTTAGTACACGACGTCGGGTCATGGTGTGGGTGAAAATGCTAATAAATGCTATGTATGTACATACAGTAAAGATAATTAAACGTAAAATATGATAACAAAACTTTTTTATCTTATTGATACGGAACTAGCTCGAGGCCCACCTGATGTAAAGCGGACTAACCTCTGCTATAGCAGACGCATTTCGTCACAAGTCACGAATTGCACTGTGTCCGTCACCTTGAGACATAGTTGTTGTCATGTGCCTGTAATTTCAATGGCTCTCAAGGACTGCTGGAATACACCGTTAGGTGCTTGGCGACAGATTTTCTACTCGAGGGTGGTCGCTAGCCACGCGGGCATTTGCAAAATGCCCTTCCACCATGCGATGAAGCTCAAGCCCGCGGCGGGATTCGAATTTCGAACCATGAACCTCTGCGCGGCAGTCCATAGCCAATACCACTGAGCCATCACTGCTTCAAACTACTCATAAAACAATGCAGGAGCGTGCATTTTTCAATTGATCGGTCTGTATTTAGAGACGAGCAGATTGTATAAGCCCAGTATTCTGTCATCTGTGTTATAAACCATCGGAATACAGAGATGCTCGTAAAAAGGTCTTCCTGGTGTAAATAGAAATCTGAGAATCTGCCGTGTCTACCCATTCATGAAGGTAGCGTCGTGACTTATTGCACGTATATAAAGACAATAGACTTTCATATGAGAACCAAAATAGCCGAGCGTCCATAAACAGTAATACAACGGCAAACTGTAAACATGTTGATTCTCTTCGAAGACAGAAACGCGTCGTCTGCCAACACGCCACCAAAGTCAGACTCAACACAACAGACACGTCTCGGAGTCATGTCCGCTAATCGATATGAATTTAGTAAATACCTATATGGATATTATATATGAAAGTGCCGATTCGGAAGGAATCTGGAGTGTCTCTAGATCTCGAATAGTAATATTTTCGCATGGTGGTAGGGCAAATTGCTAATGCCCGCCTTGCCAGCTACCATCATGAAGTAAAAAATCTGTCTCCCTATCCTTGAGTACTTCTAGGTGAACCAGAACAACATATTTCACATTATCACTTACAAATATCTCAATAGTGGTAAAAGGTATCAGCTATAAATTTAAAATATACCTATTTTATTACAAAATTAAATCGAGAGGAAAAATTATATTCATGTGCGGGATTCGAACCCACCCCTACAGCCGGGGTATGCTCTTACCGCTAAGCCGACATGACCTGACTTTGTCATTAAAAAATACAAATATTTAAAAAAAATATCTATTTATCAAAAAAAAACTTTTTATGTTCGGGGTGGTCAATTGTCAAGCGTCAGGCCAACACGCAACTGACTGGCTATTATTTTATATGTTAAAATCAATTCTGGTTTAGCCGCCAACAAACTCTCGACTTACTCGTATTACCATTAAAAAAGTTTGATTTTGCTATTTGATTACGCCCAGTTGATGCTTGTATAATAAAATAACTTGTTACGACAAATCAAAATAAAAAAACAGACCAACAGCGAGCCGCTTGTCATTCTTTTACGGATCCGTATTGCAATGTAATGTTTATTGGTTTTCATCACCGTTTCAAAACGATATTATATATACTTTCTAAATAACTATATTATAAATAACTTCAAGATTTGTAAGCAAGATATATACCTACCAATACCTACTACACGAGCGCCGAGAGCGTGGCATTGCCAAGGAGGGGTTGCCATTAGGCAGATGGCCGGCCACTAAAATGAAGACAATACTTTACAATTATGTCCTCGTGTTGTACACGAAAACATATTGTTTAGTTTGTTTTTGTGGGGGATGTCGATTCGTATTGGGTAGATAAGTGTGCGCCAATCATTATCATGAGCTATTTTAAACTCATTGATTAATGTAGGTAAGTACCACAGGAAGTACACAGTAAGGAGTAAGTACTTAAGTAGGTACCTATGTCACAACACAATACATAATAACATAGGGCGACGAATAACTACCACACTCGCAAAAATAAAACTATTTTAGTTCCTCATGCGAAGCGAAGTGTTCATACATTTTTCTTTCAACACTTGTTAGAGAATGACAATGTTTTAGGGTTCCGCGTCGAACATGAACAACAACTCAAATGGTCCAGCAAACAATATTTAAAATTGTCAATTTCATTATGTATAAAAATTTACTATTATTAATCCAAATGGATTGTAGGGGTATCGCCCTAATAAGGTTCGAAATATTTCTAAAATGATATTAGTTTTATTTTAAATATGTTTTTCGTAGGAGCTTGGTGTTAGAATTGCGCTATGTAGGTGGGCGCCAACAGATTCGCCCCATCTAGCATATGGGACTTAAACATATCTGACGAAATGCATAAAGAATGATGGTAATATTATGATGTACAACTAATCTTGTTATATGCTTTTGTGACTTTTCTTTTAGCGTCAGGCCAAAACGCAAGCTCTTCTCACCTTATGGTAAGAGATGATGCGTTCGAAGATGTTGTTCAGACTAACCTAGAATTATTGGATTTTAAGGACAGCTGCCGGAACACACCATTAGTTGTGATTTTCTACTTGAATCAAATCAAATCAAATCAAAATCATTTACGAGAATGTTGTATAAAGCACAGCTGGTGGTAAATTAATTAATATATAGGTTCAAACATTCTACCATAACAATGGTGTGTAAATATTATTTGAAGGTGGAACCCTGGCGGGAATTCGCAAAATGCCTGTCAACATGCTATAACGACATTTTATTAGGGTTCCGCAACAAAAAAAAAACGGAACCCTTTTACGAAGACCGCGTAGGTTTACCCGTCTATCGTTTTATCTATGTACTGTTATAGGCATAGCTTAATGCTTAACACCATGTGCGCCTCGTGCTTGTTCAATCGCGATTGCATAAATAAAAATGGTATAACCATTCAATATGATAATAATTGATAACATCTGGTCTTGTTACGAGTTGGACGCCCGGTAAAGATCTAAATAAAAGAAAACCCTATGCAGGTCTTAATTTTCTACAGTGTGCTCGTGGTAAGTCTAGAATTCTTCCTTAGGCTCGGGAAACAAAATGGCGCCCGTGACATAAGACCTTGGACGCCTAGGTGCATGATCTACTATCATAACACATTTGCTCGTAAAGGGTCTCTTATTTCACCAATTTCAATATCGTATTGTATCTCACACAGAGATCATCATCATCATCAAGAGATGTGGTATAGTGGTAGAAACTCGTGCGTTTTACATTACGTAATAACACACAAGTACGTAATGAGCTACTCGTAGAAACTCGTGCGTTTTACATTACGTAATAACACACAAGTACGTAATGAGCTACTTGTGTGTTATTACGTAATGTAAAACGGACGAGTTTCTTTTCGATATGGTAAACCGCACGGTTTATCAATCAAGATGCTCCGTCTAAAACGAACGGTACTTTTTTTTTATCTTAGCAGAGTTTTTTTGTCAGAAAAGTGGTTAACATTTTATGAATGAAATTAACTTTGGGAGATAAAATATAATAAATAAACATTTAATTCTTAAATCTAATTAATTTTGACCATAAATTACAACCCAATTATCTGTGACAAAACAGAAATATATTAATTTTCTTTATTAATTAGTAATACTGGCTGGATTTGTGCCTTTGCCTTTAAAAAAAGCACTCATGCGCGCGTATCTCTAATTTGTAAACAAGTAAAAATTATTCCGCTCGCTTTTTTTCGGTGTATTGCTTTCATTTGAAAATGTCGTCAATTATTAACGATGAATTTATTAATTCGACACCGCCAGAAGTCTCAGAGGCAGCGAAAAGGCTACTCTAAATTATTCAAATTTTTCTAAATGCTTTAACAAGTGATAAAATATATATTCGTTTAAGAAAGTCCGAGTATTATTTATTTCTTCGCAAATATGTAATAAAACGCGTATGACATACGTGCGCTTTGATAATTACGACCTCTGCTTTCTTGTAGCCCTCGCATACGGCTCGGGCTAGCAATATCACCTCGGGTGTAATTTTCAACTTACCACACTTTTTGTTTTGTATCAAGAACCCTGCCTGCAATAGTACGACTCCCCTTGACCAGTTCTAATTTGTCTGAGTGCTCAACTGCTCTTAAATTTTTTACTGGATTCTATGATTGTCTTTGCGTGGGATGGTCACTACATGTATTGTGTCATACGTAATGTCAGGCAAATGTTTTTCTTTACTAATTTACGAGAGTTTATATGAAAAGGTATGTCTACTGGCGTTGGACCTTTTATTACGAGTATGTAGCTACCACATTTCAGTTTTTTTAGTTTTTAGTGTTTTTTTATTGTTCTTGTACGCATCAATTATATATCAAATAGAATTTTCATATACTAACTTTTTTTTATGCCTGATAGGCTAGCCTTTGACCACTATCTCACCTGATAGTAAGTAATTGTGTGGTCGAAGATGTTGTTCAGGCTAACCTAGTAGTACTGGCTCTCAAGGACAGCTGCCGGAACACACCGTTAGATGCTTAGCGACAGATTTTCTACTTGAGGGTCGTAGCTAGCCAGGCGGCATTCGCAAAATGCCCTACCACCATGCTATAACGACTGCCATCCTAAGACAACAACCGGGACCGACGGCTGAACGTGCCCTCCGAAGCACGGAAACGCTCAGTAGTAGTCAGATGTGACATCCAACTCATGACCGCGCGCAACTTTGTTGATCAGTTGAGAACAGCTAAGTAAACTTCGCTACGAGCGCTTCTAAACTTACTTCCCCTTATGTACCTACGTATTAGTAATATCACAGCCTAGTAGATTGGATAGAACCTAATGCAAATATGGTCTATTGTTTTCGGGGAAGTATTCATAAAACTGTCCATACAAACGTCGTTTCGTGCTATTTATATATCAAGTGTTCAAATTCGGTGGTATTTTGCATGCAGGTTCTTGAGCCTAATATATACGCTTCTGATCTGCCACTTTTTCGTCCTGTAATTAATTTTATCGCTAAATTTGAAAATAAGTATTACCATGCAAAACGATTCTTCCGATTAATTATGAAAATACTTACAAGGAAAACTGGTAAACCAGAAGCATAGAATATGTGAAATAAATTGTATACCTGATGTAAGGCTTTAATCTTAAAATGTCTAGGCGGGCATTCGCAAAATACCCTACCACCATGCTATGACGACTGCCATCCTAAGACCACAACCGGGACCGACGGTTTATCGTGTTCTCCGAAGCACGGAAGCGCTCAGTAGTAATGTCACTAGGGGTCACCCATCTAACTCATGACCGCAGCGGACGTTGCATAACTTTGCTGATCGGTTAAGAATAGCAGCGAAGCAAACTTCGCTACGAGCGCTTCATGTTCAGTCAGCATTCGGCTACCGGCTTCACTCGATACTGAACATCTCTTTCTCTCACTTTTTATTTCTAGTAATTTGAAATAGGTAGAGTTAAGAACCTACGAATATATCATATGAAACAATTCCAATAAATCTGCATTCACCCGTTTGTTCGCCAATATCTCAGCACTCGGCCGCCGGCTGTCCAAGCACACAAATTGCCTCGTATATTTTCACAATTGCAACCAATAATAAACCACTGTTTACGAGAAAGGTCGCCTTTTGACGTCATCGTAGACCCTGACACGTAATAACTACCGGTTATTCTGTGAACATACTCTTTTGTCGCACACATTGTTCTACAAAAATATTTTAAGAATCAGAAACAAACCCTATATAGCTATAGTTACTAAGTTTTGTTCAAGGTTTAATTATTTGTGATTGGTTGGACTGCGATTGATCATTGATGTCAGGTTGGTTATGTTGTAGCAATCAATAATGTAATGAAATTATTGCATGTACTAACGTAATTTATCACTAAATCAACGTAACTACGTAATATTTACTGAAAAATAGATAGTTAATAAAATATCAATAGAAGCATTTCTTGCCCACCATACTTCAAAAGACACGCATAATAGTCGTGGGAATGAAAATAATATTTTATGTGGAAGTCCTGGGTACAAATGTATGAACTTTCATTTTGCGAAAACAATGGGCTTTGGATGTCTGGGAATAAGCCAAATTATTCATAGAAGTAGGTAAATACCTAATTAGCTATAAATTACATGATAAATTTCAAACGCAGCTGCAAAAAATGGGTGACTAAGTAGGTACATACCTCATTGGGGTAATATTAACTCGGTGAATTAATCCAAAGTCATTTTAGGAATTATTAAAAAGGCGAATACGGCGATTTCATATCATTATTTTTGCTCAGCTCCTTCTCGGCCCAGGTTCCAACAGTAAGTACAAAAGAAGGTACCTTATAAGAACAGGAACAAATGAAGTTAAACCTATACCAAAGAAAACCTAACCAACAAAATGATTGCAATAAAAATAGGACGCCAAATGAAAACCATTTTTTATAAGTTTGGCACGGAACTAATAATTTATTATTACGTCATACTTACAGTTCTAGACGAACGTGGTAGTGAAGATTGATGGAAAGTTGACGAAATCGCAACTATACCTACCATATACGCGGCTGATCCTCAGATTTTTCAGATTCTGTGCCCACTCTTACAAAAACCTAGTTATTTTAAAATAAACTTTAAAAATATCCATTTGTTACTAACTTTGTCTTATCAACAAAGGTACTTCTTGTTTATTAAGTGAAACTGCTATACGAACACGTCTCCAAATGTAAATATACACGGAAAAAAATGGGTCCTGACAAAGTGTCAATCCAAGAATAATATTATTCTCGGGAGTGTTGTTTAATCTCAAGTATATATTTACTTAAAATAACAATATTTTTTTGAGTGAAGTAAGGTCATTTTCTCTAAGATAAATAATATTATTCTCACCATATATTTTTACATCAAGAGTATAACTTTTGGTCAGAGATATTTTTGGTCTTAACTATAGAAAATAGTATCTTTTTGAATGAAATATTTTATGAATTCTCATTCTAATTACGTACGGAGTTAGCGTAAGAAATCTGAATTTTTATGCAAGAATAATAAACGTTTTATTGGATTAAGAAAATATTTCCATTCTTTCAACAACAATGGGCTTAATACAAGATATTTCTTTTGTTCATTTAAAATAATTGAGAGTAGTAAATGACAAGGATATACATATGTCCGAGCAAAAAAATTATTCTCCTCTTAAAAATGTCAGTTTTCTAAATCTGAGATATATATTGTTTTATTAATCTATGAATTTGTATTGTCATGCTAAGATACATTGGATTTACAACAAAACTATATACTTGATATAACCAAGACAAATATCTCAAATGCAGAAGTGAGTTATATTAGATAGAGAATTTTAAAGTTGTCAAAGCAAAAGTAATTGATTGTTAGTTGTTGTATTTATTCATCTTTAGTGAAGAAATCAAATCTTGATTTGTGTTTGATTATTCTTAATATTTATTTGATATTGTATTCTTTAGTTAAGAATCTTCGATTAACAGGAAAACAATATATTTTATTGAACCAAGAAAATACATGTCCATTATAGACAGAAACTTATCTAACTAAAAGAATTTTAAAGTTTTCAAGCCAATAATCATATATTCTTAATTGTTATAGTAATTTATCTTCAGTAAAGAAAACAAATCTTGATCTTAAACCTTTATTCTTGATTAATATTTGTTACGGTATTATTAGGTAAAGAGATATTAGTGTTAAGGCAAAACCATTTTATTTTATAACTAAAAAACTAATTCTCGATTGCAAAGGGTGATTTATATTAAATGAAGAATTTCAAAGTTTTCAAGTCAATAATGAATAATTCTCAATTGCTAACGTAAATCATTTTCAGTAAAGAAAAATCATCCTTGATTGATTACTGATACGTTGTTCTTAGGTTAAGAGGCATTTGCATCACAGCAAACTGTACTCTTTATTTAACCAAGAAAATAAATTTCAATTGCACATAATGACTCATATTACATGAAGAATTTTAAGTTTTTGAATCAATAATGATATATTGTTAATTGTTGAAGTTATTCATCTTCACTTCAGAAAACGAATACTGAACTTAAGTGTACCATGTTCTTGATTGATATTTGATTCGACATTCTTAGGTTAAGAGATCAAACTATATCCCACGTTGAACCAAGAAAATATATCTCTACTGTAGAGAGTGACTTAGGTATCTTACATGAAGAATATTAAAGTTTTCAATGCAAAGTGATAGATTGTAACATTAGTTACTCATCTTCAATAAAGAAAAGCAATCTTGGCTTAACATGTTTTTTTGGTCTACAAATATACAGGATTATTGGTAAAATGCTAACAACCTCTTAGGGTTGACTTTTGCTAGTCCTAACAAACATTAATTTAAATAATAATACAATAGAGTTTTAAACCATTAAATGTAGAAGTCAAAAAAATATATATCTACATACTAGTAAATGATACACATCATACTGTATCAGCCGGATTGTCCACTGAATAGAGCTTCCCCCATTAAGAGGGTTTGCCATAATCCCCACGCTGGGCAGGCGGCTTGGGGATTGCAGTTTAAGGTATATATTCCTCAGAAGGCGCTGCTGCCCACCTTCTGGTGTGTTACCCTTTGTCGCCTTTTACGACATCCACGGGTAGAGATGGGGGGTGACATTTTAGCCCGGCACCCCACCATACCATATCAGGAATAAAAAAACAAACATAATTAAAACAAAACAGTTTTCTTCACTGGCTCTTCAATCAAAACCATGAATTTTAAAGTAAAAAGACAAATTTCCAGTCAAGAATAACTATTTCTCCATTAAAAATGTGTATTTTCAGACCAAGTACTCAGTTTTTAGTTTGAGATGGTTTTCTCTGTTCCAGATTTTATTTAGTGTTGCAATATTTTAGTTTTGTCTAGTTCTCCCTTGATGTGGGGAAACTACTGAACCTAAGAATACTATTCGTTATAAGCAATATTGCATGCTGAATAAGCTTGTTTCAATTCATATTAAGAATAAAATATGTAAATTATAATTTGAAAAATATAAGGTTACTCAGCTAATAGTCAGATAATAGCTGGGAGTCTAATATACTCATAGTACAACGGCAAAGCTACAGGGTTTGAAACCCGTTAGTGCCCCAATATATTGATTCGTATCTGAAGTAAAAAATTTTTTAAAACTGTCCGATTATTACTTTTAGGTCTCGGTTTCTCATTTCCTAATTCAAAGTGGTTTGAAAGCTAGCCAGGTGAACATTCGTAAAATGCCCTATCACCATGCACTGAATCTTAAACCCGCTGCAGGAACCCATGGACCCCCCACGTGACAGTTCATACTCACCGCCATAAGTGGCAAAGGCCAAGGCCTAGAGGACCTATTTGTTAAGTTTGGGTGCCTATACAATACTCACGAGGTGTATCTCAAAAACTTAACTTGTGATGAATCAGAAATTTCGTTAAGTTATGATATTTAATCAAAGTCAAAGTCAAAATCATTGATTCAATTTAGGCATCTACGACGCTCTTATGAAGGTCATTTACAAATTTTAATATTGAAATATACTACAATGTACTGCCACGTTCAGCAAAAAAATTTACAGAGCTACTGCTAGAACAACGGGCAAGAAACTCGGGACCACTAATTTAAATGTCTTTTAACAATATTTTACATACTGTATAATAAAATAATTTCAATATTTCTTTTAATTACGTAGGTGACAGGTGATAGCTTGGCAGAGGAGTGGAGGAGAGGAATTGTTCAAGCATTTTTGTCGTTTATGTAATCACAAACTGGAATAGGATTTCTTAATCAAAATTATTTTCCACGTGCAAATTGAACTTTCCTTCTGTGAGCGTTGTAATATGTTAGGGAATGTTATTATAAAACCGCACACAATTAACCTTGTTACTTTTGTCTTTGCTAACTAAAACCTGGTACCGCGATTTTATCTTTACTTCTTGTGTTGTAATCGTGATTGTCACTGTTTTTTTTTACGATCTTTCATAATAATTTCAAATATGTACAGACTCTCTAATAATACAGCCATAGGTAATCATCTATTTCTTACAAATACTGGCTGTATTTAACACAAATCGTCAACCTAAACGAAAAGTTATTCGAATGTGCTCATTTGCTAATAATCACGATACGAATATGTTTCGGGACTTTATAAGGGCGATGTTGGCTACACACAACACAATTTCCGTTGCGAGTGAAAGGTACACACGCCGTGGCATGGCCAATGGCATTTTCGTAAATTTTGTTTAATATAGTGTTATAAAGTGAATATTTGTTCAAGTTGTGCTTGAGATAGCAACCAACTAGTGTTCATTTAGGTAAGTTTGTTCCTTACTATATAAATAACTGTAGATAGTCAAAAATATCCATCATAGAGGCTGCTAGATTTTCTTTGCCTGGAACGTGCTGTGTGGTTACACTAAGTTGGTACAGCCAAGTTAACGATCGGTCGGTTCGTAATACATAATTATTATTGTATTACATAGGTATGTACGTATGTATGAGTAGGTACTCATATCTAGAATTAAAGATAACTCTTTATGATAGAGATCAACAGCAGGCTGATGTTGGTAAATAATCCTTAAATATTATAATTATTATAAATGCGAATGTATGTTTGTGTTTGTATATGTGTCTGTTCCTCGTTAGTTATTCAGAATGAATTTCGATCTATATATATATACCTATCCTCTCTACACTATATACACATAGACTTTTTTGTTAGATAAACCTATATTCAAGAATATACATGTGTTTTTTTTCCATTCCAGATCAAAAATTAACCAATGAAACACAAGTGTTACGCTACTCAATACCCCCAAGAGGAAGACTAAACAAGAGTACATTTTTTTCCTCGTTGGAGCAGATTGTGAACTTTGTTATTGTTTTTCAGGTAATTTCATCAAGTATAAAACACATATTTAAACAATTTAAAAAATATTATATTATATATTTTTCTTATGATGTTAGGATATCTCATCAAATTATCTATTACATACTATAATATAACATATATATACACAGTCAGTATTTTATAGTAATATAGTAGTTAGTATACAAAACTTTTAAAAGTGTGCCTAATCATATTTCATGATTCTATATAGATTATAATAATGATTAACCGCTGATTAACCGCTAACTTGCAGTTTAGATGATTTATGTGTGATAATCATCTAACGGGGCCTTTTGGAAGCTGACTTTGAAAGACAGTTTTAATTTTATTTAGGTTTAACCTGTTTGCTATATTTTACCACTTACTCAACAATATGTGATTGTGGTCAAAATATGCCTATCATCTATAAAAAGTTTATGGATTGTGCAATATTTTCACTGTAGCTCTTTTTTTTAGGATCCTGGAGATATCCAAACTGAACTGGAGGAGGTGAAGAAAAGGCTCGACTCAACAAGCAAAGTGTTCAACCATACTTTATATTATAACGTAACATAAAATGTGGTGCTGATTATAATGAGAAAAAAATCATATTATTAGGTGGTAGATAAAGGTGAAAGTTTGTAAGTGTGTTTGTATGTTTATTACTTCTTCACGCTCAAATGGTAGGTCCAACTTTGATATAATTTGGTATGGAGGTAGATGAAGCACTGGATTAACACAGGATACTTTTCATCATCACCCATCACCACGCGGGGTGTAACCGCGGGGCGCAGTACATAACTGTTACAATTATGTATAATATGTTTCATAATGATAATATGAAATTGTATGCTTCTTATTTTATTTTATAAATAAATAATTTTCAACTGAGAATATGTATTGTATTTTATTTATTTTTATGATGATAGATGTTTTTTAGTTGATCCATTTTAGAACTACACTTAACTATTAACCTGCGTTATTTGCAGACTTGAAAGGCGGAGATCAGATTGGAAGATCTGGACAGTGCACCAGGCTGGCTATTTTCTGTATGTGAGTTTTTGTTCTTGTTGACTAACTAAAAGTTTTATATGAATATCTTATTGTATATAGTAGAAAATATCAATTATCTTGTTCTTGTCCAGTATTTCAATGATGAAATTCGGAGCATAGTTTATTCAAGTTTTTTTTATTCATAAAAGGTTTTGTGTAGGTATATCTCATTGCATACTAAGGAAAATCTTACGTAATTGTTAGTTTTATTTGTATTTAAATGAAGTTTCAGTTTCAAATAAAGAAGTTCTTATTTAGGTAGTACGGTATTAATAATACATTGAAGAACAACGATATCTTCTTGAAATCTGCGTGCTTCATTAACAATTTCACAGTTTACTGTAATTTATAATATATTTATTAACTGAGACTTCTTCCAATCAAAACACTATAATTGAACTAAAATAATTAATATGTTGTACAATATATATGGAGTTCAGATGAAACAAATCTGAGCTCCATATGAAACAATTCATGAGTTGAACCTAGAACTGAGACTTCTTATAGTAAAATGCACTATCATTGAACCAAGATAATTGATATTATTCACAAAATACTATTTGATCTTCATATGAAACACTTTTATGAGTTGAACTAAGAACTGAGACTCCTTCCAGTAAAACGCTCTATTATTGAACCAAGATAATTTATATTTTTCACACTATATGATCTGATCTCAATATGAAACATTTAGAGAGTTGAACCAAGAACTAAGACTCCTTCTACTAAAATACACTATTGTTGAAGCTAGAAAATGGATAGTCTTATCAATATATTATCTGATTTCCGTATGAAATATGTAATGACTTGAACCAAGTAATGAGACTTCTTACAATAAAACGCACTATTATTTTACCAAGACGACTAAAATTTAAATGTAAAACATGTAATTATTTTGAACAAGAACTGAGGTTTCTTCCAGTGAAATTCCATTGTCGAGTCAAGAAATCTGATATTCTATCCGTAGACAATTCGATCTTCGTGCAAAATACAAATTCTTTTGAACCAATCAATACAACTTTTTCGGGTAAAACACCCATTAGAATACTAAGATCAAAACTACTTACAGTAAAACACTTAATATTGAAATAAGAACTGAAAATTCTTCACTGGAGAACATTTATTATTCATTCTATATAAACTGATCTCCGTATGAAAACATGTACGTGTTGAAGCCAGAATTATGGTTTCTTAACTTAAATAAGTTACAATATTCAGATAAGAAGATTTTTTGTTTACCTAAAAGTAATTTTCTTGTACGAAGAAAACTCTTTTGTTGGTCTAATTAAAATATATACTTAGAAGAATATATTTTACTAGAAGTAAGAATAATATCTTAACTGAACTATTTATGTACTTAATAGTAAAATATATTTTTTTCTTATTAGAATCTAATGAATGAGTGAACGTATGAGTTCATTTATTCAAGTAAGGATTGTTTTAAATTTGAGAATTTCAGATACTCTAAATTAGAACAATGATTTACTTAGACAGAGACATAACTACTTTTTTTTAATAAGAAAATAATAATCTTAGTTAAAGTATATAAATACTTGCACGAAAAATTAGTAACAAGACAAATATTTACTAATCACAAGAATATATTGTTTTCCCCATATATGAAACACGGAATGTCTTGACCAATAGATATATTCTTGATTTGACGCAATCTTTTTTTTCCGTGTACCACAAGGTGGGAAGCAGGGCTTTCGAAGGAACTAACAATTTCTACTGCGATCCCCAAGACACCTGCCAAGGGTGGGAATTATGACAAATATTCCAAAAGAAAAGACCTTGTTTAACTTGACGTTCCGGTTGATGTAAAAATTTTTTTGTGAATTTACATGTTCACTCCCTCTGCAAGCTGTACGAGCAGTGTGAATGCTTTTGGGAGGGAAGCAACATTTGAAGACCGTATTGGACCTACACTCCCTATGTCTGTACAAACTCCTTACTAAATCAAATGCGATCAACAATCTGTTCAGTGTTACAGGTTTCCGTCCACCATACACACTACTACGACAGACAGACCGAGAATGCCTTTTACTACGTTCCACGGTAGCTTCGACGGACGACGCAATTAGTTTCTGTTGACTTAGGCTCGGATCGGTTTACAAATGCGACCTGTAGAGGGTAACAACCGGACATCCGCCAAACATTTAGAAGTCCGAGCCCCTCGGCCTCTTTGACTGGATATGTAAAAGACCTTACCAAAACCTAGACCTGATTTCAAATGGAGGAGCAGGTGTGACACGAGGTTGTGGTAAATTGTCCATGATGGGCTGTATAGTTAAACCTAGCATCCTAACACATAGGACCCAATTCGACCACACTTAGACAACTGACAGTAGGTATTCCTAGCAGTATCTCTATCCCCTGTTGGCCAAAATGGGTCTTGAACTGATCCGAGCAACAACTATGGACCACAATGTAATAATCTTACGCATTCACGATCGAATTAAAGCTTAGTGAAGTAATGTTTTGAATCACTCAGTATACCTACTGGATGTTTTTATCAATTTCGTAATGAGTACTACTTTGAATACGCCCACCGAATGTTAACTAGAGCTCGAAAAATATACTATTCGAATAATAGAGAAAGTAAAATAATGATGTTTTATTTTGCCAATATCTTAACTTATAAGTAAATTTGTTTTAACAAAAAATGGTAAGTAAAGATAAAGAAATAAATTTGGATAAATTCGACGGTTTTCTTACCGCAAACCAGCAGTCTTAGAAAAATAAAAATAAAAATGTGATGCTGCTTGAAGCGGTGTAGGCCAATACACATACATACGCAAATTCGACTTCGAACGACAACGCATCATTTTAGCCGACACAAGTACTTAATAATATTTAATAATAAATTGAATCATTATTCCAGGTCTGAAACACTTTGATGCTGGGCTCAAAATAGCTGCCACAGTCTGGGTAGGTAATTGTACTGTATCAGCCGGATCGACCTCTTGAATACAGCCTCCCCTATTAAGGGGGTATTTGCCATAATCCCCACGCTTGACAGGTGGCTGCCCACCTTCCAGTATTTTTCCCTTAGTCGCCTCTTACGACACCCACGGGATGATATAGGGAGGTGCTTTTTCTAATTTATATAAACAATATACATGAACTAGGATTGCATGGCAATATATCGCTGTATGCAGATGACACATGTTTATTTTACTTCGGGGCGTCTATTCAGGATATAATGCGTAAGGCACAAGAAGACTTGAGTGTCCTATTTTCTTGGTTCCAATATAACCTTCTCACAATAAATACGTCAAAAACTTGCTATGTAATTTTTAAGGCCAAAAATAAATTAATTCCTTATCATGATCCCTTAAAAATCAATAATATTGTCTTGCAGGAAAAAAATTGCGAAACGTATCTTGGACTTAACGTAAATTAGACAGCCAATTGACGTGGAATGCGCAGATTGACTGCTTAAAGACCAAACTTTCGTCTCTTACTGGATCCCTTCGACGCATCGTCCGTTGTATCCCACGTCAAATCCGCTACACTATCTATAACTCCCTTGTCAAACCTCATCTACTTTACCTAATTGAAATTTGGGGCAGTGCTTGCAAAACAAAACTAGCTAATCTACAAATTCTACAAAATAAAGTCATAAAAACCCTATTCCACTACCATTACTTAACACCTACTTCTAAAATTTACAACGAAACTAACATAATGAATATTAAACAATTATATATTTTTAACACATGCATACTTGTCAGAAAAATATTGAAAAGCTCTATCCATACTAATTTATCCTTTGCTATGTTGAAACAGACAACAAAACGAATCACTCGCCGAGCAAGTTTTCTAGTGCTACCCAAGATAAGAACAAATTACGGGAGAAAAATGATTACGTACGAAGGTGCACAACTGTTTAATAAACTACCGTCAAACATAAAAAAAATAAGCTCATTTAACGTATTTAAATCGCAACTAGCTCAACACGTCATCGGTAACAATGATATCTTATAAACAAGGCGTCGATATTAAGCCTACCTACATTTTTGTACGTTAAATGAGTACTTTGTATTATAATTAACGAACGATATTAAAAAATATGCTTTGTTCTTGTTCTCATGTAAGTGACTATGTAGTCTTTTTGAGAATAAATTTCTTTGAACCTTAGGTGCAATTCTAACCCGGCACACAACGGGGTGTAATTGTATGGGTTAATAAAAAGTCTTTGAAAAATATAAAATGTAATACATTCAATATTAAAAAAAAAATCGGGAATGAATGATTTATTTATGGGTCCAAATTGTTTTGTATTGTTTTTGTTAGATTGGCACAACTGTTTTCCATTTTGGCGCGGGGTTTGAGTTGCATGTGTTATTTAGATTAAATACAGTCCTGGTCTTAGTTATATCATATCGTATGTATTGTGAATTTCATAATGGAAAAAAATATCGAACAAAGAGTTTGTTTTAGATTTTGCCAATTTTACATTGCCAATGGTATTTCGTGTTTCAGGTCACTATGTTCCAGAAGGCTTACGGTGAATCTGAAAATAATCACTTGGTGTAACTTGGGTATGAACCATGTTGCCGCTCTGCTAGTACCAAAAGACCTGAATTTTCTCCAAAACTCAATCGCATGAGTCGCTGAGGACAAGCTAGAACGAGTCCATTAGGACCCCACATTGATGAAACGCATTTTTACCGGTGTCGAGACTGGGTTTACGAGTGTGACATCCAACTAAACAACAAGCTACGAGTGGCGCTTTCCAACTGAACCGAAACCGAAAAAAACACGCCAATTTCGATCAAAACTCAAACTCATGTTGACTGTTTTCTTTGATTGTCGCGGTGTTGTGCACTCGGAAGTCTTGCCAGAAGGTCAAACGGTAAATAAAAATAATTATGTGAGCGTTTGGCAGCAACCAGATTTTGGAAAGAAAACTCTTGGATTTTGTACCACGATAATGCGCCCATCAATGTGAACAAACTTTTGACCAAAAACTCAACAAATACCATCGACAAACCATTTTATTCACCAGACTTGGCTCCAGCCGACTTCTTTCTGTTCCCTCAACTCAAACTTACACTTTCGTTTTCATTCAGTAGTAGACATAAAGGAGAATGCACCATCAATATGAACTAATTTTTGACCAAAAACTCAACAAATACCATCGACAAACCATTTTATTCACCAGACTTGGCTCCAGCCGACTTCTTTCTGTTCCCTAAACTCAAAACACTTTCGTTTTCATTCAGTAGTAGACATAAAGGAGAATGCACCATCAATATGAACTAATTTTTGACCAAAAACTCAACAAATACCATCGACAAACCATTTTATTCACCAGACTTGGCTCCAGCCGACTTCTTTCTGTTCCCTCAACTCAAATTTACACTTTCGTTTTCATTCAGTAGTAGACATAAAGGAGAATGCACCATCAATATGAACTAATTTTTGACCAAAAACTCAACAAATACCATCGACAAACCATTTCATTCACCAGACTTGGCTCCAGCCGACTTCTTTCTGTTCCCTAAACTCAAAACACTTTCGTTTTCATTCAGTAGTAGACATAAAGGAGAATGCACCATCAATATGAACTAATTTTTGACCAAAAACTCAACAAATACCATCGACAAACCATTTTATTCACCAGACTTGGCTCCAGCCGACTTCTTTCTGTTCTCTAAACTCAAACTTACACTTTCGTTTTCATTCAGTAGTAGACATAAAGGAGAATGCACCATCAATATGAACTAATTTTTGACCAAAAACTCAACAAATACCATCGACAAACCATTTTATTCACCAGACTTGGCTCCAGCCGACTTCTTTCTGTTCCCTAAACTCAAACTTACACTTTCGTTTTCATTCGGTAGTAGACATAAAGAAGAATGCGGCGAGATTCAACTCAATTCCAGAACAAGCGTTTAAAAAAAATAAGTACATAGTACTATCAGTAATTTGGAAACTAACACCTGCACCTGAGCATAGAACATATAATAATACTCCGCCTGAGTCTAATGTCTCTTCACGCGGTTTCAACCTGAACAATATGTCAATTCCGTCGTATGGCACTCTGCCACGCCATACGCGCGCGCATTACAAAGAAACGTCAATTCAATGCATTGTGTGCACCTGTGCCCAGCAATCTTAATATAGCGCAAACCACCGACAAAATGTTTAGTCTACTCAATATTTGGGTTAAATGCAATTCAATCGATAAAATCAAGCGATTCGATACACTTTGACAGCTCGCAATCACACTAACATTAGACGTTTAGGTGCTGAAAGATAATACTGATTTAAATTTTAATGGATGTTTTGACAGAATGTAATGTATGAAATCAGTCAGAACTAAGTATTTTGTAATGAAAACAGCGATGTGGAAACAGATGTAAGCGAAGTGTTCCAAGCTTGTTAGTGAAGTTTGATACTTCATAATTTTATGGCGGTAAAAAAAAGAACATTATCAACCTTTCATATTTCAAGATAATTTAGAATTATCCAGCACATAATCGCTCCTTTACTCTAGCCGTGGAGTGCCGGGCAAGAATGTCTACTATCCATCTCTTCCAATGGATTGGATTTCGTAAGAGACGATTACGGTTAATAACCTTTTGGAGAACTTTTATCTTACACTGCTATCAACGAGACGCCTGACGGGATTATGGCAGACACTGTCGGACTGCTTTCAGCAGTAGACGTTTTATATAGAGATGATGATTATGAAAGTGTTGTCGTCTGAAATTTACACGGTTCAGATTAATTTAGTTCTTAAGCAATTAATAATATATAATTATTTTTTAATATTTTATTAAGATTAATTTTAACCTAATACCAATAATAAATCGATGTCGTGATGGTAAGTTTTTTATTACATATAATATTTTCCTGCCTATTCCCATTTGGTTCTATAATATAGCGTGCCGAAGACTTTGGGCCCTGAGGGACCAAGGCATTAACAATGTAACATATCCTATAGAATATGAAATTAATATCACATAGTTACAATTTCGCAGCGTATATATCATACTATGTAGTTTTAGTGACTGCTGGCATTCCAATGGTCCTTGAACCCAATAGACTTATTCCCTGGAAGATGTCTCACTCCTCGTTGCAGTTGGATAGATTCCGTGCTATTGTCCTATAGTCAAATCGACATGGTGGCGTTTCTATACAAACACTATAGCGGTTCGCTTAACCGATAGTCGATTTCGCATCGCTAAATAGACTGCAGTAAGGCCCAGGTTTCATAGATATTTTTTTAGTCCACAATACGCATTATGTCTAGCGGCTAATTATACTCCTCGTTAATGAGCTGCCAGAATGTATGGATGTGAACTAAGGCGCTTAAACCTTTTCAGTAACCGGCTTTTTCGGGAGGCTTGTAATCATCAAACCTACGAGCAAGACGAATCATAACGGCTCTCGAGAACTATATACTCGTGTTTATTATTATTTATATCGGTGTCGTCACCGAAGTGAAATGGGCATGTAGTTCTTCAACAAAGTCTTGTCACCTTGTCTAAAGAACCGCTTTACTCCTGCTCCACGCTTCTGGTTGTCCGGTTAACTTCAGGGATGATGGAATTTAATAACTTTTGGAGAACTGAGACTCTCAGAAATTCTGTCGTGCTTTCCTCTACACCTGGCGCTTTGTTGTTCTTAAGCTGTTTGAAAGCCATTCTAATATCGTAAACGCTGATGTCCGGGTTATATTCAGTATAGAGTCGGGTCAGTAGCTCTCTTAACCTGAGCTACACTGACATCGAGTTTTCATGTTGAGATGTAATACCTGTCCATGAAACCTCTCAGGCACTCTCAGAATATCCGGTTTTGGTGAGAATCTACCATTGTGGACCTACAGCTTCGTCATTGAGTTTTGGCCTATTAATGATTTTCTGCGACCATTTTGGAGCCGTGGCTTCATCGCATGGTGGAAGGGTATTTTGCGAATGACCGCCTGGCTAGCGACCACCCTCAAGTAGAAAATCTGTCGCCAAGAACCTTACGATGTGTTCCGGCATTCCTTGTCCTTATCCAGTGTCCTTGAGTGTCAGTAATTCTAGGTTAAGCCTGTTAATACCTTCGACCACATCATCACTTACTATCAGGTGAGATTGTGGTCAAGTTACCTATCTGTAATATAAAAAATAAACTACAGTTATAGTTTAATTTGTAAGATATTAATAATTTTACTGTTTTTTTTATACAGTCGTTAAGTCCCATGTGCCTGTAATTTCATAATATCTTACTGGTTCTAAATGACTGCTGCTGGTACATACTGTTAGGTGCTTGGCGAAAGATAAACAGGCGCGCATTCGGAAAATGCTCTTCAACCACGTAGTGAAGCTCAAACCGGCGCGCGGCGATGGGGACCGATTCATGAACGTGCAGCACGGCAGTACATTATCGCTCGGTTATCACTGTTCCGAAAGTTTTTGTTTTATAATTTATTTTATCTCTATACAAGATACTTTTTATACAAAAATTATAATCAAAATAATTTTGTAAATGCTTTATTTTACGGAAAACTGGCAAACTAACATAGATATTAGACTAGAGGACATGCATGCAAAGTTTCACCGAATTTGAACACTATTTAAAACGACGATTTTGTGACGAAACAACGATTGTATGAAAAGTGAAAACCTACGAATGCACTTCACATGAGTAAAATATTTTCTTCTCACCTATCGTAATTTATTTTGTAATCCGAGTAAGTTTTATGCTCTGTGCAATTTGTAAATTTGATGATAGTGGTGCCTAGCCATTTTGTGTAGGTATTTTCATCAACCTTCTTTTATGATTCGAATCGTACCTACATATTCCGTATATTCGTCAGTGTCACTGACAAATGTTTTAAACAAATAAATAACTAAATCAATAATAAACAAGTAATCAATAATAATAAAAAATATGTTTATGTTAAATATTTCATGTAAGTATCTATCTATCTGCGTTAACTATTCTGGTCATCTTTTTTTTTATTATTATCAAAATTTCGTCATTTGTTAAGTAACTTTTGACGTGAAACTGACACAAATGTCATTTTGACAATTGCCACAGTAAAAAAAAATAAACAAGTAAATCTGTAACATTTCTTTTCTCTTGAAATAACAACAGCTTAATAGTAAACAAAACCCAGTGCATTTTAGTAATCATACAAATTTATTATAGTCTATTATGATACAACGAACATTTTACTGCAAAACGTAAATTTAAACACTTTGGTTATTATGTGTTAGATACTCACACGAAAAGCCAGATACCGAACCGAAACCATGTACAATATACTCAATGCTAATAAAGACTTTCGACTCGTTTTACTTGCGAAGGTCTCTAGATACAATTTTATATATTAGGTTGAATTATAAGCTAAAAATGATAAGCGGTTAGGATCTCTGCGGAGCGTTAATAATATGGAAAGTAGGTGTTTTCACCTCAACCATAACTCAAAGTGCCTTGTAAACTATCCAACATGTTTTCATCAAAAAAGACCTGAAATGATCAAACAAGACATCCCTGCATTAAAAATGTTAGTGTCATTTACATATTATATTATCTCACAAATCTTATTAAGTAACGTTTTTTTTATGTTATTGTGACGGAACAAGCCCGAGGCCCACCTGATGTTAAGTGGATTAACCTCTGCCTATAACACAGACATTTCGTCAACGACGAATTGCACTGTGGCTGTCACACTGAGACGCACAGTTTAGGTCTCATGTGCCTGTAATTTTACTGACTCTCAAGGACTGCTGCCGGAACACACTGTTAGGTGCTTGGCGACAGATATTCAACTTGAAGGTGGTCGCTAGCCAGGCGGGCATTTGCAAAATGCCCTTCCACCATGCGGTGAAGCTCAAGCCCGCGGCGGGATTCGAACCATGGATCTGCTGCACGGCAGTCCATAGACAATGCCACACGCCATCACTGCTTCAAAAATTCAGAAACTACGTTTAATGCTCCTAACTTTAAGGACTTTCATACAAATTATCACCCTCAATTTGACCCCCCTGCCCTTTAATAAAACCTGTTCTTAGCTGACAACTTCTACACCTGCTAAATTTCAACTACACAGGTCAAGTCATTAGTGACTCAATCATAAGACTATCATATAATTTTAACTCCTAATTGAGTCCCTGTCTAAGAACGGTGTTTTTTGATTCTATGTTATGATATATAAAATTCATGATCCTAACTTCAAATGCTTTCATAATAATTTTCCATCATAGGTCAAGTAGTTTTCTAGATATCGTGTTTGGTCGGTGAGTAAGTGACCTTTTCCTTTTATATTATTATTGATATAGAAGGTAAATTAGTTGTATATAAAGCAACCTAATCACAATTTTGTTGATGATAGTACTACACGTGGTGAGTCAAATTTGCACTCACAACACAGAATCATATTAATTTTCAATTAGATATGATTAACTTGCACATAAAGTAATATTAGAATTATCAGATTCATAATTTTGTCTTACGTTTTCGCGATTTTTACACATAGTAATTAAACAACTTTAAACGGTTTAAATCGCGTATATTTATCATTATTTTGTCCCGACGTTTCAAACACTTTGCAGTGAGTCACCCCGTGACCACGATCACTGCAAAGTGTTTGAAACGTCGGGACAAAAATAATGATAAATATACGCGATTTAAACCGTTTCAAGTTGTTTAATTACTATATTATCAGATTCAATTAAATTAAGCCTGTGAACAAATTTTCCTTCACTTAATAATATGGTACTGAAATTCTGTAACCAAATTTCACTGCGACCAATACCTATACCCTAACCCAATGCGTATTCAACGAAAATCAAATTTACGAACACAATGCGTATTAGCACCTACTACACTACCACAGACTATACCTACTAAAAATTATATAGTATAAGTACATTAATATTGTATAAAATACATATGTCTATCATTACCAGCTACTTCTAAATTCACTAAAATCATAAATAAAATGTTAAATATATCCATTGAGCATAATGTGCATGGCTTCCGGTTCGAAGGACCATCTAAATTAGGTATACCTGATAACAGCATTTTCTTGGGCAGGGTACCAAATGGTAAATGTGGCTCACCGGTGTCAGTGGCGCGGGAATGCTGGAGGTCCTCAGCATGCTGAGTTTCCTCCGCTGGTCCGCGGAGAGAGAGGCGCGCCGACTCCTGTCAAGTCCATACCCCGACACATCAGCAGAGTCCAGACTCAGTTTGCGGAATAACGTCGGGCGAAACATTATTCTTTGTGGTTAATAAACAAGCCCAATACACTACTACAACAGTCTATTCGATGATGTGGTGAAATAACGCTGATAGCTTAACGCGTGGATACTATTGTTTCTTAGTACTCGTAAGCAGATCACTGGCTTAAATGATTGTGAACATGACTGGTAAATGAATAAATCACAGGTCAGAACTCAGAATGAAATGGCAAACGTAACGTAAGCCAAACTAAGTATCTATTATAGCTATGCTTGTTTATATGTATTGAATTGTAGGGTTTCCCACTCTTTGAACTGTAGTTCAGTATATCTACGGTGTATTCACATATATGTATACACCGTAGGTATACTGAATCTGTGTGTTGTCTCTATATAGCTAGAACACACAGGTTCAATATATAGCAATAATGTTAGAAAATAAATCAAATAACGAATAAAAATTAAAATGTCTCTTTACGGTTTATTGAACAAGGTTTATCTGATTGATTCAGACCCAGATATTGTCATGAAATTATGTTCCAATAATGCGCAAATGTGTGAGAGCAAAGCTTGTGACATTATGCGTGAGTTTTTGCCTATGCAATGGAGTTTAGCTTTTTTATCGTGAGTTACAAGAACAAACACTAATATAACGTAGAAGAAATCAATGTAAAATAAACACGTGCAACCTGATACATTGTATTATTTTGTGAAATAATGTTAAGATAAGTACTGCCCATAAAATTAATCATAAATGCCATAAAACCAATTTATTTCGTCACCTTTTCCTCTCCATTTTAAATATAAAATAATCCAATTAAAATCCACTTAACAGAACCAAGATCACAGGCTATTTAAAACTCATTTTTCACTGAAGAACAGAGACAGATTTATTTGTGGCGGGAAAGCGATGCGCGCTAACTTTTTCTATTGTTTTTCTTTGAAAACGGCAAAGAGTTTATAGCTTTTCTACCGCGTCGCGCCTGCCAGACTTGTAAGAAGCAGGAGGCGTTAACGGAGAGACTGAAGTATTTCAGTTCGGTGCTCTTGGGAGACAGGTCTACCGCTGAAACGGCGTTGATCGGTCGCCAAAACATTGCACAATTATCTATCTGACATTTAAAATTGGATCGCGATATGCGTAGGATAGTATGAGAGGCGGCGCGTCTAACATTTTTATTATGTTTTTGCATTCACGATGTTTATGTTCTTGCGATTAATTACAGGAAATGTTTATCAAGCAAATTAGTTTATGAAACAAATTTTATGTGCGATCGATAATAATAGCATCCGTCGAGCACTGAACATTGCCAGTGTTTCTAGATAACCCTTCTATGTTCCGTAGACCAGTTTATAAGACACATTAAAACTTATAACACAGGCTTGGAGTTCGTATGATGGGTACCACTACGAGGAATCTACGACTTCTTACCCATTTCCTGTGATGTTGCACTGGAAACTTATATGCACCGAGTCGTTGTCGACAATCTACCACCCTTTATCTTTGGCCATCATTATCAAAATGCGTACATTTTAAAATCTTTCTGAGGTGCTGGTGCACCAGCGCTTCCTTCCTAAGTCCCACACAGTATTGATTTTGTAAATTCCACATATTGTGCGCTGGTGTTACCGCCCCTAATGATATATCCCATGGGTGGCTAAGACGTCAACCGCGGTCGACTATTCGACAGCGCGGGCGGAGGCATTTTCGGTAGCCCGTGAGAAGCGGCAAATCGAAACATTGCAATAAAGAGGAACAAATTAATCGCAAATGTCAACTTACAACCAAGAACAATTTACAATATTTTTTTCTTGATTTATGGTGTTTTCCTTTATGCGAAGACATGAATATTGATATGTTATCTATTAAAATAGGTGATTGCATCAAGGAAGAAAGAAACTCAGTAATTTGGGTGAGAATTCTTATTGAAAGCAAGAGCATTTGAAAATACAGACACGGAACTGATACATGAATGATACAAATAAAATGCCATGCTTCCCAAAACTTACACTAATATCTTTGACGTTTTATATCCTAGGATGTTAGATCTTTGAGAATGAATATTTTCAACTATGAATGTGATGTAAACGACACATCAGTCAGACGAGCATTTCACTTCCTGCTTGCGCATTGCAGTTAGGTCATACACAGTGCAGGATGATAAGCTTGTTGAAACTTGAAACTATGCAGCGCAAATCTAGCCAAGGATATTGTTGTTCAGAAGTGAATTATAAAAATTATAATTTGGTTAATATTTTATTGCTACGAAAATTTTGTAATTAACTTCGTTACCAATATTAAACAGAATTATAAACAAATAGTTTTGCCATTTTTTACCCATTGCTAACGGTTGCCCGTGGAGTTATTTTAAATTATAATGTAGACCGCATGGTTCAAAAGTTTGCCCACCCCTGAATATATCCTTTCTAAATATCCTGTCTAGGGGAATAGTTAACATTCTTCCCAAAAATATGTTTCAGTGTAGGAAGTTCTTTTTGTGTATCTATATAAATTTAAGTACTTATTTTGTTCTCCAGACAACAAATAGAGATAAATGTTCTAAAATAAAATAAGTCGGTGAGCTGCTTGCCTATAATTAGTTTGTTGACACCGTTCTGTACAAAGATAATCATATTTTTTGTGTCTAAAATGGTCACCTTAAAATTTTAAAATCGTTTGTGAATATTTTTATCAATTCACAAAAAAGTTAATCACAGTTTATTAAAGACGAAGTATTTTTAATTTTTTAAGAGGAACCATTAAACTGATTGCCTATATATGCTTACGAAGTGACTCATTGCTTGTCGGCTTGAGCTTCACTGCATGGTGGAAGAACATTTTTTTGTTCGCCTGGCTAACTACCACCCTCAAGTAGAAAATCTGTCCCCATGCACCTAACGGTGTGTTCCGGCAGCAGTCCTTGAGAGTCAGTGAAATTACAGGCACATGAGACTTAACAACTATGTCTCAAAGTGACGGGCGCAGTGCAATTCGTCACTTGTGACGAAATGCATCTGTTATAGGCAGAGGTTAGTCCGCTTAACATCAGGTGGGCCTCGTACTTGTTCCGTCACAAAAACAATAAAAAAAAATAACAAAAAAGAATATCTATAGTTAATGCTTTGTAAGTTTAGTGTCAAAATTGGCGTCCCAGACTTTTTGCTTGTATTTTATGATTCATAGCGTTCAAGGCTCAGGTCAGGATACCTAAGCACTGACCTATATCTCAATGTACCTAAGTATTTCTTTATTTTATTTTATTTATTAGGTTTTACAATAGACTAAACACAATCACATGAGTAAAATGACGTAATAAAATTATAATCTGTAAATCCACTGTTAATTTTAATTTTGACATCTATTAGATGTACAAATATTCTACATTAAATACCAAGCCAAGAACAACCGTTACTTCCATCCTAGAACGAGTATCTAAGGCGACATTAGTAGGTCAGATCCTTGCCAAATTTGGTTGGGCAGGGGAGGAGGCTCGAGCGGTGAAAGGGAGCATTGATGCATCATAAAGGGGCCCCTTAACCTTACTCACTGGGTTGCAAGTCCCAGGCACCTTGACTTGGGCCTCTTCCTCAGCAACGCTATGGACCAGGCACCCGCACGGTGAATCCATGGAATGCTAAGTAATTCGTCTCTCTTCCCGCGTCCGAATGTAAGAGGTGTTTACTTTACAAATACCTAGTGGATACTGCGCAGTCATAGTGTGCTATAAATTTTATTAGTAGAATTAATGGTAAGTAACACTTTGTTTCGAATTTCATGAGCATTTGTACCTACCTTAAATTATTATTATATAATAGTAGCTTTCTATCTGTCTCGCAACTCCCGGGTAGCGAAGTGGACATTCCCGCATACTTACCTACTTTTTTGTGTTGGCAAGCCAAGAGTGCCGTGACTTTCACCTTCAGGCAGTTGACTTGTTCCTCCCATCACTTCATAAAATTAAGAAGAGGCTTCGAAACCTTGGATGATCTATCCAAGCACACAGAATACAAACTACATATTACCTACTACCTAGGTAATATGCTATTTCTAAATCCTCGTAGTTACGTAGAAATATATTTTTATCACTACATATTCCAAGTGATAAAAATATAATTCTATGAAACTACGAGTTTTACTCTTCCACCTAGGTAGGAGCTTTGTTATTAGAGTAAAATAACAGGTTATAAAGATGACTAGTACCGAAGCAATGTTTGTTATTAGAATCCACGTTATTGCGTAGTAACGTACCTACCTACGTAACGTCTTACCTTTTATTTTTATTAGAAAAATATATATGATAATTATTTTTCTAGGATTTTACGTACGCGGAATAATACTAGGCAGTTAGGTATTTACTTATACGAGTAGTTTAGAGGTCGGTAATTGCGACAGACCGGAGACTCATTAGCGCAGGTTCGAATCCCCATATGACCCCCCAACGTCATCACTGTGGGATGGGGCCCGATTCCGCACAGCACACGCTTGAAGACTGTTCAGCGTGGAGCTCAGAACGGCGGTCTCTGGTCTCCATAATAGGACAAGACCTCACACTGCCATGTGTGGTTACGGCAATGTTAGCTAACAACACAAATTGGAAGGCCGTTGTCGAATTATGTGAGACCGTCATGGTCCAGAAGGAGACAGCAGAGCGAGACCGTGAAAGAGCGGATCCCACAAGAAGAAGGCGACGCTGGCGATCAACGCCCTAGCGTGTCAACCCTGTAGGCCCGGGTTACAAAGAATACGGCCACGGTCACCCCTGCCTGTCGTAAGAGACGACTAAAAGGGGACTTAGAGTTAGGGGATTGTAGGAGATGGGGCTCTTATGATCCCACCAACGAGCTCGAAGAAGATAGCGTCACTGTGTGGCAAGTGCTGTTATGCCATTTTACATGGCTCCGGAAGACAAAAGTAATACCTAAGGGATGAGCCTATGGCCAATGTAACAGGATGGTTCCGGTACATTCCTCAAGAGGACCTGGGGCCCTCCGTTAGCTAGTCACAGAGGAAGACCACCGAGGGGGTTTTAGTGGGTGAGAGCCCCACATATTTTAGCATGCTTCCCATAACACCCAGGTATCTGTTAAGATTTCCCCCCCGTCACAAAAATAAACAAATAAGGTTCGAATGCCCATAATGACATACCAATATGTTGCCGTCTTAGTGCTTATAAATACAATTAAATCTGCGTACGACTGCTAAAATCGCCGGACCTCACCTGAGGTTCAGTCCGGTTAACTCATACTTGGCCAGGAAGGCTTACTTACTGGATTCTGCAGTAATGTACTATTTTGTAGATATCTTTATCACAAAGAGGTTGATATAATAGTTTAGTGAATTTTACTCTATTTTGCCGTGAGAAGACCTTGTTTCGCATTTGGAAATATTCTGGATGGTCCTTTACAAACAGACAGATGTCTATAAGATACATGCATGGTAGCGGAGGAATGTTACATGCTTTGAAGAGTGGTCTACAACCATCCAGAAACCAAGCCTTATTCTTAGAAAGAATGCAACGCTTCTGAATTTTAAAAGGTCTATGGATGTCCAGTGCAGCTTCCATCGCGAGTATATTCCTGAGTTTCTTCAGGGCAAAGACATACCAATCCAGCCAATTAAGGCACACTTGATTAACATGGGTTTTTCTAATTTAGATGTTTGTCGTAATTAATTCCTAAATATTTGAGTATATATAATGTAGAAAGTAGTAGGTACCTAACTACCTACTTCACAGGTTTCCTTTCCAACTCATATTTATACCAATGAGTATATACCTATATAAGTAGATAATTATTTATCTCCATTCTTATTGCGATCCTCTCTTTGTTTAAGAAAGCGAAGCATCACAATTTCTTAAAACGATATTGATATACCTATCAGTCGCCTATTTATTATATTATAATGACTCACCCTTTCAATATTTGGTCGCCGTCTTCTAAAAAAGTCTGACATCCCGCACATATACATTTTAACCACTTTAACCAATACTGTCCACTTAAAACACTTCTCACTAACTGCACTCCAATTTATGACGATAAGAAAATTAAAACAAAATATTGTAGGGTACCGCACCGACCAAGCCCAATGACATTGTCGTCTCCCGCAAGTCGCAACAGAAGTTGTTATTTGTCTTAATAAAGTACGATGAAAAGTAGGTAGGAATATTGACAAGTATCACGTACAGGTTGATGCAAGAATTGTAAGATCATTGTCCGGAAATTGATTTCCTGTTGAAACATAAGTGCCATACTAACCGATATGCCATTTATTATTTTCTGAGTTTAGTTAGACTGCATCGTGCATAAGTACATAATATATATAATTTAAGCAATTATTTTATATGCCTATACAAAAGGTAATTGTTCTGTATCAACAACATTACGCTGTGTATATTCTGATATTTTCAGTCAGTTGATCTGCGTAACGTGTACAGGATATAAAAAGCATTAATTTGGTTTTAGAGAAAATTGTCCTCATATTGTTTAAATGTAGTGACTTTGGCAGGGTTCCTAATGAAGATTACATCTCGATGGACACCACTACCACCGAAGTAAGGTATTACTTACATTTATGAGTTCTGAACTGATGGTGGCAAACGAAAATATTTTGCTGATTTCAAAAATAAACGCAGTACGCAACAATCTTCAAGAACAATAATAGCATTACTTTCTTGCCTAACTTTACAAATAAGATCTACTGACTTGGCTGCCTTGGCATACCAACGCCAGATCGTTTTTTATTGCATATACCTACTTATAGCCTTTTTACTGATATGTCTCCTGTTAAAATGATCGAAGGTGTTTTTCAGGCTAAAATTAGAAACTGTGCCTATCGAGAACAGCTGTGCTTGGTTACCGACCCTAATTTTGGCTGGTAGCTAGCTGGCTAGCGAACAATCATCAAAATTGTTTAATATCATACTTAAGGGTGAACTGGCCGGTCAGTTCTCCATATAAACGTCGTAGGGTGATCATTCCCTTGTTTGAGGACTTAGGTCCAAAACAAAGTATGATATCGATTGATACTCGTCATTATCCAAGTTTGTATCGTAAAGAAATTTTAAAAAGATACTTAAGTTGAGAGTTACGAGCCTCGAAACATTTTCAGATAAAGTTTTCAAGGCTCATAACTTTCAAGTTAATAATCTTTTTAAAATTTCATCACGATACAAACCTAGATGATAACGAGTTCAATCGATATTATTCTTAATTCTGGACCTAAAATCTCAAATAAGGGAGTGATCGCCCTACGGCGTTTGTATGGAGAACTGACCGGCCAGTTCACCCTTAACGCATGTATTAGCAGAATATCAAGCCCGCTGCTGGATTCGAACCATAGAGCCCTGTGCAACAGTCATTGCCCCTATTTGTTTCATTTTGATGTAACAGTAGAAATTCATTTATCATAAGGCTTATTAAGAAAGGTACCCATTGAAATTACTACACATCCACAGAAACTGTTGAAGGAATTACTAAAGATTTATCATTCTAACAGTACAAACGTGTTTAATAGTGATAATTTCGCCAAAACTTCTAACTAAGCGTTAGAAACGTTTTGCAACCCAGCTGGAACGACCTTCATCGTAGGCTTCTTCAACGTATCGTCACATGCATCGATTGTCTAGCGCTCGATCCGAAACATCCTGTACCTACATCTGTTGAATGGGTTAAAACCGCCTCGATCCCGCGGGAACCGAACCCGTTTAATTGTTTACGATAGCGGCCCACTTCGATCCGAACTACTGCATTTACGAGCAGTTATACTTACTAAGTGTACCTACATCGGTTACAGCTGTTGATCCTTTAGTGAGATCGTGAAGACGCTCGCGTGGTGGGCGTTAATTGGTCTATAAATGTTTTTTATTTATGGAAAATTAGCTACCTCGTTGGTATTACGTTACTGTATTAAAATTATTATACTATATTGTGATACCAGTCACAGATGAGACAGAACAGAGACAGAATGCCACAGTGTAAGCTATTTAGACTGTGATAATACTGTGTACTCCTCTATCTTTAACTTTTATCGGTACTTGCCCGTGGAACACCTCGTGGTACACATTGGTGTTCCACAGGCGAAAAAATCTCCCGTGGAACACCTACGGTTTTATTCCATCCTCTAGCATAGGATCTTGTGGTCAGGCCACAATATCATTAGTGTAGGGTTTCTATCTACGTCCTATTATACCTATTAGCAGTAGAACTCCTTGTGAACGAGTTCGTCTTGTAGAAGTATTGCCACCATACCATTTCTATCGCCAAGGAGTAAAGTTTGTATTACTATGTTCTGGCACAAATAAAAACGGTCATTTGCCGTTCATTAGACAGTTCCTTTTATGGAGGTCGTTCCGTTTTGAAGGATACACTTAAATCATACGGTTACCGTTGAAATTACAGTCATATGAGACTTTAACAACTTTTTGTATCAGGGTGATGGGCGCATTGCTGTTATTTATTGGTGCCGAAATGCATTTATTTTGTAATAATGAGCCTTTCCCTAATTAAAGCAAAGCAAACGATCAGAAACTCCATAAATGTCTAACGAAATGGATGACATAAGGTGCAGATGTCAAGCTCATTCTTTTGCTTAGCTCTAATAGTTTTTTACTATCTCTTTCACACTACTTATACTGATATTTTTTTCACCTTCGTGTACGTCCTCATCAGTTTTTTTTTTGCATAATCATACTTATTACATATATTTTATAATAAGTAATTATGATACACTTTTGATAGGTCACTAGATAATTCATGTTTGTAATGTCAGGTGTCATAATGTGTCAGGTCACCTACAAAAAGAACAATATGTTCATATTTGTAAACAGTTGATAATATCTTCATAAACGTGGGATAAGTACATTATTAAATTGAAAGTGTTGCGTAAGTCATAAATATATAAATAAGCAGTAAACAAATTACATGTAAGGTGATATATGATATTTACTATGATATTTACTGATTGTCAAATTATTCTCCAAAACATTTTTAAAATTAACATTATTGAAAACATGAAGACCATTGGTCTCTGGGGTTGTTTTTCACGTGCTTATTGAAAGCTATCACGGCCTCTTCTGGCCACGTGAATGTCAAACCTCTCATCAAATCTTAGATTTTTGGGAAAATAAAAAAAGGCGTCGTGTTGTGGACTACGCGCGGGATGATTTACCAGCTCTACGTTTTCAGCAGCTAAAACTGTTATTTGTTTGCGGCGTGCGCTAAAGCATTGTCATGCTACAACAGACTTCATGGTCTTATTTCCCTGACTTTTTCAAAGATACTGAGAAAACAAATGATGGTGTTATTTTTTATAGCTTATAATATAACCTTTGACCACTATCTCAACTGATGGTTAAGTGATGATGTGGTCGAAGATGTTGTTCAGGCTAGCCTAGAATTACTGGCTCTCAAGGACAGCTGCCGGAACACACCGTTAAATGCTTGGCGACAGATTTTCTACTTTAGGGTGGTAGCTAGCCAGGAAGCAATCGCAAAATAACCTACCACCATGCTCTAACGAATGCCATCGTAAGACAACAACTGTAACCGACGGCATAACGTGCCCTCCGAAGCGCGGAAGCGCTCAGTAGTAATGTCACTAGCGGTCAGTAAATCCAACTCTTGACCGCGGCGGACGTTGCATAACTTAGCTGATCGATTAAGACCGGCTAAGCTAACTTCGCTACGAGCGCTTCAAATACTCAGCATACTGTACTCAGCATTAACTGTCTTCTGATCTTCAAATAGGACTATGCCGACAGGTCCCTTCGTTTTATGCACTAATTATACAAGTTACAATTAAGCAATAAGTTTCTTATGTTTGAAATAATATTATAGTCTATGAAAAAATTATAGTCGAAACTTAAAACATTAATGATGAGCCAGGGGCGCAGAACTGTCATTGTGATCTATGTACTACAAATATATTATGAAAGTATATCAATGTATTAATTATATGTTTATATTTATTTCAATATGTATTAGTGTATTTTTATGTATTAGTAGTTATTTTATTTTCTTGTCAATGATTCATTATTAATTTGATTTAGTCATGTATTATCTTGATTTGATTGTATATACCTTTATCTCTTTATTACACCCCGTCTTGTTATTCCTGTATTTCCTCTCCAATTTAAGGTTGCCTGGAAGAGATCACTATTAATGATAAGGCCCCCATTGTTACACTTTATTGTAAGCTTTCTTTTACTTTCATGTTATTTTTGTATATTATGTGGTGTAACAATAAAGAATTATCTATCTATCTAATATTACTAGGTAGCTCATTAGAAATGGCTGGCTGGATTGCAAACTTTTGGACTATTCATAGCATGAAACTTTCACGATACGTAGGATTTAATTTATTAAATTTTAGAATACCCACCCAGTGAAGTGCTGCCTGACTGCGTGTCTTTAAAAAAAGCCATAATAACAAATAAGTAGGGAAAGGTTGGGATCATTGGACAGCGCTTTCATTGATGGTACAATCAAAGCGCTAGACCAGTATATGCCAAGTTCGTAGCTTGCACAATTTTGGATTTACTTTGGTGGTCCAAAGTAAATCCAAAATTGTGCAAGCTATCAACACACAAACCAGTCGAAACGAGTTAACTTTGTTTCTCTTATTTCAGTGATCCTGTGGCTCGTAGCTTTTTGTAATGCCTGCGGACTGTTTGCGGCGGTCAAAATCTAATATTTTGATTCTAGCCTTATGATTCCATGTGTGAACCTTCATAATTTTGATTCATCTGATCAATTTTGTGTTAATCGTATATCTTCCTAATAACATCATTGGACCACAAGAGAGTTCCTCAAATAGGACGGTCCAACTCTATATATAGCACAATACTACAAGTATTTCACGCTATTTAAAATGGTGCCAAAACAAAAACTATTGTCTTGCAGATAAACAGGTATCTCCAGGAGCTATGAAGGTAAGTAATAAGTACAAGTATTACGAAAGTGGATTCAGCACAAAGGGACATAGAATTGGCTTAGTTACTGTAGGTACGCTACAAAACAACTTGTGGATGATTTTTTGAAACATTCACATATTTTGTTATCTTGTGACAGCAGAAAATACTATTCAATTACCTTTAATGTTTCCTTACCATTGGCATCGGCTATAATGATAACAATAGAATTTCATTCATAAATAGGCCATAGTGGTCCAGGACGATGCCAACTTATTAAACTTCAAATAAATATCATTTGATGTATAAAAATTGAAATGAGTACCTACTTAGTATTTTCTGCCATTTTTAATAAACCACTAGAACAAATTTGATGAAGTCCACAGTGAAGGTGTCCATGGTCAAAAGATAACAAATTTTCTTGATTTATATAAAAAAGTGTGAGCACGAATTATTTGATTAACTCCAAAAAAAAAAAAAGTCAAAATAATTTATAAATAAACCCTTATTGAATTTTTCAGCAAAGTGTTATTTGAATTTAAATATTTATTGAGAGGCCGTAAAATTGAATGATCCATTTATAAAATTTAAATTCATATTATACATTTATAACCTTCTTTTTTATGGCAAGGGTCAGTGTAAGTATTTTCATTGTGTAGACTTTTAGTAAGTATTATAAAGGTACTAAAGGATACATATTTACTGGTAGTATTTTTCATGAACCAGAAACAGAAGTGAAGAGCAAGATTACTGACCTACATGTACGTCCTATATTTTCCCCCAGGAAATTCTAAGTAACGATTCGGACACACAGCGTATTTCTTTCTAGCAATAGGCTCGTCCCTATACTACATGAGACTGAAAACATGACGAAATGTTAATGTTTATTTATACGGATTGGCATACCCCTTCACCAAACAAATAAGGCCTATAACTTGGTAGGTGTAAATAGTTATATAAGTATCAAATACATCAATTTAAGAAATTCATCCTCAAATATCTTTACTCAAAACTCCTCTCGATGCAAATATATCAGTTAAGTCTAGTCGAGTTTGAAATCCTCTTCGAAAGGCGTTTTATTGCAGTAAACCCTGATGTTGCCTTTGAGCGGGTCGCCAGGCTTAGCCCGCACAATGATGGAGAAGTGCTGGTAGCCAACACCTCCTCGGAGGATGATTGGGATGCCTTCTTCGGTTTCTATCGCTATATGAGATATCTGAAATGAAATTATACAGTCACTGTTACTTACGCAAACGAGATTTTGACATAGCAAAAGATTAAAGTTGGGTAGCCTTTATTTAAACGTTGTTGCCATGAATCCAACTTTCGAAACATCATTGAAAACAATGCATCTGTTCACCTACTTAGGTTTGTGTTACCTGTGGTATACGTAATGTATACAGTCAATAAAAAAAGTAATATGTTATGAACATCTCATTGAATTTATTGACTTAATTTTTAATGAACATAAATAGAAAAGCTCTCCTATTTCTGAATAATGGGATTCTGACGGAAAAAACACGAGGCCCACCGCGGTAACCTCTGCATATAATAGATACATTTCGTCACATGCATAGATAAATTAATAATATTTATTTATGTAACAACTCACAAGTAACGAACTGCACTTCGCCCATCGCCTAGAGACATAAAGTTCATAAGTCTCATGAGCGTGTACCTAATTTCAGTAAGTTACCATAAAAAAAATATCCATACAATACGCTTCACATTGGGAAAGAACCGCCCTTTCATCGAAAATAATCTCTCTTAAAAGAAAGTTTTCTTGTTCGTTTCGTTCGAGTCGAGCGAGAATACATTAAATTTATATGTATGCTTTGTTTTGTTGTCCCTTCCATTTCCTTTGTCTTTGTGTCTGTTAGTCACGCATCAATCGCTTATCAAAATAGGTATAATAATCCGATGTCACCCCGAATGAGGCGCTATCTAAACATCTGTGATGCCTACTACCTATTCCTGGTAAAACAATGGAAATAAATGTTATGTTTTTGAAGCGCTCGTAGCGAAGTTTACTTAGCTGTTCTTACGACGCCCGCGGTTATGAGTTGGATGGGTGACCGCTAGTGACATTACTACTGAGCGCTTCCGTGCTTCGGAGGGCACGTTAAGCCGTCGGTCCCGGTTGTTATCTTAAGATGGCAGTCGTTATAGTATGGTGGTAGGGCATTTTGCGAATGCCCGCCTGGCTAGCTACCACCCTCAAGTAGAAAATCTGTTGCCAAGCACCTAACGGTGTGTTCCAGCAGCTGTCCTTGCGAGCCAGTACTTCTAGGTTAGCCTGAACAACATCTTCGACCACATCATCACTTACCATCAGGTGAGATAGTGGTCAAAGGCTAACCTATCAGGCATAAAAAATAAAAAAATAAAAATGTTTATAATTATCTTCGCATCAGACATATAAGGATTCATATCGGTGACTACGTCTACCTATAGGTACTTAGGAGGAACCGATATGACGAGAGATGTAAGAGTACCAAAGGCGCTGTATTCGGATTGTGCGTAGCCTGGCGTACTTATAAGTCGTCGGCGTAAGTCATCGGCTATGTACCCTCTACAACCCAAATTTTAGTAATCAATTCAACATATCAAATACGTACGGTACAGTTAGTTAAACTTTCACACAGAATTCTGTGACCTTCGTCTGTAGGAGGGTATTCGAAAGATCTCCTAAACACTCTTTTGTCCATTTTGAGTCGTCTGGCCCCCTGGTACAAGTTCTCATACGGTGCTCTGGCCAACATAATGTCAGGGGGCTTTGACGAAGGTAGTGGTGCTGGATATTCGTAGCCGTTCTCCATCATTCTGCGGGATTTATGTCTGAAAAAAATATTTGTTTAGGTAATTGAATAACTTACTAAATAGATATATTGTTTTCAGATTCAGAGAAGCAACGATTATCAGTTATTAATAACTATTATTATTAAGTTATTAATAACTATAATAATAATAATAATTTATTTTTGCATAAAGTTGTTACATTTTAATTAATGAATCCATAGGCTCCCGAACTAGTTAAAAACTGTGTTTCGGGTGCCAGTGGCTTCTCCCATCTAGATTGTTTAATATTTTATGCTTACAAAGTAAATGTATATAAGTACAAACATAGTCTATATAACTCAAAAAAAATAATAATATAAGTACATCTATGGAATATTAATAAAGCATACATTTTAAATTTATAAATGTTAAGCAAACATGTTTTGAAATGAGATAAAACACGCATTTTAAAATGTTTGGCACGGTGTTAGGATCTCAGACTTGTCCATATTATGAAAACATGTCGCAAGTACTAAGCAACGATCACTGGCTATTAGACCTGTAAGTTAAATTCATGTACTTACAGCACACGTTTACCTAAACCGAAATTCTGCATTTTTTCATAATTGAAACTCTGATTAGAAGCAACTAATTCTGCTGCATAAAACAGAGAGATTATATTGAAATATATTTTCATAATAAACAATCCTTCATAACGATTTATGTAAAATGCACACACGCGCGTTATTTATGTAAAAAACATGAATCCATTGTGAATTATTGGCCGTCTGTGGTATTTTATATGACCATTATTATGCAGCGGTAGGTTTTTACGAGTTTTTTTATGCCGTTACGCCTACGACTTTTCACCACATGGAAGTTATGAAATTGCATAACTCAAGGCTATAGGAAGTCAGGTAGCAGAATCAGAGAGTTTGAATTAAGATGGACTCCACCTGACACCTTGTTATTAAAATTAAATTCAATTAAGTAACAGATCGCTGACACTTTGAATTTATAAGATAAGCTTGTCGGTAGTGGCCTGGAATCAGTGAGTTGAAACTATTGACTTGATTTATGAGAAGACCATATGCATTACATTTATTGTTTTCCAAAGCCATTATAAAAGTATTTTAAGGTTAAGAAACACATGTAATAGAACCATAGCTATATCAAGAAAAACGTTAATATCAAGATAAGCTACTAATAAAGAAGAACTTCAAATTGTTTAGATCAATTGATATAAATAAAACAACTGTATGTCTTAAATGTATGCTCTGAGCTGTTGAAAAACATTGATAAGACAAAGACGAAACATTGCAATATATTTTCTTTAGCTACTTATTAGCTCAAAACCATGGGAGTTAATGATGATTACAATGAAGCTTAACATATCGTTTAATGGATTTTGTGACCATCAATGTGGAGAGTGTGAGAGGTATTATGTGTACGTAGGTACTCTAGGACTCACAGTCAGGCTCAAACAACTAAGTAGAGAGATTATATTTAAAAAAAATAACAGTTACGTATACTTAGAATAAAAATATTGCAATGAAAGTGTAATAAACCTCTGTTGGAGGGAAAAGTGTCCAGTAGGCTGGCCGCTTTACCTTTTTATATACATTATATTTTAAAATAATACAAAAAATTTGGCTGAATTATAAGCCAGCACTCACATCAGTTCACATAACGCTTACCAAACGTTTCGATAAACCCTGAATAATTTATGGGCAGTGGGCCCCTAAGGACTCCAAAATTGAAAACTCCAAAGACACAAATGTCTTCTGTCTACATATTTGTGCTGCTTAAGGCTTTCAGCTTTGAAAGTGGCACCACCAGCCTGAACATTAGTCTCTAGAAGATGAGACGGTACTAAAGTGTCAACGGATGTTCCAACCCATACTGAAGGCTGTCCCATCTTCCAGAGAATTACTCATTTCATCAAACTTTTGCCGTCCTCCCGCATCAGTCCAGGTTCAAGGATCGATGGAAAGCCAGCACTCGCTACTCGCAAAAGCACGACGGATGAAATCATTAATGCTTTCATACCGCACCCTGCAACCTTCTGCTGCAGGGAAGTCCGTGGTGGCCGAGTTGGTACATCCACCATTTCGCCATGCACAATAGCAACGGTGTGGGACTTGCAAGGAGAGCCGGGTCCTAGAGAAATATGGTAACCAACATTTTGGACGCGATAGGCACACATTTGGAGTTTAGGCAATTCGAGCTTCGGGGAATCATCCATCGGGCACATGACATTCGAAATCAAGTAGTAAACCCATTTGGATCATCGCTTCGTAATTTACTACACTGCTATGCTATGTTGGAAATTACTGCACGTCTGGTGCTTCTGATGCATAGATTAAGAAGAAAATTAAGACTGCTGACGTTAAATTGAAAAGAAACAGTTATTTTTATTTTCTACTTAGGCCAACGTTTAGATATTGAAAGGAAACATATAATAGTAAATATTTCCTAATTGCTAATTGATTAAAAGCCTGAATGAGCATAACGTTTACTTAATAACGTGAATTGAGTCTCAAAAAGCCAAAATTTGTAAATGTTATTTAGTAAAGAGTGGACGCCTTGCAGATATGAATAAAATATATGATATTCTAGAGCATGTGATAAATACAATGCTTGATCCGAAAAACACGACTCCATATATTCTTGATAGAAAAAAAAACAAGAATAAAGCTCAACCATAGAAAAAAGTACCTAAAAGTTTATTTTCCATTTTTAAAAGGTCACTTTTGTTTGCGTTTATTTAAAAAAATACTGCTCAATCCAGGAATATATTTAAGATAACATAAAGACATAAAATATAACTTTGCTGCCGAGTGAAGGACACAATCTTTCAACTCACTACACTGGGGAAAACGCTGGTGCATTAAGAGCAACTTAAATAATATAGGAAGTGTTAATGTTTACAATATATGCTTATTAAAAATTAAATGCAAAATAATTGTTACAACGAAGTTTTTTTGGGAATATTATAAATGCAGATATATAAAAAAAAACTCCTCTTTATCCCACGAATAAATATTTTATTCGTGGACTTTAGCGGATAAAAACAATTTTTGAATGCAGATTTTAAATGACAAACATAATCTGCCGAGCTCATTAAATTAAATAGGTATTTGTTATGAAAGACTACAAAATTGTTATTTGGCGCGAGTTTACTTTGTTGAAACCTCTAGAAGCGATGGATACTACTAGGATTGAACCATGATCGAAGCGAGTCACATCGCTTCGGCGAGGAAATTGCTAGGTGCCATAAACGGTTTAAATAATATAGTATTTTTATTAGTATTAATGTATATTAAGGGTGAACTGGTCGGTCAGTTCTCCATACAAGCGTCGTAGGGTCATCACTCACTTATTTGAGGATTTAGGTCCAAAGCAAAGCATGATATGAATTGAACTCGTCATTATCTAGGTTTGTATCGGAACGAAATTAAAAAAAAAATACAAAAAAAAAAACTATAAGTACCTAAAATCTAAAATAATGGAGTGATCACCCTATAGGGTATTGTATGGAGAACTTATTTGTGAAATTACTGCAATTGATAATATTGAATGAGAATTAATATTTCTGGAACTGTTGTAGGTAATAGGTTCGAATTACAAAAACCTCTTCCACGCTAGCGGATAAAAAGCAATTTTCCACGCAGATATCGAATGATAAAATACGCATTTCCCAGCTTGTAGGTTGATAACATATTTTTTTCTCCAAAATACCGAGCTTTTCCTGCAGATACTTTAGGTGGAAGGGCATTTTGCGAATGCCCGCCTGGCTAGCGACCACACTCAAGTAGAAAACCTGTCGCCAAGCACCTAACGGTGTGTTCCGAGAGCTGTCCTTGAGAGCCAGTGAAATTACAGGCACATGAGACTTAACAACTATGTCTCAAAGTGACGGGCGCAGTGCAATTCGTGACTTGCATCTGCTATATAATAGGCAGAGGTTAGTCCGCTTAACATCATGTGGGCATCGAGCTTGTCCCGTCACAATAACAACAATAAAAAAAACACAACAAGCTCCAAAATAACATTCAAAAGATGGACAATAAGGAGTACCGAAGACTTGTGGAGTATGTCGATGTAAAAGAATTCCAGTTCCGAAATATGAGATCTCGGGATTATTGATTAACCCCTTGGACTGCCTTGGACAAGTCCAAAGGGTGGTTCTTTCGAGGCTTATACTTTCAGGTGTATTACTTTTCTCTATGGCTTTTAATATCCATACCAACCATACCATCTATCCAAGATCCAGAAGCTAAATGTCTTTCAATTATTGACTTTACTAACAATACTATAGTCCCACCAACTTATCTGTTCAGGCGGCAAAAAAAAGAACTACAACATTCCTTCAAATTGTGACAGTTTGTAGTTGATTTCCTTCACCAGTAGCGCCCTCGAGAACTGCATAGATAAGTTGGTGGTACTATACGAACCACAACACTACAGCTACACACAGACATTAGATGTAGGTAATTCAAACTGTTCCAAAACCAGTAGCTTCATAGCGTTTATGGCGAAATTAATGCCAAGATCCAAATGGAACAACTTTTTGGGAGTGTGATCGTTTTTATCGTTTTTGGTGAATTTAACTCATAGGGTATATTCCATTAGTCGCTAAGAACGTTATTTTCGATAATTTTGATCACATTCTGCGTCTATGGTTGTGATCACGTGATCGTTTGTAACTGTCATCCCCGTTCCATTTTTGGTAATGAACGCTAAGAATGCCACTAAAATTTGCCACTTCTGACACTTTTGACATTAGATGTAGCGTTTAAGGCGAAAATAACGCCAAGACCCATGTGGAAAACTTTTTGGGAGTGTGATCGTTTTTAGCGAATCTCACTCAAATGGTACGCACCTTTATAATTAAAATACCCAGTCAATTGACACAATAATAAGGGTGCATACCATTTGAAGTTAGATTCGCTAAAAACGCTAAAAACGATCACACTCCCAAAAAGTTGTTCCACATGGGTCTTGGCGTTATTTTCGCCATAAACGCTATGAGGCTACTGGAACAGTTTGAATTCCCTACATCTAATGTCAAAAGTGACAGAAGTGGAAAATTTTAGTGGCATTCTTAGCGTTCTTATCCTAAATGGAACAGGGGATGACAGTTACAAACGATCACAGTGATCACAACCACAGACGCAGAATGTGATCAAAATTATCGAAATTAACGTTCTCAGCGACTAATGGAACACGCCCTAGATTGTCATGTCAATGTCATGTCATTGTCATGTAGAACAACGTCAAAATGAATGAAATCGTGTTGATCGATCGATCGCATTTCGGTGGTTGAAAATTGTTTTATTTACTTATAACTCTCGTAATTTTCCAAGTAATTCAAGGATAATATGATTTTTAAGCGTTTATTGGTTACATAGTCTGCCATTTAATACTTTCGAAAATAGTTCCGTAGCAAAATGGAAGGTAAGTCCATTCCCATGTAATCATTACCAAAATAAAAATCATTATTATGTATCTTATTGTCTTACTTTAATTATCTTGTTTTAGGTTCCTCAACTAAAAAATATACATCTCTGGAGACTCTAATAATCCAAACAATAAGCAATGTAAACGATTTAAAACTAAAATTGAATGAAATCATAAAGACCGGCAAAGATTACGAATACGATGTCTCATCGTGCATTAGATCATTATTGAATGGTAGTGACCAAGATATTATAGTACTGAGTGTTCAAGCTGTCTCTGAGCTTGCGAAATGTGAAGAAAAACGTGAAACTTACGCTCAGAAAGAAGTCATAGTACCAATTTTGAAAATACTTGAAAAAGACGTCACCAGTGATAGACTAGAGCTTATAAAACAGTGTTGCAGAGCATTGGGCAACTTATGCTGTGATTGCGATACGTCTCGTAAAGTAATACTGGAAAACTATGGTGTTTCAACGCTCAAAAAATTACTCGGAACAAGTTTAGAAAAGTCATATACTGAAATTAAACTGTTGGTTTGCAAAACACTGCTTAACTTTGCTATAGGTGGACAGGAGTATTGTAAAGCAATTGTACAAGATAACATTCTGGACCTTCTTCACAAAACAATGTATTCTGAGTTAATGAAGAAAGATGTTAATGATGATTTAGTGATGACCTCCCTACTACTGCTAAGTGTAATTACAGACAACACTCCAGAGATTATGTTCAATGACAATATCAATAAGGATGTGCTGGGCGTGCTCCGGGAAACTACTAATGTGGAGATATCAGAGTTGTGCTTGGACCACTTACATTCTCAAGCTGAACATGGTAATTTGATTTTTTATGAAAAGGCTTTCTTCATAAAAGGAAAAAGCTAGCAAGCAGTTCACATATATGTTTGTTGTATTAACCCTTAATAAATATAAAAATTAAATATCACCCACAAGCTGTAATGTTAAATGAAATTCTATTATTATTATTATCTGTGATGCATGATATAATATAATTACAAGCACATGCTTAGCGCAAATCACATTCACAAAATTATTTAATATAAAAAAAATACTTCCATGTGGGTATTAATTGAGTCCGCCAAAATAATATTATTTTTAATTGTTAATTCTATGCCAACTTTGGTTAATCAACAAAACTAACTTGATGAATAAGATTTACCTGCTTAATTTAATATGCATCCTGTACATATTCTACCTACCATCTTGCTTACTGGTATGGAATCTAGTTCTGAGCATGGTGACAAAGCTTTTGCTACCTGTAAATTATGTTGAGGTCTCTTTGCAACCACTGCCAGCAGACTGACTGTATCACTGTAATATTACAAAATGTTCATTCAACACTTCAAAACCACCACAACTTAAGGTTCTTGGCAATAGCTTGACAAAAACCTGCTTTAATTGATGTTTCCTTTCTTTCTCCATGAACACCATAAAATGCCAAGACATTTATTCTCTTGGTATATAGTCTCAATCTCAAACAGGTCAAAGTAATGCTTGCAGGTTCCTATTGAAAATTGAAAATATATACAACTCACACACTATACAAACTATAAATAAAAAGGATTACACAAATTAATTAAAACTAATATTTAAAAAAAAAGTCCCATCAAACTATTCTGGCTAAGCTATTTAGTGCCCCACTGTAAAATTAGTTCTACCCTGACGGTGCTAATTGTGTGTTACATAGATACAATATTTTTATGTTTTACCAAAATTTAATAAAAATAGGGTTGCCGAATGTATAGGACAAGAAATAAAAATTCACAAATTCTCTAGTACTTCTTAAACACAATAGCGGCAAAGTCTTAAAAATTGTTTTAGTTGAATAGTAGTTTAGTTAAAACTCAATAGTAAAAATTTAAGTATAACTTATGATTGCATACGTGATTTGTTAGTTTTAAAAGAAAACAGTGCATGGGTTCTATTCTGTTGATTTCAAACTTTGTAAATCTACCTAAATGTAGTTCGCTGAGAAAAAAACTACTGTGTTTGACCTTATTCATCTATTGATACAATGATTATCTACAAAAACCTATTCTACCTTATACCTTATAAACACCTGAAAGTAGGTAAAATAATGAAATCTGTGTAATTTTTTTGCTAAATTTAAATTAACTTTCCCTTCGTTAAAGGGAACCACCTCATTTTCTAAGCTTTGTTTATTAAATTATATTATCCCATGTAAAATACCTCATTGTGGAAGTTATAAATTCTTGCTTAGTACCAACGTCTAGGGAAATACAAATAAAACAAGACCCATTTATAAAGAAGATTTCTGATAAGTAACAAACCTCCGCAAAATAGTTTTCAGTAATCAACGCTATTCTTAATAGATATGTTTATTCATATATTTTTTTAAATATTAGATGCATGTGCAATAGGTATGCAATTTCGCACAGCCGATCTTAAGCAGTTACATAAGTTACAAGTTGATATAATTTTCAATCCTATACCATTCCAGATTCAGTAAAGACCCTCCTGGCCAATGAGGGTGGGGTTCAGTTGGTATGCTCGCGCCTGGAGCAGCTGTTGATGAAGCAAGAGGAAGGCGATCTAAATGCTGATGACTCGGACATAGAATCTATTGTCAAACAGGCTTGTGATCTCATTATCATAGTGTTGACTGGAGGTAAGAATGAGTCGCAAGAGGATCCCTATAGCTGCATACCATAACTCCAGATGGATTTTATTATAGTATAGGCATTTTAAAATCATTATGAGACAGCTAAAGATAAAAAAGTTAATATTATTTAATCAAAACCGTTTAATTAATAAATATGATAAGTAATCTCTGACTGGAAAGAAAATCTGGTGTATTGACCTTTAATAACAGAAAAATTAAGGAGATGCTAATACATAATTATTATTTGTATATTTGGTTTGGCAATCAACCAATTTTTTTTAAATTTAATCTGTTATGCTAGCCTTTGCCACTGTATCACCTGATTGTAAGTGTGAAGTGGTTGAAGATGTTCTAATTAACCTAGATTTACTTTCTCAAGGAAAGCTGCCAGTACACACCGTTAGGTGCTTGGCGACAGATTTTCTACTTGAGAGTGGTTGCTAAACCAGGCGAGCATTCGCAAAATGGCATATATACTATAATGGCAGTCGCATTTTATTAGTACAACAACTGGGATTGACATCTTAACATGCCTTATGAAGTGTATAAAAATGTTGGTGGAATTTTCTATGCATTTGATCAGACAGTTATCTTATAATCAACTACATGGTGATAAGGCTTTTTAGTAATGCTCATCTGGTTTCATTGTCAAGTAGAGGCAGCCATTATTGTAGGTTTAGCCAGTTTAAATTTTGACAAGATAATCACTTGCCAACAGGCAAGTTAGTGGTGAAAAGCTAGCCTACATGCAACAAAAAAAAATATTATACCCATATTTGTGTTTTTCAAGTTATAATAAAATATATTCACATGCACAAAGATTAAAATAAATTATACTGAAAGCTATTAAATAATACTCTAAAAATATCCTCAGATGATGCCATCGACATCCTGTACAACAATGGCGTGGGCCCAGTATACTTAACGGCTGTTCGCTGGCTCGATGCAGGCAATCATCACCTGTTAAGTACAGCAGTGTTAGCCATCGGTAACTTCGCACGGAAGGACCAATACTGTCTGCAAATGATGGAAACAGGAATATATGACCGATTGTTGAGTAAGTTTTATTTTTGCTTATTTTAGGCCTCATAGTTTACAACTATGCCTGTTACCTACATAATTTAAACAAATATTGTAATAACTTTATTATATAGTAAGTATGTAACACATTGTTAAAAGATGTTTAAAAGAATGGCCCCAAGTTTCTTGCCCGTTCTTCTTGCAGTGGCTCTATACAATTTATTTGCTGAACGTGGCAGTACAATGTAGAATATTTCAATACTAAAATTTGTAATTGACCTTTATAAGAGCGTCGTTGACGCATAAATTGAATAAATGATTTTGACTTTGACTTTGACTTGGCTTGAACTGAAACTAAAATCATAAATTACATTCTAAAGAGACTGAATACAAGACAGGACCATGAAATAGTACTAATAAAGTATGTTAGGAATTACAATTACTGCTAGGACTACTGCTAGGTAGCTGAACAGTATTTACCATGATTTTTATACACCTAACACCACTGAACCTACACACTTGTGTAGGTTTCGGTATTGTTAGGTGTACTGGAAATACGCTTTAATACTCAGTGGCATTGCCTATGGACTGCTGCTCAGCAGGTGCATGGTTCGAATCCCGACGCGCTGCTGCCAGCCCCCCTGGCTAGCGACCACCCACAAGTAGAAAATCTGTCGCCAAGTACCTTTACGGTGTGTTCCGGCAGCTGTCCTTTAGAGCCAGTCATTCTAGGCTAAGCCTGTTAACACCTTCGACCACATCGTCACTTACCATCAGATTGTGGTCAAAAGCTACCCTGTCAGTAAAAAAAAATCTAGCAGCTATGCTAATAACCCGAATTTCTGTAACTGTACATTTTGACAAACTTAACACTAACTTATTTTACCAGCTAAAATATTTTTAAACCTGATGCAGCACACAAAAGGTATCTTATTCATATTTTCATTTTAAGTTTTATTTCCGGTCGTCCATAACATTACATAAAGTTATATTGTATACTTGTCCATTTCCAGATATATTTGAAACTTACCACAACTTCTCGGTGAAGATCCAATCGGAGCCGGATACAAAGCACCCCATAGACATCGCAACAGTGACAAAGATCGAGCACGGAGTCCTATCAGCGCTCCGCAACCTGACCGTGCCTGTAGCAAACAAACGTAGCGCTGCGGCCGCGGGGAGGGCGGCGCCTTTGTTTGTGAACGCATTGCCGACTGTCAACGAACATCATGTCGCGTATAAACTGCTTGCTGCTATAAGGATGCTGCTCGATGGACAAGGTAATTACACAAAACTATCTTAAGGACAACACAGACATATAAGATGAGATAGATAATCATTTATCACTACATAGTATAAAACAAAGTCGCTTTCTCTGTCCCTATATCCCTATGTATGCTTAAATCTTTTAAACTACGCAACGGATTTTGATGCGGTTTTCTTTAATAGATAGAGTTATTGAAGAGGTAGGTTTATATGTATAATAACATCCATTAAGTAGTGGAGAAATAGTGTTATTTTTGAGGTTTCTAATGTGATGTCGTAAATAATTACATTTTTTCCGCTTACATTGCAAACGCAGATTATCAAACCCTACGAGATTTATCAAAATTTTGTACTTAGTATTGTACACATTGAAAAGGTCTACAGAAAACTTCGCTATGGTATATGTCTATCTCTTATTATTATCGTCTATCCCTTTGTGATATCCCACAATAAACATTTTTGTCATTTACTTTTTACAACAAATAATGGCTAATTTTCGAAGCGATTTTAACCAATACAGCATTAATCCTTATCTAATTAAATACTTTAAATACGTTGTTGGTTTAATATAGATCTATATTGCCTTTTACAGCATTGATTTAAATGAATATCTTCGAAGATATTACAGATTTAAAAATTGCGGTACGTAGCGTTCCGGCCGGCCCGGGCGGCGGGAGCGTGTAGTAGTGTAAAAATGTAAAAAGTAAATAAGTAAACATGTAGTGTATGAATTTAGATATTCGAAAGATAGCAGGAAATAACTCTAAATTTAACGCGTGCAGTACATTAACATTGGCAGTAATGAATAAATCAAAACTACTGGATCGTTTTTTATAATTTTTTCAGTGAATGACATAGAATATATTAAAACTGAGTAATAAACAGACAACAGGTTGATATGCACATGGATGGATGTTCAGACATATGATTTTTATCTAGACGTACAAATGTTAAAGAGATTTAATTTTAAAATTTGTAAAACTTAACCAAAATTAATTCGATAATGAATACATATACAGTATCTTACACATTGCCCTTGGATCTTATCAACGTAGTCGTCGTCATAAATATTTGCGAGCTTGTTTCAAGATAGTACATATGGGGACATATTCGTTTATTTGCTAGTAACACATTTACTGTTAATGAAAATAATAATACATATAATCACGCCTGTATTCCCCGAAGGGGTAGGCAGAGGTAGTACACCCACGTTTTGATATTGGGTTTTGATCTAATGTACTAGGGGGCGAGCCTATTGCCGTTCACCGGGCACATTTTCAGGGTCATAATTTTTTTTTCTCTTACACACTGGACGAAACACAAGAACATATTACGAATAATATGCTTACGCTAACAACATATAAAACAGGAACACAAGAAGATATTGTATGAAACCCTGGCAGGTAACTAAGATGGTATACAGCACTGTTGTGCGCCCAATTTACCTCCACGTGAGAAGTGGCAGGCTGCTCATTTGACGCACTTTTCCCTTAGTCGTCTCCTACGATACCTAAGAGAAGAATAATAATAATAAAGTAGAAAATGTAAGGAATATTTGTTATTTTATATGTGCGAGACACTGTACCAAGACAAGGTTTCTGTACCAAGACAGTTTAAGTTGTTGGTATATATAATCATGTATAATTATGATATTTTTATCTAGGTTAAGCATGTTTACCATCTTCGTGCACATCACTTACCTTCACGTGAGATTGTGCAGACCAAACTGACCATGAGTAGAGTGGCATGTGTAATGTTGGCGCAGTCTGTAGGATATGTAAAAGAGAAGGGGTTGTTTGTGCGTTGTTGCAGAGGGCGTGGCCACAGTGCTGGCGTGCAGCCCGGTGGCGCTGCGCGCGGTGGGGCGGTGGGGCGTGGCGGGAGAGGGCGCGGGGGCGGCGGGGGAGGCGCCCCGCACGCTCGCCTGGGCAGTCAAACAGCTGCGCCACTCGCCGCACTGGCCACACATACTGCAGGTATTGTACATAAACAACTTATAACTAAAAATAAATGTTTTTCTTGGACTTATGTCAAAGAAAAGCAATGACACGCGTGCCCTAGCGAAGGCTAGTTGTATCAGAAATAGGTAGGTAAGTAGTAAATATACAATAATTTTACATACTTGGTAATGTATTTATCTCGTAAGTATTAATATACTGGCTATAAAAACATGGAAAATAAATAATTTTGCATTGCAATTAAATTAAGCGCAAGCGTCCATACTTTCAACATCGTATCATGTATACCTCCGTCATTTTAAAAAATTCCCAAAAGCTGAACTGAAAAAAAAAACATGGACTTAACAAACCTGTCTACGTTGAAGCAGAGACGCTTAGCTCGAACTAAGTTCTCGCTCGGTCAATAAATCGCTGCCTTCAGCATTCCGCAATGTCAGGGTACATAGTCGCCCTGCCGGTCTGTACTTTCTAATAACAAAATAAATTCTGTTATTAAATCTGCATTTTTCATTGCCTAACATTTGGACCCATCCATTACGTCGTCTAATATCCTTTGAATAATCCTTTTGTCTCTATGTGCATCTGTCTCGTGTGAATCGCAGCTTTAATAAGATGTTCCAAAAATTCTATTTTAGTCTTAAATTTGTGCGTGAATAAACCCGGAAGTGTAATTTAAACACTAGTAAAATGTCAGTTCTTCTGAAGGCGCTGCTGCCCATCTTCCAGTATTTTTTCTTTAGTCGCCCATTACGACTTCCACGGGAAGATATTGGGGTGCGGTTCTAGCTATACTAGCAAAACAACGCATAAAATATATTAAATTACACATGCAATTTGAAAAGCGAAAGAAAATTCCAATTCGCATACAATTTCACGTCTAAACCGTATTTTTATTCATTTCAGGCGGAAGGATGCTTACCGAGCTTAGTGAACATGCTTCTTGCGTCTCACTCTCTCATGCAAAACGAAGCTATCCTCGCTCTCACTCTGCTAGCCATAGAATCTCTCAAGAAACTATCCCCCGATGCCGACCCGCCCAGTTTCGACTACGAAAAGAGCTTTACCACCCAGTTGATAAAGTCGGAAATCGGTAAGCACATAACCGTCTTAGTAGACACGAACTGTGCGAAAATGCCCGTGGAGGTAGCGGAGAACTTGCTCGCATTTTTAGACATAACTTCTAAGAAAAATGAGGTTGCGACAGATTACAAACAGGCGAAAGTTCATGATTCGCTGAAGAAATTTGCGGATTCTAGAAACGACCTCAGCCCAGATATGAGAGCCTGTGTTATGGGAGTGATTAAAGCTATTGCTGATGAAGATTAAATTTTGGATATAAATTAGGTATGCTGGTTAGTGCGCTTTTCATTGAAATTTGTCAACTTGTGAGGTCGAAATCTATAGCAAACTTTTGACTGTGACGCTTATTGTTTGTGTATGCTATCAAATACTGATCAAATTTATTTGGCAAACATTGAATCAAATGGTACTTTTCTGTTTACTCGTAATTACCCACATAATCTAGATTCTTGCCAAATTTCTTTTTAGTTCGAACAATGCTGTCAAATATTGCCCGGTATTGATCAATACATCTTTATTTTATTCTAGGAATTAGAAGAGGATTGAAGATAAAAAATACCGAAAACCTAACGTTCTATTTAGACCAGTCATAAGTTAAAAAATATGAGACTAAACAAATTTAAGAAACAGGAATGTTCTAAGTGAATAACCAAAATTCGGTGTTGGTTATTATGAACAGTAATTACGTGAAGATTGAAAGATCGAGCCTTAGTCAATAAAACTTTACTAATGAAACAAAGAGCGACCACATAGAACAAACTAACCTAAACATAATCACTAACGTTGTAAATGCGAAAGTTTGTGACTGATTGTTTGTTTGTTTGTTATTCCTTCACGCTGAAGCATCTGAATCGATTTGGATAAATCTTTGAACATAGACAGTTTAGACCCTGGATTAAAACGTAGGATAGGACCCTTTTCACTACCATCACTTTGCGTGTGAAACAGCGGGATTCGGCTAGTTTTTTCATAAAGATGACACGCAATTTAACACAAAACATTATAGAAAATTGGCCAAGAAGCATTGCCTCTAGCGAGTATTGCTAGCCGAGTTCTGTTAATTGTATTTATAGTAATTAATATCATTTGATGCCAGCCAAAAAAAACATATGCAGGAAAGTATTGTTTTCCTGCAGTAAGTATATTATTAAATTATTTAGAGGAAGTCTCTTACATCATACATTTATATATCCTGCAACAATTTATGATTCTTTTTAAATTGTGTTATAATAAGATCTTTAAATTAATTTGGTAATTTGTTGCATATCTTAACAAAAACTTAACATTTGCGGGTACTCATCAAATGTATCTGATGATTTGACAAAGAAATTTGACCAGTAGCGAAGACTAAGTGGTTTATATAGTACAAAACCGATATACAGAACCGTTTGTTATCGAAGAACAGGTCTGCACTATGGTCCGTTAAAACTATACATTCTAAACATGAGTATTAGCCTAAGCATATACTAAGATTAGTTCCTGTTGAGGTAAAGTCGTGTTAAGGTATTGTAGGTTTGTAGATTTCGACCTGACTTAATAACCCTAAGCTTCGTAAAGTTTAATGAAACCTACCGTTTGTCCTGTCTCACTCATACAGTGAGCCGTCTCGTAAAGTGTGAGAGAGATGGTAAGTATTTTCATAATGCTTCGTATCCTTTTAATGGACACAAGAGAAAAATTAAGGCTCTAAAAGTTAGATTTTGACTTGTTACTACTCTTTAGTAATGAGAACCAACTTATATGTTTTAAAATGGCAATATTTTTATTAAATGGAAATCTTCGCTTGAATGCAACAGTAACGGTACTCTAGGATTTAGAACTTAGCATGTCTACCGTATGTTTCTCTAGTCATAGTATTATTGACTTCACCATTTTTAATTCTAGAGTTTATTCTAGGCAATTAACGTGCTATATTAATGAGTAATTAATTTATTATTCTAGATTATATAAGACATAATTATTTTTATTATCTTGGATTTTTACATTCCAACTTTATAGATTTAATTGAATAATTAGCATTTATATTATATTTAATTACCTACTATGGCTCGTCTATTCTATACAACAATAATTCTCTTGTAATCATGTTCTTTTATAGTTCATGATAATAATATTTACTTATTGACAGTACCACTTAGAGTTAAAGTCGCCAAAAACGATAAAAACGATCACTCTCCTAAAAAGTTGTTCCACTTGGGTCTTGGCATTATATTCGCCATAAACGCTAAAGTGGAAAATTTTAGTGGCATTCATATCCTTAATGGAACAGGGGAACAGTTACAAACGATCACAGTGATCACAACCATAGACGCAGAATGTGGTCAAAATTATCGAAAATAACGAAATTGGCGTCAAATAGAATACGCCCTAAGTAAGTTGTAGTTTCACTAAAGGCGTGTCTGCTGCCACATGTTTTTAGAACCATTCAACAATAACTCACATAACTTTGTTTCGCGTTCGTCCGCGCAGAAGACGGCCCTCAAAACATTGTTTCTCTACATTCGCACTGTACATTTCATTGGTTCACGTGTTTTATTTATGCCCGCTTTTATTTATTATTCCCACGGGGTTTCCACAGTTCCCATCGGTATGGGAACACTAATAAGCGTCTGCCCTCAGCTATGAGCCATGCGTAGGCTAGCGGTAATTTTCATATGGTTATTGCCTCTACGTGTCAAAAACAAGGGCACACGAAAACTAGAATTGTTTTGTTTTTTTTCGGTTGAATCAAATTGGTCATTCGTGACCGCGGCGTAGACAGTAATAATTTAATATAAAAGTAAATGGAGGCACAGGCCTCCATTTACCGTTGGGAGCCGTTGGGAATAAACCACTTATTGTAGTATTATTTGCTTAGTGATTGATTCAAACGGTAGTACTCCGCCCCCCTCTACCCGCGCGGGGATAAATGTGTAGTTGCTTTCCGTGGCTAATGGATAGCATCATCAAGGAACCAAGTTTTTGTTTCGAGAATAGACTAAAGTTTTGTGTTTTTGAGTAGTGTTTCGGGATAAACTTGGGCAGTATAGATGCGCCTTAAACTATACATCTCTTAAAATATTACATGACATCGGATGCGACTGTAACTGAAGATTGAAACACGTATTGTAAAAAAATATGGTATGTGCGCCCGTTAGGACTGACTGACTGCGCATTTTACGATGCAAAGTAGAAAATCTGTAGCGAAGCAGCTAACGTTGTATTCCGGCAGCTGTCTTTGAGAGACAGTTTCTATGAGATCTATGAGCTTAGCTTTTTACTATTTTTGACTACATCATCACTTAACATCACGTGGGATTGGACTAAAGGAAATAAAACATTGTTTTTGTTTATCTCACCTGTCGTTAGTGATGATGTAGTAGAAAATGTGACTGGCAAAACATAGCTTAGATCTTAAAAACAGCTGCCTGAATGCACTATTAGGTGCTTGGCAACAGATTCTCCTCATAGTGAGATGAAGCTCAAGCCCGCAGCATTACACTGTGTCGCAGAAAAGCGTCGTATTTTATAAAAGTAAATGTCTAATAGCGCACCGGTTAAAAGTATATGATAGCGTCAATGGAATTAGGCCTAGTTTTGAACACATAAGGCTTGAATTCCTCCTACGCTGACGTCGGTCGAGAGTACGATTGAGCTTTATGTTCTATGAGGTAGTCCTGCGACACATTATGTTAGCGGTGGATTAAAAGGGAAGTCGGCATGCGAATCTCCATACAAATTTATTCCCCACTTTGCTTCGTGGATGATGCGTCTAGAGCATTTTTTGCATAACATCTAGACCAACTATAGACCCATCTCTAACAGTCATAAAAAACATCCCATGATCAAAGAACCACCAGACACATTTTTGCAATTTTTAATACAAAATAAATTGTTAGGGTTTGCATCTTAACAATTTCTTTTATATTAAAATATACTAATTAAAAAAAATTGAAATAAATAATTGAATCGGTTTTAAAACTTCAAAGGAAAAAACAGGGGTGTACGAAACGTCGTGAATTTCTTCCTACTTCTTGCTTGTACCGTTCCCTCTTGATAGCTTACTATCAAGAGCGTGCAACTGAGCGCATCAATGTACCGACGCGCTATAGACCGCTATGAGCGTATTCAGTGCTATCCAGACAGCTTTGACGTACAAACTAAATTGATTTGTGCTTTCGTTTCGAAAAGTTGTTACTATGAAAGTATTCTGTAGTGGTCGGATTCGCACTGCGGGACTTTCCCGTATAGCGTAGGAGGAAATCTAGCCTTAGTCTTTTGCGAGACCGTTACAGTGGCGTTTATAAAAATAACTACATACAAAAATAATAGCAATATTCGAATACTCAAAGTACAAGTTAGTCTCACAGTTACTGTGATTAAATAAAATAAAAATTGATATTTTATATTCCGCTAGATTGTTACGTCTTTAAGTTATGCTATAAGTGTAAATGTAGAATTATGTATATGGTGCAGGATTACATGAAATTAACTATTCCAAAATATCCTGCTTCTAATAATAACCATAGTTTAAATGTCCGTGACAGTTTAATAACTTACTTGACATTATCTTAAAGACCAAGGCGAACGATCTCATAATTTTTTTTAGGAAATAGTACGCTATCTTTGCATAGTATAATAACTTCAAACATTTTAAAGATGGCGCTCTTTAATATAGTAAAAAAAAACCTTTAAAAAATGTTGAGTAAAAGCGCTGGTTTTGTTTCAGGAAAGAGGTAGTAACAGATTAACTAAAAAAGATAAACCATATTTATATACTAAAATAAACTAAATCTTTAGTGCTGTTTCTGAGATCTAAAACATATGTACATACACCAGAGAGTAAGATAAAACTATTAAGGGTGAACTGGCCGGCCCGTTCTCCATACGAACGCCGTTGGGTGATCACTCCCTTATTTGAGGATTTAGGTCCAAAATAAAGCATAATACCGATTGATCTCGTCATTATCTAGGCTTGTATGATAGCAAAATTTTAAAATGATAATAAGGTTGTAAGTTATGAGCCTCGAAAAGTTTATATGAAAATGTTTCGAGGCTCATAATTCTCAGGTTAATTATTTTATAAAATTTCGGCATCATACAAGCCTAGATAATGACGAGATCAATCGGTATTATGCTTTATTTTGGACCTAAATCCTCAAATAAGGGAGTGATCACCCAACGGCGTTTGTATGGAGAACGGGCCGGCCAGTTCACCCTTAAAAGTAAAATAATACCAGCAGCCAATGTAGTTCAGTTAGGTGCTGTACGTAAGGGCTTATTTCGGAATATACACAGATATAAGTTAGTTCGAAATTTCTTCCAGACAACCATGCTTCCATTTCCGCTAGACTTACCGTTAATTGCATGTAATTCTGCATAATAGTTATATAAGAAAATCCTTTTTCTAACACTACTTTAAAGTTAAGTATATTAAATTTTAAATCCGATAGTGCACTTAATAATAGTTATGCTTATAAAGATTTTAAATATAATTCTTTTCAGGCTGTGTATAGTATTGTAATGTAACCAAATCCAAATTTGAAATGACCTCGTCGTTGGTTTGGTAACACAAGTCATAGACATTTCTAGGGATCTATGAAATTTATTTGAATAATATAACATTATTTACATATTAATGTACAAAATTCTCATTAGAGTGATTTTTTTGCCCTACTTTTATTATTTAAATCGTAATATGGGACGGTGTGGGGTTCAACTAGACTACTAGACCTTTATCTGACCGAAAGAAGTGCATTTATAAAGTCTCGTAATGATGTAGGTACCTTACCTTTATTCTAAAAGTAAATTCAATTACTGAATATCATTTACAAACTTCGAACATAAACATTCAATATTATATAGTTATTTGAAATTATAGCGAGATGAACGAAGCTTTTCTTTCGGTCAAATGAAGTCTATTAGTCTGGTTGACGGCCACACCGTCTGTCCCCTACGACGATTAACATAATCAAAGTAGCACACAAAATTAGCATCTCGTCCAGTATGTCGCGATGGCGTAGCGGTTAAGACACTTGGTGCGTTAAACTGGCGGGCGCGGGTTCGATTCGCATTCGAGATGAGAATTTTGTGCTCAAATAATTTGTAAATTATGTGATATTCGCTTAGCATGTGACTGTGCTTAAATTCACATATATATAAAAAATATAGAGAACCTGTAGTTCGCTTCAAACTAAGATCTTGCCAAGTACCGATTTTCACACAGTTACAAGTTTAATAAATTATTAAACTAAATAAAGTTATACCCCAATGTCTACATTTAAACATTTGTATTGAAAAGTTTGAATTAATCCCCGGAATGTGAAACACCACTTGACATATGTCTCACTTTGAAAATTAAATTCCGCTTTTGGTCTGAATTTTAACTTTAATGTCGAATAAAATAAAGTTTGTATTTGTTTATGCGACCTATTTACTTGAAGAATCACATCGAGGGACGGCTTTAGTTCTTTGTATAGTTATATACATCGAATAAGTGTGACTCCTTTGATGTGATCGAGTGTAATCCACCAAATGAACCCTTTGAATGTTACCATGTCACGACAGGATATGTAATAGGTGTTTAATTCAGAATCTTTACACTTCAAAGATGAAACTGGTCTATACAAATCGTACACATTTTTAAATCTGTCAAAATGTGTTTGCATTCAAAATGAACGAAATAAAACCTTGAAATCAATCTTTTGAAGCACTGAAATGTTCATTATCTAATTTTTGTAATTTATGTAAGTATTATAAATTCTCGCTGATGTCGAAATATACCTATAAAACAATATTATTATGCCTTTAATTTTAAAATAAAACTACCTTAATGATCAATATTTATGCATTTATCACAGTTTTATAAAATTACATTAACGGCCAAGTGGGCTAAGAACAAATTAAAACATTTAAAATAACTTTATGGTTGAACTTAATATTATCTTCGCAAAGATGTTGCACAGCAATTTATCAGAGTTAACATCAATTAGTGATGTGCCCTACAAAATTTCTTCACAAAAATTATTTACTGAGCACAGCGAAGACTCATTGTCCGCTCCACTTCTGTGAAAAGATGGTGGATTTATTGTGTGTCATCAAGGTTGGTAATAGAACGCTCCTGTATCATGGTGGAGTGGGAGGTGAGGGTCATGCGGAACTTGAGCTCTTCATCAAATATCAGGTCTTGCTTCCTGATGGGGCCTCTGTTACCACAACCAGCCACTGGAAACAAAAAAGAAAAATCACTTCACGAATCTCATCTTCACGCGAGTACACCTTGACGTGAAATGGAACGTTAACCATTCAGGATCCATTTTATTATTCACTATACGAGCCCTGTGTAGAAATAAGGTATATCGTGCTTCCCATAGGGACTACTCAGTAATTTGGCATAAAAAGTCTCCTACTTCCTAGTCCAAGACCTATGGAAGTTTCATCAAAATTCGTTCAACAGTTTCGGAGTGGGCAATAAATACACACTTTCACATTATAGTTGCAAGTAAGTTTTAGTTAAAAATAAAAGCTCATTATTTCTCCTTTAATTACATCCATCGAACATTATCTCGGGATTATTTATCTTGCCTTAATTAACTTTTGAAGCGCTCGTAGCGAAGTTTGTTTAGCTGTTCTTAACCGATCAGCTAAGTTAAGCAACGGTCGCCGCGGTCAAGAGTTGGATGGGTGACCGCTAGTGACATTACTACTGAGCATGCAGGTGCTTCGGAGGGCACGTTGAGCCGTCGGCCACGGTTGTTGTCTTACGATGGCAGTCATTATAGCATGGTAGCATGGCTCAAGTAGAATATCTGTCGCCAAGCACCTAACAGTGTGTTCCGGCAGCTGTCCTTGAGAGCCAGTCTTTCTTGGTTAGCCTGAACAACATCTTCGACCACATCATCACTTGCAATTAGGTGAGATAGTGGTCAATGGCTAACCTATCAAGCATAAAGAAAAGAAAAAATCTACGTGTGCACCGATACCCCTCCCCGCGTATCTTTCACCACGACAGATTGAGATTCTAGGCAGAACCAGTGTAATTAGTCTATAGCTCTCTGACTTTCGAACGTGGTTCCCCTGCTTCGGGAACATGGGACACTAATCTTCCATTGTGCAGGTGCCCGCTGCGGACGATCCCATTGAAGTTTTTTTTAATGATATTGTAACAGAACAATCTCGAGGCCGACCTGATGTTAAGCGGACTAACCTTTGCCTAAAACAGATGCATTTCATCACAAGTGACGAATTGCACTGTGCCCGTCACCTTGAGACATAGATGTTAAGTCTCATGTGCCTGTAATTTCACTGGCTCTCAAGGACAGCTGTCGGAACACACTGTAAGATTTTCTTCTTGAGGGTGGCTAGCCAGGCGAGCAATCGCAAAATGCCCTTCCACCATGCAATAAACATGTATATGCAGCCACAGTTCTGTACGGGGAGATGACGGCGTAACGTTCCCGATTCCATCTGCCCCGAATGTCTTCGTAAACAAAATAAAAAAGTCAGGCTTTATCGTGGGATTCAGTTTGAAATATTTCGCCAAGCTCTGAGCGAATCCTTCCATGTTGGTGTTCAGCGCGGAATGAGAAAATTATCCGTACATAAAGGTAATTTACAGTCGTTGCAAAGCAGGAGTGCGTTCAGAGGCTCAGAGTGTAGTTGTTTCCTTGTTTGGTTGTTTTGCAACTTACCCTGAGGTATGGAACGACCCGTTGTTTTATAACCTCAAACAAATTGTGACATTGACAGACTTACATCATTATCGTAATAATAATTGATATTTAACACTATCACAAATTCGTTTTCCATTTTTATTTAAGTTTTATATTTTGAGAAATTATATTAGTATTTATATTTTTTGAGATATATGGGTGAGCGCATCAGATAGAATACGATATAAACGTCAAAGTCATTTCATGTCACGCGTTTTATGGTTAAAAAGTTGCAACCTTCAAAGGTTTGGAACGGTCCAGTTGTGACAACCGAACGCTCTACTCGAAGGTTGTGAACGACGTTAGAGTGAAAAGTTGTACTCCGAGTGCGCTCTAACCAAGGTTCGGAACGCACCCCAGTTTTGAACTGAAATTGAGTAAAGGGTTGTTAAATACTTGGCTAAACTCATTTAATTTTCCTACGTTTATTAACAGAATATGATAATTATTTATGACTTTTTCTAGCAATAAACAATTAAAAGAGTACGGGAGATAGGAAACCTACCGCAGAGTATAAAAAATTAAATGTGATATAACCCTTATGTACTATGATTACCTGGACATTTTGATCTTTCCTTTATTTTAATCAAATTGAAGATAGCCTCCTTTTCATAAATATGTCCGCATACCGTATTCTTCACTGGGTTTTCAATAGGCTTCTTAGTTATTGGATCAATCTGGAAACAAAACAAATGCTTATTACACCTCACGTAAAGCAAACCGTAGTACATTTATTTATAATTTATCTTTAACCCTCTCTTTTACGGCGCGCAGTGACAAACGACGGCCAGGCGAAAAGCAGTCATTGATATTAGAAAAATCATTTGGGTGTTGCTGATTTATTGTATTGTATTGATTTGCCTACTAAGACAGAATGATTCTTTCCATTCTTATATTGATGGGACTCATATTGTAGCTTCGTCGAATGACGTTATTTCGTAGGTCATCAGCGTTATGTCATCTCACCACATATTGAGTGGTAGGGCATTTTGCGAATGTCCGCCTGGCTAGCTACCACCCTCAAGTAGAAAATCTATCGCCAAGCACCTAACGGTGTGTTCCGGCAGCTGTCCTTGAGAGCCAGTACTTCTAGGTTAGCCTGAACAACATCTTCGACCTTACCATCAGGTGAGATAGTGGTCAAAGGCTAACCTATCAGGCATAAAAAAAAACAAAGAAAAGGTTCAAGGCAGTAACAATGATAAAATGATGACCCATTAGAAATGGCTATATGGACTGATCAGGTTGTCCATTGCTGGAATAATAATAATAATAAAATCATTTATTTCGACCAACTTAGATCATAGAGGTACAATTAATTATTATAATAAACTAAATACAAAACAGTTATAATTAGGCATGACAGATTTAACAAGTTAAAAAATATACTCAATGACTTCAAATAACAGTCACATTTGATTAATGTCAGCAAGAACGAATAAAAAATAAATAATAATCGTAGTAACAATAAAATAAAATAATCAATTAAAATGTGAGATGTCAATAGAACGATTTGTCAATTTACCTATAGTAATATTAATTAGTCAGTAAGTGTACCCTACAACAATGGTTCAAGTACTGACAGTCAAACCGGTTGCCAAATAACTGTAGAATCCTGTTAGAGCTGGCCCGAACCCTGCGCACCAGGGATGTGCACCGTTTCTGCATGGTCGCATGGAAACAATCGACTCGCGATTCAGCAAACATCCCCGATGCGCTACAGAACCGAGGCAGCCGCAACAGCACCCTAAACGCATTATTATACTGAACGCGAAGGGCGCTGAACTGTTTTTTAGAATATTGTAGCCACAGGCTGCTCGTGTAGAAGGAGGTACAAAAAGCTCTAAAAAGAGTGAATTTGACCTCCTCCGAACATCGAGCAAATCTGCGGGCAATCATGTTAGCTCTTACAGCAAGCGCCCTGCGTTCCCTCTCTATATCTGTATTATCTTTCAGGTCAAAGGTAATGAGATGTCCCAGATATTTCACTTGCTGCACTTTTAGCAGCGGCGTGCCATACAATTTAATAGCTGGTATACTATCTGGACATTTTCCTCGGGCCCGAAAAACCATGCATTCAGTTTTTCGTGTGTTGTAGAGCAAACCGTGACTGAGTGCATATCTCTCACAGATGCCCAGCAACCTTGACAACCCACAGACTGATGCACTCAGCAGCACCATGTCGTCTGCGTATAACTAATATTATTAAGACACACCTCAACAATGTGACATCCGACATGTGTGCTGCTAAGCTCTTCTATGAGAGCGTTGACGTGCAGGTTGAAGAGCTTTGGCGAGGTCAACCCTCCCTGTCTCACTCCACACTCCAACCTGTCGGGTCTGAGTACGCCCCCGACCAACGAACGATGTTGACCTGGTTTCGATACCAATATTTAAAAATATTTATGACTTCAAATGGCATAGATATATTGTTTAATTTTTGCCACAAGATATCATAGGAAACCAGGAATAGAGGCGTGCTACAAGTTTTAAGGCACGCTTTTATTCGAACAATGGAACCAGTTCAGCAAACAATCAGTGCGACACTGCATTAACCAATTGAATACACTCAAATAGTAGAAGAAGGTCCATCATGTCGTTCGCTGTGTGGCAAGTGGCGCCGTCCTGCTGTAAGGAAGGTTTTATCTTTCGCGGGGGTGACTTGAATTGGCCACCATAATAGGGCGGTTTGACCCCGCTAGACATTTTCAAGTATGGTTTTCTGAAATCCCAGGTATACGCCAATAAGCCACAAGCGATGCCCTCAAAGTCTACGTACCTAAAATAGACTCATTGAAATTTGGACCCCTCGTGCTACCGTGCGAAGTCGTGGCGGACATTTGAAAGATGTCATATTCCATCTCAATATTTATAAATGTGTGCACCAGTGGGGAAGATATGGCTGCGATCTATGCAGCTAAAAGCTCTTTAAACGTTGTTAATTTTAACGAAAAATTCAAATATTATAGAATTGGGGAACCCCTGAATGAATGTTCATCTTTATTAACAAGCATTTTGTTCGGTAGGATAAGAGTGGTGGTGGTGTGGGTCAGTAAACAATATTTACAGTGATAAAATAGGATTCATTATTTCATACCGCACCAAAATAAACTATACAATTATAGTCATACATAAATACTTACATACTGTTCTTGAGATTCAGTGATAGCTAAGTCAGATTCATCCAAGTTTTCTGTAAAAGAGAAACAAAATATTTTGTATATTAGTATACAGGGTTACTGGTTAAGTCGACCTAGATCCATTAAGAGGTTATAGTTCCCATCATTTCTGACTAATTTGACTATGAAACACCCCAGCCTAAACCTAACTGGTTTTGAGATATTGGACTTAGAAGGTTTTTTAAAAAAATATGCCAATTTCTTAAGAATTGGCATTTTTTTTTCTTCTATGGCCTTATTTTTTTTCTAATTCCGATTTTTGAGCACTAGAGAAGTTCATTTATTATTCTAAATGCAAAAAGTCCAAATATCTGAACCATAGGAGTCATAGTAGAGGACTGAAAGTGTAAAAAAGAAATAAATTTATAAAAACATTTATAAATTTATTTCTTACATAAATTTATAAAAACCCTGTATATAAACTTGCAGTAAGTACGCACTGGATGTAACCGTCTATGTTAACACACTACGAGTTATTCATTATGTATACTTTGAAAAATTATTCGAATCTGTCTGGCTGAAGTTCCTTTACATTTTAATTACATTCCCACGAAGCGAAACTCAATAAATAGATGTTGTGAATTTAACAATTCCGGGGAATTAACCTCTACGGGGTGTGAAGTGACGCCAGCCGCCGCTGATATTAGAAAGACGAAGCATACTTTTGTATGATAGGTCTAAACTCTAAATATATCTGTCATTAGGAAATCGATGCGCTTCGGAATCGAGCTTAAGTTTTTCCACTGTACCAACGAGTTTTAGTCTGCAACTGTATTTTGCTACTTCGGATTTTCAGATTAAATTCGGAGCTCTTTTCTATTACCAACACACAAGCGATCGAAAGCCCACAGTCACCAAGTATTGTTTTTCTTGTACCTATATGTTAGATGGCCACATAATAAAAAATATTAGTAAAGAACCCTACATTTGACACTCTAGTAATTTTTTTTAACAATATATCTTTTGACTTACGGACTCGACCGCACACTGCGTTGACTAAAGAACATATTGTCGATTTTGCATGTATTGCGTTTATACAAAAGTATGAATTTCGGGGTAATGACATTGGAGGCATCAGCAAAGTTCTATAACATTTTATCAAGATTAAACACTCACGTCTAGTTTTCTGCAAGCCTTTCTCAACTCTTTTGTTGAACTCTTTCATGTATGGATGGTTGTTCACGTTCAAACGCTTGCCAGCCATGGAGCCCAGGTGAGTCTTGAATCTGTCTTCTAAAGAATCTATGTTTGATGCATCTGTTTCTCTCTGCAAGATGGATAGCTTACATACATAATGGATAATCGTATCAAGGTACAAATTGGAAAATTTTATATAATTTTTTTTAAACAGTGGTTGGACTTTGTTTTTAATACACAAAAAATTACATACAACACTACAGGTGGTTACCACGTTACTACATACTATGGCTACTACAACGAAAGCATTTGGGCGACCTGAAGGCCATTGCAGATCCCCAGGTTATCCAAATGCACACTACCGCTACTACGCCAGTACCAAGTCACACCAAACCAAAGACGACGACTACATATTTATAAGTACTTAACGGGACTTAATAGCGATAAAAACATTTATAAATTTATTTACCTCAACGTTTCGACCAGGTTGCATTGGTCGTGGTCACGAGCAGACTCAAGTCCCGTTAAGTACTTATAAATATGTGTTCAAGTCGCGAATCATCAGTTCTCATATGTGTGCACTTGCAGTCACAACTCACAGACTTTTTTGACATTCATGGGTAAAACTATTCATCCCTTCCCAAGTGTCTTAAATTATGTAAAGCCTCCATTTACTTAAAATTCCAAGTTGATTTTATGTATGATGATATGGGCGGATGATGGTACAGCCTGTTACCCCCTTTGTTTTCTGTTGTACCGTGTTGCTTTTAACATATAAACATAAAAAATATTAACATATAAAAATAATATGATGTAAATGAAAACTCAAAAATGGTGGGTAATTATTCTAACTACTAATATAAAGTAATACAAAATAATAATATAAAAATAAGGTGCGTAATAAACGCCACAGTATCATATCATGGAAAGTTTGAATACTATTGGTGAAGGTGCATGCAAGGATTGGAAAGGCTTATCTGCTGTAAGTAACTATTAAAATGTTAAGTGTAAATATGTAGAGTATGTAATACCTTTGTACTTATTTATTTTTATTTTGTAATTTTTATGTTTCAGTATTGGATTGATTTTAAGGGTTTATTATGATGCAAATGTGCAACTTTAACAACCTCTCAATCTCACACGGGTGGTGGGCCATCATAAGTTGCACAGCCAACAGAAAATAGATTGGTTGGTGTACAACCGAATGCCTTTCCTCAATCTAACAGTAATGTAAGTTTTTCAAGCTCTTTGAATAAATAAATTTTCCTTATTTCTTTACTTATACAAACCAATTTAAAAAGAGATTTAGGTTTCACTTTTTTTTTTTTTTTTTTTTTTTTTTTTCTGTTTAAATTTTTGGAGCTTTTAGCCGCATTGGACGCAGCCATGCCAGCCCCATTAGAAACAATCATTTAATCGACATCAGCAATTTAAAATTTTAAAACTTAACCTAAATAGTGTTCTGGCAGTGTCAGATGACGGTACTGCCAGTACACTCTGGACTAATCCAACATCAAAATAATTGAGGCCAAGGCCTCTTAACTTACATCGTATAGGTTCACCCCGGGGACACTCCATCAACAAGTGGTATATGTCTTCTACAACACCACACATGTCGCAGTTAGGTGAATCAACTAATCTCATCAGATGTTTAAATTTGTTTAATGGAATGTGCCCAGAGCGAAGTCTACAGGCCATCACAATCATTTTCCTGCTTAGGTTTGTCATAAGGAACCATGGCAATTGAGGAGGTTCACTTTGCAGAGTTCTATACCAGATACCTTTGTCTTGTGATATGTTGCAAAAATAGTTATTCCAGTTTTTATGAATTTGTTTCTTGTGTTTAGGAAGCATATCTGTGTACTCTGGGATTAGGAATACTTCCGACCCCATAGTGACTGACTCCCTAGCCAACTTATCCACCTCCTCATTACCACGGATACCCATATGCGAGGGAATCCATTGCAATCTCAGAGACCTGTAATTAGCATTTAGGTTGAGAATTTTCTCTAAAATAGCATAAGCTATCGATGCACCTCTGATTCCAGAGGCACAGCGAGCTAAATGCAGTAAAGCGCTTTTACTATCTGTGAGAATGACAATATTATTATATGGCGTGGTTTCAATATAAGATAAGGCCTCTGAGATTGCAAATAGTTCAACCATCATAATAGAGTGGTCATTTGATGTAATTTTAAAACTACTTTTTACATTTTGAGTTGGATCAAAAAAGGCTGCTCCAATGCCCTGGCTACTTTTGGAGCCATCTGTATACACTTTGTGGAAAGCTGCATACTTATTGTGTAACATGTGTAATACATTGTGTAATAGTACTCTAGCATCATATTGACTTTTAGGATTTACAATTTCATCAATCTCAGTTACAATGAAGTCAGTGTTTATGTTAGATACCCAGATAGGCAATGTGAACATTTTCAAAGTTTTACTTCTTAATAAATATTCTGACTGAGTATGCATATATGTAGATACCAATAGGGGCTTCCTTTTCATGTTCCAGAAGTTCAGTTGAGATAGATTGGTCAGTTCTCTAAGCAACTTAGTAGTCGAATTATCAGACCATGATGAGGCTTTGAGACAATATTTTGTAGCCAGATATTGACGCCTCAAGTGCAGAGGTGGGATAGATAATTCACTCTGCATCACATGAATGGGAGTGGTTTTTATAAAACCTCCTATAACTCTCATACATAAATTCTGTATTCTATCCAACTTACTTAAATGTACCATTGCTGCATTGTCATATAAAAAACTACCATAATCTATTTTACTGCGAATTAGTGAAATATACAGATTTCGGAGGTGTTTAGGGTGAAGACCCCAATCCGAGCCTGCTAGTATTTTCAAAATATTTACATTTTTCATTGTTTTTTCATGTATCTCATTAATATGGCGATTCCACAACAAAGATTTATCAAGCCACATTCCTAAATATCTGATTGAATTAACCAACATTATGTCATTGTCATTAATAGTAAGTGTGGCTTGATGAATTTTTTTACCCCTGCTGAATATACAACATTTAGTCTTCTCTGGTGCAATGTCTAAACCTAAGTCCTGTAGCATATCTACCACAGAATTTAACACATTTTGTAAATCATTACAGGTTACTATAAAATTTCTGTGTTGTGAATATAAGACAAAATCGTCAGCATATTGTAGGATTTCTACATTTTCAAAAGCAGTACATATATTAGAAGTTAAAATATTAAATAGAAGCGGGGAGATAGGATCCCCTTGGGCCAGACCTTTATTAGTCCATCTCTCAAAGTAATTACCATTGTTCTCTTTCTCTATCTTTAAGTGTCGTTCAGATAAGTATGCCCATAGGTATTTGCACAACTGAGAACCCACCTTTAACTTATCAAGTATAACAATTAATGGTTCTATAGCAACATTATTGTATGCGCTTTCAATATCTAGGAAACAAGCTAGAGTAGGGATGCCATTTGAAAAACCTATTTGAATCTGTGCAATCAATCTGACTAGGCTATCTAAACATGATTGACTTCGTCGGAACCCAGAGACGGTTGGTGCAAGGATACCATTTTTTTCAACATACCATTCCAGTCGTTTAGCAATCATTGAGTGAAAAATTTTGCATATGCATGAGATCAATGAAATGGGCCTGAATTTTGGCAAACAATTAGTATTAGTATTGGTTTTTGGTATGGGGATAATTTTTATCCTGCGCCATTGGGTGGGTATGATTGCTTCTTTGTAAATCATATTATAAATTTTGATCAATAAAAGCTTATAATAATCTGGCAGATGATATATCATGGAGTAAGTTATTTTATCATCGCCTGGTGCAGTGTCTTTCACTTTTTAATGGAGCCCATACTTCCAAAAAGATATTAACCTTCTAGAAAGTGTCCAGAGGAAAGCAACCAAATTACCACAGGTCCTGCGTCACAAGTCCTATGAAGAGAGACTCCTAACACTACTCCTCACTAGTCTAGAAGAAAGACGCCTTAGGGGTGATCTTATTGAGACATTTAAGATCATTAATCAATATTATAACCTACCTAACATAGAAGACATTTATATAATCAGAGAAAGCTCAAGGCCAAACTGGGGACATAAAATCCAGCTTACTCGGGATTTGGCCAATACAAAGCCTGCACACCATTTCCTGAGTAACAGAGTAGTGCATAACTGGAATAAACTACCAGAACATGTTGTGTCAGCCACATCAATAAACAATTTTAAAAATAAACTGGACAAATGGCTATCTACAGAAAAGAAATCTCTTCTGAAACTATAAATCCAACACTGCAATGATATGGACATATCAGCATATTGCTGCTCGTCCATTAATAATAAATAAATAAATAATAATTATTACTTACTATAGAATTGATTACAATTAGAGGCTCCCCGTCAACTGCATTAGCACCATCTGCTACTATGGAAAACCAAATCCAATATGTGGATACAGAAGATGTAGAGGAGCCACTGGCTCCTGTCCTGGCGGGAGACCCATTGAAGAGGTTGTGCAAAGTGCAGCAGTAATACAGCCTGCTAGTACAGAACCTCACATTGTAGCCGATACATTATTGTTTACAAAACATAAACATAACCTTAAAATTCCACACTTACTTTAGCTCTCTCTAGAGCCTGTATTGCAACATCTTGTTCAGCTTCCTGGGTACAATAAGCTTGTACGTAAGACTTCAGTTTATCAAATTCAGCTTCTTTCTCGCTGTCTAAGTATTTCGACAAGTTTTCGGTGCACATATACAAACTTGTTATACACTGCTTTCTTAATTCTGCCAGGTCTGAGTCTGCCATTATCAATTTAAAACGTATAAACAATCTAATTAGTGAATTAAACACCGAAGTTTTTTTTTACTTTAAATGCAAATAAAATTGTTTTGAAACAATCTCTGGGTGATCTCTAAGATTATTAAGGCCGTATTCCACTTGACGCAAATTTCGTTAATTTCGATAATTTTGACCACATTTGCGTCTATGGATCCACATTTAATATGAACCATAGACACAATTAAGAGGTCAAAATTATCGAAAATAACGAAATTGGCGTCTATGAATAAAGTTTTGTGATTATCCGCCGTGATAGCTACACCGATACTAAGTACAAAATTACTTTATACTTTATATATTCACTGAACAGGTAATATTTTAGTATTAATCTAGGGATACAATCGTAGACGGAGAAACTAATAGACAAAAGTACTGTGTAACCGCGACTGAGACAAAAATAGTTTGTCAATGTATGAGTTGAATGTTGCCACAGAATATGAGCTCCCAGATGTATTGGGATGTTTGATAGAAAGGGTATTACCTACAATAAAATAAAACCAGATATGAGTTCTTCTTTTCTCTTTATTTTTATTACAATAAAATAAAACCATTAAAACTAACGTGAGTTGACATAATTATGAAATAAATATACCGGCTAGCACTCACGGTCGGAGATTTCGACTAAACACCGTGAATGCTAGCCGGTATATTTATTTAAAAAATAAAACCAGATATGATATTTTCTTTAGTCTTTAAATGTAGTAGATATAAAAATATTAAAAGATTAGTGTGCTATAAAATCAACTCAAGGCTTAAAGGCAACTCAAGAAAAGAAATAGAATTTTCTCCCGAGTGATACATAGGGCTTTATACTACACAAAATTTAAACAAACGTACCGGTAACAACTTGCCGCGCTTTTTTTCTCGTAGTGCAAAAAAGGTTGCCAACCTCCTTTCATTAAAAATCGAGTACAAATAAAAATCACACCTCGTTTTTCTAATTATTTGATATAAAACCTTTTTAAGATGGTACTTTTCTATGTTAGCAGCTAAAGAAAACAAAAGAACGCTACCAGGGCAGGTATGGATTTTCATACAACATTCTTTCACTGCTACGGAGTGAAGGAATGAAAATCCATGTAACTTTCCTCGACGTACATTTAATTATAAGGGAGAAATGACGAACTTTAAAAATGTTTTTGAACTAGTAATGAGACGTTTTCTGAGTGGGTGTGGTATAAAGTACTTAGGAATTTACTGGCTAGTAATATCTTCACCGTGAGTTTCTCTTCGACCTGCTTTGAATTGTGAATGCGGAGCTCTGTACACCCTTTATCTCTACACACCAATGTGCAATGTTGCCACTATCGCCGTCAATAACCGCCAGACCCGTTTAGTGGATGGTGAATCATCATCAGCCAAAATATTTCTGTGTAAGACAGAATTGGCAGGTGCAGTGTTCTTATACCTGAAGCTATATCTACCACTCCACTCAGCATTCATATCCATTCTTTTTACCCATAATTGTAAAAGTTTAGTCAATTTAATGTATATGTACTGTTTTTTAATCGTTATTTTAGTTAATAGTTCTTTATTCATAAAAGTCACATACGTCAATCAATAATAATAATATTTAAATATAAAAGCAAGGATTGAAATAAATAGAAACAATAAAATATCAAATAATAGCTCTAAACGTTACAGTGAAGTAAACTATTTTATACCACACCCACTCAGAAAGCGTCTCATTACTCGTTCAAAAACATGTTATAAAGTTCGTCATTTCTCCTTTATAAATTTACGGCGGGAAAAGTTATATGGATTTTCATTCCTTCACTCCGTAGCAGTGTAAGACAGAATGTTGTATGAAAAGTCGGGGTCTACATCTGACCCTTGCAATTATAGACCTATTTCCATCTTACCTGTTCTGAGTAAAGTATTCGAAAAAATTATGCTCAAACAACAACTATCCCATTTTAACAAGCATAATTTATTAAATGAGAATCAGTTTGGTTTCACCAAGAGCAAATCCACAACGGATGCAGGTGTTCAATTGATGTCGCATGTATATGAAACATCAGTATTGGAAGCCTAGGAGAGTTCACATGATGCTATTGGCGTATATTGTGATCTTTCCAAGGCATTCGACTGTGTAGAGCACTGCACTCTGATTCGTAAACTTTCCCACTATGATATTCGTGGAAAAGCTCTGAATCTTATAGAGTCATATCTGTCAGACAGGCTACAGAAGGTTGGAATAAATGACAATACTTCTTCCGGGTCATTGGTAAAAATGGATCAATTTTGGGACCTTTTCTGTTTCTAACATATATTAATGATCTGCCTTGCATGGTCAAAGATTTCTGCGATATTGTTTTATTCGCAGATGATACCTCTCTGATTTTAAAGTAGATAGGAAAGACAGTGAACTGACGCTTGTAAATAATGTACTATCTAAGATTTGTAAATGGTTCACCGCTAATAATCTTCTCCTAAATTCAAAAAAGACGAAATGTTTAAAGTTTTCTTTACCAAATGTTCTTTATGTTGAACCAAACATAAAGCTTGGCCCAGATAAACTCCCTATTGACAAAGCGACAGTCTTCCTGAGAATCAAAATGGATTCCACTTTAAAATGGGATCCACACATACATGATCTCTCCGGAAGACTTAGTTCTGCTGCATATGCAGTTCTTAGGATAAGACAGTTAACAGACGTAGCTACTGCTCGCCTAGTTTATTTCGCGTACTTCCACAGTATTATGTCGTATGGTGTATTGCTGTGGGGAACTGCTGCTGAGATAGAGACAATCTTTATCATACAAAAGCGTGCAATTCGAGCCATATATAAAATGGGTCCAAGGGAATCTGTGAGGGATCGTTTTAAAGAAATTGATATTTTAACTTTACCTAGTCTGTATATATTTGAAAATATTATGTATGTTCGTAAAAATTTGAGTAAATTTAAATTAAATAGTGACAATCACAATTACAATACTAGGAATAAAGATAAAATAGCGGTGCCAGGTTTTAGATTAGCAAAGACAAATAAAAGGTCCTTCTTAGGTAATTGTGTGCGGTTTTATAATAAAATTCCTAAACATATTACAACGCTCACAGAAGGGAAATTCAAGTTGCATGTGAAAAACATATTGATTAAGAAATCCTACTACACAGTTTCTGATTACATAAACGACAAAAATGCCTGGACAATTCCGCCTCCGCCAAGCTATTGCCTGTCACCTACATAATTTAAACAAATATTGTAATAACTCTATTATATAGTAAGTATGTAACACATTGTTAAAAGATGTTCAAAAGAATGGCCCCGAGTTTCTTGTCCGTTCTTCTCGCAGTGGCTCTATACAATTTATTTGCTGAACGTGGCAGTACAATGTAGAATATTTCAATACTAAAATTTGTAATTGACCTTCATAAGAGCGTCGTAGACGCCTAAATTGAATAAATGATTTTTACTTTGACTTTGAAAATCCATATCTGCCCTGGTAGCGTTCTTTTGTTTTCTTTAGCTGCTAACATAAAAAATACAATTTCAAAAAGGGTTTATATCAAATAATTTAAAAAACAGAGGCGTGTTTTTTGTTTGTACTTGATTTTCAACGAAAGGAGGTTGGCAACCTTTTTTTGCACTATGAGAAACAAAGCGCGGCAATTTGTTGTTTGATTAAAATTTGTTTTTTATTAAATTTATATTTTAATAGTACGCTTTTAATTACTCTAAATAATTTTCCAAAATGTCATCTGATAGTGAAAGTGACGGTTTTATAATGATGACGCCACCAGAAATAAGAAATGCAGCTCAAGAAGTCAAACTGCATGAGAAGTTTCGAGATAAAAACGAGAAAACGAATAATGAATATTGTGGAAAAGTAGCAAAAATGCCTAATCGTTATCAGAAAACGTCCAACTATCATATTTTAGCGAAAAAGCGCTAAAATATAAGCCAAGTACCTTTTGGTCCACATAATATAATATCCACATGCATAAGTCATTGTAACAATTTTATTATAAACTTTAATTAAAGAAATATTGTCTTTTATTTTCCTCGTAGGTGGAAAGTTCTATTATGTACCTTAACTGGAAAGGCCATGTAGAAAAATATATACTTATTAAGTAAAATTATCACAGTCTATGCGTTATATGTTTTAACAGCAAATAGCAATGGCTGCTTATTATGCATATGCCTATGATGGTTAAATACGGGGTGATTATGTGGGGCAATAGCGCAGATGCTTTCACCTTGTTCATCAAACAAAAAAATGTCTGCGTACTCTACTTGCCACAACATCCGACAACGTGAGAGGTTCATAAAAAATAAAATGCTAACATTACCTTGTAAGTTAGCTTAGCTTAGCTGCAATATTCAAGAAACCAGGGTTGCCAGATATCAGCTAACTCAAGTCGCCTAATTTTGCCTATCAAGTAGCCTAAATCGCCTATTATTTTATTTTTTGACAAGTAGCCTAATTCACCTAAGATTTTGTTAAAGTAGCCTATATTTAGCTCAAATAAAAACAAACTAGGTACCTATGTTGTAAAAAATGTATATGAATGTAGGTTGATACCTACTTAACGTACTAGGTATTATAAACCCATCTCTATAGACGGGAGAATCCTCATTCCTACTAGAAGTGGTAGCGGAAGAAGTTGACCCTGCCGCTTCAATCGGTCTTCTTTGATACAAACATTATGTTTATGTTATGTCATACAAAATAATACGCTTGATGTAAAAAATAAATTTTGTCTGTATTAAGGTATTAGGTAATAAAGAATTCTCTCCCATTCAACTTAATTAAGAATTTAGGAAAGAAGTGATATAAAATTTTGCGCGCGGCTAGTTACAATTTGTAAATGAAGTTAGTAGCGTTTCTATACTCTCGATTTCGTGATTTGATTTTGAACTGTATCTATCCTACAGCGAGTTAGAATGAGTTACTACCCGGATGAATCTGTCTCTATCTCACTTTACAGATATTAGATGCAATACCTAGAAGAAAGCAAGGAGCATGGAAAGACCCCGATGAAACACCGGTAGACGTGTCTATTACTTTTCTTTACACTTTTCAGTTATTATGAAATAAAATGATAGAATTGTAGAAATAATTTAATAGAATTGTAGTAATCCTGAAGTAGTCTAAACCGACCGTTCTTATTTTCCTAGGTAGCCTAAATGGCTACTGGTAGCCGATTGGTTTTTTTGGTCGCCATTTGACCCACTAAGGTAGCCTAAATGGCGATAATTCGCCTCATCTGGCAACCATGCAAGAAACACCTGAGTCTATTTACATTCAATACCAATGCTCGACGACAAAACCAACTTATAGCACCAGAACCTAAACCAGAAATATTTAAAACTGGACCGCACTATATGTTAATTAAAATATTAAACAAACTTCCAGCTGAATTAAGAGAAGAAAACAATTATAGACTTCAGACTAAACTTAAAGAAAAAAAATGTTATTACACAGTTAAAGAATTTATTTAATACAAAAGCGTAACAATCTCACGAAACACAAGAAAAAAATGTACACTTCTGGACACATCTATTGGCCCACCTTAGAGTTTAGGTTTCGATGGCCCCTACCGAAATATGATTGCTAGATTGAACAAAAACTGTTGATGCAGTTTTAAACCTGATACATTTTACCATCTTTTTCGATCGTATTGTTTTAAATTTGAATTCAGAATACCATACGACATGGAGCTACGCCTAACAAGTCGGATATGCGCCTTGTTAAAGGCAATTGATTTTTGAATAAAAAACATGTTTTATCAAATAAAGGTTTAATTTAATAACGCGTGTTGCCTCCATGGGCATCTACCACAGCTCTCATACGATTAGGCATAGAGTTTATCAACCACTCTATGAAATTTTGAGGGATCATCTCCCATTCCTCTTCTATGGCAGTTTTCAACTCCTGCATCGTCTGGGCAACTGGCTGACAAGCCCTAACACGTCTTTTTAGCTCGTCCCACATGTGCTCAATAGGGTTCGTGTCTGGGCTTCTGGCTGGCCAGTCCATAACTGTGATGTTCACATCCCGAAGATATTCCCTGACGATGCCGGCCGCATGGGCTCTTGCATTATCATGCATAAAAAGGAAATTTGGGCCCACATAGTCCGCGTATGGTATCACGTGAGGTTCTAAGCACTCACGAATGTACCTTTCAGCATTTAATGTTGGCAGCCGTGGTCCTGTAACAACCTCAAGTTGAGTTTTGCCGCTCGCGGATATACCGCCCCAGACAGTCCATGAGCCACCGCCATAAGCAACCCTCTCTTCAAAGCAGCATTGTGCGAAACGCTCTCCCTTACGTCGGTAGACCTTCTTCCTTCCATCATTGCCATGTAACACAATTTTAGACTCATCAGAAAAGAGTACACGGCTCCAATCTTGCTGTGTCCAATTTAAATGACTGCGTGCGAAATGAAGGCGCGCTGTTCGGTGGGCTCGCGTTAGTTTGGGCCCATTAGCTGGCTTGTGTGGTACTATATCGCGTTCTTTTAACCTTCTCCGAACAGTTCGAGCGCTCACAGATACTCCGTGGAAGTCACGAAGTTGGTTTTGTATCTCAATGGAGGTAAGGTGACGATTTCTCAAGCTGGTCGTCACGATGAATCGATCCTGCCTTTCAGTTGTGACCCGAGATCGTGGCCTTCCTTGGCGACGAACAAAGCCGCCAGTCTCTAGGTACCTCCGATAAACATTTCGGACCGCAGATCGACTTAAATTAAGTTGAGCACTCACGTTTCTTTGGCTGTGTCCGGCCTGAATAAGTGCCACAGCTTGGGCGGCGACTTCAGGTGAAGTATCCATAGATTATTGATAGAACCTCACCTTAGTGTTAAGAATAATAGTAATGTTTGTTGCAAAACCAAAGATATCAATCACTTTTTCAAGAATTAAATCCAAGTAAACCAATAAAACCAAGTTTTCTTAGTATTCGATTGTTTGATTTCAACAAACAGGCTCCAAATTGTCTTTTGTTTCTTTAAATTCTGTGTTCGAAATTCAAAAAAAGACTATTGAATGAAATTGTGAATGTGCCAGGTTCAAAACTGCATAAAAACTTTTTGCTCGACCTAATATAAAATTTTAGCTAGGACCAAACGAAACTGAAAATACAAGGTGGGCCAATAGATGAGTCCAGAAGTGTATATGTGCTATGTATATCATATACATAGCAAATATACATTTTTTTCTTTGGTATTTTATGAATTGTGTTTGTTTCTCTAAATATGGTGATATGGTACAATATACTCCTTTGCTACACCCTAACAGGGTTATGTTATTGTTGTGACTTGTGAACAAATAACATAGTGTAATAAATGAAATAAATAATAATATTATCTTCGTATAAAAGTTCACATTTAACATAATAAGTAACAAAACGCAAAAAAAAAGTAATTTCAATAATGCCAATCAATTATCATCAATACATAATGACGATTTTAAGCCGTAGGTACACCTACATCTAGTCTAGTTATTACATTTCATATCAAGAAATTCGTTGAAACTGTAATGGGCAGGTTAATAAGACTTAACTTATGTGCCTGTAATTTATCTGACCCTCAAGGACTGCTGCCCGAATACGCTTGGTGACAGATTTTCTACTTGAAGGTGACAGCTAGTCAGGCGAGCATTCGCAAAATGCCCTTCCACCATTAGGTGAAGCTGGAGCCGGTGGTGAGTATCGAACCATGAACCTGCGGCATGGCAGTCCATAGCTATTACCGCTCGGCCATCATTGTTTCTATAAGTTATGTACCCGAACGGAAATCTACAACTCACTGGTAAAATCACATCTCGAATATTTAATTCAAATATGGGGATCAGCCGCGCCAACAAACTTTTGCAGAGGACACAAAACAAACTAATCAAAGTTCTGTTTCACTATCACTATTTTACTCCAACAAAGCAAATATACGAAGATACTAAACTATTTAACCTGAAAAAGCTCTGTATGTTCTACTCATGCATTTTTATAAAAAATACTATAACGAAATCCATTCACTCTAACCTAACATTCACACAAAGAGAAAATGTCTGCAACTTAAGAAATCAAACTGAACTGATTAAGACGCGTACCAACTATGGAAAGAAAACGATTTTGTTTGAAGGAGTACAGATATTTAACAGATTGCCAAATGAAATAAAAAACTGTAGTAGCACCACTAGTTATAGGAATAAACTGAAAAAATACATAACAGATTTACCCTAGCATTGTATAGCTTCCAGCCAGAGGACTACTATTATTTAAATTCAAATTTTAAATCTCATTTTAAGTGAACATTAGTTCTTATGAGAAAATAAAGTTCTTAAAACCCAAACCCAAAAAGGAGCCTTAGTCCGTCCGTATGACATATGTCTCTATGTAGAAGCGCTCGTAGCGAAGTTTACTTAGCTGTTCTCAACCGATCAGCAAAGTTAAGCAACGTCGCCCGCGGTGATGAGTTGGATGGGTGACCGCTAGTGACATTACTACTAAGCGTTTCCGTGCTTCGGAGGGCACGTTAAGCCGTCGGTCCCGGTTGTCGTCTTAGGATGGCAGTCGTTATAGCATGGTGGTAGGGCATTTTGCGAATACCCGCCTGGTTAGCTACCACCCTCAAGTAGAAAATCTGTCGCGAAGCACCTAACGGTGTGTTCCGGCAGCTGTCCTTGAGAGCCAGTACTTCTAGGTTAGCCTGAACAACATCTAAGACCACATCATACTTACCATCAGGTGAGATAGTGGTCAAAGGCTAACATATCAGGCATAAAAAAAAAAAAACAGAATAGTTATAAATAAATAATATATTGTGTGTACAATGTTGTTTGTGGTTTAATTGGCATTGCCTTGTATTATATTAACGAAAACAAGGAAATACGTGGGTAATACCAAATTATGTGCGGCCGTATTAGTTGATAAATATCATAAATAAATGTTACTTTCGGTATCCGGGAAGTGCTATATTAAAACTGGGAAATTACGCTCCAACCCAAGTCATAATAAACAAGCACATTTATGAATACCTAGATGGTTTATAAGGTTCTGTACCTGAAGGGCAAAATATAACTCTTAATGAAACTGCTTTTTTCCTGTATATTCTTCTGTTCGTATGTATGATGGCCTCTAGTTCGTAAACGGAATGAGTTGAAATTGAAATCATGAAATTTTGATATGTTGTGAAATGAATATCGAACTATAATTAGTCAAATTAGTACTTCAATACATGAGTAGGTAGCTGATAAACAGCTATCGCACACGAACATATAGGATGTCATCGTCTAGAGGTCACTGTGTAGAATATAATAGTAGATTGTACCACAAGGCCAAGGCCAAGGGGGCAAAATAATATTTTTACTGCGAATGCGCTATTTTGAGTCCAGGTGAAGCGAAGGATTTGGTTTTAGTAGTAGATAAGGGACTCAATACATTTCGTCCTAGTAAAAAATAATGTTGCGACAGTGTGATACACTCTACTTTTCATCCCACTCTGAGAGAAATAAATAAGAGACTTAAATAGTTCAACTCGTGGAATATATTAAATAAAAGTGGTACATATAATATTGACATATTTATTTAAAATATAAAACGTTCCTCATGCTTGCTGAATAAAAAATATTTTTCTTTGATTTTTTCAACACCAAAACAAACATTTCTTGCTATAGAGGCGAAATAGTTATATGATATGCAAGGCTGCAAAGTTGTTATATGGCTCGAGTACTTTTATTGACCCACCGTGGGGTTTCGGTTTAGAATTGCACCTCCCCATATCATCCCGTGGGTGTCGTAAGAGGCGACTAAGGGAAAAATACTGGAAGGTGGGCAGCAGCCCCTTGTAAAGAACTACCATCTTACACTGCGATCCCCAAGCCGCCTGCCAAGCGTGGGGATTATGGCAAATACCCCCTTCACAGGGGAGGCTGTGTTCAGCAGTGGACTGGTGGGCTGTTACAGTACAGTACTTTTATTGAAGCTTGAGGAAGCGGTATTCTAGGATTAAACCACGAGCCAAGTGGTTCAAAATATAGAGTCCTAAGCGTACCGAAGGATTCAAAGGTACGAGACAGAAAATAACTTTGGTGCCGAGCTCAACACACAATGTTTCACCTCACTACAGCAAGGAAAATGATAGGTGCAAGAAAAGCAGCTTAAATAATGTAATAAATTTGCCATCATTTATAGTAAAATTATAAATATAATTATAAAATTTGTAATATAAAAGGAAAATTATTTTTTCTGCTCGTTTTACAGAGCTGCAAAAAAGAACTTTTCTACGCAGATTTCGAATGATAAACAACTCCTTTCACATTTCAATATTTTTAGGTTTGCAATAACGCCTGCTATGCGGATAACATTACAAAATCACAAATATACGATAGGAAAAAATCCCGCACATGACTTAATTTTTTTTCCTATCGTATATTTGTGATTTTGTAACTCCTTTCCAAGCTTGTGAGGTTATTGTTGTACCGTCTCGACATAAATGGGACGTGGGAAGGAAAATGTTTATGTTATTGAAGAAACCCGTCTGAAATTATGATAGAATTCGCGCTTTAAGAAAAGTGGTCAGGGCTGATGCCCATGATGACTCATGAACTACTTTAAAAATAGTAGTTCTCCTAAGTACTAACACGTTGTAAAAATTGTGGACAGTTCGGTGAATATTTATTTTCACATTTAGAGATAAAATCTACACTATACATTGACCTATATGTACTAGACGCAACATCTCAAACGAAATTCGTCGAACAGTGCAGATATGCCGGCCGGCATACTTTCCCCCACACGCAGCTGGACACTCGTAGAGATTACACGCGCTTTACGTTCGAATATTGTTTATTCAAAATACACAATTGATAATACACAATTTTCGAACGTAAAGCGCGTGTAATATCTACGAGTGCCCAGCATGTGTGAGAGAGTATGCCGGCCGGCATATCTGCACTGGTCGACGAATTTCGTTTGAGATGTCGCGTCTAGTATATGTAGGTCAATGACATTATACTATATATTATAAAGAGAAAAAATTTGAATATTTTATGCAACAAATAGACTTAAAAAGTAATTCATTCATAATTTAGGAGCAGTGATGGCTCAGTGGAATTGACTATGGACTGCCGAGCAGCAGGTCCATGGTTCAGATCCCTCCGCGGGCATGAGCTTCACAGCATGGTGGAAGGGCATTTTTCGAATGCCTGCCTGGCTAGCGACCACCCTCATGTAGAAAATCTGTCTGCTTGGCGACAGATTACCTTACGGTGTGTTCCGGCAGATGTCCTTGAGAGCCATTGGTGATGATATACATCTGTTCTAGGCAGAGGATTGTCCGCTTAACATCAGGTGGGACTCGTGCGTGTTCCGTCAAAATACTATTAAAAAAAAAAAAAGAAAGTGATTTTCGAACCCATTATACGAGTATATGTTATGTTACTATAAAATGTGAAACTCAGTCAGATCAGGAGTCATCGTCTATATCAGTTTAACCTAACCAACAGTAGCATAATATTGTGCAATCACTAAAATACAAAATGGCATGAAACTTGTGGGTGAAATAATATTGTGCAAGATAGTTATATTGCGCAATATTAAGGATTGCACAACATTACTGTGGGCGGGTATATTCTAAAGTGAGCTTCTAAAATAGGCATCGGTTTATAGTTTTGAAGCGGTCGTGCCGTAGCTTGCTTAGTCATTTCTAACCAATTAGCTGATTGGGAAGTTTAGCAATATCCGCTGCGGTCATGACTTGGATGGGCGACCGCTAGGCATTACTACTGAGCGCTTCCGTGCTTCAGAGGGCACGATAAGCCGTCAGTCCCGGTTGTTGTCTTAGGATGGGAGTCGTTATAACCTGGTGGTAGACATTTTGCTAATGCACTCCTGGTTAGCTACCACCCTCAAGTAGGACATCTGTCGCCAAGCATCGAACGCTGTTTTTCGGCAGTTGTAATCTTACGTTAGCCCAAACTACAAGTTTGACTACATCATGACTTACTATCAGGTGAGATGGTGGTCAAAGGCTAGCCTATCAGCTTTAAACGATAATACAAATTTGAAGCAGTGATGGCTCAGTAGCATTTGCTATCGACTGCCGCGCAGCAGGTCCATGGTATGGTATGGAATAAGTTTCAATTATTAGATTCAGGCGTTACCTTGCGGTAAATATATTTATATATTAAATATGTATATTAAATTTACTATATTAAATATAAATTACCACTTAATACGATAAATTTGTGTAAAATCGAAACGCGTCGAAAATTCTTCCGCTTTGGCTACGTAGCGTTAAGGCCCAGTATATAAGAAATAATGCTAACAATATGTCGAAAATCTCATAAACCAGATACCGCATGGTACTGCAATTTAAATACACAATACTCAAGGATATAGGTAGTGTGCTCATAGCACTCAAAACATGTTTCCTAATAATTGGCTCGATACAAAAAATTGACAAAAACCCCTCTGAAAATAAAGGTTTTCTACTTTTTCCGCTAGATTTTATTGTATTAAGATATGATTTATGTTCTAAAATATTGAATTTTTAAGTGCAATAAAGTTTGTTATTTAATTTTTTACAAAAAAAGCATGGTTAATGTGTAATAAGTCTGTTTCTAAAATGTCGCATACGCCCTTTCATTCCGAGAAGCGTTAATATCATGCCGCACTATTTTCTCCAGCGATCCACGTATATCGCTATCATTATCGTTCAAACCGCGGCCAGCCGCGTTGAGCGTTGGACCTATGTCGCTTTTCTCAGCGATCTCGATTAAATAAAAATATGTTTAAACATACAAATAAACGCTTTGTAGGTACAAAAAAGGTTTATACAAATCGCCAAAAACGCATCGTGGACATAATAAGGCAGGCATCTGTACTTTTTCCTCCATTTATGTTTACTGTCATGAATGTAATATTCTAATTTTAATTAATTCATCATATTACTGTGACACTATCACAATAAAATAAACATGCAAGATTTTATAAGACGTAGGAACTACTTGAGCTACCTAAAGTCACTATGAGCGTTATTCTGAATTTTTCATAATATGAACTTTTACATAAATACATAAATGTACAAATTCTTCTGACAGTATGGCACAAAAGTCTGTAAATATCTCTTATTTTCGACTGCAAACGCTATGTCTAAGTGGCGCAATCTTAGAAAGGTCAGACCAGAATCTGGAAGAGCGGAGTTCGAATCTGTTGAATTCACTTTTTGTCTACTATTTTTTTTTAATGAAAATTTTATACGTATTTACATATAATTTAGTTATCTAACGACTTTCCAGTTCTTTAATGTAAATCTTGTACATTTTTACCTTGATTTCGTAGTTAACCTACGTTGACAACTGTTTAGTTTTTACGTTGCCACATTTTGATCCAGGAAACACAATCACAAATGTTACATAGGTCTGTCATTTTCATTCATAAAACATTGTTTGAGTAGCTCATTTCTTCTAAGGTCGGACCAGAAAACTGTAGGTTTAAGGTTCAAATCCAAAGCTAAATTTATTTTTATATTTTTTTTATTTATTGGTATAAATTGATACGTATTTACTTCTAAGTTTATTTACAATATGCTTTATGCATTCTGCTTATAATTTTATTACCTAGATTCCATTTTTTTTCCTATTATTCGCTTAAAAAGTTTAGTATGCTGAATATAGTAAGTAATACGTAATGTATGTAAATCTTAAGTATCTACCATATTTTTTCGTAGATCTAGGAAAATTATATTTCTTACCCTGGATGGACACCAGAACAAACGAAAGACTTTTCATATATATGAACATGCTGATGGAATAAAAAATATTTTGAGGCCACAGCGTAACAGTAACAGTAGGTCTTACGGTACAAAGCTGTCATGCAGTAAACACAGACTCTTCTTTCCACAAATAATGGAACACACACAAACTATCAAACATAAAAAGTTATTTAAATAAGTATTCATAATTTCATAGGTAGTAATTATAGCCCAGAAAAGCAACCCATCATATGAACACTAGGATTATATCTAGGGTATGTTAGGATATAGTATCACTAGGGTTAAGTAGTGCTGCCGGAACACACTGCTTGGTTCTTGGTGACAGAAGGTGGAAGCTAGCCGTGCAGGCATTGCCTTACCACCTTTCTATAATGACTGCAATCCTAAGACAACAACCGAGATCAATGGTTTTATGTGCCATTTGATGTACGGAAGCGCTTAGTTGTAATGCCACTAGCGGTCACCCATCCAAGTCATGAAGCAGCTGACGTTGAATTACTTAGTTGATCTGTAAAGAATGTCTAAGCCAGCCACGCTACGAGCGCTTTGTCACCTATATCCCGTTTACGAGCTCAAGATTTGTTTGACATTAAAACGGACGGATAGACAGATGACAGATAAGTGCTCCGTTTTGCCCGGTGGTTACGGAGCGCACGTAAAAATCAGCTAAAATAAAAGGTATGCATTGCACTGCCTTTTTTACTTGGCTTTAGGTAATAAGTATATATAGTATAAGTATATTTAATTCTTTCTACGTACTCGTATATGATGATATATGAATAAGATAGTATCTTAGTACTACCAATACAGTTATACCACATAGTAATTAAACAACTTTAAACGGTTTAAATCGCGTATATTTATCAATTTTTTTTAGTTACCCGTGACCACGATTACTTCAAAGTGTTTAAAACGTCGGGACAAAATAATTATAAATATACGCGATTTAAACCGTTTAAAGTGGTTTAATTACTATGTGTAACAATCGCGAAAACCTAAGACAACATTAAGTTATACCACAGTTTTACTATCGATGTATAATATTGTGGTAATACGTACGAATAGTAGTACAAATAGTAATATTTACGTACGGGTACAAATAATATTTAATGGTAAAATTTATAAACAAAATACCTATCTTCCTAAGTGGGTAATCTGAATAAAGATATTATTTTCTTAAAAGTTTTGTTGTGCCACCCATCTAAGCAATAGCATTCACGAAATGTATGAATTATTATTAACAAATTGAAATAATAACTGTACTTACTACCTTCTCCATGTGATTTTTTGTTTATGTGACCTTAATAGGACTTGTAGTAATGACACGAGCAAGTCGTATGACTTATACTTAGTTTCTAAACAAGATAAAATCTTGTTTAAAAACCAAGCTACTTGATAATAATACCTAATAGTATACCCGCTATCTGTCTTTTGATCATGGGGTACAAAAGCTTATTCATTATTTTCAGCGCAAATTTTACACTATATACTTGTTTTTGTAATAAATAAACTATCTTTTTTATAATGGGTTACGCCTTACATCAAAGCAATTAGTTCATCAAAATCGGCAAGTTGATAATTTGCATACACAAAAACATGCAAGAAAAAGCTGGTATTCATCAAGATTAAACTTGTTCTACTGTAGGTATGGTAAATTTATTAACTGTGCCACGCTACAAAACAATTCATGAGCCTACTAATGTGTCGGTATCATATATACGTGCTAGATGGCGCTTTATTCATTCATTCATAATATATCATTCGTGTGTGACAAGATAGTTTCTACTAGTTCTACTAGAGCGCGCTCTAAATTTCTAATAAAATAAAATATTGCCATTGACTTGCGAACATGGCGCCATGGGGTACATGGCGCGAACTAAAAACGCGAGAAGTGGAGACGAAATATAACATCTTTCTCTACAGTGATGCCCCTTAAGGGGCATCACTGTAGAGAAAGATAATAAATAATGCTATTGCTTAGATGGGTGGCACAACAAAACTTTTAAGAAAATAATATCTTTATTCAGATTACCCACTTAGGAAGATAGGTATTTTGTTTATAAATTTTACCATTAAATATTATTTGTACCCGTACGTAAATATTACTATTTGTACTACTATTCGTACGTATTACCACAATATTATACATCGATAGTAAAACTGTGGTATAACTTAATGTTGTCTTAGGTTTTCGCGATTGTTACACATAGTAATTAAACCACTTTAAACGGTTTAAATCGCGTATATTTATAATTATTTTGTCCCGACGTTTTAAACACTTTGAAGTAATCGTGGTCACGGGTAACTAAAAAAAATTGATAAATATACGCGATTTAAACCGTTTAAAGTTGTTTAATTACTATGTGGTATAACTGTATTGGTAGTACTAAGATACTATCTTATTCATATATCATCATATACGAGTACGTAGAAAGAATTAAATATACTTATACTATATATACTTATTACCTAAAGCCAAGTAAAAAAGGCAGTGCAATGCATACCTTTTATTTTAGCTGATTTTTACGTGCGCTCCGTAACCACCGGGCAAAACGGAGCACTTATCTGTCATCTGTCTATCCGTCCGTTTTAATGTCAAACAAATCTTGAGCTCGTAAACGGGATATAGGTGACAAAGCGCTCGTAGCGTGGCTGGCTTAGACATTCTTTACAGATCAACTAAGTAATTCAACGTCAGCTGCTTCATGACTTGGATGGGTGACCGCTAGTGGCATTACAACTAAGCGCTTCCGTACATCAAATGGCACATAAAACCATTGATCTCGGTTGTTGTCTTAGGATTGCAGTCATTATAGAAAGGTGGTAAGGCAATGCCTGCACGGCTAGCTTCCACCTTCTGTCACCAAGAACCAAGCAGTGTGTTCCGGCAGCACTACTTAACCCTAGTGATACTATATCCTAACATACCCTAGATATAATCCTAGTGTTCATATGATGGGTTGCTTTTCTGGGCTATAATTACTACCTATGAAATTATGAATACTTATTTAAATAACTTTTTATGTTTGATAGTTTGTGTGTGTTCCATTATTTGTGGAAAGAAGAGTCTGTGTTTACTGCATGACAGCTTTGTACCGTAAGACCTACTGTTACTGTTACGCTGTGGCCTCAAAATATTTTTTATTCCATCAGCATGTTCATATATATGAAAAGTCTTTCGTTTGTTCTGGTGTCCATCCAGGGTAAGAAATATAATTTTCCTAGATCTACGAAAAAATATGGTAGATACTTAAGATTTACATACATTACGTATTACTTACTATATTCAGCATACTAAACTTTTTGAGCGAATAATAGGAAAAAAAATGGAATCTAGGTAATAAAATTATAAGCAGAATGCATAAAGCATATTGTAAATAAACTTAGAAGTAAATACGTATCAATTTATACCAATAAATAAAAAAAATATAAAAATAAATTTAGCTTTGGATTTGAACCTTAAACCTACAGTTTTCTGGTCCGACCTTAGAAGAAATGAGCTACTCAAACAATGTTTTATGAATGAAAATGACAGACCTATGTAACATTTGTGATTGTGTTTCCTGGATCAAAATGTGGCAACGTAAAAACTAAACAGTTGTCAACGTAGGTTAACTACGAAATCAAGGTAAAAATGTACAAGATTTACATTAAAGAACTGGAAAGTCGTTAGATAACTAAATTATATGTAAATACGTATAAAATTTTCATTAAAAAAAAATAGTAGACAAAAAGTGAATTCAACAGATTCGAACTCCGCTCTTCCAGATTCTGGTCTGACCTTTCTAAGATTGCGCCACTTAGACATAGCGTTTGCAGTCGAAAATAAGAGATATTTACAGACTTTTGTGCCATACTGTCAGAAGAATTTGTACATTTATGTATTTATGTAAAAGTTCATATTATGAAAAATTCAGAATAACGCTCATAGTGACTTTAGGTAGCTCAAGTAGTTCCTACGTCTTATAAAATCTTGCATGTTTATTTTATTGTGATAGTGTCACAGTAATATGATGAATTAATTAAAATTAGAATATTACATTCATGACAGTAAACATAAATGGAGGAAAAAGTACAGATGCCTGCCTTATTATGTCCACGATGCGTTTTTGGCGATTTGTATAAACCTTTTTTGTACCTACAAAGCGTTTATTTGTATGTTTAACCATATTTTTATTTAATCGAGATCGCTGAGAAAAGCGACATAGGTCCAACGCTCAACGCGGCTGGCCGCGGTTTGAACGATAATGATAGCGATATACGTGGATCGCTGGAGAAAATAGTGCGGCATGATATTAACGCTTCTCGGAATGAAAGGGCGTATGCGACATTTTAGAAACAGACTTATTACACATTAACCATGCTTTTTTTGTAAAAAATTAAATAACAAACTTTATTGCACTTAAAAATTCAATATTTTAGAACATAAATCATATCTTAATACAATAAAATCTAGCGGAAAAAGTAGAAAACCTTTATTTTCAGAGGGGTTTTTGTCAATTTTTTGTATCGAGCCAATTATTAGGAAACATGTTTTGAGTGCTATGAGCACACTACCTATATCCTTGAGTATTGTGTATTTAAATTGCAGTACCATGCGGTATCTGGTTTATGAGATTTTCGACATATTGTTAGCATTATTTCTTATATACTGGGCCTTAATGACGTCACGTCGTCGGCTTAACAGGAAAATTATCCTTTAATTATTATTTATAAATTAATTATTTAATTTAATTAATTTAAATTTTAAATGTAATAGTCTAGATCCCGCGGGTAGTATAGTTATCGTGTTTTAGTTTAGCAAATAAACATACACTAGAAATCCGAATCCACGGTTTCAGATCTGTGCCCGGTAGATAGCAGAAGGCTCGCCTCCTATTACGTAGGACCATAAACCCCTGTAGGATATAGACAGGAGTGATTATGCATTAATGAATTGATTATATAAAAAAGGGAAATATCCATTGCATAATAAATTTATATTGTGCAATGGATATTTCCCAGAATTGATACGATAACTTTTTTTTTAATTGTACAATTTGTATCAATTGTTTTCTTTAACCTATACTAATATTATAAAGTGAAATGATTTGTAGGATAGGATCTAACGAATAAACTTAAAAACTACGGGACCGATTTGGATGAAATTTGGTATGGAAATAATTTGAGACCCCGGGAAGGACGTAGGGTATCCTATGTCCTTCCCGGGGTTTTTTATCCAACTGCTCAAAAAAATGTTAATGATTTTGCGCGATAAGCTGCAGATGCAGAAGCTGCGGCCTGAAAGCTAGTGTTTTATGTAATTGCGGAAAATGACAAAAATATCGACCTAAAGGTGCAAAGTATGACATCAACGGGCGAGATTTCCTTTCGTCGCTGCTTATGACTCCCACAGAAATATATAATGAAATATATTTTATAAGTATACATTATGTTATATCTATTTTCAAAAAAAAGATATGTTTGACGCGCTAACGTGATGCATTCTTTGAATCACTGTTTATTGTTTTAGTTATTGAACTCGATATACGGACAGTTTACTTAATATCTACAATATTAACTAATAATATTTGTAAGAAGCTAGACATGGGGGCTTAAATCAGCACACCTACATTTTATTAATAATATATATGTTATTATTCAGACTGTAGTTTCAATGTGACTTCAGCTCTTATCTCGAAAAAAAAACATGGGTTTTATTTACATGATTCATCAGTATGGCTGCGCGTCGCGAGATAAACTTTGGCCTATTTTTATAACATTGTTATTGAAGAAATCGCTCCGTACCTATATATTGCGCAGAGCTTTAGTTATTATGTCAGTCTATACGCCGCTGTGCGTGGCAGTGGTTGACTCTGGTTTATGAAGTGTATTTAAAATAAAAAATGGTTAACTATTTCATTTACGCAAAAGATTACTCTATGTCAACGTCTGGTGAAGAATATTATCACGAAAATGGATTGCAGACTCTCAAACAATTTGAACGTGACGTAAATAATATTAAAAGTGGATTATCAGATGCCGAAGAGTCAGAAATTATTTATTTAAACTGGGGGCATAAGTGTGTACAAGTCGACGCCAAAACAGCTGTGGAGGATTATGAAAATCGGTGTGGCTCAGGTCATGATACATTGCCGGAAACAATTATTGAGTGGATAAAGGAAAATATTTATTGTGAAAATAAAATTAAATTATTATACATCATAACTGATGGGCTGATCGGCTATACCAGTTTAAATAACTGTTTGGAGCTCAATGAAAATATTGATTACGAAAACGTCGTTTTTCATGGAATTAATGAAGATGTCGAAAGTATTGATTTATCGGTCGCTGTATCATTTCTTAAAAGTCGTTGCAAAATTTATCGTAATAATGAACAAATTGACGACACCAATATTTCTGAAGAGTATGACTACACGCAGATAACAATCGAAAATTTTGATACAGAAAAAGAAAACCTGAAGTCATATATAAAATTGAAATATATAAATTCATCGAACAAAAACACTACCGCTCTCACCGAAATCGATAATCTGAAAAAATTGAGAAATCGATTATTTGCCGCTATACCGTCAAAAATCGATATCAATCTAGACACGACAGACAAAAATATTTTTTTACGTGAATTTAAGGATTCTAGTTGGTATAAAAATCTCACCAACCCTTCATACGATTTAAAATTACACATCGAGCAATCAGTTACTACTTTGATAAATTACATCACCTGTGATAAAAAATCATACGCCTTCGACTCTTTGAAGTTCGTAACCGAATTCAGCAAAGAAGTTCCCGAAGAAGAGATGGTAGATGTCAACTTTACAACTGACCAAGAAATCGAATTTCCTGACATCATTCTAGATGACGAGAAAGGAATACCTGTGATATTATTAACAGAATTAAATTTGCTAGATAAAATTATTTTCAATAGATCGGAATCGTCTGCGAATTTCTCGAAGTTTAGATCATCGATGGATTGCCCTCTGTTTTTGTTGAACGACCCTGAACTGAACGAGTCAATTGGTTACTTTTACACCGTAAATGTCTACAAACAATTATTAGCAAAGACTGCGAAAACGGAACCCCGTACACGGAAGCCGTTTCACGGTGGTCTTGTTCTAGTCGATACCGATGACTTCGACCGGTACAATGATTACATTTTATCAGCCACGTACTTTAACTTCAAAAAAGTTAAGTACAACATCGGTTTGTTTTACTTCGTGTTGTGGAAAATTTGTGAAAAGAAACAGTGGATGGATAAAAATGTTGTTGAGCAGTTCAAGAAGTACATGCTGAAGCGTGTCAGAACTACGGTGTGCAAAATTGGACTGTCATCACTGCCATTAGATCCTCAAGCCTACACTTCTTTACCTACCGCGCTGTGGTACTGCGTTGAATTGTCTTCAGATATTTTCAAACACGACCGTCAACATTTTGCACAAGAACGCTTGAGAATGTATTACGGTGTAGCCTCCTCTATGATCGAAATACTGAGCTATTTGCAGTATGACTTGCATTTGAAGTCCATTAACAAGCGTAGAGATATAATTAGGCATGTGATGATTCTTAAGAAAATTCCAACGTTGAAAGAGAAAGTTTTTTATTTGGTAGAAAAAATATTTAAGAAAGTAAACGGGTTTTTAGTTTGTGAAATAGAACACCCGGCGAATGTGAAAAAACTCAATTATTTGAAACTGGATCACAAAGAAATGTTGAGTGACCATGTTATTAAAAACCATGTTAATATAGAGGATTACGTTTACTTTTTGTATCATGTGGCTGATTCAGAGATTCCAATTAGCGATAAAACTTTTCGGCCATTTTTTATGGTCGATCAAAATAAATCTTTTTACAGCCAATTATTTGAAGTCGCTCAAAAAGTTGTGATCAAAGACATCGGCGGTAAATTAGTGGTGAAATATGATGTGATGGATGAGTTGGAGTTCAGCAGAGTATTGTCATACTATAAATTGTATCTGAACTGTGTTCAAGATTGCAAGAAATTTCCTACATTGCAAGAATATACAGATTATATTTTGAAAAAGAAAAAATTCAAAGATAATTTGGTAACCATTTTTGCTGTGAATGTTTTTAAAATGATTGAAACTGTATTTCTGAGTTACGAAAAAGTGATAAAGGGCTTGAGTGCGAGTGAAGTGCTTAGGGTGGCAAATATGTATGCGAACCGGGTTGAACGGATCAAGGGTGAAGATAACGTTAAGTTTGGGAGCGACAGTGAAATACAAGAATTTATTATTGAGGAAGAAGCTAAAAACCTAAATTTGAATATGAACAATAGTCTGTGGACAGTAGTTAAACGGCGGAAAGATATAAATAAAAAAAAAGTTGTCAAAAATGCGACTCAAAGCGGTCAGAGTAATCAGCCAAGTGGTACAAAAAGGATAAAAAAATGGAACGGTTTTAGAAGAAGGTATTTTAAAAGACGTTGAATGATGCTTTTTGTGTAACTAGGTTAAAGTGCTTCGTTTATTCCATGACATTTTATTTGTGTAAGGTATTGTGTTTTATTTTTAGAAATTTTCGCTTGCCAATATGATTCAGCGCGCTGAAAATTATATTATTGGTTTTTCGGAACCTGTTCTCATTGTAACTCAAAGAATATTTTATAAGTGGTTGTTAAAATCATATAATATTAGTATTAATATTATTTAGATATGACAGTGTATATACATATACAAAACTCTTTATTGCTTATTTATAAGTATTTAACGGGACTTCATCGCGATAAAAAACATTTATAAATTTATTTATTTACCTCGACGTTTCGACCAAGTTGCATTGGTCGTGGTCACGAGCGGACTGAAGAGGCGGGTGTCAACGTCTTGAAAGGCGTCGAAACGTCGACGTAAATAAATAAATTTATAAATGTTTTTTCGCGATTAAGTCCCGTTAAATACTTATAAATATGTGTTCAAGTCGCGAAAGCCTTTATTGCTTACCAAGCTAATTTAAACTTTAGAGTAACTAACATACTTTTCTAAGGTAGTACAATGTGCGGTCTTATCGCTGTGTAGCGATTTCTTCCAGATTTAAACAGGAGAAGAAATAGACGGTGGTGAACAATAAAAATAGTTTATGTTTTATCATTTTATATTATATTAGATAAATAAAAACACAAACTTAATGCATACGATATATATATAATTATATACTTGTCATATCTTTCTTCTGCCATAAATAAATAAGACTGATTATGTTTAATTATTCTCATATAATAATTAATACTAACTTGATAATAAAGAATAGATATATGATTTTATTGTTGTTCTTTTCTTTTTCAAAGTTAGATTCAACCATTGATTGATATTTTGTAATTTGTATGAATAAAAATAAAAATGTTATGAACTTAACCTGAATATATTAATATTACTTGTCCTAACAGGCGCCCATAGGGTGCCGGGCAAGAGTGTCACCCCTCCATCTGTTTACGTGGGTGTCGTAAAAGGCGACTGAGGGTAACACACCAGGAGGTAAGCAGCAGCGCTATCTGAGGAACTGATATCTCACACTGCGATCCCCTAGACGCCTGCCAAGAGTGGATATTATGGCAATCCCCACCTCCTCCTCCTCCGTAATGGAGGAGACTGTGTTCAGCATTAGACAATCCGGCTGATACAGTACTATTCCAACTATGAATTAATTCCTTATCAAATGTACCTATTTAAAAAGCACAAGGTTTATCAAGTACTTATTTTATCTTATTTTCCTTTACCAAAACTGTGGAGTCGGAATAATAAAAGAAGGTTTCTATATTACGTTATTTCGTTAGTTACACCAACTTATTTATCCTCACTAAAAGTACATTACTGCAGAATCCAGTAAGTAAGCCTTCCTGGCCAAGTATGAGTTAACCAGACCGCACCGCAGGTGAGCTCCGGTTACGAGGACGAGGCCAGGATGGCTTTCTTACTGGTTGAGGCTTGTATAATACTTTTTTCAAAAATGAGAGAAAGTTTAACAACAAAATCATATAAATAAACTGCTGTATAAGTTTCAGTCGATCAACTACATCCCTTAGTTATGACTATAAAATGAATGGCCAGTTTCTTAAGAGAACTGATACTGTTGTCGATCTTAGTGTCACTCTTGACTCCAAGCTTCTTTTTGACAAGCATATCGAGAGCATCATGATTAAAGTAATGAAAACTTTGGGGTTCATACTTCGTGTTACTAAGGACTGGAAGGTTCTACTTAAATATCAGTATTCCCGTAGACAGAGATGACACGAAATGCATATGTACATCGGTTACTACTTTGTTATTATCATGGAAGTAAAATTTTCATCTCTAATTTTCTTTTCATCCGATACGGTTCGAAAAGACAAATACCTACATTGCTACCTAAGCAAGCGCCTAAAATGACACAAACTGATGTATTAGGTTGGGCAATGGGTCCGGAAACAACATGCGAAATATAAACAACTTTAATATTTTTGAAACCTCAAAACCTAGCGTCTAATTTTTAAGGTTGACAGCACAGACGCCATCTTTGTTTGATGACAACGCGGGCGTCAGGGTCTTATTCTCCGACAGTGTACTACTAGTACTACGCGACACGTTTCCGAGTGTTTATTGATCTTCTCGTTTAATTTATGACTTTTTAATTTGTTGTTGTTGACTGTTTAATATGTTTTTTGTGATTGTTATATTTGTTTTTGTTACACACGATACGATGATAACGATGAGTCTGACTCAGTTGGCCATTAGGACATGCGGCATCGAAGAGCTAAGCGATTCAAATTAAGATACCAAAGTACAATATATTGCTAACAAATAAAATCAGTTCAAATTATTTCTGTGTTTGCTGTACCTACAGTCACCTACAACTTCGTTTACCTACCCACCTATGACTACTTGTTTTTTTACACGACTGCCCACATAAACGTGTGTTAAGTTTTCAGGTTTCATGTATATATTTGTGTTTGTGAGTTTATTCATTTCACCATAACTTCTAAACGGCTTAACCGATTTTAATTTACGAGATATCGTTAGATTTATCTTGATAGCTCAAGTGACACTATGTACATAAAAAAATAAAAAAACGAACTGGTTGGTGGTTTTAGAAGCCATATAGTGAGAAAAACAATTTATTTTTTCTTCCACCGTGTTCGGTTTCAAAATGAAGGGCTTCAAAAAAGGATTCCATAAATATATTAACTTACAGTTTTAATTTCAATGGATCGATAAAACGCTTAACGAAAATAAATTATTTGCAGTCAGGTTTTTTATTTTCTTTATTAGTTTATACATGTTTTATCATTTCTTTTTTGCACACTGTACCAAGTTCTACTTTTGATGTCACAACATGGCGCTAGGCCGATCCTATTCTTATTTTAATCGCATTGTACTTAATTTTTTGAATATAAGTACTCAGATGTTTCAGGGGGTACCCTCTCCCTGAATCTTGGTTGTATTGTACTTCCTCGTGAACCATACTGTAAATTGGAACAAAAGTAGATATTTCTTAAAATCCTGGACATATTTTGAAGCGCTCGTAGCGAAGTTTGCTTACCCGTTCTGAACTGATCAGCAAAGATAAGCAACGCCCGCCGCGGTCATGAGTTGGAAGGGTGTCCGCTGGTACAATACTACTTGAGCGTTTGCGTGCTTGGGAGGGTACGTTAAGCCGTCGGTCCCAGTTCTTGTCTCAGGAGGCCGTCGTTATGGCATGGTGATAGGGCATTTCGCGAATTCCCACCTGGCTAGCTACACCACCCTCTATAAAACTAAACGAAAACTGTCGCCAAGCATCTAACGGTGTGTTCCGGCAGCTGTACTTGAGAGCCAGTAATTCTAGGTTAGCCTTAACAACATCTTCCACCACACTTACCATCAGGTGAGATAGTGGTCAAAGGCTAACCCATCAGGCATAAATAAAAAAAAATTAACAAAGTTTAATCAACATATTATAAGCATACACGCTTTCGTATTTATAATGAATATATTAGAATTACGTTTAGATATATAGATAGTAGACACCAAACTATATACAATTAAAAATAAAAGACTGATCTCAATGAAAAACCCATAATGCAAATATGTTTTTTTTATTATATATGTGCTATAATGTATTTATGATTAACATACAAGTAGTTCCTAACAATATAAATAAATTAACATTTCTATAATAACATTTTTTATTTAATATACTCATATATAACAATAAGTTTTATGATTTATGGTATGCAATTTTTTTTCTCTCTCTCTGCATCAACATTTGTTACAAGTTATTTGTGCAACAAGAGAGCCAAGTTTATTTTTGCTACAAGTGTTGAATTTGAGTTCCGAGTAAACGGCGGATTCGAAGTTAGTATCCTGAGCGCATCGACCGACCTTAAAGCACGCGATAAAAACTTTGGTATCATATTAGTCTACAAATGTTTACCTCAGCAATGAGAAGATATCGGAAGTAATCGTAGGCCTTTAGACTTATTTCTCAAAGGACTTTTCGGCCGTCTACCCACTGGACTTTCCCACTGGTGAGTGGATGGGGAATTCAAATTTACCCTTCCATCCACTGCACTAGAGTAGGAACACAAACAACTGCTGTGGTTTTCAATTTCGCTTCTAGTTTTGGGCTTCTTGTAACTAATCAATAATATCAACACTGTTTTAAGGTGTGACAGCTGTCAAAGTGACAATTGATATTGTATTGTTCAGCATTGATTTCATATTTGATAAGTTTATGTCGTCTGTGAAGTTTCAACAATTTTAGCGCGTTATGTAACGTGGATAAAGCGGAATATAAACACTGGAGTTTTGTTGAAAATGTGACGCATTCTAATTGGTTTGGAATCTGAAAACGATATTTAAGCCAGAGCCATGCGCATTGTAGCTAATAAGAACAATATAATTTCATTTATAACTGGACCATATCAACTCCGGGTGATACGTAGTGGTAACATATTTGGAAGTACCTAGGTCTTAATTATGACAGCTGTCATAGTGACAGTTGATGTCTTATTTATGGTTTCAGTTTTCATTATGATTTCAAACTTAAGTGTTTTATCTCGGAAACTATTGATCCTAGACCAATAGTTGTAAATCGCCACCGGCTTAGGGGAAGGGGGGATATGACCCCCGTGTCCCTCCCCCCTAGCCAGCATTGGTTTACATATATAATTACCACATTGTGTGCTTATTCTGATTCCTTTCATTCCTAATGAGTCTCACGGACGGCATAGAGAAAGGACTAATAAGAGCGACAAAAAGTATACATGACAGCGTACGCGGATAAGTAAATACCAGCTTCGGCAAAAGATGTCGCAAGTGTATAAAATAACGAAATTACATTTTAATGGCCGTCCTAAATCTCAGAGAGGCTACTCGCACTTGTGTTAGAACGAAACAAAACTGCTAGATGGCGTTATTTCCTATGTATTTACATCCGGTGCAGCGCCATCTATCAATATAACTTAGGAAGCGTGGTAAATGATCCACCTAAGTTTTTTTATTAGAGCAGCAATTTTAACACCATATTTCGTATTCAAAAAAACAAGACATCTTTAGAGCCTGTTTACCATCGATGAAATTTAAATTTATGGGCTTTATGTGTCGAAGCCAAAATTTTCAGGCTACGAGTCAGCTCCATCTGTGTAAAATACAAGATTTTGAGCTTTTTCTGCGTACGTTGCGATTGCTACTCTTATTAGTTCTTTCTCTATGCGGACGGTGAGATGATCTGATGGTCAAACAGGTAAGGCACCTGATACCCAAATTGCTAGAGAAGTCGCATCGTTCGATTATAGTACCACCAACTTAACTGTGCAGTTGGCGAGGGCGCTGCTGATCAAGGAAATCAACTACAAACTGTCACAATTTGAAGGAATGTTGTAGTTCTTTTTTCTGCCACCTGAACAGATAAGTTGGTGGGTCTGTAAACAGTATTGTTTCGTTAACTAAACAGTAACGCCGACGTGTCCGAGCGCGGCCGACAACTGCTTCAGTAGTTGCTTCATATCTTGCGGAGAGAGGGCGCGCTTCGCTCCGATCACTTTGAACGCGTTCAAGTATTCCAGCTCCGAGAACTGCGCGCCTTTCTCACGGACCGATGTTATTATTTCCTGAAACCAACACATATTTGCCTTTAGCTGGACCTTCCTTACCTACTCGTATAATCCACCTACCCTTATCATATCTATTCGGTCGGTACAATATGTATTCTCTACAGCACAAGAACATAGTAATACATAATATGTATTGTCTTCAGTATTATCGCCATATGCCTTCCTGAAGCCGACTCTCTTTTGGAATGCTCTCATGTTAAAATAAAAACATCCCAATGATATAGGTAGATGTGAGTATGTAGCATGCTGATTCTAAAGCGGATTTTTTAATCCCAATTAAAAACAGGAGAACCTCAGAACACCTCCAATTATGAAGCGATTAAAAATACTTTTTTTATTTGGAAGGATATACTTTCAGACTAGTCTCATAGAAGTTTTATCAAAACTGATTCAGTAGTTTGGGTTTAAAATAAAAAATACCGGAAAAAATACCTATGCCAACTGAATAACAATTAAATCCAGGCGCATCATAGAATATGAATTTCAATCATAATTGAATGATAGCGGTTTCATGTGATATGTAAAGGTTAAAATCATAATCTTCGTGTGATGGAAGTCGGTTTCTTTTTAAAAATATTGTCTCTCTGCACTCTTACGTCTCCCATACCAAATTATGGTGAACGGAATTTTAATAATTTTAGAACGGCTTATCCAAACGCAGCTCATAGGGCTGGCATTGACTGATTACACCGCTTAGAAAAGCTTGTCATAGCTAGGAAAACAGAGAACTCGAGATCTTGAGGCTGTTCCTCGACACGGTGGCCTGTTCTTTCGATCAGAATATATATAGACATTCTCCTAACTGTCATACAATCTCGACTTTGCACAAACTAGAGTAGTTTACACGAAACTACAGTAATTTTGAAATCTGGTCTCTATCGTGCCTTCAAACCGCATATAATGAACGACCTTAAAATAATATAGACTACAGATCACATACCAAAATACAGTCCGTACACAAATATTTTACCTCTAGCTCTATCATTTTACTTTTTTTTACTAAAGGAACTAGCTATTGCATGCAATACGACGGAAAACTGACACGCGATTCACATTATTTTTATGTTTTCATGCTCTTTTGCTATGGTGATGACCTGGTATTATTGATTATATGTATGTACGAAACGAAACATGAAAATGTGCTGCGTCGATGACGTTCACTGCTATATACTGGAGGCAGCTCTAATAGATAGTGCGCCTCGCATATCTAATTTTAGACTTAAGGAATAATTTCTGTCCCAAGTAAACGTCTCGAAATAAACCAAGAATGCAAGTAAATACGAAGTTTGAAATGGCAACAATGAAAGTAGAGAAATAAGGCCTTGAGTGTCATGTTTTCTCTATTTTTCTTAAGTATAGCCTCAAATCCTACGTTTCGCATATATAATTTACGTATATATATATATATAGGATTTTCGTAAATATGTTTTTCAATTATTGTGAGAGGAACAGAAAACATTTTAAATAAGTGAAAGAAATTCTAGACGCACACTCTCTAGTATCTATGTATGTATATACTTCTTGGAATAAATATCCCACTCTCTGTGACGAATGGAAAATGTAAAAACAATACGAATCCAATATTAAATTAAGAATCAAAGTTTTTAACTCTGTTTTGTGAGTAAGTGAGAGAATGATGGATTACCTCCGGCGAGCAGGTCAGTAGATGCAAGTAAGCGTGCGCGCGATGCAGCCCGTCCTGAGGCAAGTGCAGCGCCGCCAGGCAATGCCGCAGCGCTGCCAGCTTGCCGCCGCCACTGCCGGCATTGCCGCCGCCGCCGGCACTGCCAGACCCGCGCCACACCCACACCACCGCCGCAGACATCATCTCGCCGATGCCTTCCATTATGTACTGCAATATAGATTTTAGCAGGTAATAGTTAAACAAGGGTCCGTCTTGCTGGGTATTACCGTGAAGCTTGGAAGCAGGTTCTGTCACTGCACACGTGCACTCTGGGGTTGCGGTTTCAAGTCCTGCTTGAAGTTATCTCCATTCGAAATAATTTCTATGTTTTAGCTTAGCATGCGTCAATGATCTTTAAATTAATACTATTTATAAGTTATTTAGATCTTTCGATTTTTTTTCGAAATTTTGGTGTCAATTGTCTATATTTTGGTAGTTCTTAATCTGATCACTCCAAAATCGTCATTCGTTAGGGCGATGCCACTTTCGAAACTGCTACAAACGCAATCGAGCCAAAACGAACGCACTCCGTATAACACTATAAATTAATTAATTAACCGGAACACACCGTTAGGTGTTGGCGACAGATTTTCTACTTGAGGGTGGTCGCTAGCCAGGCGGGCATTCGCAAAATGCCCTTCCAACATGCGGTGAAGTTCAAGCCCGCGGCGGGATTCGAACCAAGGACCTGCTGCACAGCAGTCCATAGCCAATGCCAATGAGCCATCCATGTATATAACGTTTGTGTTGTCTATGAATACCAATACAACATACTGACCGCTAGCCTGTGCGGCTGCAGCACGTTGGCTGCGTGTTCGTGGAAGGCTAACAGCGCGTGGGCGAGCCTGCCGGCGCCCTGCCCTTGCCCATTGTCGTCAGAACCCTCCGCACTGTCGCCTTCCTTCTCCTGCCCCAGGTAGTGGAAACACTCGATGCGCATCTACGGACAAACATTTAATATCAAAGCTGCACTAGATAGTTTTCAAACAATAGCGCTTAAAGTATGAAATTTCCGTTTTATTGTAATAGGTACTTCGAAATGACATAGAACCTTCATGGTTTGACATTTTTGAGTGAAACTTTTTTCACATGAAACCAATGAGGTTTTTCTTTAAAAAAAATTGCAATATTCGATTATCGACGTTCAGTTGTTTTTTTTATTAAGCTTGGACAAAAAAGATGGATACTTCGAAAATTCGTGTGATTTTTTAATACGAGTTCCGACGCATTTTGATTTAAACGCTTTGGTTGATGGAAACTGAATTGAAGAACGTTACACGTGGAAGCCCACACAGGTGAATAACAATGAATTGAAAGAGATGGTGGAAGCCGATACGAGACAAACTACCCACGTATTAGCGGCACGGTTTAACGTTACCTTACCAACAATATAGACTCATTTTGGTCAAATAAAAAATAAAACAAAATAGGTGCCTCATGATTTGACTAATCTGCAGAAAGAAACGCGTGTTGAAACTTGTGCTGCCTTATTGAATCGTTACAGAAATCAAGGAATATTGGATCGAATTGTGACACGTGATGAAAAGTGGATTCTTTACGATAACCGTAAGCGAAAAATGCAATGGCTGACCCCAGGTCGCCGCAACAGTGTCCTAAAGCAAAGCTTAACAATAAAAAGGCAATGGTAACTGTTTGGTGTTCTCAGCATGGTGTTATTCACTATAGCTTGCTCGGGATTCTACTGTGCCTAACTCCGTACAATAATAGCAAAACTAGCAGTGAAACAGCCCCGACTCATGAAACAGCACGAGAAACCGTTTTATCACCCTCCGTATTCGCCAGACTTTGCACCAACGGACTTCCATTTTTTTCGTGATATGGACAATTTTCTACGTGATAAAAAGTTTTCTTCCCAGGAGGCAGTACAAAATGCTTTCACACAGTTTGTCGAATCTAGATCACCAGAGTTCTATCGCACAGGCATAATGACCTTCCTATTAGATGTCAGCAATGTATAGATAATAATGGTAATTATTTTGATTAAATAAATCTGTTAAATTAAAAAAAAAAACTTATTTCAATTTTTCAGTACAAATCGGCAATTTCACACTTTAATATAGGCAATGAAAGCTACGTGATAATGTTGATTGTCAACCAGGCGGTCGCTGGTTCGAATCCTACCAATTCTAGTGACTGTCGTTGAGAGCCAGTTATTACTCCAGGTTTAGCTTGTGGAATACCTTCGTCACCTTGGCCACCAACCACCAACTTCTTGGGACGATACTGTCTTCTACTTTAATACAGAGTAGGTATAGGGTAGCCTAGATATAGTAATTACATTAAAAATGTATGCTTTTCGCAATTCTTCTGTGCCATAAGACGTTGCATCGTACCACGTACGTCGAGTTCACGGGAAGTACCCTGTAGGTTTTGATTCCCATATGAGTGTCCAAAAGTTGGGGCATAAACGGCTGTATCTTTTGATTGCGTTGGCTTAGAAGTTTGATTTTTTCACAGCTCCAAGGGACAGTAGACCTGAGTATTTGATATGAATTTCAGTGTCTACGCTTTCTTGAGAAAAAGGGTCTTGACAGAGAGACGGACGACAAAGTGATCCTATAAGGTGTCCGTGAGGTACGAAACCCTGAAAACAAGAACGAGTAGTATGAAACGCAATTTGGTTTTATTTACTTGAATGATGTCGGTATTTTTCCCAGTTATTTGTTATATTGATTGAAAAACCAAAACTACTGAACCGACATTGATAAAACTTTTTGGGACCTCCCCTCACCAAACATACAAAAAATCATCGATGAAGTCTAGTAATCTGTTTGATGACCGTGACCGCGCACCGTCCCCTATGATGGTTAAAGTAATACAATTGGAGTACAAGGTTTCGGCTCGAAAGAGCGTGTTCAGGTGGCCAAGTGGATAAGCATCCAGCGCTAAATCGGAGGACGCGGATTCGATTATACCAGCGGTCGGCAACCTTTTAGCAGGCAAGGGCCACTCAGTGGCAAAATAAACTAAAGGCACTTGTAATATTAATAAACCCCAGATGCCGTATATATACCTGTATGATTCATCAAATCCCATAGAAAAATGAAAATGCTCTTCAAATTGTTAAAACATACAGCATTTAGTTAGTACACGTAATTTACAACGTTAACATTAAACTTATAGTTAAAAAATTATGGAATTTAAAATTACTACTAACACTTTCAGTGTGATGTCTGAGGCTGTATTTGGGAGGCTATTTCTTGTATGTTAGCTGTCATATTTGTAGTTGCAATTCGTAGAATAGCTCTCAAATGCTCATCTGTGAGACGAGATGCATATTTATTTTTTCTGTAATTGACAACTGAAAAAGTTTGTTCGCATAAATAAGTGCTACCAAAAATTGTAATGAACTGCTGAGCAAACTTTTTCAATTCATCAAAGTCAGAAGGCAAGCTACCATAAAATTTAACAAGATCATTGAGTTCATAGAAAGTGCTTTTAGGGACATCATTAGATTGGAGATCAATCATATTCATTTGTAAATTACTCGGCACTTCCTCAATATCACATGAAAAAGGGTTTGCAAACACCTTCAGTTTGCTTGAAACTTTTTCAAAATCACCAAATCTGTGACTAAATTGAGTTTGCAGCTGTATTAAAATATCCTTCATTTTATCATTTTTCCAATTAAAATTAACCCCAGCTTCCTCAACAGCCTCTTTACAATTCTGAAAATGATCTAACTTTCTTTCATCCATATGTTTTATAAAGAGTTTAATTTTAATTTGAAAGGCTTTTACGTCTGTGTGCATATCTGAAATTAGTTTTTTTTTGCCTTGAAGCCTCACATTTAGTGTATTTAGTTCATGAGTTACATCTGCCAAAAATCCAAGATCTATTAACCATTGCGTATCTGTCAGTTCTGGAATAGATTTGCTTTTTTCATTCATGAAAGTATTGATTTCTTTTCTGAGATCAAAAAATCTTTTCAGTACTGCGCCTCTACTTAACCATCGCACTTCAGAATAATAAACAACATCTCGATGATCTGCTTCTGTATCTGAAAGAAACTGTTGAAATTGACGATGAGTCAATCCATTTTTCTGATGTAGTTTACAGTCGATATCACGACGGTCATTACTTCTTTCCATGATACGACCTTGGAACATAACGCTTCTTGGTGGATGATGCAATGGAAGAATAATGGGATGGCACATCCTATCTCTGCCAGTTTCGATTTAATTCTACCTACCAAACCCTTATTTTGTCCACTCATGTTCCTGCCTCCGTCAGTTGTAACACTCACCAATTTTTCCCATGGTAATTGCATTGATACTAGCGCTTGTTCTAAGTTACAAAACAAATCTTCTCCAGTAGTAGTGCCCTTCAAACTACATAACTGTAAAAGCTCCTCATAGACATTAAAGTTCTTATCGATACCGCGAACAAATATTAAAAGCTGGGCAGTATCAGTAACATCATTGCTTTCATCGGTCGCTAAAGAGAACCATTCAAATTGTTGTGCTTTTTCCCGGAGTTGCTGATATAAATTATCGCCCAAATCTTCAGTTCGCCTGGTACACGTTCTTGCAGAAAGACTTATATTTTCAATTTTTTTTTTTAGGTCAGGACACACTTCCTCAGCCATGACTAAAGCACATTGTTTTATAAGTTCGCTGTCGGTAAATGGTCGGCCAGACTTCGCAAGAATTTCCGCTACCCTTAAACTTGCACGTATACTCGACTCGTTACTTTGTACTTGAACCTTGAAAACATTTTGTTGGTTCTTAACTGAAGATTTCAGTGAGTTAATTTTATTTTTTCGTGATTCACCCACAAGGCATGCAAATTTAGCTTTATGCTCGCTATCATAGTGGCGTTTGATATTAAGTATATTATTTTTGTACAGTAAGCGTTTTTTGGCATATTAAGCATAGCGGTTTGTCATTGCAATTAATAAAAAAGTATAAATCTGTCCACGCATCGTTAAATACCCTATTTTCTTCTGCTAACTTTCTTTTTTTTGAAGCCATTATCAACTGCTGTAACTCTGTAACAATAAAAGCATTGTGTTGTAGCAAACGCAACGCACAGCGGCAAACCACAAATAACTGATACCCATTGTAGTGGTTTATTACGAGACCAAACTTATATAAATCGCTACCTATACGTACGTGACATTACTTTTTATTTATAAGTGAAAAATAAAAAGTAATGTCACACTTACCTCAATAAAAAAACGGCACAAACGAAATTGTTTCACTAATCACGCAGCAAAGTAGTTAATTGATGAAGAGCAGACGAGCGGTAAGCACACTGAACACTTACGGGCTGGGAAGCCAACTGACGACGCTAATGTTCTTTTGTTCCACCCACGCCCCTCTCGTGCCCCTCCCGCGCGTCGCGCCATTCGTGAGCCGAGCGTAGTGCGTTACACACTATTAATATTATTATACTATAAATATTATGGTTGTTTGCGGTTCGTTCATGCATTTATATTAATATTATAAGGACTTATTTACAAAACATTCACGGGCCGCAAGTAAGAGGTCCGCGGGCCACATGCGGCCCGCGGGCCGCGCGTTGCCGACCGCTGGATTATACTATTATATATACTAAACCCCTTAAATCAGCCTCAACCTATGGGTTAAGACTGGTTGCTCCAAGTCCAAACACAGGATTTTCCTTGTGTACACATGTTTTGTATTAGGATCTAGATCTGAACATTAAGTATGTTTATGTATTTTATTTATCTGATTATAATTTGTGTTGTGTACGAAATAAAAAAAGATTCCCGATGGTCAATATCAATTCCTAATTGGCGAAGTTAACAAAAAAACACATAGGGTACTGGAGAACCTCCTTGTTTAAGAGATGACTTACTTCCAAATGCAGCAGCAGCAGACACTTGTGCGATATCTCGTCGAATATCATGGCGGCGCTGCCGATGTCGTTCACGAACTTATCTGACACTTTGATCCCGCCCGCGCCACTAGACACTAGTGACGGGATGCTGCGGATGTTGCTGCCTAACCACTCCTGGAAAGAAAAAAGATAATTATCAGGGACTGTCTGATTTTTTCATTTTATTTGTCATTGTGAACTATCACGCTGCTTACAATGCGATTAAAATAAGAATAGGACGGGCTCTCGGCTAACTTCACTCATATTCACTCTAATAAGTACGATCAGCAGAACAAACTTAAAAATAGAGCAGTGCCATATATTTATACGTAATTTTAAAAGAGTGTCCCGAAATTGTTAATTTTAATAAATTGTAATTTTTAAGGTTGACAGCACAGGCGCCATCTTGTTTGATGACAACGCGGGCGTCAGGGTCTTGTTTCTCCAACAGTGTACTACTACTACGCGACACGTTTCCGAGTACTTATTGATTTGTTTAATTTGTTTTTGGTGATTGTTATATTTGTTTTTGTTACCCGTTACGATGATAACGATAAGTCTAACTCAGTAGGCCATCAGGACATGCGGCATCGAAGAGCTAAGCGGTTAAAATTAAGATACTTAAATACAAAATATTGCCAACCAATAAAATCAGTTCAAATTTTTTCTGTACCTACAGTCACCTACAACTTCGTTTACATACATGACTGCCCACATATAGGGCGTTCGGATAGCCTATCGGTGCCAAAAATAACACTCACAAACGCTAAAAATGATCACACGGGCCGTTCGTTTTGGGACTTCGTGAGCAAAAATATCGTTTTCGCTCACCGTTCGGATAGCTTTGAAAACGCTACAAATGACAGAGAAAAGTGATATTTTTGACCCATGTCTTACCGTGAGATCGTTGTGATCGTTTTTTGACAACTGCTGTTTTGACAGTTGTATTTGGCGCGATTTAAGAGTTTCACAAGTTTTTTATATATAATATATGAATATATAATATAAATACTATATTATATAGTAGGTACCTACTTGTTTTGTTAATTTTAGAGATTGATTCCATGTTTCGTACTGAGCAAAATTGTTAAAATATTGTCGGTTGTCAAAGTATGTTTTAAGCCGTTCGGATAGCATGCAGTAATTGGTGGTCAAAAATAGCAAAAGCTTCTATCCGAACGCTAAAACACAAATGCCACTTTTGAAACTGCTACAAACGCAATCGAGCCAAAACGAACGCACCTATAAACGTGTGTTATGTTTTCAGGGTTCATGTATGTATGTATGTTTGTGAGTTGCTTTATTTCATTATATCTTCTAAACCGCTTAACCTATTTTCATGTACGAGATATCGTTAGATTAATCTTGATAGTTCAAGTGACACTATGTACATACAAAAATAAAAAACAAACTGGTGGATTTTAGGTGCCATATAGTGAGATACACAATTTATTTTTTCTTCTTAAGCCATCGTGGTGTGTATCAAAATGAAGGGCTTTAAAAAACGATTCCATAAATATATTAACTTCCAGTTTTAATTTCAATTAATCGATAAAACGCTTAGTTTTTTATTTTCTTTATTAATTTATACATGCTTTATCATTTCTTTTTTGCACACTGTACGAAGTTCTAGTTTTGACGTCACAACATGGCGCTAGGTCGATCCTATTCTTATTTTAATCGCATTGTACCTGAAGTTAAGCGGTAACCTCTATCAATAACAGATGAATTTCGTCAAGTGACGAACTGCACTGCGCCTGTCACCCTGAGCTTCACCGCATGGTGGAAGGGCCATTTTGAGAATGCCCGCCTGGCTAGCGACCACCAAGTAGTACATCTGTCGCCAAGCATCTAACGACGTGTTTCGGCAGCTGTACTTGAGCCAGTAATTCTAGGTGAATCCTGTTAACACCTTCGACCATATCATCACTTACCAACAGGTGAGATTGTGGTCAAAGGTTTACCTATCGCTCTAATATAATAAAATAAAAATAAACCTGCGACACTGCAGTCGATATTCGTAACCGTTGATCGGGTTTGATCGATCTAAGTTAAGCACGTCTGCTGCGGTCATGACTTGGATGTTAGCACGTCGGACGGCATGAAAACACCGTCTGTCCGACTATAAAGGGCTGCACCTTTGGAGCCGTGTAGCCAATTAACATTTTTTGACCAAGTGAAACGAGCGAAGCCTCTTCGTTTCAGCTTAGGCAAAAATGACTTCGTAAGTCTGGATTTAGAAGACTGGATGTAGGTGACGACATCGAGAAAATCGCAGGTAGCGGGTAGTGGTTACAAGTAGCTAATAGCCGTTCTTTGTGGCGTTCTATGGGGGAGGCCTTTGTTCAGCACTGGACGTCTTCCGGCTGATGATGATGATGTCTAGATTTCCGGTTTTTCTCCTCTACAGGTCGCATTTCTCAACCGTTCCTCGTGAATTTTTTTGAGCATGTTCAAGCATTATGTAATTTTTTGTCTATTCAGTTTTTGGAAAAAAAATTACCCGTTGTAAACTTAAAAAATATATATTTCAATCGCGATGTCTTCAGCTCATAGACAACTAGTCATAAAATATACCCTTGTGGCACCCAAGTGGCAGAATCGTCACGTTCACTTTTCGCTTTGGACGTGACGTGACGTCACGTGACGCTCACTGCACTGACAAAGCACTCAATCAAAGTCAAAATCATTTATTCAATTTAGGTTAGCGCCTACGACGCTCTTATAAAGGTCAATTACAAATATTAGTATTGAAATATTCTACATTGTACTGCCATCTTCAGCAAATAAATTGTACAGAGCTACTGCGAGAAGAGGCATAGTATCAGTACTTCGATAATTTAGTCCGATCATCGGACTAATATTACTATTTCGTCTCAGTAGTCCGGTGATACAGACAATCGGACTTTTGAGCTCTTTAGTCCGATGTTCATAATATTTATAGTTCGATGATCGGACGATTTCGTCTCAGTAGTCCGATGTGACTTGTCTGTATGACACTGAATAGGACTGCTGTACCTTTTAGTTTGATGTTAACATTAAATACCGACCTAAATTTTAGAAAAATAAAAAACGCACACTGGAATAAAAGACATAAAGAAACGCTATTTCTACCAAATCCCCTAGCCCTGTCCCACAGGGCAGGAAACAGCACTCACTATTATCTACTTGCTATTACTCTAGAATTTCTTCAGAAGCTAACTTTTCCACTATGATACCTTATATAAATATAGAAATAACTCTCACCTATTATGAGTTTTGTTCGCCTGGTACTTTATACGAATTCAATTAGATATTTAATTATCTGAATTTTAAAAGGACACATAAGTTTAACCTCTCACTCATTTTTGTACGCCTGATACTCGCACTATTCCTTTAAATTGAATTACTAAATGGTGTGACGGTGAATCTATTATCAAAATTTTTCCTACTTTGCATTAGTGTTTTTTTTTATTTTAATTGCTTAATAACTAATATTTTTTTTATTCCATATATTCCATCCATTTTATTCCTTAACATTAAGAGCCATTTCACAAAATCACGCTACTGAAGTTTAGGTAAATGCCAGCGCATCGCTTACACAAGCGAAAGAAGTGACGACGGAATAGCGTGACTGTGAGTAACATATTTTGATACTAGCACTCATTAATAAAGAAATCTTAAGTTACGAATTAAAAAATTGTGTGATTGGCATGAGTAAATAATCAATTTCTTGTCGATTACTTGCTAGTACATTAAATAGTCAACCTGCATCGTGAATCTTTTATTTAAATTTCATCCTTGATGAATAAAAATAGATATGTTTGAATCATTTATTGTAACAAAAAACTTAAATAATTAAAAAATTATACGGCTTAAAATTATATAAATATTTGATGTAACGGCATTGATTAAAAGCTGCGGACTAAAATCTCTTTCTTTTAAATTTTCCAAAAATTGCTGTTTTCCTCGTTCACACTCTTCAGTATCTATATCCAGTCGTTAACACTGTCTGTCATAATGACCATGCATAGGATTGAGGTTTATTTTTCTGTGCATCCGGAAAACAACTTAGTACCAACCACAAACGTCCCATGACGTTTTTGGTTTTCCATTACTTTAACATGTCACCCTCATATTCCCATACCATAATATATCACCTAGTACCAACCACAAACGTCCCATGACGTTTTTGGTTTTCCATTACTTTAACATGTCACCCTCATATTCCCATACCCTAATATATCACCTACACCATTAAAAAAATATCATTTTCATCCATTTAGTTTGAGTAGACCAAACAGCGAAATGTAAATATATATTTACAGATTTTGAGGTTTTTTTGTTTTTAAATCGAATATCTTTGATGCAATCTATAATCAACATATATATACTTCCGAAATCAGATTGAAGACGTTCTGAAAAAAGGCCAGGTCAAAAGTACCCTAAACCGACGCTTATGTATGAAAGGATTGATGAGTATAGATGAAGCGAAAGAGATATGTCAGGATCGTAGTAAGTGGAAATCCGTGGTCTCTGCCTACCCCTACGGGAAAGAGGCGTGATTTTATGTATGTATGTATATACTTCTTGGTACCAATGCAATCCTCACTATATACTCTTATGCTCACTATTTCCTCTATAGAAAATAAATGATAATACACCTTTTTATACAAAAAAATACTGGAAATGGGGTTTGAACACACGACAAAAATGGTGGGAAATAGTAATTTAATTGCTATTTCTATTTTTTCGTAACTAACTCACCTAGAACTTCGATCTTCTTTTAATATGATAATTTACTATTGTTCTTTAGCCATGAATTGTTACAGATTTATACGCCAAATATTTTAAAGTAACAAAATTAAAACAACCCATTTGTTTTAAGAACTTTGGCGGGAAAACTGTATTGGAGAGCAATTATTTTTTCTGAAAAACTATACCACCTACGGCTTTGGTCCTTCTTTGATATTTTATTTACATGTAATTTATACACCTGTATTATTTCAGATTTTTGGTTTAGAAGTTTAAAATTAGTTACGAGATTATTTAATACGCAAATTTGCATCGGTAAGTGTTTGCGTTGCAAAATATATCGAGTGAAAAATGACTTATACATATGCAAAATTGCGGTTTTCTAGATTTATAACTGTTGAAGTAGTTACGATAGTAATATGAAATGACGTAATATTTTGGGGCCAAAATGTAATTTGTGCTGGTTTCAGATTTCATCAAAATATTCAAAATACTTCCTACTTCATACGTTATCTCAGAAATATATGGACTTTTTCTTGTATGGGCAAGGATGCATCCTTTTGAAAACCATTTGGATTATGAAAGTCGGACTTACGCAGATTTATGGTAAATTTGTAAATACGACTATCGACCGCTTACTGGTATCCCGGTTTGTACAAATGATGGAAAAGCCGGGAGGCCGGTTTGTACAAATTTTCAATAGAAGGTAGTTTAATTTCCAGCTGAAGTTATCGCTGTGTTCACTTATAGACATTAACAGAATCCAAAAATATTGGAAATCAATTATTCGCCTGTCATCTAATCCTCCTAAAACAAAAGTTATAGTGAGTTACTAATTTAAACTAGAATAATATAAAAACTAGCAGACCAAAAAGAAGAAGTCAACCCTGTGAGGTTGTTAGCATTTTTCCAATAACGCTGTATAAGGCTGCATAATTGTGACGTTTCCTTTTTTTAACACAATGGATGAACAGAAACTAAAGATGTAGTTACTTAACAAGACAACAATACTTATATTATGGACAACAAAAATAAAGTATAGTCTGTTACTTAAAAAAAATATCGACATGATCAAAACTCTGTGGTCGCACTATAAACTTGCATCTAAGCGTTCCGCGTACGAGACGTCAGAGCAAGGAAAACGAACACAGGTCCTACCTCGATGGGCGCTCGCGCGGTACTGATTGCCTCGCGCGTGTACATTTCAATTTATGTGCATTTCGAGTTATGTTAAATATTTTTTCTAGTCTAACAAAACAGAGTTAATATCACAATTTATTAAAGATCAGATTAATTAAAGAATTAACTTTCTTTTTATATAATATCTCTTTGGCATTACACTTTATTAAGCGCAATATATGGTGGTAAACTGCTGATATAATTCGTGGAAATTGGCGCAAGATCTTTATTTTTTTTTCAACAATGACGATTAATTAGCGATATTCTAGTACACTATGTGTCAACAAGATTATATGCCTGATGCACAGTTTTATTTTTTAGTTAATTTGATGAATCTTTATACAAGAGATATAACTCTGAAGTTGGCTATGTGTACTTTAATTCGTAAAACAAGGTGCGGGAGATTGGTCACTACAAAATAATTAATGTTATGTTTGTAAATCTGGTACATTAACTGAAAAGAAAACAGATTATTCTATTTTTATCAATTATTAAACAACTTGTAGATATTTCCTATGATAGTAAATTAAGCGCTTAAAATCTTCGTATACCGCATTAAAATGTGAAATGCCTCTTAAACTAAAAAGCCGTTCTATTGTATGTAACATCGGACTACTGAGACGAAAAGTCCGATCATCGAACTATAAATATTATGAACATCGGACTAAAGAGCTCAAAAGTCCGATTGTCTGTATCACCGGACTACTGAGACGAAATAGTAATATTAGTCCGATGATCGGACTAAATTATCGGACTACTGATACTAGGCCCGAGAAGAACGGGCAAGAAACTCGGGGCCATTCTTTTAAACTTCTTTTAACAATTTAACAATGTGTTACATACTTACTATAAGTATAATAAAGTTATTACAACATTTATTTAAATTATGTATATGACAGGCAATAGCTTGGCAGAGGCGGAATTGTCCAGGCATTTTTGTCGTTTAAGTAAGCAGAAACTGTGTGGTAGGATTTTCAATCAATATGTTTTTCACGTGCAACTTGAATTTCCATTCTGTGAGCGTTGTAATATGTTTGGGAACTTTATTATAAAACCGTACACAATTACCTAAGGACCTTTTATTTGTCTTTGCTAATCTAAAACCTGGCATCGCTATTTTATCTTTATTCCTAATATTGTAATCGTGATTGTCACTGTTTAATTTAAATTTACTCAGATTTTTACAAACATACATAATATTTTCAAAGATATACAGACTTAGTACAGTTAATATATCAATGTCTTTAAACAGATCCCTCAGAGATTCACTAGGATCCATTTTATATATGGCTCGAATTGCACGCTTTTGTATGATAAAGATTGTCTCTATCTCAGCACAGCAATACACCATACGACATAATACTGTGGAAGTACGCGAAATAAACTAGGCGAGCAGTAGCTACGTCTGTTAACTGTCTTATCCTAAGAACTGCATATGCAGCAGAACTTAGTCTTCCGGAGAGATCATATATATGTGGATCCCATTGTAAAGTGGTATCCATTATGATTCCCAGGAAGAATGTCGCATTGTCAGTAGGGAGTTTATCTGGGCCAAGCTTAATGTTTGGTACAACATAAGGAACATTTGGTAAAGAGAACTTTAAACATTTCGTCTTTTTTGAATTTAAGAGAAGATTATTAGCAGCGACCCATTTACAGATCATAGAATACATCATTTATATGAGTGAGTTCACTGTCTATCCTATCTACATTAAAAATGCTCTCATTGCTTAGCCGATATAATACGATCTGAGGATTTTGAGTTCAATACTTGCTATAGTTATTAGACAGGCACAATACTAACCATAGAGTCGCAGAGCGTCGCTATATCGGCCAGTACATTGACGTCGGCTATTATCTCCTTCTTGGTGACAGCACCGTCGCCGAGACTCGAACCCAGGATCTCGGCCTCACGAGAATAAGCCTGCTTCAATTCCTAAACACAAACATACATGATTAAATAATAATGACCACATGTGTACATAGTATGTCAAATTACAGCATCTATACGCCTCGTGAATATCTTTTATGGTAAGTATACCTTTTTGAAAATACATAATTATTATTCAGATTAATAAAAATTAGCTCTAATCCACAACAGAAAAGAAAAATTCTAATCGCACCATATGTATTCTTACAATATTTTTGCCTTCATATGAAATCTTAGGAGCAATAAATTTAAAATGTCATCGACAAGCAGAAAGTCATATTACAAATTTACAAAACATATTTTTGTTCTTAATAAAACCTTAAATCCTATTTCACAAGGTATAAAACATGAAACTGTCAGTTTTATGTTTACATCTCACATTTTTTATCTTTACATCAACAGACAAATCAAAAACGGCATGGAAAATTATAAATGAAACTAGATTAAATTTGCCTAAAGAGGCCATCACTAAAATTAATCATAATGATAAATATATAACTGACCCGGAAGATATAGCCAATATTTTTAATAGTTTTTACGTAGAAAAAGTTAAACCTATCACCAGACCCTCGAATAATATCACCTCCAACATAAAAAATAGGAAAGATTCAATGTTCATGGCACCGTGTTTGCCACAAGACGTAATGAAAATAATAAGAAACCTTAGAAATACTAACAGTGTAGGATATGATGAAATATTAACTAAAATAATCAAGTTGGAAAATGAACACCTATGTGAGCCTCTCAGCTATATAATTAACTTATGTATCGCAACAGGCACGTTCCCTAAAGCCTTAAAAACTACAATCATAAAACCTATATTTAAAAAAGATAACAAAACGAAAATGGAGAACTACAGGCCCATCGCATTATTATCTATAATATCAAAAATTTTTGAAAAGTATATCTACGCTCAATTATATGATTATTTTGAGAAAAATTGCATACTATGCAATGAACAAAAAGGTTTCCGAAAAAACCAAACTACGAACATGGCCATATACGATTTTCTAAAAACTGTTTTATTAAGTGTTGACAAAACCTCGCCAGTGTGCTCAATACTATGTGATATGACGCAGGCATTTGATTATGTAGATCATAAAATATTAATAAACAAACTAGAAGCCTATGGAATACGGGGTAACATTTTAAACTTACTTAAATCTTATTTGACTGACAGAACACAAATAACCGAAATCAGTCGGGTAAATCTTGAAACTAGGACTGAAGAACTATGGAGATCATGTGAATGTAAAGTGACATATGGGGTCCCACAGGGAAGTGTTTTGGGCCCACTTTTGTTTATAATTTATATCAATGACCTACCTAGTGCTACAACTCAACCTATGACATTATTCGCGGATGATAGCACAATAATGATAGCACGTAAGAAAATAGACTCGTATGAAAATGACATCAATGATTCTTTGACATCGGTTATAACATGGCTTAACAATAACAACTTAAAAATTAATCTAAACAAAACAGATGTCATTCATTTTAGACAAAGAGAAACAAACATAAAATATATTTATATAATGTATGATAATAACATAATAAAAGAAGTAGAACAAGCCAAATTCCTTGATCTTATTATTGACAAAAAATTTAATTGGTAAGCACAAACAGCAAGTCTCTCTAAGAGAATCAGCAGCCAAGCATATGCCTTAGGCAAACTTGCTACGACCTTAAATTCAGATGCTTTACTTATTGCTATGGCCTCGTTGAATCCATCCTAAGATACGGTATTATCTTCTGGGGTAACTCAACCAACAAAGAGGTTATTTTCAAAAGACAGAAACGCTGTATCCGCGCTATGTTTAGGCTAAAAAAAGGAAAAGTTGCAAGCCATATATGTGAAGTGTAAGAATTTTATATAAAAGTATAAAATTCTTACACTTCCGTGTCTTTATATTCTTGAGATGGCTATATTTGTAAAATCCAACCGAGAGCGTTTCCCCATACTATCTGACTTTGCACAGAGAAGTCGACGCAACCAAAACATACGGTGCCTACATAAAGGCAAAACAAACCTGATTCATAACAGTGTAGTGTGCATGGGACCTCTTATTTACAATAACATTCCAAAGGCAATAAGAGACCAAAATATTACCTTATTTAGAAATAAACTTAAAGCACTTCTATTGCAGAAATGCTATTACAAAATTAATGACTTTCTAAATGACAGATTTGTTTCAATGATTTTTTTGATATGACATTTAGTATTGGTCTATAGAAAATTGTATTACTATTATTATTATTTGTTGGAACTTTGACATTAATTTAAATTATAGTTATTACTTTGACATTATAAGCATTGTTAATATTTTTATTTTATGTGTATTGATTTCATAGTATTGTAACGAGCATAGTGCCCACTCTCCAACATTTGCACGCCTCATAGGCAGAACATGATAAATGCGACTTCATTATTTTACCATCTTTTGTGCATGTGTTGTTTTTTCGTGTGTATGAAATTTCTCATGTTGTATGCAAATAAATGGTCTTTATCTTTATCTTTTTGGTCTAAAGCTTTATATCCTTATCGCTTTCCGTACAAACGCGCTAGCGTTATAATTTAAATTCAAAGTGTTTTTAAAGCTAGCTATCACGAAGCTATCATTAATATGAATTCTCATATAAAATGAGAATTCTAATTATTAAATTTAAAAATAAAATATATAATAAAAAGAAAAACTGTAATTTTACCGAGTTTAAACATACAAGTTTTTTATTTTTTGTTAATGTTGTTGTGACGTAACAAGCACAAGGCCCACCTGATGTTAAGCGGACTAACCTCTGCCTATAACAGATGCATTTCATCACAAGTCACGAATTGCACTGCACCATCACCTTGAGACATATTTGTTAAGTCTTATGTGCCTGTAATTTCACTGGTCTCAAGGACTGCTGCCGGAACACACTGTTAGGTGCTTGGCGACATATTTTCTACTTGAGAGCGACCACCCGCTAGCCAGGCGGGACATACGCAGAATACCTTTCCCCCATGAAAAAAATATTGTAAAAATTGCAAGTTTAATAATACAAACAATTACAATAAATATAACACATTCTAATGTGTTTTGCTTCAATTGTTGTTTTTAAAGTTTATAATCACCCATAGCAGCTTGTCTTGACTGTGCTTAGCTCACACTAATAAAAACACTTAATTCTTTATGCTCTATTGTTTGTATGCTATAAATGCAGCTAAAAACAAAGACATTATGTACAAAATATATTATAAAATATAAAATAATGAAACGAAAGATCCTTATCGAGCAAACTGTTAGAGTCTATGTCATCGCTGGGCATAAAGAATATAATTAACTTGTAAGAATTAACTTGTGTAACGTACTTGAGCGTTGAGTTTGTCGGTGGTATCTCCCAAGGCGGACTTCCAGTTGGGCAGCGCCTGCAAGAAGCGCACGATGTCGTCGTCTGCCAACCAGCGATGCGCGCGGGAACTGGTCGGGACCAGCCGCGAGTGGGCCGCTCTGTTATATAAGCGATTGTGTCAAACTATGATTTTAACAGATAAACTTACTATATACTACTGTTCATTCAACGGTAGCAATGTGATGAAAAGTCGAAGGTGTAACAAGGTAAGCATTAAATGGAATCTGGGTCTTGAGGACACTCGCACTCTCACAATGGTGCTACCAACCGTGCGGATATAAAGACTACATTTACTTCATCCACATTCACCACGGTGTACTCGGGTGTAAAGACAGTAAATAATTGATGCGCGTTCGTAAGAGTATGACTCATTTTTACACGTCTTAGTGTGGGTAAATGCTCATAGTTATATACAGTAAAACACTATAATATACAATATAATCGCGCGCCTTCGTGAGTGGAAAGATTTGAACAGAAAAAATATCTTATCTACTTCTTAACCTACTCACACACTTATATATGAAATAAAGGAACTTCGTCTCTCAGTTCCTCCAATCCGGGTGGCATAAGTGCACGAATTCAGGCAGGCGGTGATAACTGTTTGCATTATTTACTTACCGTGTTCGCATAGTGGCCCGGTGTGGAAACTGTCCGACATTCTACCTGAGTACACTCCCTCAGTACTTATCCTTTAGCTATTCCATTATCACGCAGTGTCATACCAGGGAACGACTACACTAGTGCAGATGTAAGTACACAACTCGCCTGCAGTGCGTGGCGAGGTGTGCGAGCGAGAGACAGCTGGCCCGCAGCGCGTCGGTCCCGCCGCAGCGCCCGCAGCGCCGCGCTGCCAGCGCTGCACATCTCACTGCGCTCCACGAATCTACCACGCATTTGAACACCACGCGGGGGGAACATCTGGAATTAATAATACAATCATTACCTAAAACGTACACTTTTGTAACACACAGTCCTACAACGTTGGGCATAATTAAGGTTGTTATTAGATGCAGGCGTTGCGGCAATTAATATTTAATAATAATAGTACATTTTGTATTAAGAGCGGTTAGTAAGGAATACCGATCGAGGCTCTAGTAGAAGCCCGAAGTCGAAGACTGAGGGTTTTCTGAGTCGAGATTCGTAATTCCCGTACCGCCCGTAAAACGTACAATGTTTTTCATCATATTTCCGAGTAAATAATTATGAATTTAATACACACAACACAACTATTATTACGAAATAAGTGAAGTTTTTTTAAGCGGATGGCGGGCTTTTTGCCCACACCACAGATGTTTCATTCAAAAACGTTAAGAGGAACGGGAACAGAAGCACCCACAGAAAAATAGGTATTTTAACAAAGTGATGCTCTCTCGCCGCTAAACGCCAGCCTCGCGCTCCGCGCCCCGCACCTCCGTCAAATCCTATAAACATATATGTATATGTACTACCTACAGAGAGACGTGCAGTCGAGTCACACGATCTCAAATACTGTATCGCGCCGCGTCGCGCGTCGTAGGCCGAGCGCCGCCACTTACTTCTCGTCGACTAAAAATATGTCGCCTCCAGAGGCCACAGAACAAAAAAATACAGTTTTGTCAGTTATGTACGTGATGGACAGAAAGAAATTACAACTATTTTTATCATATGCAAGGCCAACTTCAAGTAACTGGTAGACAATACTGCTATTTTGTAATATGGTCATCAAAAGGGCTGCTTTACAAAAATTAGTACGAGACGACCTGTTCGGGTCACAACGTTTAATATATATACAACCTAAAATAATATTATTTTCAATGTTTACTGCCAGATTTAATTGAGCATTCAAGCAAGAAAAATGTCAGTTCAAGAGAGGAAATTTTTGTGTATTTGGTTGGGAATCCTTGTATTTCGGTGTGTCTTAATTTGGTTATTACCTATATATTTCAGTGTACTATAATTGTATTGTTTTATTTACCTTGCTTGACATGAAACATTTTATATAATTCATAATAAACGCATACTGTTATCATGTAATTCTAGATGAATTACGGTTCCAGAGTAGAGAAATGTTAATCGTAAATCATTTCATGAACATATCTATGTTCATTAAATGATAGGTTCATACTTGATAGGGTAAGGGTTACTATCCACTTTCCAGATTTCGTCAAAATTAGTTCAGCGGTTTTTTAGTTACTCTCAACCGAGTAATGTAACGTATCTTGATAATTTCATTATTGACGGTGCCACACCCCAATCGGTGTATTTCGGCCCATTCCCATGAAGTTCAACCACATGGTATCAATTATATTTTCTATTATTTTTTATTCCGTTCTGATCCCACTGATATATAGTGGGATCCGTTTATTTTTAATTATTTTACTATTCTGGTCTACTCCCAGTACAAGACCTTAACGACTACATGGTAGTTCAATGACTAGAAGACAAAAGTTTTGTACACATATGGTGTACTCATATGGAACATCACCGAACATTTTATGGAAGTCTGCCATTTTAAATTAAATAATGACATTGTCAAAATGCACCAAATAAATACCAGCTTCGTTAAATTATTTAGAAGATGTCATTCAAATATATTGTCTATCATTAATCATTAAAAAACAAGGCAAAAACCACTGAAGCTCAGTTTCACAAATAATTTGGAGAAATTATTGTTAATTATATGCTTACTTCTAACGTAAATTCACTGAAAGTTTTTAAAATTATATTGATACCGACGACTGACTGACCGGCGGTCATACAGTTGGGTGACCAATTTTAATATAATATTATTTTTAATCCTGTAAGACAGAAGTATAATTGGCTACTGGCAAGATTTGAGCCCGCAACTACAGGTACCTGTAATTGTTGTTTCCTATCCCGCTCTAAATCAATAATTATTTTTATATTCTGGCTAAGCATGCGTAAATGGTTATAAAAAATATTCAAATATTACTTTTTTAGGAAACATACTTTATACTATGTAATATATTTATAATACCTTAATGTAATTTTTACAATAAAGACTGATTTGGTTTTGAAGCAGCTTGTTTTATTCTTATGTAGGTACATTTTGAAATCAAAAAGAAGTAACTCAAACTATTTTTAATAAAAAAGAGCAGATAAAGATTTTTTGTTTAAACACATATAGCTCTCGATTGAGTTTGCTATTATAATCAATAAATTTCAATCAGCATGGAACACCTACGAACTTCTGTTCTCCTGGTAGTTTGAGAATTCTTATATTGGTATCTAACCAATGTGTTGTTGCGTTAAGCATAGTCTCATAAATCTTTTCCTTTTTTGCTAACGTACACAAGCAGTTACTCATTATCAAGTCAGGGCCATAAAACAATGAGTGGAACGAAAAATAATGTCGGGATAAGGGCGGAATTGTATATTATAAATAAACGGTGTGGGATACGATTGTGGTATCAGACCGAAATATACCAATCGATCTCGTAAGTAGCAAGGATCTCGTTTTTTTAACATAATATAATGAAACCTGATTCTAAATTAACTTGTCTTAAAAAGTGTAAAACAAATTGTCGAAGACACCATGACCACTGAATGACTGAGTATTGAGATCATACTCTCATACTGTTATGGTACCGACTTCAACAAGTAATATCAGACTTTTTGGTATTAGAAATCGGATTAATTTTTGTTAGGTGATGAGTCCATTATATTAAAAAAAAACATGTTTTATGTGTCACGAAGAACAAATATCCTATTCCTACTTACTTTAGAGTCTACTAGATTTGCTACAAAACGTGCTGTGACATTTTATTGACATTATATATCCAAAACATCGGCTCAATTGATTTTCGTCATAATGTAGGCTTTAAAATAGAAACTAGGTAAACATATGAAATTTATTAATATGTGAACATGTTTTTATTATATTGGTGTATGTACGTCTATACTATATTTCTTAGTTTCGATAATTCAAATTTAATATTCAGAAAAACATTAATATTAGTAGAATCGAAATATCTACACCATCGATTTTTTCACTCACAATCCAACATATCGAAAAGGCATATGACATCACTAATGCAAGTACCTCTACCGTACAACTATTATTTATTCTGTGCAGCTACCCTGCCCCGCGAACAGAATAGTGCGATAAGGACAATTGCAGCTTCTTCAAGTTTTGAGTTTGAATTTCCGCATAATTTGCGTTCTAGGAGAAAACTTTTCTCCTATAGTAAATATTAATCATATATAAAAATTTCGTAAAAAGTCTTATTTTATAACTGACAGAATAAACTAGGTTTATAGGTTTTCATTTTTCTTTGTTTATTATTATTTTTCATATAAACAATTCACAAACTAGAGATACAAATTTTGAGAATATTTTGGTATTTAAATACCCAATAATTCAAATTCCTTTAATATAATGATAAAAATCAAAACTTAAAAACCTGAATATTGATAACATCTATAACATTTCCAAAAATCATCACAATCGGTGATTGTTTAGGAGGGTAGAAACGTTTTCTCTTTTTGTATGAAAATTCGAGACTTCGCTTGAGTCTTAAGGGCAAATACTTACGTAGGTATACAGCCATGACGGATAATGAAAAAAAAAATATTAAGACATTTTGATAAAAAAAATCATTAGTTGAGTATTTAAGTAACATGTAGAGAGATTGCAATGAAATTCCTGTTTAGATAACATTTTAAGAAAAATGTTCTATTGTGTGTAAACGCCTTGCTTGAACTTGCATGACCTGTGTGCTGTGCTATAAATTAGAAAAATTACTTACCGACCTTGGGTTAAATGACGGTTTTGTTTTATAAGTAAACTTCGCTACGAGCGCTTCAAAAATATATACAGTAGAACCTCTATAAGTCGAACATCAAGGGAGACGCCAAAAAATTCGAGTTATAGAGTTTTCAAGTTATGGAGGATTTCGACTTAGGCGGATTTTGATTCGACATAAAGAGTTTGAGGTTTATTCTTATAAATTTTGAGTAAGAGAGGTAAAAAAAATAAAAATTCAACTTGCAGAGGTGACAAACATATTTTTATTTATTATAAATCAACATTATTTCAAATCATTTTAAAATAAAAAATATGGCATTAAAAAAAGTCAGTAATGTTTTTTTTGCTTTAGATAATTTGGTTGTTCTATCTATAGCATTGTCTAATCTATAAAGAGCAGAAAATTCTTCTTCTTCAGAGTTACTGGTTTGCTCTATAAAATTACGTAAGGTATTCAATGCGGTTCGCGCCTCTTTGATGGAAACCCACGGAGCGCATGTACTATGACAGTATTTAAGTCGAAAACAAATGACTTGCTTAGCTAAATTTCAAAGGAAATCAAAATTGAACACCTGACACCAAGCAAGCAAACACGTGTTTACGTGAGTCATAAATTTATTATCGTATACTCCTAAAATGTTTTCTTAGAAACAATAGTGTACTCACATTGTCGGCAAGTTCTTAAAGTTGGTAACTTATTTTTGTTCGAACAATAGAGGTAATAAATTCCAAATGATCAAGTTGTAAAGGTTGTAAAATAAAACGTTGCTATGTTCGAGATACAGAGGTCAAATTTAATTTTTCGAGTTATAGAGTGAAAATATGTACCAAAATGGCTTGGAGGGACTCGGTGATTATTTCGACTAACAGAGGGTCAAGATTTCAAGTAATGGCGGTTTTGGTGTTTGAAGGGAAGGGAACAAAACATTTTTTCGAGATTTGGAGGTTTTTGACTTATCGAGGTTCGACTTAACGAGGTTCTACTGTATATATATATATATTAAATATATTAAAAGTCAGTTTTTGTTGAATAAATCTCTTATTTTTGTTGAGTTTACTTCTTGCCAACTTGTGAAATGTGATGAATGTGACATAGAAGTATATGTTTGTATCTTTTAAAAGCTTTACCTTGAATATCCTACACGAATCCTCCGTACCGTCTATGAGAAAAAGAGTCATGACATGTAGACTGTCAGACAGACGTACTAGAGAGCGATCATTCATAGTTATTTTTTTGCCTATTTAGGTAAGGACTCCTATGAAAGACAACATCAAAACTTAAAGAAACCTAACAATCCGCAGATAGGGTTCATCTATTTAACAATTTAATTGAGTAATAATTTAAACACAATAATCGAATTAAAATATGGGGCATTACGGCCCTGTATGTTTAGATACTGTTTACGTGCAAGTGTGATGAAAAGGATATTAATCAACAAATATATTTTCAGGAAACGTTGGTATTAATCCACCTTATCATTGGAACCGTAATAGGTAGACCGTTGAAATTTTCACAGAATATGTATTAGTTAGAATGTCGCCTACCAATTTCTTCCCGTGGATGTCGTAAGAGGCGACTAAGGGAAAAGTGCGCCAAATGAGGAGCATACTACTTCTCACGTGAATGTGAGTAGGGTGTTGTGAGCATTAGATGCACTACAGGGCTGTATAATATCTTAGTGTCCTGCCAGGTTTTCATACAATATGTTCTTGTGTTCCTGTCTTATATTATGTTGTTAGCGTAAACATATTATTCGTAATTATGTTCTTGCGCTGTGTCTAGTGTGTTTTTCACTTCAGTAGCTCAGACATGTAAGTTTTGCTGCCTGAAATCAGAGAGCAAAATCGCATTTTGCTCACAGCGTGCCTCTCAGCAAGCTAAACTGCTTATTATTAGTATGTACCTACACTGTGAAACTTATAAACTTAATTAAAATAAGATGAAAATCTTATAAGCCATTAAATAAGTTTTTTTTTAATGGCGGTATGCCTTTATTAAACAAATACTACAAACTATATATAACACTACAGCTACTACAATACTACAGCTACTATAGTAAAAGCATTTGGACTCATAGGGAGTCCAAAAGCTCTAGCCCACTATCAGTTGGCAGCGTGCCCAGCATGCTGGCAGCATTGCCCCGTTATATAGGTTAATAGTATAATAGTCAAATCAAATCTAATTAATTTATTCACTCTTAATGTGTACAATAATAATATTAGATATATATTAATATTTCAACATTTTCGATCGATATTGACATGCAATTAATTATTTCAACAATGAAATACCTACATATAACAGTGTTCAAGAAATATTGTATATCGTATCGATTATAATATATATTACCTATGTACTACGAATAAATATATAATGAAATGTAAGTAAAGCACCGCGTTAGTGAAGAAAATCAAGTTTTATTTGAAAATAATTACTAGCTTATGTATTTTACGTACTTAGTACTTTATTAATATAAAAAACAATATAGTTTTGGGGGTTATTTATGTTGGGGTCCCATTTCTTACATTATTATCCTTCGTAGGTAGGTATCATGCCCCTACATAATATTTAGTGCATAGAACATGTTTATTGAAGGTATTATTTACTGAGTATTTACTTGCACACAAGAGGACCTTAATAATGCATTAGACATGGCCGTTGCGGTGGCCTCCTATTGGGCATAACATATCTAAGAGCCAATGAGCCATATGAAATGAACGAATATATTTACAGAGTACCGAATGCTACTTAAGAGCGCACCGAGCTTTTTAGGAATTCGCGTATGTGTGCGTGAGTAAGGCACGCCGCCAGCATCCGTCCCCGTCCGACGACCGAAGCTGTACTAAAAGGGCACAGGGACAAAACATCGCGGCTCTAGCTAAAATTTAATTATTTCCTTCGTATAATGAAAACAATTACCTATTGGAAAATATAATGTGTATACGTTATAGAATACACGTTGCTGTTTTATTATTCAAAAACTGATGACTTTCCGTGAAGGATTACGCGGTACTAAGGGTTTATTTAATTGTTTAGATGTAACTTATGATTTTTTTTCTATCGAGGAAACTTTGTGTTATCGTGTTTCGAAAGTGTATGATTTATGGAATGAATCCTTTAATATCATATATATTAATTGCATTACTCAAAATTAAGAAATAAAGATACGGCAAGGGATCAAACGAACGTTAGTATTTCACAATTGCCTCGGTGCAGGTTTAAATGTTTAAAAAATATATTGTACTTTGACTTTATACTACTTACATAAGTTAAATCGAGTTCTTCTGGCTGCTTTGCTTTAATGGATCAGTGTGTCTAGTAGGTAGTGGCACCTACACAGCACATGGGAGATTTATTGTTACCGGTGTACAAATTGCATAATAATGTAGTTATATATAATATATTATATTGTTGTAAGTTACGGTTTGTAATATATTGTGAGAATATGCATGGTGGGTGTAGGCATGGTGGTAGGGCATTTTGCGAATGCCCATACGACCATAGAGTGAGACCATGAGACCATAGAGTTGCCATAATCTCCACTCTTGGCAGGCGTCTTGGGGATCGCAGTGTGAGATATCAGTTCCTCAGATAGCGCTGCTGCTTACCTCCTGGTGTGTTACCCTCAGTCGCCTTTTACGACACCCACGGAAACAGATGGAGGGGTGACATTCTTGCCCGGCACCCTATGGGCGCCTGTTAGGACAAGTAATAATAATATATTCAGGTTAAGTTCATAACATTTTTATTTTTATTCATACAAATTACAAAATATCAATGGTTGTATCTAACTTTGACAAAGGAAAAAACAGCAATAATCATATATCTATTTTTTATTATCAAGATAGCATTAATTATTATATGAGAATAATTAAACATAATCAGTCTTATTTATTTATGGCAGAAGACAGATATGACAAGTATATAATTATATATATATTGTATGCATTAAGTTTGTGTTTTTATTTATATAAAATAATATGAAATGATTAGTATATGTTTTATAACATAGTTTCTTCGTGTAAACTATTTTTATTGTTCACCACCGTCTATTTCTTCTCTTGTTTCAGTCTGGAAGAAATCGCTACACAGCGATAAGACCGCACATAGTACTACCTTAGAAAAGTATATTAGTTACTCTAAAGTTTAAATTAGCTTGGTAAGCAATAAAGAGTTTTGTATTTGTATATACACAGTCATATCTCAATAATTAAATAATATTAATACTCATATTATTTGATTATAACAACCGCTTATTAAATATTCTTTGAGTTACAATGAGAACAGGTTCCGAAAAACCAATAATATAATTTTCAGCGCACTGAATCACATTGGCAAGCGAAAATTCCTAAAAATAAAACACAATACCTTACACAAATAAAATGTCATGGAATAAACGAAAAACTTTAACCAAGTTACACAAAAGGCATCATTCGACGTCTTTTAAAATAACTTCTTCTAAAACCGTTCCATTTTTTTATCCTTTTTGCACCACTTGGCTGATTACTCTGACCGCTTTGAGTCGCATTTTTGAGAACCTTTTTTTTATTTATATCTTTCCGCCGTTTATCTACTGTCAACAGACTATTGTTCATATTCAAATTTAGGTTTTTAGCTTCTTCCTCAATAATAAATTCTTGTATTTCAGTGTCGCTCCCAAACTTAACGTTACCTTCACCCTTGATCCGTTCAACACGGTTCGCATACATATTTGCCACCCTAAGCACTTCACTCGCACTCAAGCCCTTTATCACTTTTTCGTAACCCAGAAATACAGTTTCAATCATTTTAAAAACATTCACAGCAAAAATAGTTACCAAATTGTCTTTGAATTTTTTCTTTTTCAAAATATAATCTGTATATTCTTGCAATGTAGGAAATTTTTTGCAATCTTGAACACAGTTCATATACAATTTATAGTATGACAATACTCTGCTGAACTCTAACTCATCCATCACATCATATTTCACCACTAATTTACCGCCGATGTCTTTGATCACAACTTTTTGAGCGACTTCATATAATTGGCTGTAAAAAGATTTATTTTGATCGACCATAAAAAATGGCCGAAAAGTTTTATCGCTAATTGGAATCTCTGAATCAGCCACATGATACAAGAAGTAAACGTAATCCTCTATATTAACATGGTTTTTAATAACATGGTCACTCAACATTTCTTTGTGATCCAGTTTCAAATAATTGAGTTTTTTCACATTCGCCGGGTGTTCTATTTCACAAACTAAAAACCCGTTTGCTTTCTTAAATATTTTTTCTACCAAATAAAAAACTTTCTCTTTCAACGTTGGAAGTTTCTTAAGAATCATCACATGCCTAATTATATCTCTACGCTCGTTAATGGACTTCAAATGCAAGTCATACTGCAAATAGCTCAGTATTTCGATCATAGAGGAGGCTACACCGTAATACATTCTCAAGCGTTCTTGTGCAAAATGTTGACGGTCGTGTTTGAAAATATCTGAAGACAATTCAACGCAGTACCACAGCGCGGTAGGTAAGAAGTGTAGGCTTGAGGATCTAATGGCAGTGATGACAGTCCAATTTTGCACACCGTAGTTCTGACACGCTTCAGCATGTACTTCTTGAACTGCTCAACAACATTTTTATCCATCCACTGTTTCTTTTCACAAATTTTCCACAACACGAAGTAAAACAAACCGATATTGTACTTAACTTTTTTGAAGTTAAAGTACGTGGCTGATAAAATGTAATCATTGTACCGGTCGAAGTCATCGGTATCGACTAGAACAAGACCACCGTGAAACGGCTTCCGTGAACGGGGTTCCGTTTTCGCAGTCTTTTCTAATAATTGTTTGTAGACATTTACGGTGTAAAAGTAACCAATTGACTCGTTCAGTTCGGGGTCGTTCAACAAAAACAGTGGGCAATCCATCGATGATCTAAACTTCGAGAAATTCGCCGACGATCCCGATCTATTGAAAATAATTGTATCTAGCAAATTTAATTCTGTTAATAATATCACAGGTATTCCTTTCTCGTCATCTAGAATGATGTCGGGAAATTCGATTGATTGGTCGGCTGTAAAATTGACATCTACCATCTCTTCTTCGGGAACTCCTTTGCTGAAATCGGTTGCGAACTTCAAAGAGTCGAAGGCGTATGATTTTTTATCACAGGTGATGTAATTTATCAAAATAGAAACTGATTGCTCGATGTGTAATTTTAAATCGTATGAAGGGTTGGTGAGATTTATGTACCAACTAGAATTCTTAAATTCACGTAAAAAAATATTTTTATCTGTCGTGTCTAGATTGTTATCGATTTTTGACGGTATAGCGGCAAATAATCGATTTCTCAATTTTTTCAGATTATCGATTTCGGTGAGAGCGGTAGTGTTATTGTTCGATGAATTTATATATTTCATTTTTATATATGACTTCAGGTTTTCTTTTTCTGTATCAAAATTTTCGATTGTTATCTGCGTGTAGTCATACTCTTCAGAAATATTGGTGTCGTCAATTTGTTCATTATTACGATAAATTTTGCAACGACTTTTAAGAAATGATACAGCGACTGATAAATTAATACTATCGACGTCTGCATTAATTCCATGAAAAACGACGTTTTCGTAATCAATATTTTCATTGAGCTCCAAACAGTTATTTAAACTGATATAGTCGATCAGCCCATCAGTTATGATGTATAATAATTTAATTTTATTTTCATAATAAATATTTTCCTTTATCCACTCAATAATTGTTTCCGGCATTGTATAACGACCTGAGCCACACCGATTTTCATAATCCTCCACAGCTGTTTTGGCGTCGACTTGTACACACTTATGCCCCCAGTTTAAATAAATAATTTCTGACTCTTCGGCATCTGATAATCCACTTTTAATATTATTTACGTCACGTTCAAATTGTTTGAGAGTCTGCAATCCATTTTCGTGATAATATTCTTCACCAGACGTTGACAGAGAGTAATCTTTTGCGTAAATGAAATAGTTAACCATTTTTTATTTTAAATACACTTCATAAACCAGAGTTAACCACTGCCACGCACAGCGGCGTATAGACTGACGAAATAACTAAAGCGATGCGCAATATACGGAGGGATTTCTTCAATAACAATGTTATAAAAATAGGCCCAAGTTTATCTCTCAACGCGCAGCCATACTGATGAATCATGTAAATAATACCCATGTTTTTTTTTTCGAGATAAGAGTTGAAGTCACATTGAATTTATAATAATTAATAATAACATATATATTATATACTAAATAAAATGTAGGAATGCTGATTTTAGCCCCCATGTAGCTACTTACAAATATTATTAGTTAATATTGTAGATATTAAGTAAACTGTCCGTATATCGAGTTCAATAACTAAAACAATAAACAGTGATTCAAAGAATGCATCACGTTAACGCGTCAAACATCTCTTTTGATTCTTATAGTGAGTTGTTACGATGTTTTATCTTTTATTTTTGAAAATAGAAATAACATATGTTTATTTATAAAATATATTCCAATATTTTTCTATGGGAGTCATAAGCGGCGACGAAAGAAAATCTCGCCTGTTGATGTCATACTTTGCATCTTTTGATCGATATTTTTGTCATTTTCCGCAATTACATAAAACACTAGCTTTCAGGCCGCAGCTTCTGCATCTGCAGCTTATCGCGCAAAATTATTAACATTTTTTTGAGCAGTTGGATAAAAACCCAGGGAAGGACATAGGATACCCTACGTCCTTCCCGGGGTCTCAAACTATTTCCATACCAAATTTCATCCAAATCGGTCCCGTAGTTTTTATGTTTATTCGTTACATCCTACAAATCATTTCTCTTTATAATATTAGTATAGATTAAAGAAAAATATTGATACAAATTGTACAATAAAAAATAAGTTATCGTTTAAATTACAAATCTTTTCTCTTTATAATATATAGTATAGAGTAGATTTTATCTCTAAATGTGAAAATAAATATTCACCGAACTGTCCACAATTTTTACAACGTGCTAGTACTTAGGAGAACTACTATTTTTAAAGTAGTTCATGAGTCATCATGGGCATCAGCCCTGATCACTTTTCTTAAAGCGCGAATTCTATCATAATTTCAGACGGGTTTCTTCAATAACAACAACATTTTCCTTCCCACGTCCCATTTATGTCGAGACGGTACAACAACAACCTCACAAGCTCGGAAAGGAGTTGTTTATCAATCGAAATCTGCGTGGAAAAGTCCTTTTTTCAGCTAGCGTGGAAAGTTATCAAAATGTGAACCTCTGTAATAGGTGCAGAAAAAATACTTTTCCTTTTATATTACAAATTTTATAATTATATTTATAATTTTACTATAAATGATGGCAAATTTATTACATTATTTAAGCTGTTTTTCTTGCACCTAGCATTTTCCTCGCTGTAGTGATGTGAAAAATTGTGTGTTGAGCTCGGCACCAAAATTTTGAACCACTTGGCTCGTGGTTTAATCCTAGAATACCGCTTCCTCAAGCTTCAATAAAAGTACTGTACTGTAACAGCCGACCCGTCCACTGCTGAACACGGCCTCCCCTGTAAAGGGGGTATTTGCCATAATCCCCACGCTTGGCAGGCGGCTTGGGGACCGCAGTGTAAGACGGTAGTTCTTTAGAAGGTGCTGCTGCCCACCTTTCAGTATTTTTCCCTTAGTCGCCTCTTACGACACCCACGGGATGACATGGGGAGGTGCAATTCTAACCCGGAACCCCACGGTGGGTCAATAAAAGTACTCGAGCCATATAACAACTTTGCAGCCTTGCATAAAATATAACTATTTCGCCTCTATAGCACGAAATGGTTGTTTTGGTGTTGAAAAACTCAAAGAAAAATATTTTTTATGCAGCAAGCATGAGGAACGTTTTATATTTTAAATAAATATGTAAATATTATATGTACCATTTTTAATATTGTTAGGTTTGCAATAACGCCTGCTATGCGGATGCTATTGTAGCACAACGCAAGTGGCACTATAGATTTCGCTCCATCCCAATACGATGGTTAAAGAAGGATAGGAAAGATTCGAGTCATGACGTCATGTCATGTTAGCTCAATTGGTTAGAGCATACTCCGGCTCAAGGAGTGGATGGACGCGGGTTCGAATCCCGCACATGACTTAAATTTTTCCTATCGTATATTTGTGATTTTGTAATTATATGTACCACTTTTATTAATTATATTCCATGAGTTGAACTATGCAAGTCTCTTATTTATTTCTCTCACAGTGGGATGAAAAGTAGAGTGTATCACACTGTCGCAAAATTATTTTTTACTCGGGCTAGATATATTGAGTCCCTTATCTACTATAAAACCAAATCCTTCGCTTCACTCAAATAGCGTATTCGCCGTAAAACTACTATTTTGCCCCCTTGGCCTTGTGGTACAATCTACTATTATATTCTACACAGTGACCTCTAGACGATGACATCCTATATATTCGTGTGCGATAGCTGTTTATCAACTACCTACTCATGTATTGAAGTACTAATTTGACTAATTATAGTTCGATATTCAATTTTGGGTTAACACAACATATCAAATTTTCATGATTTCCACTCATTCCGTTTACGAACTAGAGGCTATTAAACATACGAACAGAAGAATATACAGGCAAAAAGCAATTTCATTAACAGAGTTATATTTTGCCTTTTGGGTACAGAACCTTATAAACCATCTGGTATTCATAAATGTGCTTGTTTATTATGACTTGGGTTGGAGCGTAATTTCCCAGTTTTAAATATACTTCCCGGATATCGAAAATAATATTTATTTATGATATTTATCAACTAATACGGCCGCGCAGAATTTGGTATTACCCACGTATTTCCTTGTTTACGTTAATATAATACTGTTACGGTTTTTTATCAAGGTTTTGAACGTTCCCCGCTTTCTTTTTAATCTGTTCTGCGCAAAGCGGAATGTCCATCGAACGTCAACTAATCTATGACCTTCGAAATTATGATAAGTAATGGCACTGTGTTGCCAGAAAATTGAATTTTCTCACTTAACGGGTGGAGACTGTATGGGGATGTTTTTTTTTATACCATAATTGTTTTTACCAAAAATTCCGTCGCGGTGGAATCCCACCTCGCACGAAGCGGAACGGGTTGTTCGTCATCGCATTGAATGTAGGAGACCCGGTAGTGTATACTTTTGGTCTTCATTTGAGTAAACTGAGGTTCTGTTGCCCCTTTAGCGCCTTGTCCATGCTTAGGCTCGTTCCAGGACGATGGCGGAAGTGAAACCCTGCTTGGCGACGTCCACTATTGCTCCTAGCGCAGTGACACGAAGTTAGGATTTCCCCTTCTTTTGAGGAGGCCCTCTCTGTGGGAAATGGGTATTTCATTGCAGCAATCCTGGCATCCCTAGGCGCAGATTAATAAGACTTATTTTTACCTGAAAGTATATCGGTAAGGGGTATTATCCTTGTTTTTTTTGGCCCCCCACCTAAAAGAAGATTCTTGAAGGCCGCGGCCACGTAAAAAGGCTGCGCCGCCGGTTGCGAGTTTTTTTCCGCTGCCGATAGCCCTTCGCCTCGACACACAGCACTGCCTGCTGCGAGGGCGGGACCGTCATCAGGACAGTGCTCAACTAAGATTCTGGACGATACATACCAGCTGAAATAACGTCCTAGGAGGCGACTTTCCCAGTGAGAGACGTGAAGTCACCAGAACGCTACAAGCGCCTTCCAACCTCCCAAAAGGTTAGTAAAGTGATTGAATATTTTCGGTGCAGTGTTTTCGTGCGAAGTTTTAGGTTACAACGCCAGGCTAAATTCCAGTGTTTCGTCTCGTGAATTTATCTAGTGAGGCTCCGAGTTTTAGACCGCGTGGCCCCTAAGCCCGCGCCGTCGCTAAACCCGAATATGCAAGCTTTCTCAAGTGAGCACGTGCCAAATGTATGGATATTGGCCCTGTCGTTGCGAGCGAAATTCCGTATTTCCCTGTGAATTGAAGCTGGCTGCGCCCGCATGCATCTTCACCACGTGGGCTAGCCACCCACGCCAAATCGACCGGTCCCTCTTTTGCGATATTGATGTCACCGCTTTATATATGCCCTTCACAGGCAGGGACGATTTTCACATGCGCACCCTTGCGTTTTCCAGGAGGTTCCTGGTTAGGAGGGGAAAACTTCACGGTTAGGGGTTGAAGAATAACCACCTACCATAGCCCCCCAGCTCAGGCAGACAGCCCGAGCGAACAGTTTGAGCAGTCAGCGCTCTGCTTTGCGTCCCTGAGGCAGCAGGGCTGCTGACCAATGCAGTAATTTCACCCCAAGGCTGTATACCGTCGCACCGATCCGGTATTTATATCTTTTCCCGGTTTTATATAGCCGGGTGGCGCCCTTTTCTTTATTTATAATAACGGAATTCATCTTTAACCTTATGCGACTCACGATATTTTCCCTGAGATAACTAATTTTCTTGAGCAAGCTGGTTTTATTACAATAATTCACTCTAAATATTAAAGTACTTTAATCTAATACACTAATTTGTATGTGGATCTACGTTGCTGGCACACAGAAATTATAATTGAGGCAATTTTATGTAATAATTAGTTCTGTGCTGCTCTTTCGCTCTGGGCATATTTTTGAAATGTTTTAAATTTTAATATACCTCCCATTCCTGGTGCTAGCGAGCAACCCCTGTTATTAAGAAATGTGTTCTGGACTAATATAGCCTATTTTTTCAATAACAATTGTGTGTATGTTTGGAAAATAAATGTTTATTTGAACTTATTGAACGCTCCATACCTACTGTTTTTATTTGTGTTTTGAAGCCTCCTCATATAGATAGGTAGTGTTAGGTTAGGTGTGTGGAAGCTTCTCTTCCCCACATGGGGAGTCGCCACTTTTCTGTTTCTTTAATTTAAATATTTATTACCCAAATTTTATCAACAAACTTTAAATGTAACAATACAAGGAAATGCCAATTAAACCACAAAAATAACATTGTACACACAATATATTATATATGTAAGGTTTGTTACTATTCCGTTTACTACATAGACATATGTCATACGGACAGACAGACAACTGAATGTAGTTAATAAGGCTCAGTTTTCCGTTCAGGTACATACCTTATTGAAACAATGATGGCCGAGCGGTAATAGCTATGGACTGCCATGCCGCAGGTTCATGGTTCGATACCCACCACCGGCTTCAGCTTCACCTAATGGTGGAAGGGCATTTTGCGAATGCTCGTCTGACTAGCTATCACCTTCAAGTAGAAAATCTGTCACCAAGCGTATTCGGGCAGCAGTCCTTAAGGGCCACATAAATTACAGGCACATAAGAAGTCTTATTAACTGTGCCCTTTACAGTTTCAACGAATTTCTTGATATTAAATGTAATAACTAGACAAGATGTAGGTGTACCTACGGCTTAAAATCGTCATTATGTTTTGAGGACAATTGATTGGCATTATTGAAATTAATTTAGCGTTACTTATTATGTTAAATGTGAACTTTTGTACGAAGATAATATTATTATTTATTTCATTTATTGCGCTATGTTATATGTTCACAAGTCACAACAATTACATAACCCTGTTAGGGTGTAGTAAAGGAGTATATTGTACCATACCACCATATTTAGAGAAACAAACACAATTCATAAAATATAAAAGAGAAAAAATATATATTTGCTATGTATATCATAGTGAGTTTGTTACATTTTTGTCTTCAATAAATTATTTAAATGTGTAATAATATTTTTTCTCTTTAAGTTTAGACTGATGTATTTTATCATTGTTTTCTGCTCTTAATTCAGCTGGAAGTTTGTTAGATATTTTAAATAGCATATAGCGCGGGCCTCTTTTATATATTTCTAGTTTAGCTTCTGGTGCTATAAGTTGGTTTTGTCGTCCAGCATTTGTATTGAATTTAAAAAGACTCGGGTGTTTCTTAATGAAGATTGCAGCTTCGAGGATATATATACAAGATAATGTTAGCATTTTATGTTTTTATGAAGTAGAGCTTGCAGCTCTCACGTTGTCAGATGTTGGCCAGTACAGTACGCAGACATTTTTTTTGTTTGATGAACAAGGTGAAAGCATCTGCGCTATTGCCCCACATAATCACCCCGTATTTAACCATCATAGGCATATGCATAATAAGCAGCCATTGCTATTTGCTGTTAAAACAGATAACGCATAGACTGTGATAATTTTACTTAATATATATTTTTCTACATGGCCTTTCCAGTTAAGGTGCATAATAGAACTTTCTTCCGTACACATAGTGCTTTATATTACACCTACGAGGAAAAAATGACAATATTTCTTTAATTAAAGTTTATTAAATCGAAGCAGTGATGGCTCAGTGGCATTGGCTATGGACTGCCGCGCAGCAGGTCCATGGTTCGAATCCCGCCCAGAGCTTGAGCTTTCACCGCATGGTGGAAGGGCATTTTGCGAATGCCCGTCTGACTAGCGACCACCCTCAAGTAGAAAGTCTGTCGCCAAGCACCGAAAGGTGTGTTCCGGCAATAGTCCTTGAGAGCCAGTGAAATTACAGGCACAATGAGACTTAACAACTATGTCTTAATGTGATGGGCGCAGTGCAATTCGTGAGTTGTCATGAATGGCAACTGTTATAGGCAGAGGTTAGTCCACTTAACATCAGGTGGGCCTCGAGAGACTACGTCACAACAATAAAAAAAAAAAAATTATAATGACTTATGCATGTGGATATTATATTATGTGGGCCGAAAGGTACTTGGCTTATATTTTTGCGCTTTATCGCTAAAATATGATAGTAGGACGTTTTCTGATAACGATTAGGCATTTTTGCTACTTTTCAACAATATAAAATCATTTTTCGTTTTCTCGTACTTATCTCGAGACTTCTCAGGCAGTAAGTTCTTTATGACTTCTTGAGCTGCATTTCTTATTTCTGGTGGCGTCATCATTATAAAATCGCCACTTTCACTATCAGATGACATTTAAGAAAATTATTTAGAATAATTAAAATCGTACTGTAAAAATATCTATTTAATATAAAACAAAATTTAACCAAACATAACAAACTGCCGCGCTTTTTTTCTCGATGTGCAAAAAAAGGTTGCCAACCTCCTTTCATTGAAAATCCCTTATAAAGCCTTTTTGAGATTGTATTTTTTATGTTAGTAGCTAAAAAAACAATAAGAACGCTACCAGGGCAGGTATGGATTTTCATACAACATTCTGTCTTACACTGCTACGGTGTGAAGGAATGAAAATCCATATAACTTTCCCCGCCATACATTTATAAGGGAGAAATGACGAACTTTATAACATGTTTTTGAACGAGTAATGAGACGCTTTCTGAGTGGGTGTGGTATAAATTGTTTATATAATCTCATTCGGTAATATTCTAATTATGAAATTAAATACAGACTTTTATTGGCATATTTTATTTAAGTACATACTTCTTTAAGAAAATTAAAAAGTTAAATTAAAGCATTATTCTCCTAACAAAACAATGCTTTAAAACATTTTTTATATTATTAAAGTACAATGTGTCCCGACCAAGGAGGTTTCAATTCAATTTAAGTACACATTATCTGTGGTGAGCGCTGGTTCCGAGCCATATCCCAATAACAGACTTTTTCCCTTTTGGCGTTATTTCGTACATACGAATTTGAGTAATATTTTGTTGGATTAAAATGTTATTTAATGTAACTACCTATAGCCATAAGATTAAATAAAGTAGTGTATGCAACTGCATATAATTAGGTATTAAAACACTCGTGTAATTTTATTTTCAAACTCGCCTGCGGCTCGTTTCAAAAAACTACACTCGTGTTTTAATACCCTCTATTATATGACAGTTGCATAAACTACTATTACTTCACTGTAAGGTTTAGAGCTTTTCTTTGATCCCTATCAATGAATATCCATTATTTTTTAATGATTTCTATTTATTTGAATCCTTGCATCTATATTTAAATATTATCATTGACGTGTGTGACTTTTATGAATAAATAAGTATTAACTAAACTAAAATAACGATTAAAAACAGTACATACATTAAATTAAATAAACAGTTACAATTATGGTAAAAAGAATGGATATGAATGCTGAGCGGAGTGGTAGATATAGCTTCAGGAATAAGAACACTGCACCTGCCAATTCTGTCTTACACAGAAATATTTTGGCGGGTCTGGCGGTTATTGACGGCGGTAGTTGCAACATTGGTGTGTGAGATAAAGGGTGTACAGAGCTTCACAATTCAAAGCAGGTCGAAGAGGAACTCATGGTGAAGATATTACTAGCCAGTAAATTTCTAAGTACTTTAAGTTACTATCTATGACTTACCCACTATTCAGTTCAGTTTCGGATCTCTCTCGCCAAGCGCTGGGCGACCGCATCGCTTCGTCGATGTTCGCGCGAGCCGCTCGCGACAAACGTTCGGTCTCTCCCGAACGAACGTAATCCGTGAGGAACGCCCGAAGAGAACATTCGTTACCGCTGTGAACAACATCACTATGCATTCATTTACAATCCGAGAGAACAAAACACGGTCAGAAGTAATATAGTTTTTTTTGTCTAATGACCAAGTTAGTTCGATATATAATTTTCTATATATACTGTAAAATGGAAATCTTTAAGGCAATTTTTAAGAAAGCGATTACAAATATTTCTTATTAAAGTTGAGCTGGCCGATTACTTCTCCATACAAACGTCTAAGCATCATAGTCTCACACTCCCTGTTTGAGGTTAAGGCTCAGAACTAAGCATGACATCGGTTTATCTCTTCATTATAGTATAGGCTTGTAACGTTACATATGTTTAAAGTAGCTGAAAAAAAAGTAGTGAAAAATACGAGCTTTAAAGATTCCATGAAATTTTTTCGGTTTTTTAGTTATACAAAAATCTTTGGTAAGTAGGTATATCCCGCGCACTATCAGAATGGGATGGAATTGTGAACAAATTAAATCGAAAATGACAGTTCTTGAGCGAAATTGTAACGTTAACAAAGAAATTCTGAAAATATTAATTATCAGACTGGTAAGGACAAAAGGTGCAATGATTTTAGCAGATTATGTCACGGTGTAGGTATGCACGTTTGAATGTTTTTTTTTAAGAGTAGAAAGGCAAACGAGCTGTCTGCTAAACGGATGGTTAATGGTCACTGTTGCTAACAGACTTCCGCAACATCAGATGTATCAAGGATAAGTTGCTGGCCTTCCAGGAGGGAATATGCTCCTTTTTTGAAGGTTCCTAAGTCGGTCCGGTAATACTTGACATGGCAGCTGGTTCCACATAGTGGCCGTGCGACCGCGTGCCGTGAGGATCGCGCGGTTGTAGACTTCAATACGTCGGCATGAATTTGGTGCTCATACAAATACGAATGTTGCATAGGTACAGAAATAGAACCGTTTTCATGTTCATTAATATTCGTTACTAATAAAAACACCAAAAGTTGAAATATATTATCAATTATCACGTGTGATTGACTTTTCGAACTTTACCTTTCTTTCCACTCAATATGAATGTAGTTAGTATACTACATAGTACACCGAAAGGAGAAAACGATCTATTTCTGTTCGAGAGATGTTTTAACTTGAACAAACAATTATTCTTCTTTATAAAAAACTGTTCCTCAAAACAATATAGCGTTTAAAATCTGTCAGTATGATATTTTTTAATGTATCTAGTGTGACTTGCGCTATCAATGCGAATCTAACAATATATCAAACATTCAAATCGGTTAAGCCGTTTAGAATTTATGGTGGAATCAAGAAACTCACAAACATAAACCCTGAAAACATAACACTCCTTTTATGGGCAGTAGTGTAAAAACAGGGAATTATATATAATTGTATGGAGAAGCGCACAAGGCTTCCTCTTAACGCATTTACAACGATCGATCGTTATAGAGATCAAAAATACAAGAAAATCATCATATTCAGCAACGAGTGGGTTAGGTTAGGTATTAAGCGCTCGTAGCGAAGTTTACTTAGCTGTTCTCAACCGATCAGCAAAGTTAAGCAACGTCGCGCGCGGTCATGAGTTGAATGGGTGACCGCTAGTGACATTACTACTGAGCGTTTCTGTGCTTCGGAGGGCGCGTTAAGCCGTCGGTCCCGCTTGTCGTCTTAGGATGGCAGTCGTTATAGTATGGTGGTAGGGGATTTTGCCAATGCCCGCCTGGCTAGCTACCACCCTCAAGTAGAAAATCTGTCGCCAAGCACCTAACGGTGTGTTCCGGCAGCTGTCCTTGAGAGTAAGTACTTCTAGGTTATCCTGAACAATATCTTCGATCACATCATCACTTACCATCAGGTGAGATAGTGGTCAAAGGGTCATAAAGGTGGGATCCCATTGCGATGTTGCGCGTAGGTAGGTACAGGTACGGAGGAGGTATGATGGAGTAGAGTAGAGTGTAGTGGTTAGGTGTAGAGGCTCTGTATACAGACTTGGTGTGCGGCTCGATGTCCTTGCAGAGGTGGTGCAGCGCGGGCAGCGCCGCGTGCAGGTGCGCCGCGTCCGGCAAGCACACCAGCGGGTAGCGCTGCCGCCGCGGGGCTGTGCTCGCTGCCACTGCCGATGTCGCTACACAATGTTGTACAATGTACATTATATAATCACTTTAAGTAATAATCTAATTATGAAATGAAATACAGACTTCTATTGCCATATTTTATTTACATACTTCTTTAAGAAAATTAAAAAGTTAAATTAAAGCATTATTCTCCTAACAAAACAATGCTATAAACAATTTTTAATTATTAAAGTACGATGTGTCCGACCAAGGAGGTTTCAATTCAATTTAAGTACACATTATCTGTGGTGAGCGCAACGCGCTGGTTCCGAGCCATAGACCATAGACGAATTTGAGTAATATTTTGTTGGTTAAAAAATTTATTTAATGTAGCTACCTATAGCCATTAGACTAAATAAAGTAATGTATGTGTCACCGGATAATTGTACGATACGATAGTTCATAAAAAATCTAGTAAGATTATAAACTGTCGATAGATTGTGAACTAACATTAAAATTTACAATCTAACGCTTACATTTTCGTCAGATTATAAACAGACCATATCTAGTTGGCTGTTTATAATCTAACGACCTATAATCGCCCGCGAAATTTTGAACCGTCCTCTGATTGGTCGCTGTTATAGGTGCCATGAGTTCATTTCATACAGTTAAGAACAAAAATAACAGTCAGACAAAAAAAAACAAAAAAACATATTCATTTCGAGTTTGTACTTTAAAAAATACTAAGGGCTTTAAAATAATAACCACCATAAAATGCTTTGATACCCTTACTTCATTTACCAAAAAATTTAATCGGACACTAAATGTAGTAAATCACTATATTTTGCGAGGGGTTAAATATCATTTCGTCTAGGGCAAAGTCATATTTAGGTGCGACGACGAGCGAAGCGAGGAGGAGCGTTAGGTTACTTGTGACTACAACATAGCCACAAGAATTTAATTTCATATACTATTTTTGGTGATCATTTACTACTTTTGGGTTAACAATGATTTATTTTGAGTAATTTTCAAATGAAATGAATGAAATTAATTTATTTACGACGTAAGCAATTTACAACAGGATATTTACATAAAAGGCACATTTGACAGACATAGTAATAATTGCTTTAAATCATAAATTGGTCCCCAACTCAGCATGTGCTAGTTTTATTTAAAGCTAGCGCTGGTCTTCCGTGGGAGCCATTTTGTGACGTCACGGAGGATTAATGATACAACAGCTCAAGTTTTACAACATAACCATTAAATTATTACTAGAAATACAATTGCAGTGGGAAAAAAATAAAATAAAGATACCGAAAAGAAATATAACAATGTCAACCAATGCTATAGTTATCCAGTGAATTAGGAATATATATTACGAAAATATAACTATAGAAAAAGTATATTTTTTTATATATACTTTTTTTACATTTTTTTACATATAATTTTTATTTTTAATTTTTAAATTTACCTACTTGAAAACGGCATTTAAATTTTGACTTAAACTACATTAATGCTAGCGCAATCTCGCTATCCTTTTGCTTAAATAGGATAGCGAGATGTTAAAACTTTGTTTATAAGATTACATTAAAATGCGGGTTTAATTTTGGTGATAACTTACTATTTTTGTCTGTTATATGTTACTCTACTATATCTGGTGGTAAGTTAAACATAAGCCAAAAAATAATACATTAAAAACCTGTACCTACGTATTTTGCTTATGGCCACTGTAATACTTACGTAGATCTATGGTAAATTGTTGTTGATCCACATAATTACAATTTGACGGCTGGACATGGTCAGTTTATAATCTTACGAAAATTTAAACGTTTGATTGTAATTTTTTTTTTTTTATGCCTGATAGGTTAGCCTTTGACCACTATCTCACCTGATGGTAAGTGATGATGTGGTCGAAGATGTTGTTCAGGCTAACCTAGAAGTAGTAGTTTCCATTCACAATCTATCGACAGTTTATAATCTAACTAGATTTATTATAAACTAACGGTTAGTACAATAAAACGGTGACATATGCAACTGCATATAATTAGGTATTAAAACACTCGTGTAATCTTATTATCAAACCCTCCTGCGGCTCGTTTCAAAAAACTACACTCATGTATGAATACCCTCTATTATATGACAGTTGCATAAACTACTATTACAACTGAAGCCTGCCATTTTATTGTATTGGACTCGATCGAGGCTCTAGTAGATGCCCGCAGTCGAAGACTGAGGGCTTTCTGAGTCGAGGTTCGAATTACGAACCTCGACTACTCGACCGTACCGCCGGTGACACATACAATGCTTTTCATCACATTTGCAAGTAAATAATTATGAATTATAGCTTTAATACACAAGTCAGCACAACTATTATTACGAAAGTGAACTTTTTTTAAACGGATGGCGGGCTTTTTGCCCACTCCGTAGATTATACAAATGTTTCGTTCAAAAACGATAAGGGCAAATAGTTACGTAGGTATACGACCATGACGAGTGTAAAAAATAAAATAATTTCGACGTTTTGATACAAAAAAGTTTTAAAATCGGTTATTAAAAACATTAGTTAAGTATTTAAGTAACATGGAGCGAGATTGCAATGAAATTCCTGTTTAGATGAAGACATTTTTTCAATTTCGTATAAACTCCTTGCTTATACTTGCATAACCTGTGTGCTGTGCTATAAACTAAAAATAAATTACATACAGACCTTAGCTTTCATGACAAAAAGAAAACTCGAGGGTTTTATATGTATATGGGGTATTACGGCCAAGTTAACCTGTATGTTTAGATACTGTTTACGTGCAAGTGTGATGAAAATGATATTTATACCACACGCACTCAGAAAGCGTCTCATTACTCGTTTAAAAACATGTTATAAAGTTCGTCATTTCTCCCTTATAAATGTACGGCGGGGAAATTTATATGGATTTTCATTCCTTCACTCCGTAGCAGTGAAAGAATGTTGTATGAAAATCCATACCTGCCCTCATAGCGTTTTTTTGTTTTCTTAGCTGCTTTAATAAAAAAAAATACAATCTCAAAAAGGTTTTATATCAAATAATTAGAAAATAGAGGTGTGATTTTTATTTGCACTCAATTTTCAGTGAAAGGAGGTTGGTAACCTTTTTTTGCACTACGAGAAAAAAATCGCGGAAATTTGTTATGTTTGGTTAAATTTTGTTTTTTACTTAATTGATATTTTAACTGTACGCTTTTAATTATTAAAGATAATTTAAAGAAAAATATCTGATAGTGAAAGTGACGATTTTATTATGATGACGCCACCAGAAATAAGAAATGCAGCTCAAGAAGTCATAAAGAACTTACTGCCAGAGAAATCTCGTGATAAGTACGAGACAACGCATAATGATATATTATTATATTATATATTACTACTAATCATATTTCATATCATTAGTGTAATTCGTGTTTGTGCGGTACTAATTGAATAAATCAATAAATGATTTTATTTTCCTCGAAGGTGTAGTATAAAGCACTATGTATCACTCGGGAGAAAGTTCTATTTCTGTTCTCGAGTTGCCTTTAAACAAACTCTCGAACAGAAATAGATCGTTTTCACCTCTCGATGTACAATGTACTATAGCGCGTCCCTTATCCCACCAATAAAAGGTTGGAAATAAATGGTTACAGTACATTATAGCAAAGGCCCTGAAATAGGCAATTGCAGGTCGAATATCAGTTTGAGACAGAATATGAGAAGATACTCACATTTTCTCGTTTTTTCAAATCATAAAATTGTTCATATACTTTCATGCATTTTTCTTTTGATTTCACTGGAAGCAGGTTTTCCATTGCCAATTTAGCTTCCGATTTCAAATCTGGTGGAATACAATCAATCTCCATTTCTCCCTCTGAACCGTTGGAACTCAGTTTATTTATTAAATTTATATTTATTAAGTATGTAAATCAAAAATTCCCCCGTGGGGTTCCGGGTTAGAATTGCATCTCCCCATATCATCCCGTGGGTGTCGTAAGAGGCGACTAATGGAAAAATAATGGAAGGTGGGCAGCAGCACCTTCTTAAGAACTGCCATCTTACACTGCGATCCCCAAGCCGCCTGCCAAGCGTGGGGATTATGGCCAATACCCCCTCAATAGGGAAGGCTGTGTTCAGCAGTGGACGAGTCGGCTGTTACAGTAAATAACAAATCAAGACTAATTTTCAGCTTTGCCACCAATTTTACATTATTCATCTGTGCCGAAAGGCAAACGTATTTATAGCTATACAGCTACGTGAACGCAATTTGTACTAAGCAAAGTGACTTGTATACTTGTACCAGCAATGTTGTATGAAGCACGCCGCTTCATACAACATTGCTGGAGCATTGTAACGTTCCACGCTCCTACAATAGATTTGATTTTCTTTGTCCGAAAATTCGACACTTCGCGTGTTTTTTGTTTCGGAAATAATACCAATATTTTCATGCATGTTTGAGAAAACGAAATTTATTGACTTTTTGTCCAAAAATCCCTTTCATATTAAGGGGACACAAAGGGTAAATATTTAATATTTATAATCGTATATTAAGAAAAATTTAAATTTTTAATTTCCTTTGCTGGGGATTGCCTAAGGAGAATTCTGGAATATGACGCACAAATTTACTTGTAAGCAGATTCATATGAGAGTATGAACAAGAGGATTTGACTGTACTGCTCAACCACTTTGGCCACCCTAGTGCTCATATTATTGCATTTTATTATTTTATTGTATGTACCATTAGCATTTACACTCTTTATACGTTAAGATGCAGTGTACAAACGAGCCCTAACCGTATTTATGTGCATCAATAATTGACAGTGGAGGGGCGCGCCTTCATGAGTGAACAAGTGTATTCCTGTTGTAGAACTGACCAGTTAGCTTGAAGAGTTCCGTGCGTCGCCTCTGAGGTCGTTTCTTCCCGAAGTAGTCGGAGAGCTTCGGCGCCTCCGAGTAAGGGCTAGCGGCCGCGGTGCTGCGCACTGCTGCCATCGTCACGCTCTCTATCTCCAAGTACTCGGTCAGCAGCAGTTGCAGCTGGAACGTCATACACTCGTCACTGCCACGAACACATCCAACAAAGCCTCCCCCATAGAACACTACAAACACAATAAACAGCTACTAGCTACTTTTATCCATACCATAGACTCCCAGCGACTATGACGATATCGTCAAGCCACCTAGTCCGGTAGTCCCCTACCAACTCTACTTCTTCCGGTATAATGTGGTAATTAGTCGCGTAAAGTATTTTATAACAATTCAACCTCTTTGTTCAGACGTGGCGACAACAATATTTTTGTAACTATCAAAGTTAGGACTTGAATTATTGCCGTTATAATCCCCCATTTCTACCGGTGGGTGTCATAAGAGACGACTAAAGGTAAAATACCGAAAGGTGGTCAGCAGCACCAGTCTAAAGGACTGATATCTTAAACAGCGATCCTAAAGATGCCTGCCAAGCGTGGGGATTATGGCAGACCCCCCTTAAGAGGACAAGGAACAGAAGCACCCACAGAGAAATACGTATTTCAACAAAGTGATGCTGTCTCGACGCTACACGCCGACCTCGCGCTCCGCGCCCCGCACCTCCGTCAAATCCTATAAACATATATGTATAGGTACTACAGAGAGACGTGCAGTCGAGTCACACGATCATAATTATTTTACTGTGGCCGCGCCACCGCGCCTCCCGCCGCTGTCGCGCCGCTTCGCGCGTCTTCGGCCGCGCGACGCTTACTTCTCGTTGAGTAAAATATGTATTACTTACAGTAATCATTTCAAGGTAGTATAAATCTGCTTAGTTTATCAAGTGAATAATCCAAACTGAACAAACGATCGATGTTGGTCTCAAAATTATTATAAATAATAATACTGTTAGTAATTAAACACTTTAATCATTCCGGTAAATATAACGCGAGTCCCAGCCGGGAACCTATTTATTTATAACTTTAAACGGTTTAAAGTTGTTTAATTACTATGTGTAATAATCGCGAAAACCTAAGACAACATAATAATACTTTTATTTTAAGAAAATATTGTAAAACTGTTTGTTTGTCCTTCTACAAATAAAAAAAAGGAAGGTGCTCATTGACTTTTTACAATTGTGCTGTAATTATTACGCTTAACAAGCTACTAGCGTATACGAAGTGCTTGTCAACAATACTAAATTGAAATCCGAACATTTTGTGGAAGTGTGGCATTTTAAATTAAATAATAACATTGTCAAAATGCGCCCCAATAAATACCAGCTTCATTAAATTATTTAGAAGAAGATGCCAACGTAAATATATTGCCTAACAATCATTCTAAAACAATGTGCTCGTAGCGAAGTTTGCTTAGCCGTTCTTAATCGATCAGCTAAGTTAAGCAACGTCCGCCGCGGTCAGGAGTTGGATGGGTGACCGCTAGTGACATTACTACTGAGCGCTTCCGTGCTTCGGAGGGCACGTTAAGCCGTCGGTCCCGGTTGTTGTCTCACGATGGCAAATGGCAGTCATACAGCATGGTGATAGGAGATTTTGCGAATGTCCGCCTGGCTAGCTACCATCACACTACCATTTCAATCAAGTAGAAAATCTGTTGCCAAGCACCTCGCGGTGTGTTCCGGTCCAATTGTCCTTGAGAGCCAGTAATTCTAGGTTAGTCTGAACAACACTTTCGACCACATCATCACTTACCATAAGATGAGATAGTGGTCAAAGGCTAGCCTATCAGCTATAAAAAGGCAATAATTACTGGAGCGTACTTTCATAAATAATTTGGAGAAATAAACGAATTTACCATGTTACAGATTAACTGCAAAAGGCTGATATCACATTTGGTAATTTTTTTGAAAAGTTAAGATAGTTCACATTTTGTTAAGTTTGCATATTTTAATGTTGTTGATTTCTTTTTGTCTGACTTTATAGTCTAATTACTTTTAGCAAACTCGTTTTATTGTTGTTCAAGCTATTGACATCTTTAATTAATATTTCGAAGGTATAATCTACTATATTGCATGCTACATAATATATCTATACTGTTTATATATTTACTAAAAAATGTACATAAAATTGCCTAGTTACTAGATTGTTAATTATATGCCAACGTAAATTCGCTGCATTGCTGCTTTGTTTTTAAAATTATATTGATATTACCGGTCATACAGTTGAGTCACCGATTTTAATAAAATATTATTTTTAATCCTGCTAGATGGAAATATAATTGGCTACTGGCAAGATTCGAGCCCGCAACTACAGGTACCTGTAATTGTAGCTTCTGATCCCGCTCCTAATCAATATTTTTTCCATCAAACATTATTTTCATATTACAAATATACGATAGGAAAAATTTAAGTCATGTGCGGGTATCCAACCCGCGTTCATCTACCCCTTTAGCCGGGGTATGCTCTAACCAATTGAGCTAACATGACATGACGTCATAATTGAAATCGTTCTTTTTCGTTTTCGCGGGTTCGAATCCCGCACATGACTTATGGTGTTTTTATGCAACATGATGATTGAAACTAATTCTAAAACTAAAAGTGTAAAATAAGTTGTCGAAGACACCATGACCACAATCTTGAGATCATACTTTCAAACTGTCGTGGTACCGACTTCAACAAGTTATATCAGACTTTTTGATGTTAGTAGTCGGTTTCATTTTTCTTTGTTTTTTGTATTAAGCTATGAGTTTAGATTACAAAAAATAACATGTTTTATGTGTCACGAAGAGCAAATATCTTATTCCTTCTTACTTTAGAGACTACTAGATTTGCTACAAAAACTGTTGTGACATTTTATTTACATTATATATCTAGAACATCGGCTCAATTGAGAATATCGTCATAATGTAGGCTTTAGAACAGAAACTAAGATTTCACGACATAGGTATACTTAGAAGGATAGGTAAAAATATGAAATTTATTTATAGCTAAGAACTGATCGGTGAACATGTTTTTATTTTTTTATATTGGGGTTTGTACGTCTATAATATATTTCTTAGTTTCGATAATTCAAATGTACTATTCAGAAAAACATTCATATTGGTAAAATAAAAATATTCACCATCGATTTTTACCCATCACACCATCCAACATATCGAAAAGACATATTGGCATCACTAATGCAAATACCTGTACTATACTACTATTATTTATTCTGTGCAGCTACCCTGCCCCCCGAACAGAATTGTGCGATAAGGACAATTGCAGCTTCTTCAAGTTTTGACTTAGAATTTCCGCATAATTTGCGTTCTGGGAGAAAACGTTTCTCTTATAGTAAATATTTATCAAATCTAAAAATTTTGGTCTTATTTTATAACTGACAGAAAAAACTAGGTTTATAGGTTTTCCTTTTTCTTTATTTATCATTAGTTTTAATATAAACAATTCACCAACTAGAGAAACAAGTTTTGAGAAAGTATTGGTATTTAAATACCCATTAATTCAAATTTCATTAATAAAATTATAAAACGCAAAACCTATAAACCTGGATATTGATAACATCTATAACATTTCCAAAAGTCATCAAAATCGGTGATGTTTTAGGGGGGGAGAAACGTTTTCTCTTTTTGTATGAAAATTCGAGACTTCCTTCCCGTCTTATTAGGGAAGACTGTGTTCAGCAGTGGACAGTCCAGCTGATACAGTACAGTAAAATGCATTTATACTTATATTTTACAATACTGAACGCATCGTGAACTGAAAAAATAATTGGCTACCAGCTAGATTTTCAGTATTTATTTCTTATTTTTTATAGATATACCCTGCGAAAAGTTATAAATTCAGGAGACTTACATAATAATAGTTGCGTAAGTGAAAACTGTTCCGCTTTTGTGTACCAAAACTCTTTCAACTATACTATAGCATTATCTAACGAAACAAACTTACAATTTAATGTATCATAAGTAATAAAATAGTTTAATAAAACTGCGAAATGCTATTTTGACCCGTGTCCGAGTAGTTGAGCGTGTAAATAATGTGTTTTCTATGATCTGTAAATGGTTTGCCGCTAATAATCTTCTCTTAAACACAAAAAAGAAGAAATGTTTAAAGTTTTCTTTACCAAATGTCCTTATTGAACCAAACATTAAGCATGGCCCAGATAAACTCCCTATTGACAATGCCACAGTCTTCCTGGGAATCAAAATGTATTCCACTTTACAGTGGGATCCACACATACATGATCTATCCGGAAGACTTAGTTCTGCTGCGTAAGCAGTTCTTAGGATAAGACAGTTAAGAGACGTAGCTACTGCTCGCTTAGTTTATTTCGCGTACTTCCATAGTATTATGTCGTATGGTTTATTGCTGTGGGGAACTGCTGCTGAGATAGAGACATTCTTTATCCTACAAAAGCGTGCAATTCGAGCCATATATAAAATGGATCCTAGGGAATCTCTGAGGGATATTTTTAAAGAAATTGATACTTTAACTTAACCAAGTCTGTATATATTTGAAAATATTATGTATGTTTGTAAAAATCTGAGTAAATTTAACAGTGACAATCACGATTACAATACTAGGAATAAAAATAAAATAGCGGTGCCAGGTTTTACATTAGCAAAGACAAATAAAATGTCGTTCTTAGGTAATTGTGTACGGTTTTATAATACAGTTCCCAAACATATTACAACGCTCACAGAAGGGAAGTTCAAGTTGCAAGTGAAAAACATATTGATAAAAAAATCCTACTACACAGTTTCTGATTACTTAAACGACAAAAATACCCAGACAATTCCGCCTCTGCCAAGCTATTGCCTGTCACCTACATAATTTAAACAAATATTGTAATAACTGTATTATATAGTAAGTATGTAACACATTGTTAAAAAATTATTAAAAGAATGGCACCGAGTTTTTTGCCCGTTCTTCTCGCAGTGGCTCTATACAATTTATTTGCTGAACGTGGCAGTACAATGTAGAATATTTCAATACCAAAATTTGTACGACCTCCATAAGAGCGTCGTAGACGCCTAAATTGAATGAATGACTTTGACTTTGTGATCGTTTGTAAGAAACGCGAGTTTAACAGTTTGTTTAATATTTTCACACACATTCTTCCCATATCACAACATTGTAATATTGGAAGAATTTACCACGACATATATTGTTTTATTAGTGTATAATTGGTATGTTTTTTGTTGAAATTAAATTAAGCTTTGTTTGCATGAAAGACTACGTTTTATTGTAGTACATCGAATCAAAACAAGTCCGCGCATTATCCTTCTTATTTGTCAAAAATAGAGGAACGCTTTGACACGTATGCTAATTTCGAGACTGCTACAAACACAATCGTCTCGAATCAAAATCACGGATAGTAATTAAAAGTGACAAATAACCGTTAATTCACACCGAAGTCACATGAATAAAGAAAGGAACAGAATGAAAGTTACGACTACTTTCCCCGCTTACTGAGCTGGTTCAAACGGGTTCCGCGCCCGCGCGAGCGGACTGCTGTGGCTGCTGCCTTTTGTACCCTTGTCACCACCGGCTTGCACCACTGGCAGGGTACTGCCACCGCGCGTCTTGTCACTCATTAGTTACGCACACATAGCTGTGTGTGTAGTAGTGAAGCTCTCCTTCTGTACCGATCTTTATTCATGTGCCAAAGTGGCAGTGGTCGAGGCAAACATATTATATAAACATAGATAAAGACTAAAATGGTTTGACAGTATAACTGCCGCTGCCACTTTGGTGAACTACATTGGCCTAACTAAAACCGATTACTCCATGACAAAGATCACTGCAAAGTAGTGAAGAAAAACATTTTGAGTAGTAAAATAGTAGTTTTGAATATTTACATCGAGGAATATAATAAAAAATATAACATAAGAAATTACAGGCACAAGATACTTTTAACATCAGGTGGTCCTCATTCATCTCAAAATGTTTGTAGCCGAGTCAAAGGAGAAGCAGAAGTAAACCCTAAGAGGTTGTTCACATTTTTCCAATAACCCTGTATAAAAGCAATGATAATTATCTATTTAATTAATTGAAACTTGTTAAGTTAGTGCAAACTTACAACTTGTTGCACGGCGCTCCAGTAATGCTGCTCAGTGTGCAGACACGTGTCCGACAGCCGATGCCTCTGCAGCGCCGCGCGCCATAGCTGCAGCAATCTGCAAACATTTCGTTTTTAGGACGTTTTATGTAGTTTTAAGTTCTCTAAGCCCGCAGAATGTATTCACACGGTGTATACATTTTCTACGAAACAACGTCGGCTAAGGTGAGTGAAATTGGACGCTGAAGAAATCTGATTCGATTCGGTGCACCTCGCCTCTCCTTAGTTACTGCCAAAGTGAATCTCAAAATCATTTATTCAATTTAACAAGCGTCTACGACACTCTTATGAAAGTCAATTACAAATTTTAATTGAAATTTTCTACATTGTATTGCCACGTTCAGCAAAACAATTTATAGAACCACTGTGAGAAGAACGGGCAAGAAACTCGGGGCCATTATTTTAAACATCTTTTAAGAATGTGTTACATACTATATTATAAAATTATTACAATATTAGTTTAAACTACGTAGGTGACAGACGATAGCTTGTACAGAGAGAAATTGTCCAAGCATTTTTGTATTTTAAGTAAACACAACTGTGCAGTTGTGTTTACTTAAATGGATGTCTTAATCGCTCCACAGGCATTATACGAATGTAATTTAATGGTAGGTGTCTCTAACAAGAGTCCACAAAGGCATAGTAGAAAGAGTGGGAAGAAAGCCATCTCCGACCCAATTCGCGATATAATTACCTACCATACTTGCCTGTCTCAGGGTTGTTACTTATTTATAATGTATGTACTCGTATACGCTAAATTTTAATTCAGTACCTAGAAATAGGCAAGGGTCGGGAAGTTGTATTTTTTACTTGTGTTGTCTGGGTTCAGGGTTAGTGAGGTCGGTTTTATACCTAAACGATGATAACACCTTTCACAATGAAAAAAATACCGACTGGCGATACCTATGTGGGTGCGGGGCCAGAGAAATGCGTTGCGGGGCATACCTAATACAACAAAAAAATAAGTATGCATCACTCATCATCAAGTAAAAATCATAGGTATGCTAGAATAAGTGACTTGCTTACCTTTCCTGTTCAGTAGGTAATCTAAACAAATACAGCTCTGGAATCTATGAATTATTTAGACAGCCGAACACACAGCAATAAGTTCTCATGCGATTATCAAAATTTTTTCATTTATTTAGCGGTGCCAAAAAGCCGTGACGCGCGAACCTTGTTCGGTGTTAGCCCCGGCTGACGCACTGAGAAACGGGTCGCGATTGTGTTAGAGTGTGCGTGCGGGACGCATAGATGCTATGGCGCACACAAACAAGCCGCGCGCGGTGCGTTTGTATAGAGATAACTTACTTCCCACTCCTTCTACTAAGACAAAGGTGGATATAACCGCAAGTGTCAGATATTATTCCTCGAAGCAGTAGTGAGCAAACACTCACTACTGTTGTAGTTGCGTCATAGAACATATAATAATACTACGTATAGAATGGACGCTCCTCTCCCCCCACCAAAACGAGCCTTCCTCACCCCGCCACTGATTCTGAGCTGTCGCTGAGCTGACTTGAGTGCGGGACGCTCAACTCGCGCACGATGACGTGACGACGATGGTACGAGTATTTTAAAAGTTGAGAATGTGGTACTCTTGTGCTGTTTACGGTTGCTTATCAACTAAACGAGAAAAGGATAGATAGATTTCCTAAGGATAAAACGAGGTAAGTCATTCTTGGTAACCTACACTAAGTACCTACCTATTTGTCGTTCTTCAGTTATACAGTAGGTAACTTGTAATATGATGATGATGATGAATACCTTATCTTTGTATTTTATTCAAACTGCTATTCAAATAATGATTATTTTAGAAGATTTTCGTTGCCAAAATAATATCCGTGGATGTCGACTTCGTTTGCAGCGAAACAAGTGTAATCTATACCTAGACCTATACCTACCGTAGAGAAAAGCAATACACATACCGACCTTCGCTACGGTTGGCACACTGCATGATTGTTTATTATACGAGAAGAACATAAATTATTATTGTGATTGTAATTATTTTCGTTACTTGTATAAAATGTGAACTTGGAATGATACTTTTTGTATAAGTAATGAAGTGAAATGTGAAGTAATGTTACCTACTTAGTTGTGTTGCATATTCCTACGTCGTACATGGAGTTCGATTGGTGTGCTTGTACATGTTTCTGAAGGTAGGTAAAGTACGCATAACCTATGAAATCTAATAAGTCATAATAACAGCTTCAAAATATTGTTAGGTAGGTAAGTACAACAATTATTCATACGATGACAACCTTAGAGTTCACGCACACATTAACGCGTGAACAAAAACAACATTAGTGTCTGTGTAATAGGTAGTTAGAACGCGGCTTTTGTATAGAGAATGAGTCGAGTTTCCAGCAAGTGAAATGACTCGGCGAACAAGAGGTGACACTGCAAATGTGATGGATGGACAGGCGCAAAGTTATTCGTCAGGCAAGCAGCTTGACCGTCACATCATTTCTTAGCATAAAAAGGCGAAAACATATATATTTGCTCTGTATGAAAATCTCAGGTGCTCTTCTAAGTAATAAGGTAATTTTCTAATTGTGTTTTTGTAAGTATGTTTGAATGGTTCCACATTGCTCGTAATTGCTCAAATACGAGCCAACTTCAGTATATTATTTGCGATGCAACTTATCCTAACTTCAGTCTTACACTCTATTTATTTTATATTATGATTTGTGTGTTTGTATTATTAACTTTGTAAACAGAGCAACAGATGCAAATTCTTCACCCAGTATCAAGAGATGCTTCGCAACGCTACCAGTCTCTTCTTTCTTTTTTCTCATACTTTTTAAGTATCTATTTTATTTTTATAGCTGATAGGTGAGCCTTTGACCTATATCTTACCTGATGGTAAGTGATGCTGTGGTCGAAGATGTTGTTCAGGCTAGCCTAGAATTACTGGCTCTCAAGGACAGCTGCCGGAACACACCATTTTTTTATTTTATTTTTTTATGTTATTGTGACGGAACAAGCTCGAGGCCCACCTGATGTTAAGTGGACTAACCTCTGCCTATGACAGTTGCAATTCATGACAACTCACGAATTGCACTGCGCCCGTCACATTGAGACATAGTTGTTAAGTCTCATTGTGCCTGTAATTTCACTGGCTCTCAAGGACTACTGCCGGAACACACCTTTCGGTGCTTGGCGACAGACTTTTCTTTTATTTGTTACACTCTGCATTTAAGCCTTTAGTCTTTATCACACTAGCTATTCCAGATATATCGCCGTCCTATTCACTCTACCTACCTTTTATTCCTAGCAGCGCAAGCTCGAAATTCTTCCCCCAGTATCGAGACCAGCTTCGCGAGTGGTCTACCCGTCTCTGTCACGCTCGGCTCGTCTGGTATCTCTTCGTCCTCTTCGCCATCTGCGTCGGGTTCGACGTCACCTTCTTCTATGATGCGACGGGAAACTGAGTCGATTACTTCTAGCAGCTCGTTTTGGATTTGTACTTTGAATTTCTGTGGAATGGTCAATTGTTTCAAGTTCTATATACATTTTGGACAGTCCTGTAAGTTTGTGTTACACTTAAGGTGATCGCTGACGTCTATGGCGAGAAATTCTAAATTAAATAAATTTTTGGTATGTTTATTTATATGATCGAGTACATTAGACGTACTCGATCACGTAATCATTGTACTTGATCACGTTGATTAGGAGAATATTTCACTTTGACTTTGAATATTTTTCATCACACTTGCACGTAAACAGTAACTAATGTTTAGTTACTGTTTTATCTAAACAGGAATTTCATTGCAATCTCGCTACATGTTACTTAAATACTCAACTAATGTTACTACGACCCTCGACTCAGAAAGCCCTTAGTCTTCGACTTCGGGCTTCTACTAGAGCCTCGATCGAATTCCTTACTCACCGCCCTTAAAACACAATGTACTATTTTTAAGACATCTATTTTTTTTAATAATTGAATTGATTACATTAGGTAAGGATAAGCGTATTCTTTTTTACTTTTTGGGGTTTTTAGGGATAATTTGTGGAATCATGGGTGCTCAATATTCACAGTCAATATTCATGTCAATATTCGCAATGGCAACACAAACTTTCCCGCCTAAAAGCCTTTTTGGCAGTTAATGCCAGTTATACATTCAGTCCTGTTCAAAATTTGTCGCCAAGCTGATCAATGCAATTTTTTCGTCGATATCGCGTTATTTTCTCGTTTTCGTTCCACTTAACAGCGCGAATCAAATTATACGTGTGTTACATTATCGCCATCGCAGCGTGAGAATTGCAGTAACCCGATTCCTGGAGTCATCTCATTTCTGCAAGCCAAATACGCAGTATCATCGTCGCCTGAATGGGTATTGTAAGGATCTATAGTAAAAGGGCGCCTCAGTAGCTATTATTTTACTTGCATCCCGGTAAGGCTATATATCAGTTATACATCACAGGATATATATCGGTGAGTCAATTTATTTTGTTGTTCGATCGATTGGTTATTCGAAATTCCCACTACTTCTAAGTATAATCTACAGTCTACTATAAAAACCGAACATTATTTTTGGTCTTCGAACCGGATTTATGAACAGTGCCTTTTCTCGCTTATTTTCGTGCATATTTCTGTCGTAATTATTTTGTAACATAATTATTTATCGATCTATTCTAAGTTCCGAGGGTACCTTATGGTACATAATCAAAATCTGGTCATTCACCACAGTCAAATAGATGCTAACGAACTCGCACTGAGCAAGTAATTTTCATAGCTTTCCGTTCAGTCATTAGTCTATATTTCTGACTTACGAATCTCTGACAATTGACATTAGCATTCACTCATCTTTGGAACAATTCATTCTCGTGTTCCGTTCTCGTAAACAAAAATGTCGCTTTGTGATAACATATTTTTTCGTTTTCGTCGAGTTTTATCGCAAAAGTGTTGTTTATTTTGTGTATATAAATTGCTAAAAGATGAGTGACAGCGAAATGGCAAGTACTGCATGTGTTGACATGAATCGCACTGCTCGCGACTATGCGATTATGAGGTTAGAATATTTTGCCGATTGCGAGTTTGTGTCCATAAGTTTAGAAGATCTTCGCGAAATAGAAACACAATTCCACGAGGCGCAAATTAAAGTTCTTGCCCGCTTAGATAAGATGTCACGTAAAGACGAAATGTTGGTAACCTTCAACTTTGAGGAAACTGTGAAAAAGATTAAAACGAGACTCCAAGTATCTTATTCCAAAACTGATTCAGCAGTGACTGATTCGGTGCATGCACAATTGCCAAAAATAAACATTAAAAGATTTGATGGAACATTAGAAAATTGGGTCTCATTTATTGGACTATTTGATTCATTAATTTTATTCATAAGAGAAATATTAGCAATGTAGAAAAGCTACATTATTTGCTGTCGAGTGTAGAAGGTAAAGCATATGATTTAATAAAAAATTTCCCCTTGACAGAGCAAAATTATTTAGATGCTTATCAATTGCTGCATAAACATTTTGACAACAAACGGTACATTGCAACTAACTATTATGAAAAATTTGTTCATTGTGAGCCTATAATAACCAAAAGTGCTTCTGAACTTGAAAGAGTACATAGATTATTTTCGGAGAACCTGACAGTGTTAGAAAAGTATTCCCTTCCAAACTCAAACTTTATGTTGTTTCATTTACTTTGGACAAAGCTAGATAGATCAAGCTTTTCAACTTGAGTTTAATAGTGATGAAATTCCTAGGTACACTCAAGTACAAGATTTTATTGAAAAACAATACAAAGCCTTAAAAATGTCAAATGTTGCTGTCAATAGTAAACCTGCAGTTACTTTTAGGAATAACCAAGGCTAACCAAAAGCATCGTTGGTAGTTGCAAATTCTATATGTGTTTTTTGTTCTCGCCAGCACCACACACACACATCCTGTGAGGGCTTCTTAAAACTAGACCCAACCTCTCGTTTTAATTTTATAAAAGAAAAGGGTCTTTGTATTTTGTGCTTTTCCAATACTCATAGAGTTAAAGCATGTAAAGCGTCATTTCTTTGTCATTGGACATTTTGCTGGATGCAAATATTTTCGTTTCTTGTCTTTTACCTGGGATCAAGCGTGGTCGACCAGGGCAACCCGTGGCATTGAATACACATCTGGGATGGATTCTGATGGGTGCATGTGATGGAAAGGCTTCATCACAATATCTTCGTTCCCGTGTCATGACAAAAAATTGTCTTTTAGTTTCCAATGTTACACTGAACGAATCACTGAAGAAATTTTGTGAAATTGAAGAAGTGAGTCCTAAGGCAGAGTTCATGTCAAAAAAGGACAAATAATGTGAAAAATACTTTTTTGAAAATCATTCTCGTACTGAAGAAGGTAGATTTGTTGTACCTCTTCCCTTTATCGAGTTGGATAATAAACCAACTTTTCACAACTCTCGTGAGATTGCTCTTCGGAGATTTTCAAGTATAGAACGTCGTCTACAGATGAATCCGGTATTTAAAACTGCGTATATTTCATTCCTGGATGATTATAAAGCTCGTGGTCACCTTGAGGAGGTAGAGCCCCCCGCTACTAAGGATGGAAAATTTTATTACATTCCTCATCACGGTATCATGAGGCCTGAATCGGTCAGTACTCCTCTGCGTGTGGTGTTTGATGCCAGTGCTAAAGATGCTTCAGGAAGGTCTTTAAATGACGCTCTCCTTCCTGGACCAAAACTGCAAACAAGCATCTTTGATCTGTTGTTGCGCTTTCGTTGGCACGCAGTAGTGTTTACGGGTGACGTACAACAGATGTATAGGCAGATTTTGGTTCCTGACGAAGATGCGCAATACCAGCGAATAGTTTGGCGGCCCTCTACATCTGAGCCGGTCCGTGATTACAAACTCAAGACTGTAACTTATGGCGTTTCTTGTGCTCCATTCCAAGCTCTCCGTACCATAGCCCAACTTTCAGTTGAAGCTGCTGAAAATTACCCAGCTGCCTCTACTGTGTTGACTAGAGACATCTACGTCGATGACATTGTCACTGGCGCGAACTCTACCATGAATGCTCTGCAACTCAAATCAGAACTTACTAACATTTTAGCTTCTGGTGGCTTCCATCTGAGGAAGTGGACCTCAAATTGTCGAGATTTTTTGAAGGATATCCCTCCTTCGGAGTTGTACCTAGAGAGTTCTAAAGGCTTCGAGCAACCAGCTGATGCTTCTCTAAAAATATTAGGAATTTTATGGCATCCTCACTCTGACACATTCGGCTTTAGAGTTGCCGATAATGGTAATCGTCGTTGCACAAAACGTATAATACTTTCAAAGATCGCTCGAATCTATGACCCTTTGGGGTTTCTTGGACCAGTTACGTTTTATGCTAAATACCTAATGCAATTTCTTTGGACATTGGGTGTCGATTGGGATGAGGATGTCCCAGAGAATATCAGCTTAGAGTGGTCCCGCTTTAAAGAGCAACTCCCATCTTTGAAGTCAGTTTCAATTCCTCGGCGTTTGATACAAAATTTTGTCGATTTGCAGCTCCACGCATTCTGTGACAGTTCAGAGCGAGGATCGTGTGCAGTCTGCTATATACGTGCGGTTAATGCAATCGGTGATTGCTCAGTTCACTTCTGCTGTGCAAAAACAAAGGTTGCTCGCGTACGCAAGCTTTCTATTCCAAGAATGGAACTTCAAGCAGCCGTTTTACTTGCTGACTTGGTGAGATCTGTCGTCCATGCCTTGGAGCCATTTTATCGTTTTGGAAAAATATTTGCTTGGTCTGACTCTACCGTAGCTCTGGCATGGATTAAGTCATGTCCATCGAAATGGAAAACCTTCGTTGCCAACCGCGTTAGCCACATACAGGAAATTCTGTCTCCAGACTGCTGGGGACATACTAGCACCTTGTCAATGCCTGCAGATGTCGGTTCTCGGGGTACGCTCCCTGCTGATCTTGTGCGATGTGACATGTGGTGGAATGGCCCAACATGGCTTGAAGAGCCTGAAGATCGGTGGAGTCCCTCGTTTATTACTTCCTCCACTCATGCTGGCCCAGATGTTCAAGAAGAACAACGAATCTTTAGTCTATTGACCAGTGTTGAAGTCCACATTGTTGATAGTTTAACAAATAAATTATCCTCGCTTTCTACTTTAAAGCGAGTACTGTCGTATTGTTTTCGCTTCTGCCATAATGCAAAGTCTCCTTTGCAAAAGACTATTGGACCATTGGAGGTTCAAGAACTACAGGATAGTTTTATGTTCTTGATCAAACATGCACAGCAGGTTTCATTTGCCACGGAGATTGAAAAAGTCAAAAATGGCTTAGTCAATTCTCTTCCGAGATGCTTGCGCAAACTTTCACCCTTCCTCGATAATGCGGGTTATCTCAGGGTGGGCGGTCGCCTGGCTTTTGCCAAGGTCGACTTCAACGTAAAGCATCCGTTACTGTTATCACGTGATCATCGCTTGACATCATTGATCATTCAAGATTATCATGACCGCTTCATGCATCCTGGAGCTCAAACTCTCCAGAATTTACTTGCGCAGGATTTTTGGATCCTTTCGCCAAAGAGAGCCATTCGAACTGTTGTTTCTCGTTGTATTAAATGTTTCCGTGCAAATCCCCAACCTGTTCCTGCTCCTCTTATGGGAAACTTACCATCGTTTCGAGTCAATCAGATCAAACCATTTTCGAGTTCTGTTGTTGACTATGGTGGACCGTTTGACATCGCCTTGGGTCGTGGCCGTGGTGTCAAGACCTATAAGGGTTATATTTGTGTATTTGTTTGCACTTGCACGAAAGCCCTACATATTGAATTAGCTTCTGAGTTATCGACTGAGGCGTTCTTAGCGGCGTTGAAAAGATTCGTTGCTCGCCGCGGACGGTGTAGTCAAATCGTGTCCGACCAGGGTAGAAACTTTGTCGGTGCTAGAAACTATCTGAACTCCCTCATGAACGATGCTGCCTCTTCGCAAGAGATAAAATTCTCATTTAATCCTGCCGGAAGTCCCCATTTTAATGGCTTGGCGGAAGCTGGCATTAAGGCCGTTAAAACACACCTAACTCGTGTGGTAGGCAATCAGCGATTAACTTATGAAGAATTTTACACTGTGCTGTCTCAAGTGGAAGCTATGTTAAATTCTAGGCCTCTCACTCCACTCAGTTCTGATGCCAATGATTTCGGTGCATTGACTCCTGGTCACTTCCTCACGACGGGACCGTTGTCCGGCCTGCCTGAGGAAAATTTCGTAGACCAACCAATCAGTTCCCTCCATCGCTGGAAATTGATTCAAAAAATGCACCAAGACTTTTGGCGTAGGTGGCAGAATGAATACATTCACACGTTGCAACAACGAGCTGATTGGAACAAGAAGCGAGAAAACATTGCGATAGGCACTTTAGTGCTTATTGTCAATGAACAAGCTAAACCACTTAATTGGAACCTAGGAAGAGTCATAGCTCTGCATCCAGGAGCAGATAAAGTTTGTAGAGTTGCAACCGTCAAGACTGCTTTTGGAGAGTACAAAAGACCTGTCCTTAAACTCTGTCCTTTACCAGTTGCAATTGACAGCAATACCAATTAAGTTTTCGTTAATTTTTCATCACTACCGTTTAATGTATTTAATTTATATATAATTTAATAATTTTTGGTAGTTAACTCAGTCAATATATTGTTGCTTTAATAATATTTAAAATTCATTATCAATGTCTTCGTCTTTTCGTAAATACGTTGCATTTAGGTGGGCGGAATGTTCAATATTCACAGTCAATATTCATGTCAATATTCGCAATGGCAACACAAACTTTCCCGCCTAAAAGCCTTTTTGGCAGTTAATGCCAGTTATACATTCAGTCCTGTTCAAAATTTGTCGCCAAGCTGATCAGTGCAATTTTTTCGTCGATATCGCGTTATTTTCTCGTTTTCGTTCCACTTAACACCGCGAATCAAATTATACGTGTGTTACATCATCGCCATCGCAGCGTGAGAATTGCAGTAACCCGATTCCTGGAGTCATCTCATTTCTGCAAGCCAAATACGCAGTATCATCGTCGCCTGAATGGGTATTGTAAGGATCTATAGTAAAAGGGCGCCTCAGTAGCTATTATTTTACTTGCATCCCGGTAAGGCTATATATCAGTTATACATCACAGGATATATATCGGTGAGTCAATTTATTTTGTTGTTCGATCGATTGGTTATTCGAAATTCCCACTACTTCTAAGTATAATCTACAGTCCACTATAAAAACCGAACAATGGGCATTGATGATCAATGTCTTTCTAAGATAATACGAGCGATATAATTTTAAGGCCACGAATATCACTGTCATGTAGAATGGTCACTTACAGACCTGTTACTGACGATGGCTCTCCACAGTAAGCTATTGACGCCCATTTGTAGGGGTAGGCCTTGTTTGTACACAAAGTCTTAGGCTTGTATTAATAAATACAATTTAAATAAAACTTGATCTATCTTAACATGTAGATTTGACAGATGTTCCATAAATAAAAAGTTAAGCGCTTAAGATAGATCTCAACTTTAAGATAAATTTATTAATACGAGCCTTAGTATAGGTGTAAACACCAATGGTAGATCCAGAAAAACCATCGAATGTATAATTATGATGACTTGGGTAGGCATTAGTAGTTAACTACTTTGTGAGTGGAAATGTCTGCACAAACACTATAAAACTACATTGTAAGAGATATTTTGGCAGTTATTTTGCAAGACCTGTAACACATAATTCTAGATTGCCACCATACAAAGTGCTTCGACCCTACGAATAAGGATATCATTATTATTTCCTATTTATTTCACAAAAATTGGTTTTGGGAACATCGCTTATCACTTGGTATGTTCGGGCTGCGCCGAAACAATTTATTTATCATATGATAAATAAATTATAAAACATTGATAAAGTATTTGTAAATTAGGTCAATGTGTAAAATGATGCCCGTGGGGTGCCGGGCTAGAATGTCACCCCCCCATTTGTATCCGTGGGTGTCGTAAGAGGCGACTAAGGGTAACACACCAGAATGTGGGCAGCAGCACTTTCTGAGGAACTGATATCTCAAACTGCGATCCCCAAGCCGCCTGACAAGCGTGGGAATCTGTAGCTGAACACAGCCTCCCCCAATATGGGGTGTTCAGCAGTGGTCTATCCTAGACTAGCGGATACAGTATCAACAGTACAGTAAAATGATGACTTTACAAAAATGTATATAGCCCATAAATGGTACTTAGGCAGTGTTCCAGCTAAGATGTAAGTGAAATACAAGTAGTATCCAACGGAGAACATAAATTAGGTGAACATTCGTAAATAATGTTACCTACCTCAGTAGCCTCTTTCAGCTGATCCAAGACGCCCAACGCTTCGAGCGATATCATGACGGTGGTTTCAAATGTCTTATCCTCTTCGGTGAGCGACGCTTCGAACTCTGGTGTGATGTCTTGCAAGTACGCGTCGGTCACTTCTTCGCTTTTCGTGAGTTCTGTCAATTTATATTAAACTTATTGTTACCAGAATGAACGACAGTGCGGAAACAGTGGGTTTATATTGAACTGACGTACCAATAGCTTGAGCGAGCTCTTGGGATAAGGCTGAAGCTGTGAGGCAACTTTATTAATTTGATTGATACACTGACATGAGTAATACTACTAGTAATAAGTTTTACTGTGATAGCCGACCGGTAATAAGCCGGACTATGGACCGGAATATGGACTGACGTGCCGCAGGTTAATCATTCGATTCCCACGACCGGCTTGTGCTTCACCACGTGGTAGGACATTTTGCGCCTGGTTGCCTGGCTTGCTACCACCCTCAAGTAGAAAATCTGTCGCCAAAAACCAACAGTGTGTTCCGGCAGCAGGCATTGAGAGCCAGTAATTCTAGGTCTAGTCTGTTTGGCATCCTCGGCTACATCATTACCAACAGGTAATATAGCGGTCAAGGGCTAGACTATCAAAAAATATAAATTGTTACACGAACGTTAAAAACGTTATCTAATTTTGTCACTGAATAGTATTTGTGTCATTCTGCCGGTTTAAAAAGATCGGCTAATAAACATGAAAACAAATACGCAGGCCAAGAGTAAGGTTGAATCATCAGATCAGACGCTTGATAATACCACAATCTGGTGAAATGTTATTGGTTTCCTACGAATAATTAAGTAAAGAAATGCACCTGCGAGCAGCAGCGCTGTGCGCCGCCGGGCGGACACCCTGCGCGTGCGCTCCCCGCGGTACACGCCGCACTATGCCCCCCCCCCCTTCCCCCCGCGCCAGTAGGTACCTGCGAGCAGCAGCGCTGTGCGCCGCCGGGCGGACACCCTGCGCGTGCGCTCCCCGCGGTACACGCCGCACTATGCCCCCCCCCATCCCCCTCCCGCCGCGCCAGTAGGTACCTGCGAGCAGCAGCGCTGTGCGCCGCCGGGCGGACACCCTGCGCGTGCGCTCCCCGCGGTACACGCCGCACTATGCCCCCCCCCATCCCCCTCCCGCCGCGCCAGTAGGTACCTGCGAGCAGCAGCGCTGTGCGCCGCCGGGCGGACACCCTGCGCGTGCGCTCCCCGCGGTACACGCCGCACTATGCCCCCCCCCCATCCCCCTCCCGCCGCGCCAGTAGGTACCTGCGAGCAGCAGCGCTGTGCGCCGCCGGGCGGACACCCTGCGCGTGCGCTCCCCGCGGTACACGCCGCACTATGCCCCCCCCCATCCCCCTCCCGCCGCGCCAGTAGGTACCTGCGAGCAGCAGCGCTGTGCGCCGCCGGGCGGACACCCTGCGCGTGCGCTCCCCGCGGTACACGCCGCACTATGCCCCCCCCCCATCCCCCTCCCGCCGCGCCAGTAGGTACCTGCGAGCAGCAGCGCTGTGCGCCGCCGGGCGGACACCCTGCGCGTGCGCTCCCCGCGGTACACGCCGTCACTCACGAGCCGCACTATGCTCTCCACCAGCGCCACCTTCCTGTTCTGTAACAAACACCCTCATATCTACACTACTCGCAATAAAAACCTTAGTAGATTTCGATATACTACCACTAGGGGGTGATTCTCAAAATCGAGATATTATCAGCAATCGATAAATGATAATATAGAGTAAAAATAATAAGTAATCTACAATACTTCTTGATTATCATCGAATCTGAAATCGGACTCCAAGCTAACTTCATATAAACAAACATAAAAACACCAGTGATAAAAAAACATATTTCGGTTAGAAATTGTAAAATAGACATATTTCAGTTGCGAGGTTTCCACAGAGCCACTTGTTTACATTACTTTCCATCAAAACATAATATAAAAAAAGAAATATTAGTTATTTAATTTTTTGCTTGGTCTAAGCTACAGATGTCAAATTAATTACTTCTATTTCTGCTCCTAATATACAGTACTATAGCCATTTTCCCGTGAGTAGTGGCATGGTGCTCATTCGGCGAAACTTTTCCTTTAGTTCCCTTTTACTGCATCCTACAGGACGAAGAGGGGGCGGAACATCTCTATTCAAAAAATTACAAAGAGTGTAATCATATTAAGTTTGGACCTCTACCCTAAGTATTATAGTTTCCGAGATACGCCGTCAAATTTTACTAGGAAGTTCATGTTATAGGATTTTCACCATAATCAGGTCAATCACTTTAGCTATTCATAAGTTTTACCTCCCACGACTCTTATTCTGGGTGTGATTGTTCTGCGAGAACAAAAACACCGAGACAAAAGCAATTCATTTTTTTTTACGGCGTCGTTATTTTATTCTCCTGTTGAATAAAGACAAGTAGCGCAATCATATAAATTTTATCCCTTGCCAGCTTTTTGGTAAGCCATTGTTCCCGTCGCTTGCTAGGATTTGATATTACTAAAATCAAATATAGTAAAAGATTTCATACTAATTCTATACCTGGAATGTGTTACTAATCTCTGGTCAAGATATCTATCAAGTTTTATCATTGCGCGAGAATAACCATCTAGATTACACGGGTCTAAACGCTAGTATAACGTATGAGGATATTATATACTCCAATAATTTGTATATTTGATTTTCGCTCCCCTCAAATCATTGACTCAATTTAGGCGTCTACGACGCTCTTATGAAGGTAAATTACAAATTTTAATATTGAAATATACTGCCACGTTCAGCAAAAAAAATATGGAAGAAACTCGGGGCCATTCTTTTAACAATGTGTTACATACTATATAATAAAATAATTATTGTTTAAAATACGTAGGTGACAGGCGATAGCTTGGCAGAGGCGGAATTGTCCATGCATTTTTGTCGCTTAAGTATAATAACAAACTGAGTAGTAGGATTTCTTAACCCATTGGCATCGGCGATAATGATAACAATAGAATTTCATTCATAACTAGGACGTAGTGGTCCTGACTCCTGACGATGCCAAATGAGTCAAAATGTTTTTCACGTGCAACTTAAATTTTCCTTCTGTGAGCGTTGTAATATAGGAACTTTATTATAAAACCGCACTCAGTTATCTAAGAAGGATATTTTGTTTGTCTTTGCTAATGTAAAACCTGGCATCGCTATTTTATCTTTATTCCTAGTGTTGTAATAATTGTCAGTGTTTAATTTAAATTTACTCATATTTTTACGAACATACATAATATCTTCAAATATATACATACTGGGTCAGGTTAAAATATCAATTTCTTTAAAAAGGTCTCTCAGAGACTCCCTAGGATCCATTTCATAACAGCTCGAATTGCACGCTTTTGTAAGATAAAGATTGTCTCTGTCTCAGCAGCAGCTCCCCACAGCAACACACCATAAGACATAATGCTGTAGAAGTACGCGAAATAAACTAACCGAGCAGTAGCTATGTCTGCTAACTGTCATATCTTACGAACTGCATATGCAGCAGAATTAATTCTTCCAGATAGATCATGTATATGTGGATCCCACTGTAAAGTTGAATCTATTTTGATTCCCAGGTAGGCTGTCGCATTGTCAATTGAGAGTTTATCTGGAATATTTAGAAATATAAACAAAAAACCGGTCTTGTGTTCTTCATTTCTAAGCAAGATATCTCCCCGCTTGTAGCCCCTATACTACACGGCGATCCTGCCACTCACGACTGTCTGATTTAATAAAATTTGCGATGCTGCTATAATAGCGGAAAAATATATGACGAATCGTAATTTATTATAGGCGATTATAGGAAGTTAAGGTGGAAACTCACGTATACGGCAGGTGAGAGCAGTCGAGGGCCATATTCCCTCGACTGCTCTCACGGATTGAACGCTTAGTACAGCGAGTTCAGAATGCTTGCGCGAGATTTTGTTTCTCGATTCCACCCAGAAGTCACGTAACACCTGTCCTTAACCAACTTCTATCATTAAACATTATTATCAACGTTACATTTGGCTTGTTAACTTTTCGGCGTTTTCAATTACCAAACCCCATCATGTCTAAGTAAAAATTTAGATGGTTTGGAGAAACTATGCAAACCTCAAGGAGACTTGGATCAACACAATTGGCTATCCCAAGGCATCGTACCACGGCCTTTAAAGGTGGTTTTGCGGTATTAAGCCCCCAGGTGCTGGAACAATTTGCCACCACCCATAAGAAATTACAGGACGTTAAGTACCTTACGCGGCGGAAGCTCAGAACTTACCTTATTAATGAGCAGAAGAGCCATGAAAACATCGTATACGATGTGTCATTTATTTAATTTATATTGCACTGCTTACAATAGTTCATTTCACTGATTTATTCATAAACAAAGTACATTACATTTTAATATTAATTATAAGTCCTTAAATAATATATACCTTAAGATACATTTAAAATTGATAACAACTTATTATTTATGTTTCGTAAAAATAAAAAATATGTTACATTTACATTTTGTCACTAGTACTGGTAGGCACCTAAAATTATGTCAAAAATTCGTTAATATTATAATAATTATTTTCCAAAATGCTTAAAGCTTCTGTTCTAATATATTTAGTCGGTAGACTTCTTCCTTTAATTATTGAGGCAATTCATTAAATATTTTTACTGCCTCGTATTTTGGTGCTTGCTTATATATATTATGTTTTGGAGTGAGTAGCATTTTAAGATATTTCCTTCTCGCGCTTTCCCTCTCCCCTTTCTCATACTAATTTTCAAAATCTTTCATATATTTAATTAAGTAATTCATAAGGACCAATATGTAAAGGGTCGGAATTGTCAAAATACTTATTCACTTCAAATCTTAACATGATTTCTACAGGAATCCCTTTGTGATATACGAACCATCGTCAGAATACTTCTTTTTTGGAGAGTAAAGGCTTTTTTATAATGTGTGTTTAACTATTACAAATTTCAAGGACACTTTTAAGTCGTCACAACATGGTTAAGGGGTCCCTTTATGATGCATCAATGCTCCCTTTCACCGCTCGAGCCTCCTCCCCTGCCCAACCAAATTTGGTAAGATCCTACTATTGCAAGAGACGAATTTACTTAGCATTCCATGGATCCACCGTGCGGGTGCCGGGTCCATAGCATTGCAGAGGAAGAGGCTTAAGTCAAGGTGCCTGGGACTTGCAATCCAGTGAGTAAGTTTAAGGAGCCCCTTTATGATGCATCAATGCTCCCTTTCACCGCTCGAGCCTCCTCCCCTGCCCAACCAACATTTGGTAAGATCCTACTAATGCCGCCTTGGATACATGTTCTAGGATGGAAGTTACAGTTGTTCTTGACAGGCCAAGGTCTTTTAGTAGGTTGAATAGGGATTTTGTTGGTATACCCCATGCTCAACTTCTACGGCATGTATAAATTACAAAATCTAAATCCAAACCTTACTCCATCTTAGGCGCAACTCTCGATTGGATTTACTGTGCCATGGGAAACAAACATACCTAAGGACCACACAATAAAAACAAACAAATATTATGACCTAGCAAATGAATTAACCAAAAACGGTTATGTTAGGTGATGGTTAATTTATATGCTGTAGAAGTTGTAGCAAGGGGTATATCATAAAGGAGCCCCTTAACCCTACTCCTGGGTTGCAAGTCCCAGGCACCTCTGGCCTCTTCCTCTGCAACGCTATAGACCGGCACCCCCACGGTGAATCCATGGAATGCTAAGTAATTCGTCTCACTAGGTTCACCCAAAGAAGGGAGAATTGATTACCTAAACAAGAGGTCGTCATCTAAATATGATACCTCGAGTAGCGTGTATGTTCAAAGTGGTTTCCGTATATTGGGATTGGTTTGCAGGTAAGAAGCAGAGTGTGGAGTGAGTAGAGTGTGTAGTACCTGCAAGTGGTGCCTGGTGGCATTGAGCGCGTCGACGTGCGAGAGCGTGGTGTCGGCGGTGGCGAGCGCCGCCGTGAGCGTGTGCGCGCACGCCAGCACGCGCCCCGCCGCGCCCTGCTCGCGCGCCTCGCGCTCCGACACCACCACGCGCTCGCTGCCACAACAATGTACAATATACAACTACCTGCATCGCCATACACACGGTCGCCCATCTGACCTGAACTACCCGCACTTCTGAACTAATTCGATGACTGATACTTTTAGTGGCTGAAACCCAGTATGAATTTAAGAAAAAAAATTGTTTCTTGTACATAAAGGCTCAGCTAGAAAATTCTAAACCAAAGCAACTCCTTACTACACAGTGCTTGGTATTGTTTTCTACTTTTTATAAACATAACTTAAGTCTTCTTTGATCGCTTATTATTATGAAATAAATACTATAATCAAATTTACTATAAAAAATAAACATTTTAGAGGGTAAATATTTTAATTTATCTGAAGTTCGGAAAATCAGCGCCATCAAATGGTGTGTCCAGGCAGCTGTCCCTGAGAGCCAGTAATTCTAAATTAGTCTGAACCACATCTTCGACCATATCATCATTTACCACTAGGTGATAGCTATCCACAGTCATCAAAAATAAAAGTTTCTTTTATCTATAACTTTCTGTAAATATGAAATGAAGCATTTCATAAAAATAGCCAGCCTTTGACTGAAGGTCGTTGACTAGGTAGGAAAGTAAAAAAAAACTGTTTCACCCAGATTGCCCACTGCTAAGCACAGCTTATTAAGACACGGTTTGCCATAATTCCCACACTTGGCAGGTGTTTTGGGGATTGCAGTGTAGTGTCCTCAAAAGGGACTGGCAGCTCCTCAGAAGGCACTTGAAAAAAGCTTAACCACCTCTTAATTAGATACGAACATGTCAGTCAACATCTGCAAAGCGTAGTGATGTGTACGAGACGTCATCCACAGCCGCTTGAGGTCGTCCCGCCGCAGTCGCAGCAGGCCTCTGCAGGCAGCCAGCCTGGCAGTAGCCGCATCACAGTGCTGACCCCATAATGTCAGGGCAGCTCCCACAGCACTAAACTTCTGTAAGTTTGACAAATTCAATGGCTATGTTATTAAAATTAAGTAACCAAGCACTGCTCCAAAGCAATGTAAAATAAGCTATTCCAGAGCTAATTCCTAGCTCGATTTCACCCAATTTTAATTTAATGTTTTTTTTATATTGGGGCTGCCCCTCTATCAAGTTGGTGGCAAAAAGGGGTGTGTAGGGCTTGAACCCAGTTAATTTTTTTCCCCCTCTGGATTACATACTCTTATTGCCTAAGTGCTGCTATTCACTTATATTTTAGTGAAATTGAGACAAATTTCTTAGTATTCCATGGATTCACCGTGCGGGTGCCGGGTCCATAGCGTTGCAGAAGAAGAGGCCAGAGGGGCCTGGGACTTGTAACCCAGGAGTAGGGTTAAAGGGCCCCTTTATGATGCATCAATGCTCCCCTTCACCGCTCGAGCCTCCTCCCCTGCCTAACCAAATTTTGTAGGATCCTACTAATGCTGCCTTAGATAATCCATGTTATTACTTTGAAAATCACATTGACAAAGTTTTAGATTACAAAATTTATCACCTCGAGTGGGAATCAAACCCACATCCTCCCATTTTCACATAACCAAATGGGATTTGGTAATTTTTCCCCCGAGAGAGAATTTTAGACTATTTTTAATACGCGGTCTATATCAAATCTAAACTGATATTTTGGTACATAGTTCTTCTTTTAAGGTTGAACTGGCCGGTAACTTTTCCATACAAACGCCGTAGGATGATCACTCCCTTATTTGAGGTTTTAGGTCCAGAACTAAGCATGATATCGATTTATCTCTTCATTATCTAGGCTTGTCTTGGCACCGATTTGTAAAAAAAATCTTCACATGATAGTTATAAGCCTCGAAACATCCCTGTAATATCACGAATTTTAGCGCATGTTTAGTCGTAAATAAACGACTTATAGAGCATGAAATCCCTAAAATTATTTACATAGAAGCATAGCTCAGTTCATGATCATTTTAGATAACATTTTGGAAAACAAATACATCCAGTAGTATAATCATAAACATCCTAGAGCCAAAGGTCGGCACACATAGTTTTGCGCGCTAGTTTTTCGTTCAAAATATTGGGCATCTCATGTCAATACTTCCATTCCGCGGTGAGGGAAGCGAGCGGGCGGGTCTCATGCGCATCACACTAATATATAATTAACAAAACGCACACTACCAAAAGTCACGTGCACCGCGCCGCGATCTTAGAACGTAATATTATATTGTAGGAATGCCCTGTTGCTTTTTGGTGTGCACGTATGTATACACTACCAATATGTAGTGCCTATGCCTACTTACGTACTTATATATATATATATATATTTACATATGTTGGGAGTTGGGGACCGGATTTTCTTTCGCATTTGATTAGTTTGTTCGTGATAGTAAGTGTCGGACGCCATAATCCATATAGATAGTTGGTACTTGGGTAATATAAATACGTAACTATGTCTAGGTACTCACCTACTCTCACCTAAGTTAGAACCTAGTAGGTATTAGTCAATACGCAGGTCATGATAGCTATGGTGAGTACCTAATCATTTTAGCAACACTTAGACAATATAAAAAGCTGCATTTGGTTAGATATGGTATGGACGTAGGTAGTCCGCATTCTTTTTAGAATATAGTCTAAGCAGTAATATAGCTTCGAGAAAGTACCTACCTAACACGAAGTAGTAAAGGGTTAGAATTAGAAGCTCAATGGAAGATACCTACCTATCTACGATATAATTATCATTTATCATATAGGCCTGCCTAGGCACGCAACTGTCAGCGATGTCAAATCGACATTCGCGGGCGCGCATTACATTGCATACCTATCTACATAGCTATAAGATCACAACAAATAATAAAGTTAGTACTATGTATCTACCTACGTAAATTAGTAGAATAAGTATGTATATTTGTAGTAGGTACTTATACCTAAGGTAGTTCGAAAGTTTATATGGTAAACTTAGCGATGATTGTAGGCACTTACCTAATCAAAAATAACCTATGATTAGTTATTGATTTTTATTGGAAATAATTTAAATCAGTTACGGGTAGGTAGAGAATTTTTATTCCAAATGTGTTCTACCAGGATTGGTAGATCCATGATGCCATCGTACATTACCGCTTAGAGACAGATTTTGAAATCGGTACGACACACTCTCATCTCAAAGCTCGCTAGCCGGGCGAGCATTCGCAAAACAACCTTCCACCATGCGGTGAAGACTGAAGTTCATGCCCGAGGCTGGATTCGACCCATAGACCTGTTGCGCGGCAGTCCACTGCTAAGAGCCATCACTGCTTCCCGTTAAGTGTTTAGTGACAGAATTTCTACTTGAGGGTGGTAGCTAGCCAAGCGAGCATTCGCAAAATGCCTTTCTACCAAGCGGTGAATTTCAAGCCCGCGGCGGGATTCGAACCATAGACCTGCTGCGTGGCAGTCCAAACCTAATGCCACTGGCCCATCACTGCTTCCCGTTAGGCGCTTACTGACAGATTTTCTGCTTGAGGATGGTGGCTAGCCAGGCGAACATTCGCAAAATGCCCTATGCCCTTCTACCAAGCGGTGAGCTCGAGCCCGCAGCGGGATTCGAACCATAAACATGCTGCGAGGCAGTCCATAGCTAATGCCACTGAGTTCACGTTAGTTGCATGGTGACAGATTTTCTACTTGGGTAGCTATCCCGGCGAGCATTCGCAAAATGCTCTTTTCTTATGCCTGATAGGTTAGCCTTTGACCACTATCTCACCTGATGGTAAGTGATGATGTGGTCGAAGATGTTGTTCAGGCTAACCTAGAAGTACTGGCTCTCAAGGACAGCTGCCGGAACACACCGTTAGGTGCTTGGCGACAGATTTTCTACTTGAGGGTGGTAGCTATACAGGCGGGCATTCGCAAAATGCCCTACCACCATGCTATAACGACTGCCATCCTAAGACCACAACCGGGACCAACGGCTTAACGCGCCCTCCGAAGCACGGAAGCGCTCAGTAGTATTGTCCTAGCGGTCATCCATCCAACTCATGACCGCGCGCGACGGTGCTAAACTTTGCTGATCGGTTGAGAACAGCTAAGTAAACTTCGCTACGAACTCTCCACCACGCGGTGAAGCTCAATATCGCGGCGGGATTCATTCTATGGACCTGCTGCGCAGCAGTCCATAACCAATGCCACTGAGCCATCACTGCTTCCCTTTAGGTGCTTGGCGACCGATTTTTTACTTGAGGGTAGTAGCTATCCAGGCGGGCATTCGTAAAATGCTCTTCTACCACGCGGTGAAGATTAAGCCCGCGACGGGATTCGAACCATGGACCTGCTGCGCGGAAGTCCATAACCTATGCCACTGAGCCGTCACTGCTTTACAAAATATGTTGTAGTAAAAGCAGTACCTAACTTGCTAATTATGTAATAAATAATTATTGTAGGTAAATATTTACTACATCAATATGAAAAGAACAAACTAATACATTTACTATGTACCTACAAATCGTTGTACCTACTTACTAAATATTTACCTACTATAGGTGAAATAACATCAGTATGTTATTTCACCTATAGTATATTATAAAACGAACGAAAATTATAACAACAGGTACCTACTGTCCGAACCAAAATGTATTCCTCTGTGAATATATAATATTATTTTATAAGAAATACCTACACACGTCGTGACGTAGCTTGAGACACTATCTCCGTCCGTCGTCAAACATCGTACTTCGTTCGGCATGGTTCGGCTTTCATTGATATATCGCAAACAAGTGTGCGTAATTAGCGTAGATGCAATACGGGTGTGTGATGCGCGATCACTATCTTCGTACTACTCATCACGGAGTCTTACCCTTTCCCACAAAGGTATAGGTGAAATAGCATGCTTTGTGGCCTCGCCCGCTGATAAGTTCGGGCCGCCGGCAAGTGCATCCTTAAGTACTAGTTAGTAGTAGTAGTTAGTAAGTACCTAAGTAAGGCAAATTTTGTATGGTTATTCAAGAAAACCATATCTATCTGTAAAAAAAGAATAATGGTACATAGTGGTGAATATTTATTCTAACGACAAGCCTATGTACCTGCATAACATCCATTATTTCCTGAGCATGGGCAGCAACTAGCTCATCTAGTCTCCCATCACTCTTCTTGTATTCTTTTTCTAGCTTTGCTCTCTCCTTCTCTCTTTGCTCATTGGTCTCACTTGCTGAGAGTGTTCGTATAACAGACATCAGCAAGCCACTCTGGAATAAGTAATTTATGATATATTAACATTAATAACTATTGAGCTATAGTAAATTTATTTAGCTTTTATGTGCTCCAATCTACAGAAAGAGCTCTTATGTATTTTTTATGCATAGAAAAAGTTCAATTTCTTAACTTTAGTACTTTCATTCAATATTGTTAACATGATGTAATTATAATATACTTACAGTTTCTTTTCCTTGTTTGACACCGCGTGGGGGTTTCGTTGGAGGTGGGGAAGACATTATCTCAGTTATTGTCGGCAGGATGAATTTATCTCCTTCACAAACTAACAAACAAACCACCCACCAAATTCCTGATCATGGGCTCAGTGTGGCCACTTAACGAAAATAAAATACAATGCACTACACACATATAAAAAAAAATGCGCTAGATCTTACAAAAAACCGGTTTCTAAAATATATTAGTTTCCACTTATCAATTTGTGAGTATCAAAATAAGGTAAGTAGGTATAAAAAATCTTTAGAATAAATACATTTTTATATATTTAACCTAAGTTAAATATATAATAGATTGTTTAATGGGAGAACCAGCGCAGCGCTCACGTCACAGGAAACCGTAGTATGAGGGTCAGTGCACATAATAATAAGAACAATATTGTGTATTCATATCCTTATTATAAACATATTAAAATTATTTTGAACCCATCAATTTGGTTTGTAATATTATTCAGTTGTTTTTTCATGAAATAAACATTATTATACTTATTATTAGACAATGTTCAGAACGATGAAAATTCGTTCTACTTGAGCATTAAAATGTGGAAGCGACACTTGACGAATTTAATTCCATGCCACATTGTTAATAATTTATCAATCTTGGTTTGCTAATAACTAGTATCAAGTTTTGCGCCAGATTCCACTAGATATATTTTAGCGCGTAGTTATGAGAAAAAAAAGCTAGACCCTAAAATTGCACTAGATTTAGCACCAAATGCGGTATAACGGCAACACTGCTTCGGCTGCCAAAATATTACTTGCTCAGTGGGCGCTGCCTTCCGTTTCAAGCCAAAAGCGATTATATCGATTAAAGCGACTATCATCGTTCCATATTATAAAAACTTACGCTCATAATTATGTATATTATATGTTTGAAGACACGGGTGTTTGAGCGTGAAACAACTTACTGTGAGTCGATATGACGATCGACAATGTTTCGGCTTCTACCGGAAGCCTTCCTCAGGATATTGAGTGTGGTAGGTACGTCCGCCGCGGTCGCGTCACGTTTCACACTGCGGGCGGCAGCTCGCTGTGCTCGAGCCGACGACGGCGCTGGCGGCGGGGGTTGTTGCGGGGAGTGTTGTGGTGAATGCTGCGTTCTCAGTACAAGATGCGATGCACCCTCTTCATCGCTGCTGCTTTCTTCAGATGACACCATCGCAGTCCGACAAGCAAAACTGACTGTGTCCACCATCTCCTGCTTCACATTCTTCGAGCCTCCATGAAGACAAGTTCTCCAGCTTTGTGATAGCGCCCACCCTCTATCTCTGTTAAAATTAGGACGACGACTAATTTCGATAGCCTCGCGGATTTTACGCGGAACGTAAAGCTTTTCCTTGGCTAAAACCCGGGCTTTGTCAAAACGGATGTAGTGCGTCGTACCAGATGTCAGGGCGTGCTCTGCCACAGCAGATTGATGGCTGTCCGCATTTTTCATGGAGCGAATGTGCTCTCCGAGCCTTGTGGACACCTTCCTTTTCGTTTCTCCAATGTAGCATTCACCACAATCGCATGGTATCATGTAGACTCCTGGGGTTCCAAGTAAGTCCTTATCTTTCGGAGATCGCAGCAATTGCCTAATTTGTGAGGGAGGGCGGAATATCGTCTTGATAGAAAAATTACGGCGTAGCAAGTTTCCGATTTTATACGTTAGAGTTGCACCTCCCCATATCATCCCATGGTTGTCGTAGGAGGTGACTAAGGGAAAAATACTGGAAGGTGGGCAGCAGCACCTTCTTCAGAACTGCCATCTTACACTGCGATCCCCAAGCCGCCTGCCAAGCGTGGGGATTATGGCAAATACCCCCTAATAAAGGGGAGGCTGTGTTCAGCAGTGGATGAGTCGGCTGTTCAGGAAAAAGTAATCACATCGAACACAATTTTAATATGACAGCTGTCATCTGAAATGAAGTTCTCTATGAATCATATATATGAAGATACTAGTAGTCTAGGATCAATACTTTCCGAGATAAATCCTATTTAAGTTTGACAGCTATCATCTGATATGAAGATCTCTATGAGAGACCTCTATAAGACCTTTTCAGAGGATGTATCTGAGTGAGATTAGGCTCGCCATTTTACTGTAATGGAATTGCATTTTCGATCGAGCGATTATATTATTCGCTTTTGGCGTGAATCAGTGAATTTGGAAGGCATCACAAGATTCAAGATATATTATTATATGAATATGATTTTTACTGTCAGCCAGTATTATATTATTTGGTGTGACAAGAGTGACAAGGGAGACACGTCCTGTCTGTTACATCTTGTCAATGGTTACATGACGCCTGCTTGGCGAGTTACATTACAAAATTACAAATTTACGAGAGAAAAATATAAAGTCATGAGCGGGATTCGAACCCAAGCCCATCCACCCCTTTAGCCGGGGTATGCTCTCACCAATTGAGCTAACATGACACAATGACTCATAACGCTCATTTTTGCTCTTGTTGTTCAACCATGGTATCGGGATGGAGCGACACCTATAGTTCAACTTGCGTTGTACTACAAACAAGACCAATTTTGCAATAGGTTTTAAACTTCTAAATGATGACGCAACCTTATAATTTTAATAGTCATGTGCGGTATTCGAACCCGCGTCCATCAATCCCCTTAGGCAGGGTATGCTCTAACCAATTGAGCTAACATGACACAATGACTCATAACTTTAATTTTTGCTCTCGTTCTTCAACTATCGTATCGGGATTGGTCTTGTTGGTAGTACAACGCAAATTGAACTATAGGTGTCGCTCCACCCCGATCACTAACCCTATCGATTGGCACCAGTTTCATTCGTGTTCATGAAATTTTGGTGCAGGAAAGTAGCTTTGACCCCCATGGTGGCAGGCTTGTTGTCGACTTTCACCCTGTTTTGCATTGGGTAACATATTCAACTGTCAAGTGAACGTTTTCATACGGCCTCGAGCAAATGAAAAAAATCCTTACAGCCCACAGGAAACTTTTATATCTCGTAATTTCCGTACGCACCCTTTAGGGTATATTCCATTTGTCGCTAAGAACGTTATTTTCGATAATTTTGTTCACATTCTGCGTCTATGGTTGTGATCACTGTGATCGTTTGTAACTGTCATCCCCTGTTCCATTTAGGATAAGAACGCTAAGAATGCCACTAAAATTTGCCACTTCTGTCACTTTTGACATAAGATGTAGCGTTTATGGCGAAAATAACACCAAGACGCATGTGGAACAACTTTTTGGGAGTGTGATCGTTTTTAGCGAATTTCACTTCAAATGGTAAGTACCCTTAGATTCGCTAAAAACGCTAAAAACCATAGACCTAGGATTTTTTCGCTATCCTAAGCCTATGCTAAAAACGATCACGTACTCCCAAAAAATTGTTCCACATGGGTCTTGGCGTTATTTTCGCCATAAACGCTACATCTTACCCCATCTAAGAGTGCGTTCGTTTTGGCACGATTGCGTTTGTAGCAGTTTCGAAAGTGGCATTTGTGTATTAGCGTTCGGATAGAAGCTTTTGCTATTTTTGACCACCAATTACTGCATGCTATCCGAACGGCATATAACATACTTTGACAACCGACAATGTTTTAACCATTTTGCACAGTACGAAATATGGAATCAATCCCTAAAATTAACAAAAAAGTAGGTACCTATATTATTATTATTTCTTTGTTAATGGCTTCTGCTAGTTACATATATAAAAAACTTGTGAAACTCTTCAATCGCGCCAATACAACTGTCAAACCAGCAGTTGTCAAAAAACGATCACAACGATCCCACGGTAAGACATGGGTCAAAAATATCACTTTTCTCTGTCATTTGTAGCGTTTTCAAAGCTATCCGAACGGTGAGCGAAAACGATATTTTTGCTCACGAAGTCCCAAAACGAACGGCCCGTGTGATCATTTTTAGCGTTTGTGAGTGTTATTTTTGGCACCGACAGGCTATCCGAACGCCCTATAAAAATGGTAAGCACCCAAAGAGTTGACCAATGACAAAGACTATATGTCTGTGGTCAACGATTATTTTATTTTGAATTTTTATAACTGATGAAAAGTTTACTTGTAATTAAAAATAATAAATTGAGAGTAACGAGCATAGAAAAATGGATTATTCAACTATTAGTAATAAAACCAACTGTACTGAAGCTGAGGAGCTCTCCAGCAGCGAACTAAGTGACCAATATTATTTATTGAAGAAACAATATGAACACTTGTCTCGAAGCCATGAAACTACGAAACAGGAGCTTCACGATACTAGAAGAAGTTACCAGACCGCTCTTAACAACCAAACATATATGACCACGGAATTGGAGACACTACAAGCCAATGAAGAGAGGAAGAGGACTGAGTATAACAATCGTATATTGTCCCTTCAAGAAGAAATATCACTTCTCAGGCAGGAGCACACAGAATCTCTTGATCGGCATGCATTTGAAATTAAGCGATTAGAAGACCAGATAAGAAACATAAAAGAAGAACAGACATGCAAAGTCAACGAAAGCCCTGTATGCGATAATTCCGAGTTAGATGAGGCACGAGCGGCTGTAAATGCTGCTCTGCAACAAGCTGCTGAAGCTAAGGATGCATTGGAAGATGCAAAGTTGGAAGTTATGTCCTGGCAGTTGAAGACTGAAGAATTAGTGGCTGAGATTGGCGAGATGCGAGCTGCAGCTGATTTAAGGCGGGAGGAGTTGCGGGCAGCTAACGACAAAGAAGCAGTGGCTTTAGCAGAATTGGCAGAAGCTAGAGCCATGCTCCATCAGTTTACAGACTCGCAGGATTTGCAACCTCATGGTAATATGCTCTTTCTATTTATTAGGCACCATACATATAGGTTTCCCCTGATCAACATCTTCAATAATATTTTCATGGTGAGATGATCCAGCTTTCTGTTTATTGGGCACCATAAATCATGGTTTAGCCTGACCAACATCTGCAACAACATCATCACTTACCAATGAGATAGTGATCAAAGGCTAACCCATCAGTTAGAAAGTAAAAGTTTTAGTACTATTGTAGACTAACTAGCCCAAAAAAAAGATGTTGGTCAGGCTAGAATAATTACAGCAAAAATAGACAGTAAATACATATTATAACTCTAAAACCCAGAGAATAAAATTTGGGAAGCACTTTAGAATCGGTATACATACATGTGTACTATAAGAAAGGGCAGAGGTGGGGTTGTAGAAACCTTTTTTGAATAATAGTTATTATAAAACGAATATGTATACCTACATACATTGGAAGGACTTTAGATTATGGTATATGTACATATTGTGTACTTTGGGGGAAAGAGAGGAGGTGGAATAGTTTATTAGTTTTTTAATACTCATGAAATTTGTCAAAACTATCTTCTTCATAAAAATAATTTTTAATGAAGTTTGCTTATCCGTTCTTAACCAATCAGCAAAGTTAAGCAACATCTGTCGCAGTCATGAGTTGGATGGGTGACCGCTAGTGACATTACAACTGAGCACTTCCGTACTTTGGAGGGCTTGTTAAGCTGTTGGTTGTTGTCTTAGGATGGCACTCATTATTGTGTGGTGGTAGGGCATTTTGTGAATGCCCGCCTGGCTAGCTACTACCCTCAAGTAGAAAATCTTTTGCCAAGTACTTAATGTGTGTTCCAGCAGCTGTTCTTGAGAGCCAGTAATTCCAGTTTAGCCTGAACAACATCTTTGAATACATCATCACTTACCATCAGGTGAGATAGTGGTCCAAGGCTGACCTATCAGGCATAAAAAAAAACAAGGTTAATTAAAACTTCAATAATTTATTTCTCTAAAATTATTTTGTATTTGTAATTTGAGATAGAGGTTGAGGTCAAGGTGGAGGCTGAGTAAGAGCAAATTGAAATGAAAAGTAGTGATATTTGCATGTATTATACTTTAACTAATAGAATAATATCAGAGAAAAAAGGAATTTCTGCAAGCTTATAGTCATCTACCAAACTATTAAATTGTCTGGTGAAGGCTATCCAGGAAAGACGATCTTATACAAATTAAAGCAAATGTAAAAAACACTGATAATGTAATTATTAAACGAATAATGTCAAAGGAAACAGGTGTATTTTAGTGCAAGCTAATAGTCATCTACTGAACTATTATATTTTGTTAGAAAAAAGCAATAACTGTCTAACCCTGGGCCTTGAGATACCAAAGTAACACATCAACATGTAATCAATTAGGCACACTAATGTCTAAATGCTAAGTTTTGTCATTCATAATTTTTCAGCTGCCAAAGGAAACTCCATATTTGCTGAAGTTGAAGATAAACGACAAGAGATGGCTAAAAACCTTATACAAATGAAACAAACTAATTCTAGGGTAAGTAAAAAGTTTGAATTCATTCAGTTACAATGTATTGTCTCAAGTAAAAATATATCTTTCTACATGTGCATAAAACTTAAATTATGTGCATATCACAGTTCAGAAACCAGCGAATATAGTCAAGCTAAGGTTAATGGGTTAAAATTGGCTGTGCAAATTCCCACACCTGTTGCACATGCATCTAATTCCTACCCAAAGATATAAATCATATATATATTTTCATTTTGGGTAATAGCTGCCCAACTTAAGCATTGATGATATCATAAAGGGGCCAGCTTAGCCCTACTCCCTGGGTTGCAAGTCCCAGGCACCTCTGGCCTCTTCCTCTGCAATGCTATGGACCCAGCATCTGCACAGTGAATCCATGGAATGCTAAGTAATTTGTCTCTCTACACATCAACTTGAGAAAATACTATTTTGGAAGTAGGTTAATAAAAGTTAATTGATTCAGGCGTTATATTGCCGAAATCCATATTCAAACAATAATAATTGAATTCATGTTCATAAATTGGGTAGACTGATTGCCTATTTTCTTATACCATACACTGGCTGCACTGACAAGAAACTGCCAGTATATTGTCAGTGCAACAATAAGAGCCGGTTAAGTTGGGCTCACACATAGAGGGTTCTGTTTTAACTAGCTAACATGGACTATGGCTAATTGGACAGATAAAACAGTTTTCTAGTATGGAACCCTAATATATATTTAAATTCTTTTCTCACCTAAGATTTTCTTTCAGATACGGTTTACCTATTATTAATTCACTTTATCTATCAACCTGTAACAAAGAAAAGAAGAAAATAATAAGTTTGTGTTTAAAAAGTCTTATTGTATGTATTACAGTTAAGAAGGGAGCTAGCAAACAAGCAAGCAGAGCTAGATGCCTTACTTCATGAGAAGCAAACCATCTGGGAACAGCAAGCTGGGGAATCTGCACATTATGACAGGGAACTGATTGGTGAGGATTTTATCTCTCAACTTATCATCAATATTCAAAACAGTGATAACCATTGGCTCTGCACTGCCGTGCGGGGGGTCCCGGTCCCATCAAAGGCTAAACCGCAATGAGGTGGGGTAAAAATTACGTCACCAAGCATGTGCCCCTTTGAATGCCTCAATAATCAAATATTTTAAATTTGCATTGCATTCTATTTTTATCATGCATGGCTCGCTACACCCCTATGTTCTTGGCGTACATAGTGGGGAGGCATACCAATTTTATATATACCAATGTATAGCTACTCAAAAATCTTACTTGGGTATCAGTTTTCAGTTGGTCAAACAATATGGCCTTTTTTTGACGAATTTTCTTGTTTTCTGATTCCTTATTCTGCATGCAATTTATTTAATTTCTTAATTCCTTGCTAAAAGTGTGGTCATGTAAATGTATATGTGAAGACATTAAATAGAAGACAAGCATATGATGGCCGTGATGTTGCTCATTTATATTTTATAAAAACACTAATAATTATATTGAGTGACTATTCATCCTAATTTTTCTGTCACGCTTATTGAGCCGCCGTGGCCGGCCATCTTAAAAAATACACTTTGTTAGTCCTAAAATTTTACACCGGACAGAAAATAACTGTTTTGGGTTTAAAATTACAGTACATTTATTTGTCGTGTTAAAATATTAATTTAATGTTTTCTTTGAATACTTTTAAAATATTTATTGTTATTAAATATAGATTTCCGCAAACTTACGACTAAATCTATTGTAATATCGTTATTGTATAATAATTTTAGAAAGCCATTATGGCCGAGCTATAACAGCTATGTACTGTCGTGCCGTGGGTCCCTGGTTCGATTCCCACCGCCGCCGGCTTGAGCTTCACCACATGTTGGAGGGGCATTTTGCTATTGCACGCCTGGCTAGCTACTACCCTCAAGCAGAAAACCAGTCGCCAAGCACCTAACAGTGTGTTCCGGCAGCATTCCTTCAGAGCTAGTGAAATTACAGGCACATGAAATTTAACAACTATGTCTCATGGTGACGGGCGCTTGTTCCGTCATAAGAACATAAAAAAGTAGGTTACCAAAAATAAACAATAACAATGATTATATATAGTTCTTATTATAATAATAGATGATAGTTCTAACACTACCATAATACAGTTTGCAGATAAATTACTTTATAGAAATATAAAACTTAGTTATTTAAATTTTCCAGAGAACTATGAAGAACGCATAACACAGCTGGAAGGGCTATGCGAGAGGCAGAGACGTGAGCTGGCACGTTGGTTCGGAAAGCTCAGCGAGCCTAATGCCAACGGCTGGCTGCCTGGAGTCTTGCACCATTTGAAGTGAGTCACATTAGTATATGAGAAACTGCAGTGAAAGTTACATGTTCCTAATGATTAAACTGCTGCATTTTTGCTGAATGGATAGTTTAGTCTTTAAATTCTATCTCACCTGTTGAAGTTTAGCAGCAGGGTAGGCCTACAAAGCGAAATTCCACATTTACAAAGCGATTCATGAGACGTAAAAGATATATTTAGTAAAAAATATTAAAAGCAGAATGGACAAAACCCAAAAATTTGTGAATCGCGAATCTATAAACAGCAAAATTTATTTTCGCCTTATGTAGCCTAATATCATAGACCCAGCGTCTCCCGGATTTTAGGCTATTGGGACATGCTCGACTGAACCGAATTTTGTGCTCTAATTATATTATTTTAACTATTCATAGGGGTCGGTGCGGCCATCAGCCAGACTACAAAGAAGTACTTTTTCTAACATGTTACTTTCGGAATGATGTTGCTACCCTTCTATATTATTTATAATACTTACATCATTCCAAGATTTAACCCTGTTAATTAATTATTTTAATTGATGTTTAAAGTTATAAAATTAGAGCACAGTATTCGGCTCAGTCGAGCATATTCCGATAGTCTAGAGGTTAAGGCATTACGGTGCAAATACAGGGAGCGCGGATTCGATGCCCGCACACAAACATTTTGTGCTTTTTATATGTAATTGATTTGAGCTTAGCACGCGATATTGCTTGTAATCATATTTAGTAAAATTTTCTAATGTTCTAGGACTGAGTGCGAGCAGTTAAGAGCAGAAGTACTATCTCGAGGAGCAGCTCAGTTAGCCAGCGCCGCTCAAGTCAGGGATTTGAGAAGGAAACTAGCCCTGGTCACTTCTGGTGCAAAGCAATCCATATCACCTGCAAACAAAAACGACACTACCCACGATAGCAGTAAAGCCGATATTGCCATTACGAAAATATCGGCACCTGTTAAGAAAGTTACCATTGATGACGTTAAGAAGAAAGTGTCGTTTAATTGAATTTAGTAGATAAGTTTTTATGTATAAGATATTATTATGATGTTAGTTACTGTATATTTTCAATCATAAACTAGTAAGTATAAATTAATTAAAAAAAACCCGACTGCATATTATTTATTTATCGTTCCATTGTAATTAACACTGCAAGTTATATATATATATATTTATGGAATCGTTTTTAAAAGCCCTTCATTTAAATTCACTACTCGAAGTGTTTGGAAAAAAAAACTCATAATTTGAGGTCTAAAATCCGCCTGTTTGTTTTTTATTTCTTGTTATGTGTCCCTAGTGTCACTTGCACTATCAAAAGAAATCTAACGATATCTTATACCATAAGATTGGTAAAGCCGTTTAGAAGTTATGATGGAATAAAGGAACTCACAAAGGTACATACATGAACCCTGAAAACATAACACTCCTGTACAAAATTACAAATATACCATAGAAAAAATTGAAGTCATATGCGGGATTCGAACCCGCGTCCATCCACCCCTTTAGCCGGGGTATGCTGTAACCAATTGAGCTGACATGACATGACGTCATAGTCATAACTCAAATCTTTCCTATCGTTCTTTAACCATCGTATTGGGATGGAATTTTTTTCTATAGTATATTTGTAATTTTGTAATGTAGTCCGCATAGCAGGCGTTGTTGCAAGCATAACAATATTAAAAATAACACACTTTTTTTTGGGCAGTCGTGTAATAAACAAGTTAAGATTTCATAATGTCAGTTTTTCTGTGCTTGTATTGAACATGCTCTTATGAACTATCTCAGTTATATGTCAGCGTAATTAACGGTGCGCTTCTCTTCAGCTGGATTTTGATGAAAACCAGTTGGGAAGACATGGTTTAGTTCTAAAGCAGTTCACAGACGGCAGCTATAATATATATTATAGTATAACTGTCGGTATGAAGAAACGAAAATGTAAAGCTATATATTATAGCTGCCGTGTGTTGTCACTTGTCAATTTCTATAGAAAATGTGTTGAGATGTATTGAAATATATCGAGCTATAAATATATAGCTTTATATTATAGCTGTCGTCTGTGAAATGCTTAATATTGCTGTTATTGATATACGCACACATAGAACATATTATAATAATACTACGCTTATGCTTATAGCATAATGTTTGCGATGGTTCTAAATGCGAATCGCTTTTCCTGTTTAGAAAACATAATGAGTCGAGAAGAAATGGACCGAATTCCGTTGGCAACACTAAAAAGGTAAATAAAATCAATTCAACAAACAAAATTTTTACATATGTAATAAGAAAAAATGTATTGATAAAAGATACATCATTTTTATATTTAAACCATATCAGAGGTAGGTACATCTATGATATAACCTACTTGTTACGATAATGTATGATTCCATTAACACTAATATTGATATGCATAATGAATTTTGAGTTATAGTTATGCTATTACAAAGATATACTCAATGTTAGGAAAGGGATTTCGTAAAAGGTCATGCCGAAATGCAAATGAACGCCGAAATATTATTGTAGTGCAGGGAAGGCATAGAATATTGATTGGCCTGGTATGTCGAACGTATTTCGGCGAAAGTGACTGGGAATCTGAATGGGTTTTAAGAGAGCACTTTTATGTAAACTGTTTGGAGATTACGATTAACAATCCTGTTTACGATATATCTCCTCACCGACGCAGATATGGACGTTTCAACGCACAACAAAAAAACAGACAGTTTGAGAACTGCGGATTGTCCTGCAGTAGGTGCCTCGTCAGAACACGAGATATTACGAATGTTTGTGAGGATGGGCGGCTCCTTACAGTTTCGAAGTAGATGTGAAGTGTGCACATGCCTCAGTTCCTGCTTCTTGTGTCAAGCAAATGTTACATTTGTAAAGTACTGCGCTTACAGTATCGTAGCGCCTGAGTGTTTGCGGCGCGGAGCAGGCGTTAGACCGGCGGGTGCGGGTGCGGGTGCGGGTGCGGGTGCGGGTCGGGCCCCAGGTCCCGCAGGTGGTCCCTGCGCGCGCGCGCCACGTGCCGGTCGCGCCGCGCGTGCTCGCGCGCCTCGCGGCACGTGCGCGCGCGCAGCCGGCTCGCACCCGCCACACACACGCACGTCTTGAACTCATCTGTCATACAACAAACTCATTGCATTACCTTGATTATCATAACGAATGTAAAAGACGTCAGATAGATTATTATTTTCCCACGATTTCCAAGTAACCAGCAAGTCAGTAGTAATACGTAGTAGTACGTAGTACCTACACTGATCAGGTATTGACAAGAGTATCTATGTGAATAGTTCGTTGATCTACGTTATGGAAGATCAGATCAGAAACCTCTCATCCATTGCGTCAAATACTCAGGGTTGCCAACATTTTTTTCCTCGTACAGAAGCAGATTAAAATCTCGTATTTTAGCTTTCAAACCTCGTACATACTGATTTTATGTGAAAAATGTGATAGATCAAAGAAAAAAGCATTTAAAAGGCCTTTTACACAGATAATGCTACTTTTGAAAGTTTGTTACAAATAAAACATTACTATTTAAAAAAAAAATCGTCTTCATTGTGAATGTTTAATATAAAATATTTTGCTTAAAATTAGATTTCTACTTAAATAATACATTACATACTTTGTAGTTTGTACCACAGACTATGACGACCTATAACTATGGAGGGTAGAGGAACCCTTCATACCTATAACGTATTCTATCGCTGTTGCAATATAATGAAGGAAATTAATCAATCAAACATGGTTCATTTTTGGAAAAATTCAAATTTATAATGAAATTGATTGAATTCGAGTGAGGCGATATCAGGGTATATTGAACATGTTGACATAAATGTTCCCTGCAATGAAAATTGTTATTTAAAGTTTCATAACTCAAAATCTCGTACATAATTGTACGAGGATAATATCGTCCTCGTACCTCGTACGAAAGACCAGAAATCTCGTAACTGTACGAGAAACCTCGTATGGTTGGCAACACTGCAAATACTTTTCCAATACGCGTGTTGTCCAATCTTCGCATTTTTTCTACTAAGGAGATTATTAAAGAGATACAGTAGCCAGATTGTCCAATACTCTTTATGTCCAATACTGTTTACGTTGATAAGGACAGCCTGGTTATTGAACCTTACTATTATTATGCTATCGCAACGAACTCAGGTGGCTCAATATTCGTTAGCGCCTCCGGAATGTTCACGTATGCCACGTATGGGATCCGATGGGTACCAAAAAGCACAACGAGGATATTTTATAACAAGATTTACCGAATGACTCAAGCTGATACAAAACTATGCTTAAAAACACAAAAGCCGGTGTCACAGTCAGAATGCCTCGCCGAATTCATGGAACTCCCATAACCTACTTTTGTGCAAAAATTGGGGCAACATTTCTTTACTAGAAGAATAAAAATGTTAAAACCGTACGAATCCAAAAAATGTCTACTTAATTTGGAACAACGCCATCATACCGTTATCTTTGGTACAACAATAGCATCGCAGTTGCTGAAATGCTACAGAGATGGCGCTGCAAAATAAAATTAAATTCTACATCGCGATGGCGAGATTCTCAGGAAACAAGAGTAATGCCTTAAACTGTCTGTTATATGTAACTCTGGTCTCCCTTCAATACGTATAAATCTTTCGCCTTTTACTGAAGATTTCCGCGGAGGGGGACACTCAAATGAGTCTAAATCTGTTTTTGATAGGCATTGCTTCGGCAAAGCCATAAATCAGTTAGTTTAGTATATCTATTCTAGATGACGTAGGTAGGCACGTGGAGGTCCGAGTTTGTGTTCCGCCGCAGAAAAAAAAGGACCCCGCTCCGCATATTTAATTAATTTGAAATGAGATGAACTATTTATAGTTATAGATTGTAGAACAAAAGTACCTGTACCATCTACCGGGTAGATTGTACGGGACTACGGGTACTTTTGTGGTAGATTCTAACCTATTCAGGGTGTGCAACATTAATCATTATTTTAATTTAAATATTGGTTATGCATATATAATACCGATTGTTAGTCAAATTATTTCCACAATATAGTATTAATCAGAAATTTTACATTTATCTAATAAATCACTTACAGAGTAATCTTTTTTTTTGTACTTATAACCAACATAGCAATTGTTTTTTGTATGGTTTCAAATTATTTATCTATTTGATGTGCACTCAGAGCAATTAATTAAGAGTTTGTCAGGGGATGTGCATTGGGAGAACATTAAAAACTTTAATACACAGCATGGGATTGCTTTTGGTAAAGCGAAGTTCTAGGAACTATATCATGGACCAATCTGTCAGGATTTCGCGTATTTCTGGGGTATTTACCCCATAAATATTATATGAAAGTCAGATTGAATCAGAGGCCTTTTTAAAGTTGTGGGTTTGCTTTTGCAAAGGTAGCTAGTTCAAATATTAGGTCCGTACATATGAAATTGGCGTTTTGTATGGGAGGAACAAAAAGTCGAATATTTTTTAATTATAATATATTTAATTAATCAAAGTATGAACCATTATTTTCTATGCACTTTTGCCATCTCATAGGTAGTTCATTGATCCCTTTACTAAAAAAACCAGTCGGACGGGAATCAATAAAATCTTTGAAGGCGATTTGGACTGCCCCATCGGAGTTGAATTTTTTCCCTTGCAAGAAGTTATCCAAATTTCGAAAAAAATGGTAATCTGTTTTATTTTTATTTTTATTTTATTTATTAAGGTTTTCCGACAGACTTAACACTAAACAAGCGTATCATACAGAGTTCAATAGATAAATTATAGCGAAAGTCCAATTACAGGAAAACACAACATGCCTAACGAACAAGCGGCTAATATGTGGAGTGAGTTGCGCAAAACCATCATGATGATGTTTCAACGCATATGCAATAACAAAGTGTATTTTGAAACAATCAGTATCATATAAACCTATATCTTATAAATTTTATAAACGTTATATTACATAATGAATAATACAAGGAAAACTGTAAATAGAAAATTAAATATGTATGGATAGTTCACATTATATTTGATAAGCAAAAGATGAGACATAATATTATTACATGAATAACACATAATATAACACATTAAACATGCTAATGAGAGTTAGTACTCCTTATATATTTTTCTTATATTTAAACATTAAATTTTTAAAGCTGAGCAAAGAACAGTTTAGTATGTCGATCTGCTCAGCCTTAAAAAGAGTATTATGCTCGCGACAGACTCTGTCGAGAACACTATGACGTCCAACATTTGTTTTATTCGTCTTAGGAGCAAAAGGTTTAAAATTCGCTATTCTCGCCCCCATACGTGGAACTGTAAAGTTAATTTTAGTGACGAGTTCTGGACAATCTATTAGACTATTCAAGATTTTATATAACAGAACCTGGTCCGTTATCCAACGACGATCTTCTAGGGTCAACATATTGAAGTAAGCCAGACGCTTCGAATATGAGCTTAGCTGTGATATTTTTCTTTGATGTACAGTCAAAAAGAAAAGAAAACGCTTCTGAACCCTTTCTAACCTATCAATATGACATTGATAAGACGGGCTCCAAACATTTGAACCATAATCTAGAATGCTACGAACCAATGTACTGTAAACTATTTTTAATGGGAGTACACCTTTGAACTGCTTACAGTTTCGCCAAATAAACCCTAACATTTTAAAAGATCTGTTTATAATATTATCAATATGGGGAATAAATGTCAATTTTCTGTCCAAGACAACACCTAAATCTCTTATGGAGTCTACTTCTTCTAGCTTAGTAAGCCCCAAAGTGTATTCAGTTGGAATACACAAAACCTTTTTGGTAAATTTAATATGCTTACATTTATCTGTATTCAAAGGAAGCTTGTTAACAATAGTCCAATTAAGAATGCAGTCGAGGTCATGCTGAAGTAATTTTGAATCATCAATGTTGTTAATAGTTTTAAACAATTTTAAGTCATCTGCAAAAAGAGAATATTTTGAATATTTTACCATTGATGCTATATCGTTAATAAAAGCTAAAAACAAGACAGGACCAAGATGTGATCCCTGGGGAACTCCACTATTAGCTACAAGCTACAAATGCTTGAGACTCACATCCGCAGACGACCACTTTCTGCAAACGACCGGACAAATATGAAGAAAACCATCTTAAGATGTGGCCATGGACCCCCAATGCATACAACTTGTTAATGAGCAACTGATGGTCAACTCGATCGAAAGCCTTACTTATGTCCGTATAGACAGCGTCAACCTGCTGGCCATCGTCGACAGCTTCAGATAAGTCATAGACATAGCATACCAAGTTTGATACAGTTGATTTCTTACTGCGAAATCCATGTTGTTCCGGAATGATCCGGAACAACATGGATTTCGCAGTAAGAAATAGATGATTCGTGAGAAAGGGACATATCAAAGATTCGAATATTTTACCTAATATACACAAAAGTGAAATTGGACGATAGTTCACTACAAGATTAGCTTTACCACCCTTAGGAATAGGAACAACATTAGCTGTCTTCCATATAGAAGGAAAAACACCTAAGTTTAGTGATTGATTATAAATTATACTAAGTGGTTTTGACAGACTATCTGCACAATTAATTAAAAACACTGCTGGTAGTCTATCCGGACCGGATGCCAAAGTAGTTTTCAACTTTTTAATAGCTTTTGAAATTGAAGAAGGTGTAACCATGATATTATTTAAAGTATTACATATTGGGATATCATCAGATATTGTATCAAAAACATAATAGTTATTACTATCAGCAAGACTACAACTAGATGAGGCGGGAATATTTTTATTAAATACTGAAGAAAAGTGAGCTGCAAAAGCATTGCAAATACTGGTACGACAATTAAAGGTTTCGTCTTTAAAAATCATTTCGTTAGGAATTGTTTCCACAGTTTTGCGTTTATTTCGAATATATGTCCAGAATGCTTTCATATTGTTCTGAGATATAGATATTTCTAGCGAGGACTTATAGGTATCATAGCACACTTCAATTAAATTGTGACATCTAGTTCTAGCGGCAATAAAGTCTTGTTCATCAAGAGGATTTCTGAATTTCTTATACAGAATACGATATTTCTCTTTTTCTTTTAATAATTTTATTAGATTTTTAGAGTACCATACCGGATGGGTACCAGATATTTTTTTGGATGTAGGTACATATTTTTTTATTAACTCACTCAATAAGGAATAGAAATGGTCAACCATAGCATCAATGGAATCAAATGAACCTAAAATGTCATCCCATTCGATTTTATTCAACTCAGTATTAATTTTTGAATAATCAGCGCAAAAGAAGTTTTGCTGTACTGATGGTTTCTTAGACAAGTATTTAATATCATTACATGATAAATTGAGCAGAAGTGGTGGGTGATATGGGTCAATTTTTGATAAGGGGACGGTAGCCTGACTAAGTTTTAAATCGACGTTGTTACTAAATACAAGATCGAGGACCCTGTTATCTTTATTATAAATGATATTATGCTGTTGTAGGTTATTTAATGACATGAAGTCTGAAACTAAATTAGTCCAAACTGAATTAGAAGTAATTTTATTTATACCAGCACCTGGTGAGTCGTCGCTAGGGTCATAACATATCCAATCAATATTATTAGAAGCGTTAAAGTCTCCTAAAATTAAGATGTCGTTAGTGCATATAGAAGTTAAACTTTCACTTAAAGTATTCAATTGACATTCTAGCCTTTCAATAGTCATTGGAGGGGGTAGATACACTGCACACAAATAAATTTGTTTTTTTATTACCGTAGACTGAACTGTAACAGACACCCATAAGTCCTCCCTAGAGCTTTCCAGTTTACTTAAGCGCTTAGAGTTAAATTTCTTAGAGACTCCGATAAGGATACCTCCACCTTCTTGTTTCGTATTCCTACTACTACTACGATCTCTTCTATAAATGCTATAACAATTATTTAGAACTTCAGCATCATATACACTATCATTTAGCCATGTTTCTGTTATTACAATAACGTCATATCCACAATTCAAACTAGATAAATAAAAGTTGTGTAACTTACCACGAATGCTTCGAGCATTCTGATAATGTATACTTAAGATACCCATTTTTATTAAATTGTTGACACAACATTGTGAAGTTAATATGTATGAGAGTGATCTAGTCTTTGATATCACCTAGCATATCAGCACTTTTTACCCAAATAGCTGGCGAAGAATCGTCTTTTCTCAGAAATATGCGGCCTCGACGAATCCAGCAGTATTTGTATTGTTTGTCTTTCTTGAATACACGTGCTTGTGCGTGAAGATGTCTGTTTGAGGGCGACAAGTGTTCCACAACAAATATTGGCTGCTTTTCTCCACCGATTCCCAGATGGTAACTGTTAAGCTTATCAGCTGGCTTAGTTTTGTTGTACTTGTTACATGCCGCCAGAAGCTCGTCGCGGGCGCGTGGAGAAGACAGTTTGTGGTTTAAGACTTTTATTTCTCTTAAGAATATAGGTACATTCACTTAGCAGAGAAATTACAAGTTTCCTTAATTTATACATTTGTATTGCAAACATAGAAACGGACTTAATAATTAATATTATTCATATATTATACAGTATTAACATACGTAAAATATTAAACTGTAGAAAAATAAAAATAAAAAACGTTAAACAATAAAAAAAACGTTAAACAGTTGCTAATTATTCAATTACTACGTTTGGTCGATTTACGAAGTTTTGTCTAAATTTCATAGGTACATCTATGGCATAAAACATTGTGTAAATATAATTCATTTCTAAGTAGGTAAAAAGCGCCAGCAATTATTTTATGTAACTTGACTAATATTTTAACTGACGTAAACATTGTCGAGTAGGCTAAATGGTGCATGTGCAAAAATTAACAAATAAACGGGTGCTATTACGTGTCGTGATTATTTATAGCATGATAGCAATAGTTGTATTATGGTTGGTGTTTATTTCTTTACTTTTTCCTTCTGAATATATTGTTTTGTATATCGGTTTGATATTTAATCATTAATGTTTTATTCAATTTATATCTATATGTTAAAGGTAAAGTTATTAGATTATTTAAGAAAAAAAAATATATATATTAAAATTTTAACAAACTAAAAGAGATTTTTCATTATTTATCAACAATAATTGGTACACTGCACTAAAAACTTACACTGTGATCTTATTATGTATAAAATGTTTAACATTTTTTTTAAATAACAATGATGATTTTATATCTATAATATCTGCCGGTAGCTTATTGTATATTTGAACCCCTTCATACATAATATTTTTAGATCCATAATTTTTGGTTCTTGGTGTAGTTTTTGGTAAGCAAATGTTGTTGGAATATCTTGATGATCTTGTTTGTACTTGCGATTTTATAGTAAAAGTTACTGATGTATGTATGTCTTTTTTTAAGATTTTTCTAACAATCACACAAGTATTGTAGTGATATAATTGAGTTAATGTCATTAATTTAGTTTTTTCATAGACTGTAGTTGTTGGTGCTAAGTAGTTTAGGTGAAAGAGCAACTTTACTATTTTGTTTTGGGATCTTTGTAATTTTACTAAATTGGTTTTTGCTGCTGATCCCCACACTTCTATTAGATAGGTTAGATGGGATTTAACAAAAGAGTTATATATTAAATATCGGACGGATTTTGGGTAGCAACGAATATTATTCCTTAATGCACTGAGTAAGGCAGATATTTTTGATCGTACTCGCTTTATATGTGGTTTCCAAGTAAGTTCGGTGTCAAGAGTAAGACCGAGATATTTTTCTGTTTTAACTCTTTTTAATTGTTCATTGTTTATGTATAGTGGAATTGAGTTCGTGATTTTTTTATTTCTTGTCTTAAAAATCATGTAGTTCGTTTTAGATACATTAATTGTCAAAAGATTGTGTTGAAACCAGGTGTTTAAAATATTTAGATCAGATTGAGCTTGTGTAGTCACTGTTTGTATATCTTTTCCAAAATAAAACAAACAGGTGTCATCAGCGTATAAAGTGGTATCACCAGTCAAGTTGAGCTCTTTTATATTGTTAATATAGATCAGGAATAGTAGGGGGCCCAGTATTGATCCCTGTGGCACTCCGTAAGTAATTAATTGTGGCTTGCTTGATGTGTCACCTATTTTTACTATCTGATGTCTATTGGAGAGGTAAGACTGCATCATATTTAGTGCTGTTCCTTTGATACCGAGAGTGTTAAGCTTGTGTAGAAGTAGTTTGTGACTGATTGTATCGAAAGCTTTTTTTAAATCGATAAATAAGCCTAATGCTATTTGTTTTTTGTCTAGTTTTGTTTTTAGAGTTGTTATTAGGTCCAAACAAGCCGAAAGTGTGCTTGATTTAGATCGAAAACCGTATTGTTTTACATACAAAAAGTTAATTGAATTTAGGTACTGGTCTAGACGACTGTAAATAACCTTTTCGAAAACTTTTGATATAATAGGAAGAACTGAGATGGGTCGGTAATTTCCTGGATAAGTTGTAACAATAATTGCTTTAGGACGCTTAGAAGCCTGATTTGATTTAGCGACTCTTATGCACGACATAACGTCCTTTTCAACGAGTGGGTACGATACCGTATTTCCAAGTTGAAGTACCGTAGACAAGAGATTTTCGTTTGCGTGCTCTGGTACACATTGGATCTCAATATTTGATTTTCGCGCGTTTTGTTCGATTTGTAAAATCTGTTCCTTTAATATGCTGACATCAGATTTCAGCCTTAAATTCTCTGAATGAAGAGTTTGTGAATTTGAACGGAGATTTTCAGTCTCAGACCGCAATACAGCTACTTCCTTGCGCATGTCATCAAACGATTTTGACATAAAATCCACAGATTTCACTAAATCAGGTATAAGAGCCACGTCCCTTTTTAAGGGACCTAGTTCCTTCCTGAAATCTTGATAAGATGAAGCGAGCGTATCAATTTTTATTATTAAGGTTGACTCCATGTCAGCCAAGCGTCTACTGAGCGTGTCAAAAGTACTAGCGCTGTCACTGTCGTCCGGCATCAACGAAGATTCCTTCACGGGAGTATTGCTGTTATCACCTCTCGTACGTTGAACTTTACATTCCGGGCATTTCCATGCTACTTTCGCCTTCGAAGATAACTTAGAAAAGTTCTCTTTAGTAATACCAACACAACTATAGTGGTAACTACCACAACAATTCGAACAACACATTTTGTCAGTGATACTTATTAATTGCTGGCATCCCTTGCATGTACTCATGTTGACAAACTCTTTAAAAACAATGCAATCCAGTTGACAAGCAATTTACCGGCCTACCGTCAATTTTACCGCAGCGGTGACTTAGTGATCGGTTCGAGACACAATGTTGACTGTCGTCAACGAATACAAACAAACAAAGATCAGTTCACGTTGTTAACTCCAGTTGTAAACACAACACAAATAACTATGTTAAACGTTTTGATATACACACTGAGTTTTAAAATAGTTGTGATATAAAATAAATATTTACTGTGAAACTAACGTGCGCACGTCTACACTCCACAATAGCCGGACGGTAAGTTGGAGCAAGGTCCGGGGAGTACGGAGGATGTCTTAGACTTTCCAATTGAAGCTCTTCTAATTTAGTAGCCGTCTGTAGCGCAGTGTGTGGTCTAGCGTTGTCGTGAAGCAGCAGTGGCGTGGAGCGCTTGACCAGCCTAGGTTGTTTAGCCGCTAGCTTTTCCATCATGGTTTGCAATTCCTGACAATAGACATCAGCCGTAATAGTCTGGCCAGATTTGAAAAAACTGTAATGAACAATACCGGCACTAGTCCACCAAACGCTTACAAGTAACTTTTTTGGGGTTAATTTTCGCTTGGGGCAGGATTTGGCTGGCTGGCCAGGATCTAACCATTGCGCTGAGCGCTTCCGATTATCGTAAAGAACCCATTTTTCATCACAGGTAATGATTCGGTTTAAAATACCTTCATTATTGTGCCGGTTTAGTAATGTAACGCAGCAGTCGACGCGCGTTTGCCGGTTTGTTTCAGTCAATTCGTGAGGTACCCACCTTTCAAGCTTTTTAATCTTCCCAATTTGCTTCAAGTGAATTAAAACAGTTTTATCACTAACATTGCAGCCTGCAGCTAACTCGGACGTGGTTTGCGATGGATCCGCTTCCACAATAGCCTTCAACTCTTCATTATCAACTTGAGTCTCAGGCCGTCCACGGGGCTTGTTCTGCAGGTCGAAATTTCCAGAACGAAAACGTTGGAACCAAAAACGAACTGTGTTTTCTTTTGCAACACGACCGCCATACACATCATTCACCCTTCGAGTTGTTTCCGCAGCACTAGTGCCACGGCGGAACTCGTACTCGTAAATAATGCGATATTTAAGGTTTTCCATTTTGTAAAATGAGTGACGCAAACAGAAAAAAACAGAAGAAAAAAAACAAATGAATGACGATCATCGAAGCACAAATACATGAGTCTATAGCTGTACAAATTTGAATTTGGAATTCCTTACCAAAGAGGAGAAATTCGTGATTAAAGTGGCCAGTACGAAAAACGCCAATTTCATATGTAAGGACCTAATATATACATGCACGGTAGTGGTAGTATATTGAATTTTTTAAATAAAGATTTATATTTAATATACAATCACTAGGATGTTTTGAAGCAGTGATGGTGGCATTGGCTATGGACTGCCGCGCAGCAGGTCCATGGTTCGAATCCCGCCCAGAGCTTGAGCTTCACCGCATGGTGGAAGGTCATTTGCGAATGCCCGCCTAGCTAGCGACCACCCTCAAGTAGAAAATCTGTCGCCAAGCACCTAACGGTGTGTTCCGGCAGCAGTCCTTGAGAGCCAGTGAAATAACAGGCAAAATGAGACTTAACAGGTATGTCTCAAGGTGAAGGGCGCAGTGCAGTTCGTCACCTGTAATGATGTTAAGCGGTATCCTCTGCCTATAACAGATGTTATAGGCAGAGGATACCGCTTAATATCAGGTGGGCCTCGCGCTTGTTCCTTCACAATAACATAAAAAAAAAGTATAATTTTGGTGCGTAACGCGTAATGGCTTTTTTGAGATTGATTGCGGCGACACCATACAGGGTGGAAACTTTCAGCGGGGCAGTAAGGGGAAGTACCTTATCCGTTGCAGCTACTCGGAAATGGTCTAAGGACACTATCCATATTTTTTTATCGAATTTTGATCCCCATTCACAGATGTTCAAAAAAAATTACAGTTAGCAAGAAAATTGCCATTTTACACAAAAACATTGTTTGATGCCATCCTGTTTCTAATACTGATCAAAAATTTCTATAGGACCAACCATCGTTGGAGTACTCAAAAAGTCACAAATTCCAAAACACTTTACAGGTATAGCGGTGTAGGTACTCCCTCCTCTCAATTACACAAACGTACGTTACCCTAAAAAGCCGTTCATTGATTTCGCGTAGTGTTCGTAGTATGCGAAATCAATTTTATGCCTGATAGGTTAGTATTTGACCACTATCTCACCTGATGGTAAGTGATGATGTGGTCGAAGATGTTGTTCAGGCTAACCTAGTAGTACTGGCTCTCAAAATGAACGGCTTTTTGGGGTTCTGTACCCAAGGGGTAAAAATGGGGACCCTATTACTTAGATTCCACTGTCTGCCTGTCTGTCTGTCACCGCAGGTTTTATCTCATGATCGTGATGGCTAAAATATTACCTGCTCAGTGGTGATAGCTAGACAGTTGAAATTTGCACAGATTATGTATTTCTGTTGCCGCTATAATAACAAACACTAAAAGTCGGCCAAGTACGTGTTGGACTCGTGCACGTGAAAACTAAAAAGGTTACAATTTATATTTTTGATTTTTTAATGTTATTGTGAAGGAACAAGCTCGAGGCCCACCTGATGTTAAGCGTACCTCTGCCTATAACAGATGTATTTTATCACAAATCATGAATTGTACTGAGCCCGTCACTTTGAGACATAGTTGTTAAGTCTCATTGTGCCTGTAATTTCACTGGCTCTCAAGGACAGCTGCTGGAACACACCGTTAAGTACTTGGCGACAGATTTTCTACTTGAGGATGGTGTTAGCCAGGCGGGCACTTGCAAAATGCCATTCCACCATGCGGTGAAGCTCAAGCCCTTCCTATACAGTTTTTTTTGAGGGTGGTTGCTTTCCTTATGTTCATCAAAAATGCCCTACTACCATGTTATGAGAGTCAAACCTAATGTTTTTTCAACCTTTTATTATGCCGCTTACTTACATCTACCTCATTTATCCACACCACGAATAATCAAGAGTAATGATAATGTCCTGGCGATTTAAATTTGGTATGCAGATTTTAGTTTTTGGTGTTATTGACCAGGAAGTCTCTTGCAACCTAATCTAGTATCTCTCGTATTAGAGTAACATTTTATTGCCCGTAAAGGCACGCCTCACAAAATTTCGTACCATATAAAGAATTCGTCATTCAAAACCAAAAGCGTACCAAAAACAGATTAGCTAACGTACAAAATCAAAGTCGTTATTAAAAAAGTCTGATTTATAATTTAGTACCAAAAAGTTTGAATACCTTAAAATATGGTTTATTTAGTACCAAAACAATCCATTCTACACATTCTTTTACAAATATTAATACGTCAGTGCAGCTTGTGGAATCTTTGTTCTTAGAACAAGTGCAAACGAGATAACTGTAAATTTCTCTTTAATGTATTAAGTGTAACTACTAAAATTATAATTATTAAATTTTAATTAATTATTTACGATAATTATTGGCGACAGAATCTCCTTTTTGATTATGTTTTACAACCGTTTTACCTAAGTATCATAATTTAAATTTTAGAACGCAGTAGGTACTTATAATTTTTTTTTTGATATCAAGTCGGTCTTTATTATATTTTCGTGGAATATAGTTGAATTGGTGTTTTTGTTACTCTTTTATCTACTATAACTAGTTGCTTTTGTGGGTAACGTAGGTATACTGTGTGTTTCTTTTTAAATAGGTATTTTTTTTTAAATGATGAATTATATTTTTTAATTGATGAAAACCTAAGACTAAAATATTGTAAAATTGTTTTAATTTCTATTGATATCATATAGTAAAATAAAAAAACCTGTGATAGACTATTGACACAAAAATAATCAATTTAAAAAAAGTTTTGTAATGTGGCAGGGCTGTCTCTAACGGTTTACGTCGAAAATATTTTTTTTTTCGTTGAACAATATTATATCTAATTAGAAGCTCCATTGCGTGGTCGCATATTGTGCTGAAATAAATTATAAATGTGACCTATCTATAACTGAAATTCCGCAAGTTGTTTAGCAAAATAACACAACTGAATGTTATTCTTAAACAACTACATAGTTGTGTAACTCAGTTGCCTAGGCGGCTGTAGGGAAATAGGGAAATTCAGGCATAATAAAAAAAGAGATTTGACCTGTATTGAGTTCCTACTCTTTAAATCAACATTATTATTTGATACTTATATGTACTCGTATTGAAACATACGAGTACATATAAGTAGTAAAACATGACTTTCCAGTTCCGACTTCCAAAAAATTATTAAAGTTCTCTTGTCATCTACATATATCTATATTTTAAATAGTGTGATTAACCAGAACTTTGAACCTTGAAGTTCGTTCTATTTAAATGTCATGAGCTTTTAATTTATACAAAAAAAATATCGGCCAATATGCCGTATTTAATAATAGTAATAATTATGACTGTACCAATGTAACACCTACCGAGAAACCTAAGTAATATGAAATGAGTATTATGTCTTATGTTGAACATTATTATTGGCAAATAGTACACAGTCGAAAACAAAAACGCTCATAAGTGTGAAATTACTTGTGGAAGTCAGAACGGCACCGACTTCCACAAGCCATTTCACATATTTCACTGTTCATAAGTCAGTCTTGTTATTAGCTTCACCATAGACTACATATTAAAGCATGAACATTATATTGATAACAATGCAAAAAAAATCGAGTGCAAACTACGCTCTTTTGAAACTTAAACCCATAATCAATAAAACCACGATTATATCCATTTACTATGCCTATGTTCACTCTATTCTTATTCTTTCTTCACAATATTGTACCGACTTCGACAAGTTATTTCACAATTTTGAGTGTGTCAGTTCCATTTTTAGGTAAAAAGAAAATCACCCTTTTTAGTGACCCTTGCAACTTACGGGACTGATTGTCATTCTGTCAATGACTATATCATCGAGATACACTTTCTAATAATAGGAGTGTCACTCAAAAACGGCTGGACTGATTTTGATGAAATTTAAATGGAACTTTACGAGAAACATCAGCTTTAAATTAAAAAAAGAATCATAAAAATCGGTTCACCTAGTCAAAAGTTCTGAGGTAACAAAGATAAAAAAAATACACTCGAATTTTTTTATATTGTTAGGTTTGCAATAACGCCTGCTATGCGGATGAACACTCGAATTGTCAAAAAACGCATGGGTGCGTCGTGTGTTTACTCTTTGTTTCCACACGCACTGTCCTACATCCCTAACACACCCACCTGTATAAAAATGTGTACCTAAGGCATGATCAGCAATTTATAAGTATGATATATGATAGAATTGCACCTCCCTATATCATCCCGTGGGTGTCGTGTGAGGCGACTAAGGGAAAATACTAGAAGGTGGGCAGCAGCGCCTTCTAATGAATATAATATACACTGCGATTGCCAAGCCGTCTGCCAAGCGTGGGGATTTTGGCAAATACACCCTTAATAGAATATATACCCATAGAAATATATACCTTACAGACTAACATACATAATATATAGAAATAAAAAAAATAAACAAGTTTAAATAGTTTTGGGATTCATTTTCGGCCTCGCCTCCCTATAGCGCCTGTATACTACTCCTTCCGGGCAGAAGTCGGAGACAAGGACGCATCCTTATTCTTCGCTGGAACCCGGAGCACGTAAGATTTAAAAGTTTTCACCCGGCTGGATTCCAGCCGCTGCAACGCCACTTCAAATGGTACTCGTCTTTCACATCTCTCTTTGATGTATTGCAGTACATCGTTCCCGGATGTTGTTGGGTCCAAACGAGAGAGATATATAGCGATGGTCGGCTCCACAGCATGAAGTACAGTCTTCTCTGCTGTAGGCGTAGCTGTGCCACGATGGTTGCGCGATGGTCGAACTCTCGATTTCTTCTTCACGAGAGTGAACCCCTCATTATCGCTATTGGTGGCAGGCCTCCCCGTACCCTCATTCTTTGTAACTGGTATCGTACACTTTTTACGATGTGCCACTTGTGCGTATGATTTCTTCTGCTTCCCGGATATTGGTAGTACGTCGGAAGAAATCATAACTTGAGGGGGAGTCTCGATGATCGAGGTCGGTTGCGTGGTTCGGTCAATGCCCCGCGGTGAACCGGTGATATTTGATTCCGCGGGACTGCTGAGTCGAACATTTTGTCGGTTAACGTGTCGCATAGTCACATTTTGCATAGACTCCGGTGACGGCAGTTTTGCCTGCGCAGTGTTATTGCGCAAAGCTATGATTTCAGTTTGCAAACTAGAAACCACAGCATTCGATTTTTCCAATTGTTTCTTCAAATCGGTGACATCAGACTTCAATCGCATGATATCCTTTAAAAGGCAGGTCACATCGACTGAAGAAAAACCTACCGGAGGTAACAAATGGAGGTCCCTGGCGACATAGGTCACTGAAATCTCATCAGGATCTGTTTCCTTGAAAACCCTGAAGATGTCTTGCAGGTCTTTATTGCCGCTTCCATCTTTTTGACGTGTTCCTAGCCGTAACGACATCTTAGCAGTGTCCGCTAAGACCTTCTTGGCTGCGAGGATGTCTGTCTCCTTGTAGCTAGACAGACATATCTGCTGCAAACTCAGCTCGTCCATGACGTCCAGCTTATTCTGCACGAAGGCCAACAACTCGTTGACCACGAGGGTGTCCGAGCGCGTAGATTGCGCCATCACGGTTTTGCAGCGCTCACGTAAATGGTGCGCCGCGAGGAAAGTAGGTCGGCATCGGAGAAGCCGTCAATTGATATTTGAAGCGACTTCCCTTGTCGGCGGTATGAACGCGACTGAACATGAACGACTGAAGTGAATGAACGTTATGACATGACTCAAGAAACATAGGTACCATATAATAAACCGATTTAATTTTTAAATCTGAAACATTCAGTCTTATACCACGGACCTAAAAGCGACAACCCTAGCACCTAGACGAATGGACAAAAGCCGAATCAGATGAGATTAGGCAGTGATTTAGTATAGGTACTCGTAAACGTAACAAAACTTTTGAAATAATTATTATATCATTGTGTTGTCCTATGTGCACTGTGCAGGGTTGGATTTAGGTATATTGAAAACGATAGTACAATCAAAATTATTCTGGACAAAATTATAGTACGCTTTATTACTCTAGTGTTTTTTCTACCATATCGCCTCTACTTATACATATCGTATTTTGCTTAGATACTCTCGGTCTATCGTCATTTACATTATCATCACAGACACATTCCACGAATGATGAAATGAATCATAAATTTAAGTAATATTTTATACAAAAACACGCTGTATACGAGATGAGTTTTAAAAAACACATTCACGGGAAGTTCCTGTCGTTGACGGTTTTTTTTATATCTCTGGTAAAAATGGCAATCACATTAACAAATGGTTTCAATTTGTTTTGTTCGACAGCAACTAAGTGGAAGGGCATTCTGCGAATGCTCGTCTGGCTTGCTACCACCATCAAGTAGAAAATCTGCCACTAAGCACTTAACGTTGTGTTCTGGTAGCTGTCCATTAGAGCCAGTGATTATATTAGGTTAACCGGAACAACACCTTCGATGGCAGTAACTTACCATTAGGTGAGATGTAGGTCTTCAACGACTATATCATTTAAAAAAAAAAGTTTTTTCTTATATGTGATAATAAAAAACATTTTATTGTGATTGATCTGTGGAGGACCTCCACAACCGGAAATCCGGAAAGAGATGCGAAATCATTTTTGTCCAAGCTGAAACAGAGACGCTTCGCTCGCAGTTCGCGCACTCCCGTCACATATTTATATACTCACCGACAGTATCCCAACATTTGATATTGTCCTCGGGCAGCGCGTGTGTGTTGTAGCATGCGATGACCTTGTCCTTGAACTCGGCGCAAACCGGCTCCACACTCAACATGTTTGCTGTACGGAAATCGATGCGGTTTGCCAGCGTGTTCATGTCTTCTATCGTTAAACTGAAATAAAAAAAAACTCAATGTTTTGGCCTGAGGGACAGATTGTCCCGGGTTCGAATCATTGAAAAGCATATATTTTTATTTATAGAAATGTTTCTTTTATAGAAATATAGCACGCGTGCAAAAATAACATTGTTATAATTTTCAGTTTTTTTAAAGCGCTCTTAGCGGAGTTAGTGATTACTAGGTTGTGCAGTGTTCACTGTAGTCATGTCTAGGATGAATGATCGCTAGTGAAATTTACTACGGAACGCTTTTATGCTTCGGTGGGTACGTCAAGCCGTCGGTTCCGGTTGTTGTCTTAGGATGGCGGTCGTTATAGCGTGGCTGGTGGTAGGGCATTTTCCGAATGCTCGTCTGGCTAGCTACCACCCTTAAATATAAAATCGGTCGCTAAACACCTAACAGTGTTTGCGGCAGCTTTGCTTGAGAGCCAGTTCCTTGAGACCTTGTTGATCGGCTAAGAACGAGGCAGCAAGATCCGTTACGACTGCTTCAAATTCTCCTATCTTGCTTTATATAAAGAAAAACGCGTGAGATATGATAAGAGTAAATAGTCAGACTCATCGTTAATCTTTGGCGGCAAGTATAAAGAAATCAGCCAGCCTGCCCCTCGAAGAGCAGGCTTAATAACAGCTGTACCTAGCTATGTAAATGTATGTTACCCAGTTCGCTCTGAGTGGCTGTCATCCATACACTTGAGTCGCTCCATGTAGATCTTGTCTTTGTAGTCCCCGCGGGGAGCTATGGGCTGGCTGGCTGCTGCTCCACCGGCGAGCGTTGCGTCCTCTACCAGACGTTCTACCTGAAACGACACAATTCATATAATATGACTAGTAGAACAGATTGTTTTATATTTATAGCTGATAGGATAGCCTTTGACCACTATGTCACCTGATGGTAAGTGATGATGTGGTCAAAGATGTCCTTCAGGCTAACCTTAATTGATGGCTATCAAGGACAGCTTCTGGAACACACAGTTAGGTGCTTGACGACCGATTTTCTATGGTGGTAGCGAGCCCGGCGGGCATTCGCGAAATACCCTATCACCATGCTAAAACGATTTGGATTGCCGGATCGACTGATTGCCACCCTAAGACAACAACTGGGACCAATGGCTTAACGTGGTCGCCAAAGCACGGAAGCGCTCAGTAGTAATGTCACTAGCGGTCACCCACTAAGCTACGAGTCCTTTATCTGTGTATTGGTTAAAAGCTAAGCTACTGTAATGGATTTTATTGGACTGTAATAAATATGAGCGTCTTGTGGCCGATGGATAAGCGTCGTTTAGAATTCGTGAGCCTGGCTGGGTTGTTCGTTCAGAGTATTGGACTGGCCTGTGGAAGGCAATAGGCTCTCTTTCCAAGTGAGCAAAACATGTCTCACGAAAGGTGGCTGCTTAGGACACCTCTATTTGTATTGCCGAAGGGTGTAGACCCTTCGGTATTACATTACAAGGAGACCAACCCGTGGTACAACTGCGATGTCCAACTGGTTGTACTACGGAGAAAAAAGTTACCCATGGTTCAACTCTTTTTTTATATATTTATTATTATGATCCATGGTACAACTGTCCAACTGGTTGGACTAAGGGGAAATGAATTTATCTATGGACTAGTTATTTATTTATCTATAGTCTAGGGCAAAGTCATATTTAGGTGCGACGACGAGCGAAGCGAGGTTACTTGTGACTACAACATCGCGCGAGCCGAGCGAGCGAAGCGAGCGTGCCGCGGCAGCGGCCGGCGATGCGCCACATAAATTTAATTTCATATACTACTTTTGGTGATCATTTACTACTTTTTCCCCTTAGTCCAACCAGTTGGACAGTTGTACCATGGATCATAATAATAAATATATAAAAAAGAGTTGAACCATGGGTAACTTTTTTCTCCGTAGTACAACCAGTTAGACATCGCAGTTGTACCACGGGTCGGTCTCGCATTTCAAGGATGGCGATGTTTTCCGTGCGGTCCCGGGATAGAATTGATACCACCCTATACCTAGCAGTGGAAGTCGTAAGAGGCGACGAAGGACAAAATACCAGAATAAGATAGGCAGCTGCGCTTTCTGTAGCACTGCCATCTTTCACTGCGATCCCTAAAACGTCTTTCAAGCGTGGAGATTATCGCAAACCAATGGGGGAGGTATTTGTTCAACGCTGGACATCCAACGTCTGTTGATATAATGTTGTGATGTGAAAGCATATCTACCATTTTGTTAGAGATACTGATATGATGATCATCGGGCATTTCCTCGATGGGGTCGGTTTCAGAAGGCTTTGGACGTTGGAAGTGTGTTGCTCGGACTGACTCCTTGTTTCCCATGTTTACAGTTTTATTATCTGGAAACAAAAACCATAATCATCCTCCAACCCATGTTTCACTTATATGATATCGCATGTTGTCCACTAGCAACACTGAAAAACAACAACTACATCATTCCAAGGAGTCCATAATTTTGTCATTCACTGTGGAATTAAGGTTTACATTAAAATTAAAGAAATTAAAGTTTACATTAAAATGCGGGTTTAATTTTGGTGATTTACTATTTTTGTCTGTTATAGCTATGTTACTATATCTGGTGGTAAATTAAACATAAGCGAAAATAAATTTCTAACACTGCTATACGAACAGTGTTAAAGGTGCCTAACCTTAACACTTTCATATTTAAGCCCTAGTGGTCACACCAGTGCGCAGTGTGAAGGTTAAAAGGCCGCGGTGTCTACATGCTAAAAATATCATCTAAATCCGTCCAGTCTTCCAGTTGGCAATATGTTTCATTATAGGTGATGCTTGCCTTTGAACACTTTCATTATATATGGTAATGATATGGTCGAAGATGTTGCTCAGGCTAAGAGAATGAGGCTAACAGATGTTGGAACTGTGTCAGATTCGATGTGTGACCTGTTCTTGAGAACTATCTAATTCTAGGCTTAGCCTGAACAAAATCTTCGACCATATCATCACCTAATGCATAGATTCATCATCACCATGTAATCACCATAAATCATGATAGTGTTGAAAGGCAAGCATCAGCAAATTTGTCTACTTGACGGTAGAAGTTAGTCCAGGGCGTAATGTAGACTATAATAGTTGTACTATCTCGCTATCCTATTTAAGCAAAATGACTCCAAATAAATAATTTTTAACTCAACAGTAGTAAACGATCACCAAAAGTAGTAAATGGTCACCAAAATTAAAACAGCATTTTAATGTAAAATTATAACCAAAGCTATTACTTGTTCTTATCTTGCTATGATTCTTCTGGCGCATAACCGGCTGCTGCGGCGGCGCGCTCGCTTCGCTCGCTCGGCTCGCGCGTTGTTGTGGTCACAAGTAACCTAACGATATGACCTAACTTGACGATATGACTTTATTGAGAATTTACTACATTTGGTGATCATTAACTACATTTGGTGTTCGATCACAATTTTTGATAAGAGAACTAAGGGTATCAAAGCATTTTATGGTAGTCATTATATTTCATCCCATTTATTTTCTAATGTTATATAATAAAAGTTGCTTATCATATGTCACGCTTCTGTGACAAAAGACTTCTCTGATTTTGTTTTTGAACTGTTACTCAGTTCCTCAGATTCATGACACGTGAAAGATATACCCACTCAGTAGAAATTTGATGGTTTTGTCAAAAAATTTGTAAAACGCACATTGTAAAAGTACGGCCAAATAATATGATCCCTCAATTCAGATAACTGAAAGAACTTAAATTTTTCTTTATTTTTGTGCATATTTGTATAGACTATTTTGTAAAGAATTTTCAAAAGGTTTTTACAAATTTGCAGTCTACTAGAACGCGGCTTCAATAAAGTAGAAGTGTTACCTTTCTCGTTCTGCACGACCCTGCACTGTACTAGTCATTCCAAGACGTAATTTTTTTTTCTTGTTCGCCAAGAAATCTAAATGTGCAACGCGACGTAGGGTAGATTATTAATTTGTTTGTTTACAGTAATGTACTTACCTGGCCGGTGTACAATATTATAAATAAACATGACCATACTACGTTAGACGCCGTAATGATGCGTGCGCTATTAATATAACCGGTCATCATATAATCAATTCGATACACAAGTTTTTGTTGTGATCAGGTCAATTAAAATATTAATTTTAATAACTTGCATATTGTTTATCTGGTTATAGGCCTCGTGAGCATGAGCCAATTATATATTAAACTAGCAGCCCGCCCCGGCTTTGCACGGGTATTAAAAAAATAATTATAATATTTTTTACAAAAACATATAAACCCTTCTAATTAAGTCATGTTACTAAGAAAATAAAATAATATAGAATGTTTAATATATATTTTTTTATGAAATTTTATTTATATTTCTTTTTTGTTCTAATGTTTTTTTATCGCGCAAAATCATTAACCTCTTTTTGCGCAGTTGGATAAAAACTATCCTATGATTATCCCCGTGTCTCAAACTATTTCCACACCAAATTTCATCCGAATCGGTCCAGTAGATCGCTTATCGCGCATAACCATTGACTTCTTTTGTGCTCAGTTGGATTAAAACTATCATATTCGTATTCATATTCATTTATTCGTATTATAATATACACGTCAAAAATACATTTCAGTATGTGTAAAAAAGAAACAGACATATTACACTCTAACATAATTAAAATACTATAATCTACGTCTGTGAATTTATCAAATTAATTAAATAATTTGAAATATCATAATCATAAATGTCGAATAATTGAATAATAATAATAATACGTCAAAAATAATAAAAAAGAAAAAAATACATGTCAAAAGAAAATGTGTGAATGAAATGTCAAACAGAAAAAATAATAATAATATTATAACGTACTTATAAATATATGTCAGAAACATAAAAATACAAATTCATCATAAGTAGTAAGGAAGAAGTACTCACAGTACTCACAATCAATAAATAAAAAAATGCCTACCACCTATGTATAAGAATTCCTATATATGTGCTAGGAACTCCTCGTAGCTGTAAAACGTTTGATTGATCAGCCAGCGTTTTAACCTAGACTTAAAAATGCATAGGTTTGACGCACCGGTTATGTGCTCAGGAAGCCGATTGTATATCCTATGTTCATCCCCGTGTCTCAAACTATTTCCATACCAAATTTCCTCCTAATCGGTCCAGTATATCGCTTATCGCGCAAAACCATTAACCTCTTTTTTGCTCAGTTGGATAAAAACTATCCTATGTTCATCTCCGTGTCTCAAACTATTTCCATACCAAATTTCATCTTAATCGGTCCATTAGATCGGTTATCGCGCAAAACCATAAACCTCTTTTTTGCGCAGTTGGATATTTATTTATTTCGTACACAACACAAATTACAATCATAACAAAATACATAAATAAATAATTAAGGTTCAGAACTAGATTATAATCCAAAACATGTGTACACAAGGAAAACCGATTTGTGGGGACGTTGAAGTAAATATTAAATAACTGTATAACACAAAAAAAAAATGTGCACAACCGCGATGAATTTCGCCGCAAAAATGCACGCGCGGCATGCATAGGCAATCCTTAATCTGTGTTTGGACTTGGAGCAACCAGACTCAACCCAGAGGTTGAGGCTGATTTAAGGGGTTTAGTAAAGAGAATATCTTTGACCGTTCTAATATATAATGACAATTTTGGAGTAAATATATCAATCTCTATGTTATCACCAATAAATTAATTATACTGACGAGCCATTCTTACTAGCGGATTATAGAAGGAAGTGTTATTTTTGTAAGTCTGTAGAGCAAAAAGATTTGTTTGATTGGACCTTCGTGCTCTATATTTAATATTAAAGTTTATTTGAGATAGTAGCTCTGGGGTATCCGAAATGGAGTGAATTATTTTATAAAGATAAATGAAATCGAAATATTTTCGACATGTTTCTAACTTTTGCATTTTATATCTTGCCAATCTTGTTTCATAGCTTAGTTAAGGACGACCGATCAGCTGACGATAGCATAACATCCTTAAACAGTTTTTCTGTACCTTTTCTAATTCGTTGCTATGCGCTTTGTAGTGTGGTGACCAAACAGGGCTAGCGTATTCTAAGATGCTTCTGGCAAGAGTAAAAAACAAATAGAGAAGAGAACTAGGGTTTTTAAAACCTTTAGTGGATCTGAAGATGAATCCAAGAAGCTGATTGGCTTTCGTTGTAATATGTTGATAATGTGCACGAAATGAAAGTTTGTCATCAAATAGAACGCCTAAGTCCTTAGCAATATTTGTTCTTGCAAGAACCCGGTCTTCAATAATATAATTTTGAACAAATTTTATGACGTTTGTTAGAAAATTTTATCACAAAGCATTTGCTAGTATTGTGAAACATGTAATTCGATTTACACCAGTTGGAAACAGTGTCACTTTGCAAGAGATAGCAGTCATGTGGGGAGGAAATAGTTGTAAATATTTTTAAATCATCAGCGTAAAGCAAACACTCACAAGACAACTGCTCTATGAGATCGTTGATGAAAATAATAAATAGTAAAGGTCCCAAATGAGATTTTTTGGCACCCCAGAGGTCATTTGAGTTGGAGAAGACAGAAATCCTTTCAGAGCTACTAATTGACTCCTGTTACTGAGGTAAGAAGTTATCCAACGGAGCAAGTTTCCATGAATCCCAAAGGAAGCGAGCTTACTACAGAGTAATCTATGATTCACTTTATCGAAGGCCTTCGAGAAATCCGTATAAATAGAGTCCACCTGTTCACCAACGGCAAAACTCCTACAAAGATAGTTCTTGTACTCCAGCAAATTAGTTACGGTGGACCTGCCCTTGAAAACCGCGTTGCTTAACAGATAAAAATGGCTTAAAGTGGTTAAACTAACGATTCAAATAATAAGAAGCGAAACAAGATAGGATACTGATAGGTCTATAATTTTCACAGCGTGATTTATCACCGTTTTTAAAAATAGGAATTATATGCGCTGTTTTCCATCGCTTAGGGAAAATGCCATAAGCGAGCGATTTATTAAATATGATGCATAATGGTACGCACAGTTGTCTACTACACAACTTTATGAATGAAGGAGGCAATTGGTCTGGTCCAGCACCCTTATTTTTATCAAGATGCTTAATTTTAAGGAAAATGTCCTGTTCAGTTAAAAAAATGTTTGAAAATGTATTTGTAGTGCTATTTATCGACTGCTGTGGAGAAGAATATGTATTATTACTCAGTGAATTGTCTTTTTCAAAAACAGACCCAAAAAATTCTGAGAATAATTCACAAATATCCTGGCCTTTACATGACGAAAAGTTACCAAAGTGCATTATATGTGGCATTGATACATGACCTTTCCTGTTATTAACGTATGTCCAAAACATTTTAATGTTCTTATCCATGGATTCCTCTATTGATAATATATATTTTTTATAGCATAGACTAGCCATTTTCTTAAATCTATCACGAAGTAACGTGAAAGTATCATAATCTCTAGGGTTATTAAATCGTTTATAAAGTCTATGAAATCTATTCTTTTCCTCGTTGCACTTAATTAGGGGTTTGCTGTAACAAACTGGATAATTTTGGGACTTAGAAGTAATAAAAGGAGTGTATTTTTTTATAATTTTAAAAAGAGTATCATAAAAAATGTCTAAACACATGTCTATGTCAGAGCACGATAGAATGTCATGCCAAGCCACTCTGCTTAGTTCATTTTGTATGTCCATATAGTTACATTTTCAGAAATTCAATCGCTCGCTTTTATTTTTTTTTAAAGATTTTAATGTATTGATATTTAAAGGGAATTCAAATTGAATAGCAGGGTGGTGTCTGTCCTTCAAACTCAATGGCTCAACTTCTGAGACGGTGAGGGATTGAACTGATGAGAGTACTAAGTCTAGAGTGCGCCCATTGACGTTAGTAATGCTATTACATTGGTATAACTAACAAGTTGAGATTAATTCGATTAAAAGAGGTAGTCTTTTTTTAATTGGGGTTTCTAATGGCTCATCAGTACTTCGAATTGAAGATGAAAATTCTGGTGTATTAAAATCCCCTACAACCAGACTTTTTCCACGGCAGAAGTTTAACAATACTTTTTGACAGTTGGAGTAAAATTCGTCTAATAATGTATTGTTAAGATACGAGGGCAGATAACAGAGACATATGTTGAGATTAGCAATATCACTTGATCCCGGTATTATTGTGACCCAGATATCCTCCATACTACTATCCCAAGATGCCTGGCGGATAACTTGATATGTTTTCTTTATTGCGATGAGCACACCTGCACCTTCACGCTTTTTAGAATTTGTATCTAAACGATCTCGTCGAAAAATATTATAGCGAGCATCTACTATTTCTCCATCGAATATATTGTTATTTAAGTTAGTTTCCGTCAGGCATACAACATCATAATCACACTTTAACAAATTGAAATAAAATTCTGATAACTTAGTACGCATCCTGTTAACATTTTGATAATACACACTATCATTAAATATGTTCTTAGAAATACAATATAAAAATAGGAATTATCAACAAGAATAAATAAGGTTTACAACAATTTACTAAGTTGCTCAGTACTTTTTACGTGTATGGCTGGGCTTTGTTCGTTTTTGCGGATATTAATTTGACCAAAGCGCACCCATACAAATTTAAAGTCCTTTTCTTTTGAAAACTTTCTAGCTGCACTGTGCAGCTCCTTTGATTCGGGAGATAGATGCTCGGCGACGAATATCCTGCGCGAAACACCAAGGAAGAAACGAGAGGGGCCGATACTTAAAGCTTGCGGACGATATGCACCGGCAAAAACAAAAACAAAAACGCAAGTTAACCACACTCAAACAAGAACCTCAGAACAGGTCCGCTCAATTCAAAAACCGATGAATGAATGAAACTATCCTGTTTTCATTCCCTTGTCTCAAACTATTTCCACACCAAATTTCATCCTAATCAGTCCAGTAGATCGGTTATCGCGCAAAACCATTAACCTCTTTTTTGCTCAGTTGGATAATAACTATCCTATGACCATCCCCGTGTCTCAAACTATTTCCACACCAAATTTCATCCTAATCGGTCCAGTAGGTCGGTTATCACGCAAAACCATTAACCTCTTTTTTGCTCAGTTGGATAATAACTATCCTATGACCATCCCCGTGTCTCAAACTATTTCCACACCAAATTTCATCCTAATCGGTCCAGTAGATCGCTTATCGCGCATAACCATTGACTTCGACCGACGGTGATCACTTACTAGCAGGTGAAGAGCCTGTTTGTTTGCCCTCCTATACCATAAAAAAACATTGTATAATTGGTTTACATTTGGAATTTTCTAAAACACTTATAAAGTAGGAAAATTGCTGTCCGAAAGGTAAAATACATGCTTTAAAAAAAAACAGTGATTCAGGTATTTGGCAAGGGTGTATTCTATCGCCATTACTGTTCAACACAAAATACGGAGTAGGTATATAATGATAATTGTTTTAGAATGATGGAATAAATCAATTGATAGCCGGTGATTAATAATTACCGCTACGCTGACGATAACACTCTACTTACTCATACTGAAGATGATATAATAAGATAAATATTTAAGTGCAAAAGAAAAACTTATTTTATACTGCCTTTCCGGCCGCGGCTCCGCCCGGGGGTATAACGGTTATCGCGCAAAACCATTAATCTCTTTTTGCGCAGTTGGATAAAAACTATCCTTTGTCCTTCCTCGTGTCTCAAACTGTTTCCATACCAAATTTCATCCTAATCGGTCCAGTAGTTACAGAGCCTATTCAATGCAAACAAACAAACAATAAAATCTTTCGTTTTTATTATATTAGTGAGATATCGCAAGAATAAATCACACGTATCGTATCAAGCACTGTATATTCTGCCGCCGCATACATTCAGCTGTATCTGACACACACATATACAACCTTGTGCTACTCACACGAGCACAATTCTTAATACTCCAGTACACCACAATGAGTATAGATACAGTATATGAAAAAAAACGAAAGACGGCTTTTACATTAAACCTGAAAATCTCCTGACTCACTAAGAAACAATCAGCCTACAATTATTGCCTTGCCTTTAACCGAGACAAGACTAAACTAATGATATTTGATCCGATCAGAAAACAACAGACCAGGATTACTGAGTACATCAAATTGCAAAGTAGTACAGAGCTACACATACCTCGGCTATACTATCTCAAATGAGGGAACCTTTTTAAGGTTGTCTTTGTACGTCCCTATAATATAATTTTATCTAGATATATTGCCCGGACCATATCGCTAAATTATAACATCGTATATGAGCTTAGAAATGCAAAGCGAATGGCTAACCATAGGTGAATTTTGTATCCCTCTGGCATTAAAATGGCGCACCTTGATATACGATTTGTCACCTGCCTTATTAAAATTTTATCTAAACGCCTTTCAGATGACCCTCCCAGACCAAAGCAATTTAGTAAGATGGGGGAAAGCCACCGAAAAGTCTTGCGGTATTTGTCGGGAGGCCATAGGTACAGCAAGGCACTTACTGGTAGGATGCAAGGTGCTCCTTGATAGGAGTCATTAAGATTCAAGAAAAGGTTTGACCACGAACAACCGACACGTTGCTTTTGTAAAAAAAGGGTCATCTACGAAATCTAAATCCAAGCCTTACTCCATCTTAGGCGCAGCTCCTGATTGGACTCTTTTGAGGGACTCGTATGAAAAACATTACAAAATTCCTGAGGGTGTTGGTGTTTCGTCTTCCAGACCAGACATATTTCTATACTCGAAAAATCTAAAACGCACAGTAGGTACTTATAGAACTTACTGTGCCGTGGGAAACAAATATACCTAAAGACCACACATTAAAAACAAACAAATATTATGACCTAACAAATGAATTAACCAAAAACGGTTATGTGGTTAATTTATATGCTGTAGAAGTTGGAGCAAGGGGTATACCAGCGAAAACTCTATATAACCTACTTAAAGACCTTGGCCTACCAAGAACAACCGTAACTTCCATCCTAGAACGTGTATCTAAGGCGGCATTAGTAGGATCTTACCAAATTTTGTTAGGTAGGGGAGGAGGCTCGAGCGGTGAAGGGGAGCATTGATATATCATAAAGGGGCCCCTTAACCCTACTCCTGGGTTGCAAGTCCCAGGCCCCTCTAGCCTCTTCCTCTGCAACGCGATGGACCCGGCACCCGCACGGTGAATCCATGGAATGCTAAGTAATTCGTCTCGTGACACTTATTTCGCGCCTTTCTAAGCATAAAAAGTTTGTCTAATGTAATTTGTAATTTTTCCACATGTCAATGTGATGTTGTTTTAGGTTTTCGCGATTATTACACATAGTAAATAAACAAATTTAAGCGGTTTAAATCGCGTATATTTATCATTATTTTTGTCCCGACGTTTCAAACACTTTGCAGTGAGTCACCCCGTGACCACGATCACTGTCACGAGACGAATTACTTAGCATTCCATGGATTCACCGTGCGGGTGCCGGGTCCATCGCGTTGCAGAGGAAGAGCCTAGAGGGGCCTGGGACTTGCAACCCAGGAGTAGGGTTAAGGGGCCCCTTTATGATATTTCAATGCTCCCCTTCACCGCTCGAGCCTCCTCCCCTACCTAACAAAATTTGGTAAAATCCTACTAATGCCGCCTTAGATACACGTTCGAGGATAGAAGTTACGGTTGTTCTTGGTAGGCCAAGGTCTTTAAGGTTATATAGGGATTTCGCTGGTATACCCCTTGCTTCAACTTCTACAGCATATAAATTGAGTCACCCCGTGACCACGATCACTGCAAAGTGTTTGAAACGTCGGGACAAAAATAATGATAAAGTTGTTTAATTACTAACTCAATGTGTCTTTTAGGAGGCGATTCAGATCAATAAGATTGCATAACAGAAAATACAAGAAATAATGAATTAAATAAAGTTCAAAGATCTTCAGTTGGTGCTAAATGCGTGAAAAATAAAGAAAACAATAATTAAACATAGGTGGAATTGTCCGATTAAAAAAAATCAGTACGAATTTATTAAGGCTATAATTCAATTCAATTCAATCATTTTTATTTCAGAAAAATCCATATTTTGTACATGTCAATAGAATACTTAATTGAATAATTATCATAATAAAATAAATAAATAAAATAAATAATATCATACTAAAAGTCACTTAATATTAAATTTAACATTAAATTTCTCCACGATCGACCTCATATGTACTATGTTCCAGTGACGCACCACAGGACATTGTATTTTATCTGAAATTGTATTTAGGAGACTGTTGGTGCTGTCTCGCACGCGTTGCATCAGGGAGGCCACTCTTTTCCTTACTATTACTCGGAAGCAATCTGTGTTCGTTTCTGTAAACATCCCCGATGCACTACAGTAGCGCGGCAGACCCAACAGCATCCTAAACCCATTATTATACTGGACGCGCAGGGCATTGAACGATTTTTTAGTGTAGTTGACCCATAGGCTGCAGGTATAAAATGTTTGACAGTACGCCTTAAATAGGGTTATTTTAACCGCTCTTGTACACCTTGCAAACCTACGAGCCAGCATATTACACCTCACAGCCAATGCCCTACGCTCCCGCTCTATATCTAGGTCATCAGTGAGATACTCAGTGACCCATATAATTGCTCAAATTTTAGTGAAACTTTATGTGAATATTCGCGATGAGAAGTTTCGAGAAATAAATTTAAAACAGCTGCACTAGAGACATAATGCCATTGACTTCAGATTATTAACCCTATTCGTTAAAAAGGAATCATACGTGCGCGGAAATGGAACAAAATTAACTAAATCTATCTTCCCTTGTTTTCTATACTCCAAAACTGAGCTGGTACAATTATTTTGCATAAAAGCTGGACCAATTGTTGACATTTTTGTCGTTTTATTTTTTTCAGCAAAACATTATTAATAAAGTAATTATGAGCCTTAAATTTTCCATTTTCAGGTTTCAGTATCCTGAGTATTTTTAAGTAAAAAGAAATGTTAGTATGTATAAAGAAATGTTTCACCCTTTTTAGTGACCCTTGCTACTTGTCATTCACTGTCAATGACAATATCATCAAGATATGAAAACATTTTTCAGTTATTGGAGTGTAACTCACTAACGGCTGGAGTACAAGGAAAGCATCAGCTAATTAAAATCGGGTGAACCGATTCTAAAGTCCTGAGGTAACAATAAAATTTAAGAAAACAGGCGGATGAGTACCTCCTCCTTTTTTTGAAGTCGGTCAACAATGGCCCGTTTTACCGCCATGTTCAGAGAACCACCAGACAAATTCAAAAAGTGTTCATATAAATACAGTAGCATATCTAGGCTACTGTATTTATATGAACTAAAAATACTATAATAAAAATACTACTTAAAATTTTACGGCCAAGAATCATTGAATCAGATCAGTTTTGAACGATTAGAAAACAGAGAAATACGAAACGTCGCCGATTAGTTGCTCTTTTAAGCAGTAAAGAAAACATTCAGCTTGGATTTGTTTCCAAAACTTCCGTACATACCATATATTTTCCCAGAATCTAAATAATCCTCTGAAGATGAGTTCGCCTTCAAAGTGACTCAAAATTACCTAATATCTGGGAATCTTCTGACAGAGCTGACAGACATGATGATATCACTAATGTTTTGCCAGTAATGTTTTAAACCCTTAAACATTGTACATGCTAATCCGAATCTATGCGAATCAGGTACGAACTAATGCAATCAACTAAAACAAATATTCGAACAATATTGTATCAATAATTGACGCTCTAATATACCAATATTTGTATGTTAAGGAGCAGAGACAATCAGATCCTCGAGACTAGAAAGCACCGTTTTCGACACTCCGCAAAAGAATAGCAGTGTGAAAATTAAGAGGTAACATGCAATTATATCTAAAATGATTTCTAGCCTATATTTATTATCAAACATGTGACGATAACTTTATGAATGTGTTTAAACATACTGATGCTGGTTCCAGCATAGGCTACTCATACTTTTCCAAAAGTAGTTTTTCAAAAACTACTCATACTTTTCCAAAAGTAATATCATACCAAACATATATATCTCAAAAAATGGTCTGTGGTAATAATAGACCATGCCTTGACGTAAGAGGCCCAAAGTTCCCATGTAGTCGATTGCGCCTGAGGGAACTATTGGCTAAGGCCAAAAGTGCTGGGCGTGGTTGTATCAATCATTCTATAAGGTTCTAATGCGGAATGCGTTATAAAAATTATATCAAAACAGACTGTAGCCGATCTAAAAAACGGTTATCTGAGTAATTAAAGTATTAAAATAAAATTAACGCCATCTATTTAGTTACCGCACAATGGAGCTATCCATTGAGTCGCCGAGAGTTAAGTACCTTTGCTACGCGCTGAGGTAGTTCATTGATAAACCAATAGAGGTCTCATATCACTATCTAAAGCTTTAGTTCCCTTCAGATAGACATAAAACTTTCTATCCGAAATAATAGATGTCGCCATGGACATAGAACTTTTTAGAATATATCAGCATTACTGAATAATTATTTAAACCTTAAAATAAATAACAATCATTATTTGGACTATATAATAAGAAAAATATAGTTCCAAAAATCTAAACTATCTTGTTGTACTTGCTTATCAGTCTGAAGCTCAATAGTTTGACAGTTATGCACTGTCAAACTATCTGATGTCAGAAAAAATATGAGATGAACGTTTTATTTTGAAAACTATTTAAATTAAGTGGAGTGATTGGAGAAATGACTCCACCGGTTTTGAGGCTTTATGCATTACCTTATATGGTAATGAAATGCACCTAGGACTTCCGGCAAAAATTGATGTCTTTCCCCGAAGAGGATCGGCATCACTTTGCTACCAGCCACCCACCGTGCAACTCATATTAAATCACTAAGTTTGAAAGTTGTTACTAAAACTTAATTAAACTATAACCTCCTACTTCTGAAAAACCCCAGACACTGGGTTCCAGTATCCGGGTAGCAGTGCCCAACTTCCAGTACGAGGCTGACTTCAAATACCAGGCTTCAAATACGAGGCTATCAGTACCAGACTTCCGGTACCTGACCTCCTCCTGAACTCCGGCCGTCCTCTGACCTCCGGCACCGACCGCAGCCAACGTCTCTACAGCATCTAGCTGGGACATTCTACCGGCGCGGCAGTGTGGAGCTGAGCCACTGCACGGCAGACCTGCTACTGAGCATCGACTCATACTAGCGGACCGGAGATAAGTCCTAAAACAAGGAAGCTTGCCCAATTGCCATTCCTGTCTGTGATTCACGACCCATTCTCTAATATACTTTACTCTAAACTCTTCTCTTGTTTCTATCATTATGCTCCCTTCTACCCTGAGTAGGTAGGTAGGTGACAAGACTCATCTTCGGAAGTAAACAGACTCATCTTCGGAAGTAAATTCGGGAATATAAAAAACTACAAAATGATAAGTAAACATTTAAATAGATAGATATACTAGTTATGAAAGGGCATCCTCAACTTGAGTATGTGGTCGGTAAAATTTTAATCGATATCTGTCTTGCGGGCTACATTCAGCGCGGACCGTGATTTAATTTCTCGCCAAGATCGGACCAGTATCTGCTTGTTCCCTGATTTCTTGTTCGGACTTCGTGCAACAAATACTATGAACTACTTACAAGGAGCCATCCAGTGGAGAAGAATCTAAGTTTTTTGCCTAAATAATGTGGGGCTGGAAGAAAAAAAAATCAAAACTGAGCAAACAGTAGAAGACATGTCTCTTATTTTGGCAGTTTTTAATTTTTTATATTACCTTAAATATTATTATTTGCTGAAAAGCCAAAATCACCGGTATAGCTCTCAGAATTTGCAAGTTAAAGTGGCAATAGGCGGGCCCCATCGCTCGTTCCACTACGATCCCCTATTTCAGTCCCCCAGGGGACTGTACAACACTCACTATTCCACTACAGTCCCCCAGGGGGCATTTCTGACATCTGTCAGAGTGACAGTTTATGTCAGCTAGACAGGTGTGATTTGTGACAGGTGTCAAAGTGACAGTTGATGTCGTATTTTATGTACTCAAATACTTTTTGCTTTCGTGACATCTGTCAAACTTTTATAGATCTCATAGAGATCTTCATTTCAGATGACAGGTGTCAAATTAAAATGGGATTTATCTCGGAAACTATTGATCCTTGACTAGTAGTTTCTTCACAGATATAGTAGATTTCGTAACGATCTTCATTTAAGATGACAGCTGTCAAATTAAGATTGGATTTATCTCGGAAACTATTGATTCTAGACTACTAGTTTCTTCACAGATATGATAGATCTCATGGATATCTTCATTTCAGATGACAGCTGTCAAATCAAAATAGTGTTTATCTCGGAAACTATTGATCCTAGACTACTGCTTTCGAGATAAATCCTATTTTAATTTGACAGCTGTCATCTGAAATGAAGATATCCATGAGATCTATCATATCTGTGAAGAAACTAGTAGTCTAGAATCAATAGTTTCCGAGATAAATCCAATTTTAATTTGACAGCTGTCATCTAAAATGAAGATCTCTATGAGATCTATCATTTCTGTGAAGGAACTAGTAGTCTAGAATCAATAGTTTCCGAGATAAACACTACATTAATTTGACAGCTGTCATCTGAAATGAAGATCTTTATGAGATCTATCATATCTGTGAAGAAACTAGTAGTCTAGGATCAATAGTATCCGAAATAAACACTTTTTTAATTTGACAGCTGTCATCTGAAATGAAGATATCCATGAGATCTATCATATCAGTGAAGAAACTAGTAGTCTAGGATCAATAGCTTTCGAGATAAATCCTATTTTAATTTGACAGCTGTCATCTGAAATTAAGATATCCATGAAATCTATCATATCTGTGAAAAAACTAGGAGTCTACGAACAATAGTTAAGATAAACCCTATCTTAATTTGACAGCTGTCATCTGAAATCAAGATCTCTACGAGATCTATAAGTTTGACAGGAGTCACGAAAACGAAAAGTAATTGAGTACATAAAATACGACATCAACTGTCACTTTGACACCTGTCACATTTTGAACCTATTTCTTAGCCATTTTGAGAAAAAAAATACCCTAAATACGAATTCAAAATCGAGTTTTATGACATCTGGTGTCACTTTGACATCTTTGTCGAGATATTGCTGCACTGGTAAGCACTGTTCCTATGGGGGACTGTAGTGGAATAGTGAGTGCTTTAGAGTCCCCTGGGGGACTGTAGTGGAATAGTGAGTGTTGTACAGTCCCCTGGGGGACTGAAATAGGGTATCGTAGTGGAACGAGCGGGCCCCATCGCTCCATGAATCGATAACCGTTGGGGAAGGAAGAATTTCGAGTAGTTACCACACTACTCCGAAAGACAAGAGTAGGCAGGCCTCTATTAAATGGACTGACGACATTGAGAAAGTTGCGGGGAGCAGATGGATGCAAATCGCTGATATCCGTTCTTTGTGGCTTTCAATGGTGGAGGCTTTTGTTCAACGGTGGACGTCTTCTTTCACATATTCCAAAAGGCATCTGTTATTGGCAGGGTTACCGCTTAACGTCTGGTAGGCCTCGTGCGTGTTCCGTCCCAATAGTATAAAAACAAGATTTGTTAAAAGGAGATAATGATCACGGCCATTGTCGGGTATCGACTTCGTTTAAATGTCAAACTTAATTGCACCTTGAATACGACACGTAGTAATACGGTCCACTTTAAAAGTTCTTAGAAATTTAAATGTTACAGTATATTAGATAAATTACCACTTATCGGAGTAGCAGTTATTTACATAGGATATACCTACGCGATTTTGGATTTCGCACGTCTGTGACACTGATACTGGTAACACTTGTCGTCTTCTAATTCTTGGCCTAGTGATAGGGCATATTGCAAATATAATTTTTTCCGGCCTGGCTAACAACATTCTCAAGTAGAAAATCAGTCGCCAAGTACGTATTTATGTTCTGCCAGCTGTTTTAGAGAGTTCCCACTTTAGGCTAGTCATGTAGGTATACCATATTCTACCAGAACATCGCTTACAATCAGTTGAGCTTTTGAAGCAGTGATAGCTCAGGCATTGGCTATGGACTGCCGAGCAGCAGGTCCATGGTTCGAATCCCGCCGCGGGCTTGAGCTTCACAGCATGGTGGAAGGGCATTTTGCGAATGCCCTCCTGGCTAGCGACCACCTTCAAGTAGAACATCTTTCGCCAAGCACCTAACGGTGTGGTCCGGCAGCAGTTCTTGAAAGAAAGTGAGCCAGAAAAATTACAGGTACATGAGACCAAACGACTGTACGTCTCAGTGGTGACGGGCGCAGTGCAGTTCATCGTTGACGTAATGCATCTGTTATAGGCAGAGGGTAGTCCACTTAACATCAGGTGGGCCCCGGGCTTGTTCCGTCACAATAACAAAAAAAAAAGAGTTTGTGATGAAAGCCTACCTTGTTGGTAATTAAAAAGATCTCTATCGATAAGGACATTTAAAAGTTTCGGTTTTATGGCCACGCCTGACGCAAAACATTCTTGGAAATGCTCTTATTGACACCAGTTGGGCGCCTCTCTGAAAAATATGTTTTTGAGTTGTCCTTATGTTGTCAGTGAAACATATTTTTAAATTAGGTATGTATTTTGTGCTCATAAATAGTATGTGTTTTTCGAAATATTGAACAAACGTGAAAACACGAAACTTTTGTTTATAATCGAAAAAAAACTAGTTTTCACCCTTTACGTAGCTTGCAGAAAGAATCTAAACATTTACTCTATAATAGTTGTTAGTGGATCAGTGAATTGAAAACTTCGCGACTGAAATATGATATTTTAGATAACGTTTTCAAATCCCATATCTCGTTCTGAAGAGATTCCAAAAATTGACCAACCAAATATTTCCATATAATTATCGACCTAGCTCGCAAAATTTCATGAAAATTGGTTGAGAAATGGAGCATAGTAGAAAGTCGCCGCCCGAAAGTATTTTTGCCCAAGCTGAAACAGCGACGCTTTGACAGAGCGCCATTAAATTACACATAACTACTTAGATTCTACGTTCTACTTTCTTAAAAGACAGTTTTTCAAGTTACAGAGACTTTCAATTTCAGATTAGAAAATAATAATTATGATCAGAAACTTTCGCTTTAATTGGAGTTTTTTAATCATCCTGAGAGGTGTTCCACGGGCAAGTACCGTGATTATCGGCTGTCCAAGAAGGATGTAATATTTTTTTTTCGCAAAGTGGATATCATTAGTTTCAGCGACAAATTATCTATCATATGAAGCAGTGATGGCTCAGTGGCATTGGCTATGGAATGCCGCGCAGCAGGTCCATGGTTCGTATCCTGCCGCGGGTTAGAGCTTCACCGCATGGTGGAAGAGCATTTTACGAATGCCCGCCTGGCTAGCGGCCACCCTCAAGTAGAATATCTGTCGCCAAGCACCTAAAGGTGTGGTCCAGCAGCAGTCCTTGAGAGCCAGTGAAATTACAGGCACGAGACCTAACAACTACGTCTCAAGGTAACGGGCGCAGTGCAATTCGTGACAAAATGCATCTGTTATAGGCAGAGGTTAGTCCGCTTCACTTCAGGTGGACCTCGCGCTGGTTCCGTCACAATAACATTAAAAATAATAATTAGGAGACTCAAAATACCAAACTGAGGCTAAAATACCGAGACTTTCGGTCACTCTGTCCATTAAATTACACGTTCTACACTACTTTTTAAAAGACAGTTTTTCTTGTAGTTAGGAAAGTCTCTTTCAAGTTCAAATTAGAAAATAATGAATATGATCCGTAGCTTCTGATTTAATTGGAGTCTTTTTATTACTGATTATCGGTAGTGATCATTATGACTATTCTATACATTTTTCCTCAAGAATACGTCATTAAAATGGAGAATCAAGGAAGTTGAGAACGCAGCTACCGAGTATGAAATGATGCGTTTGAAGATGTAAAACACCATGTTACCAAAGGTCAGAAGGTTTGGTTATTTCGCAGAATGGTAATCATCACCGAATACCTGTTTGTCAATGGGTTACTCACCAACGTGGCTAATAATATATTATACTACTGGTTTAGTGAAATATTTATCTTTTTAATGTTATTAGTCAGCACAAAAAAATATTTTATGCCAGACATGTAATATGTTACTATTATATTAGCTAGTATGTACATACGAATAAAATTTTGTATCAAAATCACGTCTGGTTTTCTAGTTGTTCTAGATTACTGTGCGATACTATTATTTATTAATATATTTATTGACAATAAATATAGTAATAAAGAATACCTGGGTAACCTAATAATTTCCAATTTTTGTGTCTTGTTATCTGCTTTACATAAACTTTGTCGTAACTTTTGTCAGTGAAGACACAGCTTTAACTATGACCCTATACAGGGTTATTGGTAAAATACTAACAACCTCGTAGGGTTGACTTCTGTTAGTCCTAAGAAACATTTTGAGAGGTTATATTATTGTTTGAAAAAACATTTTTTTTTTTTGTGTTTTAATGCCTTCTCTGAGCTAAGAGCGCCCGCTGTAGAAACACTGGATCGCGCCGCGGTCCCTTTCAATATTTACATCGAGCAAAGTAATAAATTTTACCAATAACCCTGTATATGTGTATCTAATAGCGGCCTATCTAATGAATCTGTCTAAAGAACACGGCTCTGACATTTTGTAAACATCGCGTTTCTAGCAAAAAAAACCATTACCGACCCGTGGTACAACTGCGATGTCCAACTGGTTGTACTACGGAGAAGTAAAGTTACCCATGGTTCAACTCTTTTTTTATATATTTATGATTATGATCCATGGTACAACTGTCCAACTGGTTGGACTAAGGGGATAAAGTAGTAAATGATCACCAAAAGTAGTATATGAAATTAAATGTATGTGGCGCATCGCCGGCCGCTGCCGCAGCACGCTCGCTACGCTCGCTCGGCTCGCGCAATGTTGTAGTCACAAGTAACCTAACGCTCCTCCTCGCTTCGCTCGTCGTCGCACCTAAATATGACTTTGCCCTAGACTATAGATAAATAAATAACTAGTCCATAGATAAATTCAATTCCCAGTAGTACAACTAGTTGAACCAAGGAAAGAATAACTCACTCGAGTTGAATCATTGGTAAAGATATTTCCCCATAGAACAACCAGTTGAACCATGTAAAAAAAGAGTTGAACCATGGGTATTTTTACTTCTCCGTAGTACAACCAGTTGGACATCGCAGTTGTACCACGGGTCGGTCACTAAAAAAATGTACTAAAGATAAGGTGGAGAATAGTTCAAGAACAGTGGTACCAATATTATCGAAAGTTTATTTTTACGAGCAAGTTATGCATTGAATACTTTGAGGAAGGAAGGAAAAATATGGTTTCTAAATGAAAAGCCACGGCCGTTTATCCATAATAATTAAATAAAATGTCAATATGACCATACAATTCGTTTCAGAGATATATATTATTAAATTAATCATGCCAAGCCAATTTATTACGGAACCTATTATAAGCTTTATTAGCTTTATTAATGGCAGTTTTGTTATTCCTGTTGTCCCCCAGTTTTTCACGCCCAGTAGGGGACAAAGTGATTCATTCCATTTCGACCCCATAGAGGCCAAACGTTATTTGAATTCCTGTTGATCCCCATGAAAATTTACAAGTTATATTCCATAATAATATGGTGTACCTCATCGAGTTATATAGCATTTATAATGAAGTGACGTTATGTCATACACTAAAAACAGTGACCCCTGTACACTACCCCTAGGGACGCCGAAAACCGTCAACTGTCAATTCTGATTTAGCACTGTGAGATAATATAATCATAATTACAAATTATCGGAGCACATTTTTTTTATGTTCCGGGCTGGAATCGAAACCTCTTCCTCCGATTTCGCAGCGGATGCCTATTCCAATCGGCCACCGGAACCCTACTACTTTGTGCTCTTATTTTTCCATAGTTTTAAACGATTATTTAATGACTTTTTATAACATTATTAAAATAGTTTTTATTACATACATGATTTTATTTTTTCAATCATTATGTTTCTGGCAAAAACCTATTCCTTAACGTTTAATTATCAACTAGAGCATAGAATAAATATAACTAGGTACCTATAGTAGGATTCGACTAGCCAGCTGGCCACCTGCTAGCCAGGTTATGGCACCATAAAATAAATTACAATAGAAATGAGTCTTGTTTTCCCGGACTATAAATCATCGAAAATCTTTCTTTCCACTTAAACCTTGAATACGTATTAATATTCTTTATTCAAACAAGATTATAGCCATGCTCACAACTACGTTTTATTGCCTGCCGCTAGACGCGTGGCTTACGTAGTGAATACTATGTAAACTGTGGCCTGGTCATCTTCAGTTCTGACCTTGAACTATCCTGATAGGAATAACTACAGAATAAATAATAGTAGAAGTTATAATTTACCTAGTAAATATGACTTGATCTGTGACATTAGGGGACTTAATAAGTAGGTACCTATATCTAAAGTTTAGTCGTTGGAACACGAACTACTTCGACGTTGTGGCATCGTAATCTTGGTCTCGTGGAATAATATTAGCATGTATTTTCTATTTTTAGGGTTCCACGTATTGCCAAAGAAAATAAGGTGTCACATTAGGCATTATTACTATCACCATTAAGGTACTACCTACTGATTGAAAAAGTCCCGTTTTGTAAATAGTAAGATGACTGTTGTGAATTTCGATTAAAAACCGATAAGAATCTGCTTTTGACAATGAATAGATTTAGGCGTTACTTTGCGGAAATCCATATTTAATTATATTTAAGTAAAGATTAAATTCATCTATACTTATAATAAAACTGTAACAGAGAAGAACTTATGTACATGGCTGTTATTTTGAAAAAATATATATTTGAGAACAATCTGTAGCTGACACTAATTCCAAAACTGTATGTTTTTATTTTTGTCTGTCTGTTTGCATCCCGGGCGTGCATCACTCCAAAACTACTGAATGGAATTCAATGAAACTTAACACGATTTGAGTTCACACAACGAAGAAGGTTATTGTAAACTTTTTATCCCGAAATTCAGCACGGTTCCCTCGGGACAGGGGATGAAGGGCAAAATGTACACGTAGTCCGATTTCAATTATTCTTTGTGTTGTTAGAATAGTGACGAGTGAGCCCGGCACCCCACGAGCAGCCGGGCACCCTACGGGCATTCACGCACAAAGTACTTTGCTTCAACATTTATTGGGCGAACCGCGAAGGAACTCTCTGAGTTACTTGTAAAAAACTCCTTTCGGAGGTAGGCTTTACTAAGAGTGCTTCACCGAAGACCACAGCGTCGCTTAATATGAGATAAACAGTGCTCAAATGTGAATAATTAGTCGGCAATCGCGAACGAAGTCGCAGGTACAGCTAGTATTTTAATTAATCACTTAAAAAATATAAAGATCGAGAATTCTTCCGGTTTGGCTGTGTGTCGTTTGTGACGTCACGTCGGCTTAACAGGAAAATTAGGCAGAATTGTCACTAGATGTTAAAAAGAAAAATCTTTTCATGTTTTAAATATTAATTTAATGTTTCCTTCCACATACATTTTTAAAACATTTGTTATTATTAATCTGCTTTTGGGTGAGAGTGTGTGTCATAAAATACAGAATACAATATATATTATAAACACATAAGTGATCCTATTTTGAAAAAGTAAAATTTGAAAAACGAATCGTAATTTCTATCTAATAATATTTTATCTTCCAGTCTGGCTACGTGGCGTTTATGACATACGTCGACTTATCAGTAAAATTATAAATTGAATGTTCTCTTAAAATGGTTTTTAAATGTTGTTACTGAAGTATTTATTTAATTGTTTAAAATATTTATAATTATGAATGGTGAAAAGTAGACTTTTAAGCGCTAGAGCACAAGTGAAATCGATTTTTGTTGGCTGCCTTGTCATGTATTGGAAAATAAAATTATAGCTTTTTTATAACTGATAGGTCAGCTTTTCCCCACAATATCACCTGATGGCATGGGATGATGTACAGATGCTAGAACACAACATTAAGTGCATACAAGGATTAAATTAGCGGGTGCACTTTTTTTTTACTAGTATTTCCTAGCAAAAACTTTTATTCACAAGTGCGCAGGATTTTATTTTTATCTAATAAAACACTGCAAACTATATAAAACACTACAGCTATTAAAACAAGCTTTCTTTATAGTATAGTTTAGGCAACCCGAAAGCGATTGCAGGCCCACAGGCATTTAGCAGCGTGCACAGCATGCTGGCAAAAGCTATACAGTTACATGTATAAATTTAGTAGACCGTTCGTGGAAGGAAAGGTGCCCATTGCTTAGTGCGTTTTTCGATAATCTACTGTTACTAATACATTTCAGCATACAAACCTTTAACTTAACTAATATAACAAAGAGAAGGCATTTGATCGTTTGTTTGTTAGCATTGAATAGGCTCTGACACAACTGGACCGATTTGGATGAAATTTGGTATGGAAATAGTTTGAGACCCGGGAAATGACGTAGGATAGTTTTTATCCAACTGTGCAAAAAGAGGTTAATGGTTTTGCGCGATAACCAATATACCCGCGGGCGTAGCCGCGGCCGAAAAGCTAGTCTATTATATGGATGTTCGTTAAACGTGTTTATTTGAAAATATACAAATACAAATAGTTTTTATTGACTCAAGTTACATAGGAACAGAGTTAACATGAATCCATAGGTTCCCGAACTAGCGTGAGCTGTGTTTCAGGAACCATAATATTATGATGTACTTAATTGAATATCTAAAAAATTGTGCCGGATGGAAAATTTACTATGGTGTTACTGTATCAGCCGGATTGTCCACTGCTGAACATAGCCTTCCCCAAAGGGGGGTTTGCTATAATCTCCACGCTTGGAAGGGGTCTTGGGAATCGCAGTGTAAGATAGCAGTACTCAAAAGGCGCTGCTGCCCATCTTCCAGTATTTTACCCTTAGTCACCTCTAGCGACACCCACGGGATATGAGCTGGGGAGGTGACATTCTAGACCTGTGGCTCCCCAAGGGCACAACGGAATTAATCTAGAATAATCAATTAAATCCTGCTAAAGCAATATAGCAGTATCACTATTTAGACATGCATATGTAGTCCTCCTCAAAGACCATATTAGGGATTCCCTAAGGAATGTTTTTCTAACTATAGCGAAAGCAAATGAATCACCATTTAAGGATATCTTTTATCTTCCGCTTATCCACCGAATCGCTTGGCATAGCTTACTAATGCAAGTGCAATACCACCTTAAATCAACGAAACATATCTATCCAAGATCCATCTATCGCTTTCGTCATCCATTGCCGCGTCACAAACAAACAACAACGACGTTCCTTCTAGAAAAACATCGATGTACGTAAAACGAAGGTCGAATCTCGTGAAGATGAGCAACGGAACTGGTTCCTGCGGGTGTTGCGCGGGGTGGGGAGGAAGCATGACGTCATCGGAGGTGCAAAGGTATATAGCAGATGCGCATGCGCCGACGTCAAGTTAGTATTTTGACATACGTGAGATAATTGTGTTGTTATATTTACCGGTGAAAGATATGCTGCGTTTCGTGACTTTGTTTGGTGCGGTGAGTAATTAAATTAAAGAAATTTTTCAATGTGAACGCATTTAGTATATTAAATTTAGAATAATAATAATTATCCATAGATATGGGGATGAAATATGCACTACGCAGTATCCTCAAATATTCTATATTAATTCAGAAGAAGATATACATTATAAGTTTTATATAATTTATATTAACAAAATTTATGCATCAGAAATCGAGAGGAACCGAAATTAAATAAATTATGCTCAAGTGTCGATCGTAAAATTTTCAAGCTTAACCCCTCCAAAATAAAAATTGTTGTTCTAATTCATAACCTATATATACATATGGCTTATGAATATGTATGTAAATAAGGTTATTGGTTTTCTATTTCCATGTATGGTCTCATTGGTTAATTTATTGTAAAGGGAGGTAAAGGTCACCACAGAACATAGATGGGTCCAATACATACAATAAAAATGAGAATATTCTATGATCAAGATGTATCAGTCCGAGTAATGTCATTAATACGACAGTTTGTAGATAGGTATAGGTGTTTACATAAACTTTGTAACGCCTGAACAGATTTTGATACGATTTTTTATGTTTTTTATGAATGTATTTATGAGTGGTTCTTCAAATCCCGGGTTTAGCCTAAAACAGGATATTTTTTTCATCCTTCTATTCCTGATGTATTGTGACTAGGTTAAGGCGCAAGATTCAAAATCAAATAACCATGTGAAAGCATTGCTAGAAATAGTAACGTAGTAAAATAATATACTCAAAGTTTGATGCACCTGTAGCAAAGCTAAGTTAAGCAACGTCCGCTGCGGTTATGACTTGGATGGGTGACCGCTAGTGACATTACTACTGAGCGTGCACATACTTCCGATGGCACAATAAGCCGTCGGTCTCGGTTGTTGTCTTAGGATGGCAGTCGTCATACCATGCGTTAGGACGTATTGCCAATTCCCGTCTGGCTATCTACCACCCTCAAATAGAAAACCAGTGTATTCCGACAGCTGTCATCATAAGCCAGTAATTTTAGGTTATCTCGTAGTCCGCTGTATATATAATATACAGCGGATGCTCATTGAAATGGTCGCAATACCTATAGCTTGGGTACAGAGTCCCTGACATCTCATCATGACTACCATATTATGTAGTCAGTATTAATGGATGTCGGGGACTCTTAATATTTTTAAATTTAGTTTTATATCCAGTTGTTGTAAGCATTGTCCCGTTTGTGTACAGAATTATAAAAGAAGGTCAAAGGCCGAAAAATTAAATGTTTTTATTTAAAACCAGTACTGATTTGCAACACTGAAAATGTGTAAAATTACTCGTGGATGTCTGTCGGAACAATACTGATTCTGAAACACAGAATATCGTGATCATGGTCCCGACTTCTACCCATTTACGTAATGTATTTACAGTTTCGATTCTTTAATTCACTAACAATTACTTTCGACATTAGGAATAAAGCTCACGGAAAATTATATAGGTATATCTATTGTCCCTGATAACTGTTACGATCGCAATTATTTTAAAGTAATTTCCAATTAAATAATAATAACCAAAAAAAAAACTGCCCAACAGAACTGATGAAGCAGAAATTTGGAGGTGTACTCACTAAATATATTAATATTAAAATATGGTTATCCATAAATTCACGATATCGATATAAATGATCCGGTAAAAAGTTATGCGTTCTCAAAAAGTATACGTAATGTTTTCGCTACGTTCAGTAAATAGAGCGTTATGATGGTAAAGAGTCCTGTTGCGTACGTAATGTTCAGCAACACCCTACTCACGTCAACGTGAGTGTTTGCACGCTGCTCTTTCAGCACATTCTTTCCCTTAAACGCAATTTTCGACCAATAGGAGAAACGTGAAAAGTTAGAATTTATTCTTTGATTCAGTACTTCGTACAAAATTACAACTTACTTACTTACTTACTCCTCTGGCGCAGCGACCCAAAGTGGGTCTTGGCCTCCGGTACAAGAGAACGCCATCGGTCTCGGTCCCGCACTGCCTCTTGCCAATCGGCAGCTTGTAGCTCGCGCAGGTCCGACTCCACAGCGTCAATCCAGCGATATCTGGGCCTGCCGACGGGTCGGCGGCCACTTGGAACTCCAAGATATGCTTTCTTGACATTGCGATCCTCCCCCATTCTCTGTACGTGGCCAACCCAGCGGAGCCTTTGGGCTTTGGTCTCTCCCATGATATTGGGCTCGGCAATCAGGTCTTCGATCTCCTGGTTCTTTCGCCAACGCCAGCTGCCATCATCACGTTGGACCGGGCCCAGAATCGCCACTAGAAGTTTGTTCTCTTCTTTGAGGGTCAGTGTCCAGGCCTCGCATCCGTACATGAGTATCGGTCTTATGACAGTTTTGTATATGCGGATCTTGGTTTTACTGCTTAGTAGCCTGGACACCAACACCTTGTGAAGCGCTGCACTACAACGGAGGGCATTGTGAATCCGGGTGTCAATTTCCTCCTCCCTGGTGTTTGTGTCTGTTATAGTGCATCCAAGGTATTTAAATTTTGCAGCCCCTTTATACGGAATATCATCCACGAGCAGGTCTTCGCGTTTTTGCCTGGTGTTTTTATAGCGTTTAATGTGGAGATATTCCGTTTTTTCCTGGTTGATTTTGAGCCCAACCCTTGCAGCTTCGAATGTTAGAAATCGCATTGATTTCTCCACCTCTTTTCTTGTTTGCCATAACAAAGCCAGGTCGTCAGCGTATCCTATAACCTTATGTTGTCCATTTAGCCGTACTCCGCAATCAAGTATCATGACTTTCCTGATGACATGCTCTAGTGCCAAATTAAACAACATAAGGGACAGGGCATCTCCTTGCTTGAGGCCAGTAACAACTTCGAATGTCTCGGTCAATTCGCCTCCTACTTTCACGCGCATTTTGCTCACTTTAGTAGCCACTTTTATCATGGTAATGAGTTTTTGTGAGATGCCAAAGTTGTTGAGTATGGCGTATAGCGAGTCTCGGTCGATGCTGTCGTAGGCCTTACTGAAGTCCACAAACAGTGAGTGCATGCTCTGAGCGTACTCCCACTTTTTCTCCATAAGCTGTCTCAGGAGGAAGATTTGATCCACGGTGCTGCGGTTGCGTCGGAACCCACACTGATAGTCGCCAACAACTTTTTCCGCGTAGGGTTCAATTCTACCCAGTAGCACATAGGATAAAACCTTATAGGCAGTTGGAAGTAGAGTAATCCCTCTTTAATTGGAGCATGTTTTCCTGCATCCTTTTTTATGTACCGGACAGATGACGCTCACGTTCCATTCTTCAGGTTGTGTTTCAGTATCCCAAATCTTGCACAGTAATTCGTACAGTCTAGACTGTATGGCTGCTCCTCCATATTTCCACAAAATTACAACGACGGGAAAATTTATAATCATGATGGGACTATTTATTCTGTTCTCAGTTAGGTATAATTAACTAAACCATGGGGTAATTATTTGTTCGTAAGCATAAATACTTCAAATGATAGCGTCTTCAAATTCTGACCGTGAGCTCTAATTGATACCTAAATAGCTTTATCTTCTCACTAATTAGGAATCACCACATTCTTAATACCAAGGTCTTCGTTTCCTGCCAATTTAATAATTTTCTGTCGGCATGTCGCGATGTTAAAGGGAAATGGGGAGCCATGCAATATCACGGCTTTCATTCATATTCATCAAGGCCATTATTAATGTTATTATATAAAACAACTAATGAACGGTTAATTTAATATAATATATTATGCGCCTTTATACCCTTAACTAATGACGGTATTGATCGGTCAATATTATTTTAGACGGCATTGAAAAATATTTTACCCGAATGATCTAGACGGATTAATGTTTTTTATGTATATGTATGTATACTGCTTAGGTACATATAAACATAAAAACTGCTCCGTAGCTCACCGTAATTATCACACAAATATTATATACTTTTAAATATACATACACACATAATTTCACATTTATATATAAATTTGGAATGTGAAATTATGTGAGTGAGTGAGGATAGGAGTAAGTGATGTAAGTGTGTAAGTTTGTTACTCCTTGAGGCTAAAACACCTAAACCAAATTAGATGAAATTTGGGATATAGATCCTAGTTTAGGTCCTGGACATAGAATACATAAGATACTTTTAAATATGATAACAAGCACTATCGCGTACTAACCGAAAATCATCATGAAATATAGAAGCAGTGATGGCTCAGTGGCATTGACTATGGACTGCCGTGCCGCAGGTCCATGGTTCGAATCCCGCCGCGGGCTTGAGCTTCACCGCATGGTGGAAGGGCATTTTGAGAATGCCCGCCTGGCTAGCGACCACCCTCAAGTATAAAATTAGTCGCCAAGCACCTAGCGGTGTGTTCCAAATGTTAGTAATCAATTCAAGATGTAATAAAACATATATTACTTAGACATCGTATTAAATCTTATCCGAATCCCGCACATTACGTGATCAAGTAAATAAATGAGACAAACTGGCAATAAATCCAAAATACATATTTAATTTAGAATTTTTGTCACCATACGAAAAATTCGGCGCCTCTGCAACCGATCTTTGTAGTGAATTGAAGATGAAACTGCATCAGGCGCGTATCATAGGTATAATTATAGCCACAAACAAGGCGGGCACGATCATCAACAGCAGCATAAACTGTAGGCGCTCAACACTTGTGAACTTAATAATATATATGTAACCAGTAAACTCCCAAAAACTGGCGATAAATAAAGTTTTCACGTTTTATTTATTCCAGGTGGCACTAGCTGTAGCAGCACCTCAGAGCAGCTTCCAGGTTGACTTGGAACCCGAGGTAGCGGCCCAGTACCTCAACAACCCACCCTGGACACAACCGCAGCTGGCAGGACGCACTGCCGTCTTGCCTTTGGTAATTTCTCAGGAATCACATCATTATCTACTTACTTAGTACTGGTGTGGGGTCATCGTCATACACTTAATACTTAAAGGGACTGTTTAGGAGATATGTTCAGCCATCATTGTAGACTTCGCCTGGTTTTGGGGTCACTGTGATATCGTTCATCCAAAATGAGATAAGTGTTCGTGATAAGTTAACCTTGATTGGATGACAATAAAATTGCTATTGTGTGGTTGTCTGTAGCAGTCGTTTTTTGATGCGGACGACTAAAAAATTTATTAGTTTCCGCACTAAGTATTTTTTAAGAGTCCAAGGCAGCATGCCATGTGTTTTCATTTTGTTCATTTTGCACCCTTTTTCTATTCTTAGGTCTATCTTTCCTATGTAGTATATTTGAAAACTGTTAGTTGTTCTTCAGATCTGTACCCAGGTAATGTCCTGCTTTCCACGTGTCGTTAGTTAGCAATCGGGATAACTTAATCTAGTCGATTTCTGCAGTTTTGATATTATTATAACTTTGCCTTTTTAAAATATTTTGCACCAAACCAATAAATTTTACTAGTAGTAACTCCTATTAGTTCTATAGAATTGTGACGTCGTAGAACGTACAGCATAAAAAAATTGAGATACTGCGAGAAGAACTTCCAAGAGGCTATGGCCAATCTCTTAAAATGTCTTACGATGAAACATTGTACTACAAAAATATATTATACTCGTAATACCACATTATTTACTGGAGTTCGTTCCATACCTATCTTTCTATTCACTTAAAAAATTAGAAAAGTGTCACCTGGGTATAAGAAAATATCGCTTAGATGTTTGATCACGTAAGTCGTTGTTATACATGAGAAACAGAAAAGGTCCTAAAATAAATCTTTGCGGAACATCTTCTTTTCCAAACATCCAGCTGAATATGTATCTCCATTTATTTCAACCTTCTGTACCCTGTCTGACTAATAGGAAACGATAAGATTCCGAATACTAAGGCATAAAAACCTGATATTTAAATCAACACAATTCCAAAATATTTTTTTATCCCAGGCAACAAGTTAACATTCAAATGAATAACGTTATTTTGACTCATATTAATTTATGAGTATAGCTTAATGATTATCGTAAGTACTTAACAACTTTTAATGACAATAGAATAATAATTAACACTTGATTTCAGCCCAACGTGTAAAATGTACCATCACTGAACTAAGACTATGTTCATTGCATTTCAGGTGAAATACAACGACCCCAGATTTCGTGCGGCTGGAGCCGGCCCCACACTCGGACATTACTGGAAGAACGGACAAGAGATCCAAAACCCCGATAACTACCTTGAAGAAGTAAGGCTACTGTTTGTTGAATACTTGGCAAATACCATGTTGAATAATTCAACAATATTATGGTACCAATCATTCCCTGTAGGGTGCTGGGCTAGAACTGCACTCCTATCTTCCTGTTGGAGCCTTAGGAGGTGACGAAGGGAGCAGCGCCTTCTGAAGAAACTATACTATCTTACACTACGAGACTAAGACCAAGCGCAGGGAGGCCTTCGTTTCAACGTAGGACGTTGTGGATGGTGACGATTATGATGAATGTTTCATTCCTCAATCCAAACAGTTCTCGGCTTAAAATATACCTACTATTGCATATCCCGTCTCTTAAGGAAAAAATGCAGCCATGCAATGAAGATACGGCCAGTGTAAGGTTGGATGGACGGATCGACAGACAGCAATGGTGGTGCCGTTTTCAAGTACAGAATCCTAAAAAGAACTGTGATTTTGCTATTAAATTACTCTTGGTTTCCAGGTTTACAATGCTGCCCAGTACCACAGCCAAGACGGGTTGGGAGCTTACGCATACGGCTATAGAACACCAGAATCCGCAAAGGTAGAGAACAAGCAGAGATCCGGAGACGTCACTGGATCCTACATCTACAAGGCAGGCAACAGCAATGATTTGATCGAGGTAATTAGCACCAGCTATGTTTTCGTATATGTGACTGTTCAAACATGATTATAGGACAAAGTGAGATAGCAATGGGCTGTATCCCATGCGGTTCTCTTAAATTTCCGGAGTAAACAGGCTCCGGGTAATCAGGATAATGTTGTTGGGTGACTCCTGATCTTTCGGCTCTCGCGTCAGGTTGAGCAGATCTTCAATCCATTTGGTTGAAGGAGTTCAAAGCAGATTTAATTATCTTATCAAACTTGTAGTTTAATTACTGTGTAAAATACCTTATAATTTTTGATCGTATTATTTTTAATCTGCATTGTAATCAAAAACCCACTTGTACCTATATCTGAAACAGTAACATTGTTGATGCACTAACTTTCAAGACTTTTGTAAGTCGTCATATTGTGTAATAACCACTTTGACATGGAATTCTCCGTTTTACATAATATATGTATACAGAAAAATTTTGAAATGGAAGTGATGAGAAAGAGAAACCCAGATAGGAGAAATATGTAAGTGACCTCTTTGATTTCCGCTATTTTCAGATAAACGAGATCACTTTAAACTCATTTGATTTTACTCTGTTGATTACAAAACTTCCTCTATTATTTTTTTGTATAGCTGTTATTCTAGCCTTTGACTAGCGTCTCACCTGGTGGTAAGTGATAATACTGTCGAAAATTTTGTTCAGACTATCCTAGAATATATTATTTAGTCTAGTTTCATAATGTTACTTTCAAAACAGTATTGCAATCTAATAATCGAGTTGGTTCCACAGTTCTTTACATATTTCCTCGTTAGGTACGTACTTATGAGATTGTAGAAAACTTTTGTACCGTAATTAATTATTATATTCATAAAACACAAATGGTATTTCAATGTGTTATGCAGCAGAACATATTTAATGCCAGAAAGCTCACGACGTTCTAACCCAAAAACCCTTGCAAATCCGATCAAATAGGTTTCAAGGTTGCCTGGCCCTGCATATGTATTATAATGTAAGCAAAAATTTCGCACTCGAAGCGCCAATGAAAACAAAATGAAGTATTTAATGTAAAATCTTGCAGGTACGTTACTGGGCTGATAGCCAGGGTTTCCACCAGGAGGACAACCTCCCCAAGTACGTGCCAGTGCCGGTCCAGGAAGCGCCCGAAGTGAGAGCTGCTCACATTGCCCATGAGAAGGCTTGGAAGGAGGCTGCTTACGCCAATCTGCATCCTGGGTAAGAACATCTAATGATCTTGTCTGGATAACGTTTTAGATTAATACTATGTTTTGTGATTGTACATTGTGATTATCTCAAAAATGTATTGAACAAATCTATCATAATAAGTGCTTTTCAGATCTTAATATCCGTGTTAGACGTTGTTAAGGGCTACCAAGAGGAGCAGCATGCTACTACTCACCGCGATATGATTGGGGTTTGACACTGGGCTTCTACTTCTACATCAGCTTCTACATCAAACAACTACTCGTTACTACTTGTCCAAAGTGCAAAGTCCTGGTTTGACACAGGGCTCACAATAGGTCTACTTATAATCTTAACGCTGTAAAGGTGACAGGTAAACCTATACCAATCACAGTATTCGGTTACAGTATTCACACTATTAGTGGTGGATGGCATGGCTTTTAATGGTGGTGAAGAACAGCATTCCCCAAGAGGGTAGGCGTCAAGCAGGCACCAAAATACCTAAAGCTGAAACTTTTAAAATAATTATTATTTCATATGTTCTTGTACTGTTGATGAGTGGAAAGATGATTAGTTGCTGAAATAATAATATGTACAGTTTATATTCTGGCAGAATAAGCAATTCCGAAGGCAAGAAAGCGAAATATAGACGAAGTCGGGTTATAAACCACAAATAACGTGTATTTTGTCGAACTTAGTAACTTTAATTTTGTGGTTTCGAAGCTACACACAAGCTGCAGCTGTATTAGATGTTTAGGGAAATCGGTGTCTAGAGCTTTAATTGGGTCATATAGGTAGTTACCAAAACTTACCATAAAATTTTCAATAACACATCGTTACATAGGATCCAATATACCACTAATAAAATTGTAATCTCAACTTACGGTAATATTTACGTATAAAGCAACAAGAAAGTTTACTTCAGTAAATTTCACCGAATATAAAATGCAGCTAGTCTTCGAAGCTCTATGCAAATAACTAACTGAGCCATAAATTTAATGGAATAAGTCTTTCATCTTACAGTGCTGCCGCTGCCGCCGCTGCCGCCGCTGCCAACCAAGGCGCACCCCAAAACAACTATAACTCATACAACCAAGACTACCAGTCCAGTGCTTCAGAACAACAGGGAGCCTTCGCCCTACCTCCCAACCAGCTCCGCCAGGGCAAGGCCTTAGACCAATACCAGAACCAACAGTACCAGACCCCGCATTACCAGAACCAATATCAGAACCATAACTACCCTTCAGAATACTCCACAACAACGACTACTGAGGAACCTACTGTGAGTATTGTGAATTAAAAAGATTTTCTAATTTTGTCACTATAGAGAACAAGTAAAATGCAGTATATGGCACTGAATAGAAAGATTTGCCTCGTGATTTCTTATTTTAGTGATTAGCAACCCCCCAAATCTTTCTGTGGAAGCCTAAGCAATGATGGCCGAGCGGTAATAGCTATGGACTGCCGTGCCGCAGTACCCTGGTTCGACACCCACCGCCGCCGGCTTGAGCTTCACCGCATTTTGGAATGTTTGCGATTGCCCGCCTAGCTAGCTACCACCCTCAAGTAGAAAATATGTCGCCAAACACCTAACGGTGTGTTCCGGCAGCAGTCTTTGAGAGCCAGTGAAATTACAGGCACACGAGACTTAACAACAATGTCTCAAAGTGACGGGCGCAGTGCAATTCGTGACTTGTGATGAAATGTATCTGTTGTAGGCAGAGGTTAGTCCGCTTAACATCAGGTAGGCCTCGAGCTTGTTCCGTCACAATAACATAAAAAATAAAGTTGTAACAGGTGATAGACACAGGAACAATGCTATAAAGTGGGCAGCAGCACCTTCTGAAGCACCGCGTTCCCCAAGATGCCTGTCGAACGTGGGGATTGTGACAAACCGCCCCCCGATAGGGGAAGTTGTTGTGATGGACGGCATGGCTTTTAATGGTGATGATGAACTGAAAGATGATGATGATGATGTGGCCCGCCCCAAATGCTGAGGTCCTGAGGTCTATTTTTATTTCAGATAAGCGTTATTGGTTTTTTCTACAAGAAGCTGTCAGATACAGCACAGAATAAATAATAGTGACTACGGAGTAACAGTCCGAAGTAGGAACCCTTCCGGGTCAGATAAGGCTCGCCAACCGTAACATGTCAGCATAAAACATCTAAATACCTATGTAGTTGATTATACACATTAGCCTCTTCTCCTTTGAAATCAAATATTCACCGTGAGTTTTTTTCTTTTATGTTATATTATATTTAGGTATATTATATTAGAAGGTATATATTGAAAAGTGTGCTCGGGAGTTGGCTTACACCCACCAACAAGCATATCAAAGTTGTTAGTTAAGTATAACCGATTACTGAAAACGTTGTCTTCCCGTTGAAAACGTTGATGAACAAAAATACATTCTTTACTCTATTTTCAGGGTCCTCCACGCGGATTCTTCTACAGCTTCGAATACCCAGCGTCCATTATCACAGCCAAGAGCAGGCTGCAAGGTGGTGCTGTTAACCCTGGCAAACCAGTAGACCAGGACACCATTGCCGTTGGACAGAAATAAATAATTACTTATTAGTATCAGATATGACTCTTAATATGTTTACTTGAAACTAGAAAGTTTTTTTATTTTTAAATCAAAAATAGAGAATTTAATAAAAGTGTTAAAAAGAAATGGCTAATCCTAAAAGAAACATTCGTTAAATGGTATACACTTTTCTAGACATACGAGTTAAAATAGTTAAATATTAAGAATAAACAAAACAAGGGCATTTTAAAGTCATATCTGTATTTTACGGATATATTTGCTCCAGCTTTACGGGAAATTTTAATACGACCACCATCTATAAATCTCTCTTATTGTATATACAGCAGATGTGAATTATGGTTATCAAACACCTAGTTATATTAAAACTATGTGTATACCTTAGCTGTCGCAGCCTAATGAGACCATTTGTATGAGAGTTGTTATTCTCCATGTTTGAATAATTATACTCATTAGTAATGTATGCTCTGTGTCAGCTGGGGTAATTATCGTTGCCATTTTAAGTAGAAGTAGGTTAGATAAGTGATTTGTTTCTATTAAGTAGCGTGTATATATTTTTGAAAGTTTTATTTGAACTATCGTTTTATATTTCGTATTATTCAACTTCCTTGTGGCATTCATTATCTTGGATCGGGTTTGAAAGTGTAACATTTTTGATAAAATATTGGTTTAAATATTTCTTTATAATTTCAGATAGTTTTGCGTTAAACTCTTGAACCCGGTCTTGAATCATTCAAATTTAAAGTTGTTTTTTTTTTATTTAAACTGCTTTTTATAAAGCACGTTTGATATTTGAAATGTTAAAATATGTTACCAATTATAACCAATATGTTGGACAATGGTCAATGTAACTTATATACTTTTTTGGTAGTAAATATGCAGTGTCAGCAGAAGTAGTTATTATGTTTTTAATAATAAAGCTTATTGCACTTTAAGCGTGTCTTTCTTACTTCTCTACTTGATAACATAAATATAACTGCTTATGTGTTTAACAATTATATGCTGTTCTGTGATTTCAAAACAGTAATAGTAAATAATAATAATGATAAGATAAGTATACCTTGTCTTAGACTAGAAAATACAAACAATTAAGCCTTCTTTGGGGGACCTGCATGCGATTTCTTATAAAATTCCGGTAGAAGTAACAGAGCTCACAAAAAATTAAATACAAATTCATGCTAAAAATGTTTTATTGAATAAAGCGTTAATATACTGTTGGAATCTAAAAATAATAACGGCATATTTATTCATAGCATATATCTATGGCAAAATGCAAATCTTTAATATTTAAAACTATATATTCTTGTACGATTAAGGAAACTTCTCATGATCTTTATTAACTTATTAGGAACCGGCTAGGACCCGCGTTATATTTACCGTAAAGATTTCAAAGTGAAGTTCTCATTATCTTATTTCAAAGTCGATTTAATAAGTCATTCCCTGTCAACAAAATTAATGATAAAGTAAGATACTAACATAATTTGTAAAGGTTTTAGTGACTGTAATAATTCTATGTTTTCTTGCTCTAAAAACTCTTTTGTTCTGTGCGCGGTGCACTAAGAAAAATCTAAAGTCAAAAGCGCCCTAATGACGGCCAATTTATATGGTATAAGGCGAAAAACCGACCAAACGTAAATACGTACAAAAACGCCTTCCAGCTAGAAGGCGTTAAACGAGGTCAATGAAGGCGAATGTTTCTTTTCGTCTTCATTTAAGGTGTATTTTGTGGTCTGTCTTAAATATTGACTTTCGATGAGGTTGATTAACGCCCGAAATTAATAATCGATCTCAATCTGTTTTTAGCTATCTAAGATAGAATAAGCAATCCATTTTAAGCTTTTACCGTGCCAATAAGTTATCCAGAGGTTGAAATTTCTATCTGTGGAAGCAATCTATCGCTGGGAGGTCGGTTTACAGAAAAAATATTGACCGCTGTATGTAAATGTCACTTTGTGCGTGTCAATAATCTATCTATGGATTTTGGATCGGATTTGGACAGAAATATTACTTGCTCAGTGGCCCAGATGGTATAATATAAATGGCAATAACGGACGGGTGACCGGGAGACTGACACATTTTTGCATTACGTTCCATTTGTGGCGTTTATTACGCACCTTATATTATACGCATATTATTATTTTGTATCACTTTGTATTAATAGTTATTTTACCATTAGAATAATTACCTACCATCTTTAGTTTTCATTTACAATGTGTATATTAATATGTTTCCGAACGCAACATTTAAATTAGCTGTGTCATTTAAGATATGGCAACTAGCAACACAGATAAACCAACAGAGTGACGCGTTCGGTCGGTTACATACAAAACAACTGCGCTGCATATTTTATGTAAACAGTTTTATATTGATATTTTAACCGTTATAATTTACATTTATATTAACTTGTGTCAACTTATTATCTGTAATACTTTTCATGTAACTTTGGTGTTAAGTTGTGTAATAAATAGCGTGTATCAATCTTCTGCATTTCATTCATCGAGTATCATCTATCACACGTTAAAAGCAACACGGTACAACAGAAAACAAAGGGGGTTACGGGCTGTACCATCATCCGCCCATATCACCCCCCAAATTGGTGACCCTCTCGTCGCGTGTGTGATGATACCATCGGTCAACGGAGCTGAATAGCGTCGGAGAACTTCAATTCTACAAGAACTAGAAACGCGAAGCAACGGACGCCGCCGTGCTTTTCCACTTGGACCACCTGCTGCATGACCTACCTATGAGCTGAACTACCACGAGACCGGTATAAATTCACAACAAGTAACTATCGTTCGTGAATCAGTGCAGTGTTCAAATGTGTAACGGTCGCATCGCGTCCCAGTCATAAAAGTGCCCAAATTCCACGAAGTGCATCAACACAAAAAAATCGTGAACACATGCGGATCGGCTTGTTGGGTGTGAAGCTATTCGGGAGTCGGAATTCTCCGCACGGGAGCGCACGTTTGCGCCACCTAGCGACATTGATATACATCCAACTTTCTTCTACTTCTTCATAAATGCATTGCCAACATCCATCGTAGCTGTCAAAGTCATCGAGTGACAGTGTCAGTTGTGGGTTTGACAATCTGCCCAGTTTACGTTCCGGTTCACGCAAGTATTTTTTTTTTGCAACTTACGAACACTAGATCGGTATCATCTAAAGTTTTTTTTTCCATGGTGTATGTTTTGATAATGGTAGAAGTGTTAACTTTATTCAATTTTTTTATTGCTATTAGTACACTACTATCTACTCATATTCTATTTTTACTAGTTACCTATTTTTGGGTGTGCTAGTTTAACGGTTAGATTATTTCTTTTGTAACGTTTATACACATTTTTATACTTTGTTTTATGGTATATACATTAGACATTATATTTACACATTTTTATAAAAATCTTGTAACTACGCTGTACCTAATATGTTGTAATTTTTATGTGTACATTTACAGCCTTTTTGGTGTCTATTAATTTTACTACAGTGTCTAGCGTGTATCGTGTGTGTACCTATATCATAATTTTTTTTTGTGTAAACGCACCACTCCCTGGTTTTAGCAAAATATTTTTCTGTTTTTGTTGGTATATTTTTGTTTTGTTTATTTAGATGACCTGAGTTCTTCTTATTTTCTCATTTTATACATACATAGATTATGTCTGGTATCCTTTTTTTTAAATCAATAATGGCTGATGAACTCCAAACACGCTTGGCTGCCCGTGAGGCTCAGACTAGCTGTGAAAATATTATTTCCACTGATCCATCACAGCCCGCTGTTTCTGGACCACTGCTAGCCATGTTATGTGAGATAGTCGAGGAGCTCGGTCGACAAGTTGCTGCCTTGTCTTCGCCATCATCAACACGCTCTCGATCTCGTTCTAGGACTAGGCAGTCTTCACGAAGTACGACTCCTGACCAGTCTAAAAAACGGTGCTGGTATCACAGGACTTTTGGTGAAAAGGCGACCAAATGTATTTCGCCTTGTAATTGGAAGGCGGAAAACTCCAACAGCAGTCAGTAGTGGCGGCAGCTGACTGTGACGCCGCTGGCCAACTTTCCAGCCGCCGTCTTTTCATCACGGATCGTGTCACAAAACGACAATTTTTGATCGACACTGGTTCTGATTTATGTTGTTACCCTCGCTGTTGGCTTTCAGACCGGAGGAAAACCTCCGACTATGAGCTCAGTGCAGCTAATGGTAGCAGCATAAAGACGTACGGCACCATCAATTTGACACTCAACTTTGGTCTCCGGCGCAGTTTCGTGTGGTCATTTGTCGTTGCTGACGTCACAACCGCCATCATTGGTTCCGATTTCTTGGCATATGACCATCTTCTGCCTGATTGCCGAACCAAGCGGTTGGTTGATGACATTACCAGCCTCTCAGCACACGCTACCACCGCAACTTCGGAACAACCAAGTGTCAAGGCTGTAGCTTCTACAAATTCTGCTTTCGCACATGTGCTTGCAGAATTTTCAGAGATTACTCGTCCCCCTGGTTTTCCCAGGACTGTAAAGCATGACACTGTGCACTACATTAAGACGACAGATGGGCCGCCTATATCCTGCCGGCTTCGCCGTTTGGCTCCTCAGAAACTTCTTTCTGCTAAAAAGGAATTTGAAGATATGGTTCAGGCTGGTATTGCCAGACCATCTAAAAGTGCCTGGTCGTCTCCTTTGCACATGGCTCCCAAAAAGGATAGCACCTGGCGTCCTTGTGGTGATTACCGTGCTTTGAATGCCAGGACTGTACCTGATCGGTACCCAGTTAGGCACATTCATGATTTTGCTCATAACCTCACTGGTGCTAAGGTCTTCAGTACCATCGACCTGGTGAAGGCCTATCATCAGATTCCAATCTTTGAAGAGGACGTTGCCAAGTCTGCCATCGTCACTCCATTTGGCCTTTTTGAATTCCCCTTCATGAATTTTGGTCTTCGAAATGCTGATCAAACATTTCAAAGGTTCATCGATGAGGTCACTCGAGGTCTTGACTTCTGCTTTCCGTATGTTGATGACATCCTCGTCTACTCAGTAGACGAGGCTCATCACTGCGAGCATCTGCGAATCCTTTTCGGGCGCTTAAGGGACTACGGTGTCGTAATCAACCCTTCCAAGTGCAATTTTGGAGCCAGCGAAGTCACTTTTCTTGGTTACCACATCAGTTCCGAAGGCACTCGACCACCGCCAGAGCGTGTCCAAGCCATCCTGGATTTTCCCCCTCCTAAAACTGTCCAAGGCATACGCCGTTTTCTCGGCATGATAAACTATTATCGTCGTTTCATTCCGCACGCAGCACAGTTTCAAGCTCCACTGATCAATGCCGTAATGGCAACCAATGGCAAAGGTGCCAAACCATTTATATAGTCATCTGAGCTACTTGATCATTTTGAAGCTTGCAAAAAGAGCCTATCCAGCGCCACTCTACTGCAACATCCAATCAGCGATGCACAACTTGGTCTGTTTACTGACGCATCTAGCATCCACATTGGTTCCTGCCTGCAGCAGCAAGTTGATGGCGAGTGGTTCCCCCTTGCGTTCTTCAGCAGGAAATTGGCTGAACAGAAATCGCAATGGCCAGCTTATTATCGGGAGTTACTGGCAGTTTATGAAAGTGTACAACACTTCCGCCATATCCTTGAGGTACAACACGTGACCATTTTCACGGACCATAAGCCTCTGCTGTACGCTTTTGTACAACGCCGGGAAAAATTGCCATCCGCGCAATTAAACCAATTGTCTTTTATCAGTCAATTTACAACTGATATAAAATATATTAAAGGTGTGGACAACATCGTTGCCGATGCGATCTCTCGTGTTGACGCGATTACACTCGAGGAAGACTACAAAGCTCTTGCCGCATCACAAGAGACTGACCAAGAATTGTCTGACTTGCGACAGCAAGGCTCTAGCCTGCAATTGTCCAAAGTCATAATTCCTGGTACCAACATCTCTGTCACTTAGGACACTCAGCGCGAATACGGGGAAGGCGGGTTCGATGTCCGTTGACTAGAATTTTGTGCTCTTTTAATATGTATATGATTGGCGCTTAGCATGAGCTAGTGCTTGTAATCATATTTAGATAAATTGTCTGATGTTCTAGGACTGAGTGCGAGCAGTTAAGAGCAGAAGTACTATCTCGAGGAGCAGCTCAGTTAGCCAGCGCCGCTCAAGTCAGGGATTTGAGAAGGAAACTAGCCCTGGTCACTTCTGGGGCGAAGCAATCCATATCACCTGCAAACAAAAACGACACTACCCACGATAGCAGTAAAGCCGATATTGCCATTACGAAAATATCGGCACCTGTTAAGAAAGTTACCATTGATGACGTTAAGAAGAAAGTGTCGTTTAATTGAATTTAGTATAAGTTTTTATGTATAAGATATTATTATGATATTAGTTACTGTATATTTCCAATCATAAACTAGTATAAATTAATTTGAAAAAACTCGAATGCATATTATTTTTTTATCGTTCCTTACGAAGAAGTAATAAGTATTTATTCGTAAATCGTTCCATTGAAATTAATACTGCAAGTTATATATATTTATGGAATCGTTTTTAAAAGCCATTCATTTAAATTCGCTACATGAAGAGTTTATAAAAAAAATCTCATAATTTGGGGTCTAAAATCCGCCAGTTTGTTTTTTATTTCTTGTTATGTAGCTAGTGTCACTTGCGCTATCTAGAGAAATCTAACGATATCTCATACAATAAGATAAGTTAAGCCGTTTAGAAGTAATGGTGGAATAAAGGAACTCACAAACGTACATACATGAACCCTGAAAACAACACTCCTTCTTCCACAAAATTACAAATATACCATACAAAAAATTGAAGTCATGTGCGGGATTCGAACCCGCGTCCATCCACCCCTTTCGCCGGGGTATGCTCTAACCAATTGAGCTAACATGACAATGACGTCATAACTCAAATAATTCCTATCGTTCTTTAACGATAGTATTGGGATGGATTTATTTTCTATCGTAATATTTGTAATTTTGTAATGTAGTTCGCATAGCAGGCGTTGTTGCAAGCATAACAATATTAAAAATATCACACCATTTTTTGGGCAGTCGTGTAATAAACAAGTTAAAATTTCATAATGTCAGTTTTTGTGTGCTTATATTGAACATGCTCTTATGAACTATCTCAGTCAGCGTAATTAACGGTGCGCTTCTCTTCAGCTGGATTATGATGAAAACCAGTTGGGAAGACATGGTTTAGTTCTAAAGCAGTTCCCAGACGGCAGCTATAATATATATTATAGCATAACTGTCGGTATTAAGAAACGAGAATGTAAAGCTATACTCCACTATATTAAAATTACCAAAAAAAAAAAACAGCACTATCTGCTGCTGGTACTAAAAACGTACAGGCAAAAAAAAAAAAAAAAATGTAAAAAAAAAAATATCCAACGATTACATTAATTTTTGGTCAAACCTCTTCATTGATTATCAGACTAAGCATTTCATTCTCGCGTTTACGGACTATGGAAAAAGCGTGCTTACGATCTATTTATGTCAGTAAGAACTGTGTCAACAGTGGATGAAAGTGAAGTGAACATGTTAAAGCAGTAATAATGTACTAAATGTAACGATGCGTTGGATGAAGTGAAAAACCTTGACTTTTTAATGTCACTACGAAACAATCATTTCAAACTTGCAACGGGCAAAAAAGGTGAGACACTGATCAGATGATATAATAATAATGTAAGCAAAATGATACCTAGTTATTTAGCTCAGTGTAAACAAGTGGGTGAGATTATATCAACAGTCATCAATCGCCTAACCGCGGTCGTCATTGGTCAAACAAAACACAGATTGTTTTGTTTCATACGAGCGTAGGTATGTTTTGGAACAGCTGTAATAGTTAACAATCGTCGTAAATATCCGTAATTTTAAATACGCGATGATAACCTTATTAAGCATAAAGTAGATACCTAAGAGTCCGATTGTTATTTAAATCCAAACAATTCACTAGGTACCTACAAATAATGCAAGCTAAGCCCATCAAAGTATGAAAAGAAAGTTAAAGTCGATCTTTATAATATGTCTAAAGTCAAATACCTACTAATACATAACAGACGTTTGGATTACCTACCGAAAAGTACCCGCGCGACGCCGGAAATAAGAAAGAGAGATGAATATGTTTCATTTCCGCGCATCATGTGTGTTCATTCATTAAAAGTGTACTTATGTATGTGATAGTTTTGTTTACTTAGTGTCCATAATTTTAGAAGGAATTTTCGAAATCTTCTACTATTCATAACTTTATTACTCTAAAGTAATAAAAAAAATTACTAGTTGTACTTGTTTAGTACCAGCAGCAGATAGTGCCATTTGATTTTTTTTGGTATATTTAAATTGAACGTGTATATTACAGCTGCCGTTTGTTGTCTCTTGTCAATTTCTATGGAAAATGTGTTGAAATGTATTGAAATATATCGAGCTATATATATATATAGCTGTCGTCTGTGAAACGCTTAATATTGCTGTTATTGATATACGCACACTTATAACATAGAACATATAATAATACTACGCTTATGCTTATAGCATAATGTTTGCGATGGTTCTGACTGCGAATCGCTTTTCCCGTTTAGAAAACATAATGAACCGAGAAGTAATGGACCGAATTCCGTTGGTTAAAAAGGTAAATAAAATCAATTCAAAAAAACAAAATGTTTACTTATGTAATAAGAAAAAATGTATTGATAAAAGATACATCATTTTTATATTTAAACCATATCAGAGGTACACATATAATATACCTAACCTACTTGTTACGATAATTTTGTATGATTCCATTAACACTAATGTTGATATGTATAAGGATTTTAGATTTATACCCATGATATTACAAAGATATACTCAATGTTAGGAAAGGGATTTCGTAAAAGGTGATGCCGAAATGCAAATGAACTTCGAAATTTTGTTGTAGTACAGTGAACCACCGCATAGAATATTGATTGGCCTGGTATGTCGAACGTAACACGGCGAAAGTGATTGGGAATCTAAATGGGGATTACGAGAGCACTTTATGTATTTTTTTGGAGATACGATGACAATCCTTTTTAAGAAATATCTCCTCACCGGCGCGACATGCCAATACCAATTGACATTTCAACGCAACAAAAAAAAACACATTTCCAGGACTACAGATTGTCCTGGCGTAGGCAGTAGGTGCCCCATCAGAACACGAGATATTACGAATGTATGCGAGGATGGGCGGCTCCTTACAGTTTCGAAGTGGATGTGAAGTGTGCACATGCCTCAGTTCCTGCTTCTTGTGTCAAGCAAATGTTACATTTGTAAAGTACTGCGCTTACAGTATCGTAGCGCCTGAGTGTTTGCGGCGCGGAGCAGGCGTTAGACCGGCGGGTGCGGGTGCGGGTGCGGGTGCGGGTGCGGGTCGGGCCCCAGGTCCCGCAGGTGGTCCCTGCGCGCGCGCGCCACGTGCCGGTCGCGCCGCGCGTGCTCGCGCGCCTCGCGGCACGTGCGCGCGCGCAGCCGGCTCGCACCCGCCACACACACGCACGTCTTGAACTCATCTGTCATACAACAAACTCATTGCATTACCTACCTTGATTATCTTAACAAATGTAAAATACGTCTTCAGAGTTTGATTATTATTTTCCCACGATTTCCAAGTAACCAGCAAGTCAGTAGTAGTACGTAGTACCTACACTGATTAGGTATTCACAAGAGTATCTATGTGAATAGTTCGTTGATCTACGTTATGGAAGATCAGATCAGAAACCTCTCATCGCATTGTGTCAAATACTTTTCCAATACGCATGTTGTCCAAACTTTGCATTTTTTCCACTAAGGAGATTATACAGTAGCCAGATTGTCTAATGCTCTTTATGTCCAATACTATTTACGTTGATAAAGACAGCCTGATTATTGAACCTTACTATTATTATGCTATCGCTACGAAATCAGGTGGCTCAATATTCGTTAGCGCCTCCGGAATGTTCACGTATGCCACGTATGGGATCCGATGGGTACCAAAAAGCACAACGACGATATTTTATAACAAGAATTACCGAATGACTAAAGTTGATACAAAACTATGCTTAAAAAACATAAAAGCCGGTGTCACAGCCAGAATGCCTCTCTGAATTCATGGAACTCCCATAACCTACTTTTGTGCAAAAATTGGGGCAACATTTCTTTACTAGAGGAATAAAAATGTTAAAACCGTACGAATCCAAAAAAAGTATACTTAATTTGGAACAACGCCATCATACTGTTATTTTTGGTACAACAATAGCATCGCAGTTGCTAAAATGCTACAGAGATGGCGCTGCAAAATAAAATTAAATTCTACATCGCGGTGGCGAGATTCTCAGGAAACAAGAGTTACGCCTGGAACTGCCAGTTTCGATTATCTCTGGTCTCCCTTCAATACGTACAAATCTTTCATTATTTTAATTTAAATATTTGTCATATACCGATAGTTAGTCAAAATAATTTCCACAATATAGTATTAATCAGAAATTTCACATTTTATCTATTAAATCACCTACAGAGTAATAGTTTTTTTTTTGTGTAACCAACATAGCAATTGTTTTTTGTATAGTTTCAAATTATTTATCTCTTTGACGTGCACTCAGAGCAAATAATTAAGAGTTTGTCAGAGGATGTGCATTGGGAGAGCATTAAAAACTTTAATACACAGCATGAGATTGCTTTTGGTAAAGCGAAGTTCTAGGAACTATAATAAATAAATAATAAATAGATTCAGGCGTTACTTTGCGGAAATCCATATTTAATAATAACAAATATTTTTAAAATATTTTATGAAAACATCAAATTAATATTTTAATAAAACACTTAAAAAATACAAAAATATATCTAGTGTCAATTTGGCCTAATTTTCCTGTTAAGCTGACGTGACGTCACAAATTTAAAAATATTTGTTATTATTCTAGGAACTACTATATCATGGACCAATTTGTCATGATTTCGCGTATTTCTGGGGTAAATATCAGAGGTCTTTTTAAAGAATTGTGGGTTCGCTTTTGCAAAGGTAGCTAGTTCAAAAATATACAGCACGGTAGTATATTGTTTTTTTTTTAGATAAATATTTAATATAGTACAATCACTAATATGTATTATTGTGACGCGTAACGAGTAATGGCTTTTTGAGATTGATAGCGACGACAGTATATAGCCATAGTAGAAAGAGTGGTGAACCCACTCCTTCTACTATGATATAGCGGTGTAGGTAGGTACTCACTCCTCTCAATTACACAAACGTACAATTACGTTACCCTAAAAAGCCGTTCATATTTCGCGTAGTGTTCGTACTACGCGAAATCAATGAACGGCTTTATAGGGTTCTGTACCCAAAGGGTAAAAATAGGGACCCTATTACTAAGATTACACTGTCTGCCTGTCTGTCTGTCACCAGGCTTTATGGCTTTATTCTCATGACCGTGATAGCTAAAAATATTACTTGCTCAGTGGTGATAGCCAGACAGTTGAAATTTGCACAGAATATGTATTTCTGTTGCCGCTATAATAACAAACACAAAAAATCGGACAAGTACGTGTTGGACTCGTGCACGTGAAAACTAAAAAGGTTACAATTTATATTTTTCATTTTTACTTTTTTTATTTTAATGCGACGGAACAAGCTCGAGGCCCACTTGATGTTAAGCGTACCTCTGCCTATAACAGATGCATTTCATCACAAGTCATGAATTGCACTGCGCCCTTCACTTTGAGACATAGTTGTTAAGTATCATTGTGCCTGTAATTTCACTGGCTCTCAAGGACAGCTGCCGGAACACACCGTTAAGTGCTTGGCGACCGATTTTCAATTTGAGGCGGGCACTTGCAAAATGCCCTTCCACCATGCGGTGGAGCTCAAGCCCGTAATACCTTCCTATACAATTTTTTTTGAGGGTGGTTGCTTTCCGTATGGTCATCAAAAAATGTACAAACATGTTATGAGAGTCAAACCTAATGTTTTTTCAACCTTTTATAATGCCGCTTACTTACATCTACCTCATTTATCCACACCAAGAATAATCATGAGTAATGATAATGTCCTGGCGATTTAAATTTGGTATGCAGATTTTAGTTTTTGGTGTTATTGACCAGGAAGTCTCTTGCAACCTAATCTAGTATCTCTCGTATTAGAGTAACATTTTATTGCCCGTAAAGGCACGCCTCACAAAATTTCGTACCAAAAAAAAAAGGATTCGTCATTCAAAACCAAAAGCGTACCAAAAACAGATTAGCTAACGTACAAAATCAAAGTCGTTATTAAAAAAGTCTGATTTATAATTTAGTACCAAAAAGTTTGAATACCTTAAAATATGGTTTATTTAGTACCAAAACAATCCATTCTACACATTCTTTTACAAATATTAATACGTCAGTGCAGCTTGTGGAATCTTTGTTCTTAGAACAAGTGCAAACGAGATAACTGTAAATTTCTCTTTAATGTATTAAGTGTAACTACTAAAATTATAATTATTAAATTTTAATTAATTATTTACGATAATTATTGGCGACAGAATCTCCTTTTTGATTATGTTTTACAACCGTTTTACCTAAGTATCATAATTTAAATTTTAGAACGCAGTAGGTACTTATAATTTTTTTTTTGATATCAAGTCGGTCTTTATTATATTTTCGTGGAATATAGTTGAATTGGTGTTTTTGTTACTCTTTTATCTACTATAACTAGTTGCTTTTGTGGGTAACGTAGGTATACTGTGTGTTTCTTTTTAAATAGGTATTTTTTTTTAAATGATGAATTATATTTTTTAATTGATGAAAACCTAAGACTAAAATATTGTAAAATTGTTTTAATTTCTATTGATATCATATAGTAAAATAAAAAAACCTGTGATAGACTATTGACACAAAAATAATCAATTTAAAAAAAGTTTTGTAATGTGGCAGGGCTGTCTCTAACGGTTTACGTCGAAAATATTTTTTTTTTCGTTGAACAATATTATATCTAATTAGAAGCTCCATTGCGTGGTCGCATATTGTGCTGAAATAAATTATAAATGTGACCTATCTATAACTGAAATTCCGCAAGTTGTTTAGCAAAATAACACAACTGAATGTTATTCTTAAACAACTACATAGTTGTGTAACTCAGTTGCCTAGGCGGCTGTAGGGAAATAGGGAAATTCAGGCATAATAAAAAAAGAGATTTGACCTGTATTGAGTTCCTACTCTTTAAATCAACATTATTATTTGATACTTATATGTACTCGTATTGAAACATACGAGTACATATAAGTAGTAAAACATGACTTTCCAGTTCCGACTTCCAAAAAATTATTAAAGTTCTCTTGTCATCTACATATATCTATATTTTAAATAGTGTGATTAACCAGAACTTTGAACCTTGAAGTTCGTTCTATTTAAATGTCATGAGCTTTTAATTTATACAAAAAAAATATCGGCCAATATGCCGTATTTAATAATAGTAATAATTATGACTGTACCAATGTAACACCTACCGAGAAACCTAAGTAATATGAAATGAGTATTATGTCTTATGTTGAACATTATTATTGGCAAATAGTACACAGTCGAAAACAAAAACGCTCATAAGTGTGAAATTACTTGTGGAAGTCAGAACGGCACCGACTTCCACAAGCCATTTCACATATTTCACTGTTCATAAGTCAGTCTTGTTATTAGCTTCACCATAGACTACATATTAAAGCATGAACATTATATTGATAACAATGCAAAAAAAATCGAGTGCAAACTACGCTCTTTTGAAACTTAAACCCATAATCAATAAAACCACGATTATATCCATTTACTATGCCTATGTTCACTCTATTCTTATTCTTTCTTCACAATATTGTACCGACTTCGACAAGTTATTTCACAATTTTGAGTGTGTCAGTTCCATTTTTAGGTAAAAAGAAAATCACCCTTTTTAGTGACCCTTGCAACTTACGGGACTGATTGTCATTCTGTCAATGACTATATCATCGAGATACACTTTCTAATAATAGGAGTGTCACTCAAAAACGGCTGGACTGATTTTGATGAAATTTAAATGGAACTTTACGAGAAACATCAGCTTTAAATTAAAAAAAGAATCATAAAAATCGGTTCACCTAGTCAAAAGTTCTGAGGTAACAAAGATAAAAAAAATACACTCGAATTTTTTTATATTGTTAGGTTTGCAATAACGCCTGCTATGCGGATGAACACTCGAATTGTCAAAAAACGCATGGGTGCGTCGTGTGTTTACTCTTTGTTTCCACACGCACTGTCCTACATCCCTAACACACCCACCTGTATAAAAATGTGTACCTAAGGCATGATCAGCAATTTATAAGTATGATATATGATAGAATTGCACCTCCCTATATCATCCCGTGGGTGTCGTGTGAGGCGACTAAGGGAAAATACTAGAAGGTGGGCAGCAGCGCCTTCTAATGAATATAATATACACTGCGATTGCCAAGCCGTCTGCCAAGCGTGGGGATTTTGGCAAATACACCCTTAATAGAATATATACCCATAGAAATATATACCTTACAGACTAACATACATAATATATAGAAATAAAAAAAATAAACAAGTTTAAATAGTTTTGGGATTCATTTTCGGCCTCGCCTCCCTATAGCGCCTGTATACTACTCCTTCCGGGCAGAAGTCGGAGACAAGGACGCATCCTTATTCTTCGCTGGAACCCGGAGCACGTAAGATTTAAAAGTTTTCACCCGGCTGGATTCCAGCCGCTGCAACGCCACTTCAAATGGTACTCGTCTTTCACATCTCTCTTTGATGTATTGCAGTACATCGTTCCCGGATGTTGTTGGGTCCAAACGAGAGAGATATATAGCGATGGTCGGCTCCACAGCATGAAGTACAGTCTTCTCTGCTGTAGGCGTAGCTGTGCCACGATGGTTGCGCGATGGTCGAACTCTCGATTTCTTCTTCACGAGAGTGAACCCCTCATTATCGCTATTGGTGGCAGGCCTCCCCGTACCCTCATTCTTTGTAACTGGTATCGTACACTTTTTACGATGTGCCACTTGTGCGTATGATTTCTTCTGCTTCCCGGATATTGGTAGTACGTCGGAAGAAATCATAACTTGAGGGGGAGTCTCGATGATCGAGGTCGGTTGCGTGGTTCGGTCAATGCCCCGCGGTGAACCGGTGATATTTGATTCCGCGGGACTGCTGAGTCGAACATTTTGTCGGTTAACGTGTCGCATAGTCACATTTTGCATAGACTCCGGTGACGGCAGTTTTGCCTGCGCAGTGTTATTGCGCAAAGCTATGATTTCAGTTTGCAAACTAGAAACCACAGCATTCGATTTTTCCAATTGTTTCTTCAAATCGGTGACATCAGACTTCAATCGCATGATATCCTTTAAAAGGCAGGTCACATCGACTGAAGAAAAATCTACCGGAGGTAACAAATGGAGGTCCCTGGCGACATAGGTCACTGAAATCTCATCAGGATCTGTTTCCTTGAAAACCCTGAAGATGTCTTGCAGGTCTTTATTGCCGCTTCCATCTTTTTGACGTGTTCCTAGCCGTAACGACATCTTAGCAGTGTCCGCTAAGACCTTCTTGGCTGCGAGGATGTCTGTCTCCTTGTAGCTAGACAGACATATCTGCTGCAAACTCAGCTCGTCCATGACGTCCAGCTTATTCTGCACGAAGGCCAACAACTCGTTGACCACGAGGGTGTCCGAGCGCGTAGATTGCGCCATCACGGTTTTGCAGCGCTCACGTAAATGGTGCGCCGCGAGGAAAGTAGGTCGGCATCGGAGAAGCCGTCAATTGATATTTGAAGCGACTTCCCTTGTCGGCGGTATGAACGCGACTGAACATGAACGACTGAAGTGAATGAACGTTATGACATGACTCAAGAAACATAGGTACCATATAATAAACCGATTTAATTTTTAAATCTGAAACATTCAGTCTTATACCACGGACCTAAAAGCGACAACCCTAGCACCTAGACGAATGGACAAAAGCCGAATCAGATGAGATTAGGCAGTGATTTAGTATACTCGTAAACGTAACAAAACTTTTGAAATAATTATTATATCATTGTGTTGTCCTATGTGCACTGTGCAGGGTTGGATTTAGGTATATTGAAAACGATAGTACAATCAAAATTATTCTGGACAAAATTATAGTACGCTTTATTACTCTAGTGTTTTTTCTACCATATCGCCTCTACTTATACATATCGTATTTTGCTTAGATACTCTCGGTCTATCGTCATTTACATTATCATCACAGACACATTCCACGAATGATGAAATGAATCATAAATTTAAGTAATATTTTATACAAAAACACGCTGTATACGAGATGAGTTTTAAAAAACACATTCACGGGAAGTTCCTGTCGTTGACGGTTTTTTTTTAAATCTCTGGTAAAAATGGCAATCACATTAACAAATGGTTTCAATTTGTTTTGTTCGACAGCAACTAAGTGGAAGGGCATTCTGCGAATGCTCGCCTGGCTTGCTACCACCATCAAGTAGAAAATCTGCCACTAAGCACTTAACGTTGTGTTCTGGTAGCTGTCCATTAGAGCCAGTGATTATATTAGGTTAACCGGAACAACACCTTCGATGGCAGTAACTTACCATTAGGTGAGATGTAGGTCTTCAACGACTATATCATTTAAAAAAAAAAGTTTTTTCTTATATGTGATAATAAAAAACATTTTATTGTGATTGATCTGTGGAGGAAAACAACCGGAAATCCGGAAAGAGATGCGAAATCATTTTTGTCCAAGCTGAAACAGAGACGCTTCGCTCGCAGTTCGCGCACTCCCGTCACATATTTATATACTCACCGACAGTATCCCAACATTTGATATTGTCCTCGGGCAGCGCGTGTGTGTTGTAGCATGCGATGACCTTGTCCTTGAACTCGGCGCAAACCGGCTCCACACTCAACATGTTTGCTGTACGGAAATCGATGCGGTTTGCCAGCGTGTTCATGTCTTCTATCGTTAAACTGAAATAAAAAAAAACTCAATGTTTTGGCCTGAGGGACAGATTGTCCCGGGTTCGAATCATTGAAAAGCATATATTTTTATTTATAGAAATGTTTCTTTTATAGAAATATAGCACGCGTGCAAAAATAACATTGTTATAATTTTCAGTTTTTTTAAAGCGCTCTTAGCGGAGTTAGTGATTACTAGGTTGTGCAGTGTTCACTGTAGTCATGTCTAGGATGAATGATCGCTAGTGAAATTTACTACGGAACGCTTTTGTGCTTCGGTGGGTACGTCAAGCCGTCGGTTCCGGTTGTTGTCTTAGGATGGTGGTCGTTATAGCGTGGCTGGTGGTAGGGCATTTTCCGAATGCTCGTCTGGCTAGCTACCACCCTTAAATATAAAATCGGTCGCTAAACACCTAACAGTGTTTGCGGCAGCTTTGCTTGAGAGCCAGTTCCTTGAGACCTTGTTGATCGGCTAAGAACGAGGCAGCAAGATCCGTTACGACTGCTTCAAATTCTCCTATCTTGCTTTATATAAAGAAAAACGCGTGAGATATGATAAGAGTAAATAGTCAGACTCATCGTTAATCTTTGGTGGCAAGTATAAAGAAATCAGCCAGCCTGCCCCTCGAAGAGCAGGCTTAATAACAGCTGTACCTAGCTATGTAAATGTATGTTACCCAGTTCGCTCTGAGTGGCTGTCATCCATACACTTGAGTCGCTCCATGTAGATCTTGTCTTTGTAGTCCCCGCGGGGAGCTACGGGCTGGCTGGCTGCTGCTCCACCGGCGAGCGTTGCGTCCTCTACCAGACGTTCTACCTGAAACGACACAATTCATATAATATGACTAGTAGAACAGATTGTTTTATATTTATAGCTGATAGGATAGCCTTTGACCACTATGTCACCTGATGGTAAGTGATGATGTGGTCAAAGATGTCCTTCAGGCTAACCTTAATTGATGGCTATCAAGGACAGCTTCTGGAACACACAGTTAGGTGCTTGACGACCGATTTTCTATGGTGGTAGCGAGCCCGGCGGGCATTCGCGAAATACCCTATCACCATGCTAAAACGATTTGGATTGCCGGATCGACTGATTGCCACCCTAAGACAACAACTGGGACCAATGGCTTAACGTGGTCGCCAAAGCACGGAAGCGCTCAGTAGTAATGTCACTAGCGGTCACCCACTAAGCTACGAGTCCTTTATCTGTGTATTGGTTAAAAGCTAAGCTACTGTAATGGATTTTATTGGACTGTAATAAATATGAGCGTCTTGTGGCCGATGGATGGCAGCGGCCGGCGATGCGCCACATAAATTTAATTTCATATACTACTTTTGGTGATCATTTACTACTTTTTCCCCTTAGTCCAACCAGTTGGACAGTTGTACCATGGATCATAATAATAAATATATAAAAAAGAGTTGAACCATGGGTAACTTTTTTCTCCGTAGTACAACCAGTTGGACATCGCAGTTGTACCACGGGTCGGTCTCGCATTTCAAGGATGGCGATGTTTTCCGTGCGGTCCCGGGATAGAATTGATACCACCCTATACCTAGCAGTGGAAGTCGTAAGAGGCGACGAAGGACAAAATACCAGAATAAGATAGGCAGCTGCGCTTTCTGTAGCACTGCCATCTTTCACTGCGATCCCTAAAACGTCTTTCAAGCGTGGAGATTATCGCAAACCAATGGGGGAGGTATTTGTTCAACGCTGGACATCCAACGTCTGTTGATATAATGTTGTGATGTGAAAGCATATCTACCATTTTGTTAGAGATACTGATATGATGATCATCGGGCATTTCCTCGATGGGGTCGGTTTCAGAAGGCTTTGGACGTTGGAAGTGTGTTGCTCGGACTGACTCCTTGTTTCCCATGTTTACAGTTTTATTATCTGGAAACAAAAACCATAATCATCCTCCAACCCATGTTTCACTTATATGATATCGCATGTTGTCCACTAGCAACACTGAAAAACAACAACTACATCATTCCAAGGAGTCCATAATTTTGTCATTCACTGTGGAATTAAGGTTTACATTAAAATTAAAGAAATTAAAGTTTACATTAAAATGCGGGTTTAATTTTGGTGATTTACTATTTTTGTCTGTTATACCTATGTTACTATATCTGGTGGTAAATTAAACATAAGCGAAAATAAATTTCTAACACTGCTATACGAACAGTGTTAAAGGTGCCTAACCTTAACACTTTCATATTTAAGCCCTAGTGGTCACACCAGTGCGCAGTGTGAAGGTTAAAAGGCCGCGGTGTCTACATGCTAAAAATATCATCTAAATCCGTCCAGTCTTCCAGTTGGCAATATGTTTCATTATAGGTGATGCTTGCCTTTGAACACTTTCATTATATATGGTAATGATATGGTCGAAGATGTTGCTCAGGCTAAGAGAATGAGGCTAACAGATGTTGGAACTGTGTCAGATTCGATGTGTGACCTGTTCTTGAGAACTATCTAATTCTAGGCTTAGCCTGAACAAAATCTTCGACCATATCATCACCTAATGCATAGATTCATCATCACCATGTAATCACCATAAATCATGATAGTGTTGAAAGGCAAGCATCAGCAAATTTGTCTACTTGACGGTAGAAGTTAGTCCAGGGCGTAATGTAGACTATAGTTGTACTATCTCGCTATCCTATTTAAGCAAAATGACTCCAAATAAATAATTTTTAACTCAACAGTAGTAAACGATCACCAAAAGTAGTAAATGGTCACCAAAATTAAAACAGCATTTTAATGTAAAATTATAACCAAAGCTATTACTTGTTCTTATCTTGCTATGATTCTTCTGGCGCATAACCGGCTGCTGCGGCGGCACGCTCGCTTCGCTCGCTCGGCTCGCGCGTTGTTGTGGTCACAAGTAACCTAACGATATGACCTAACTTGACGATATGACTTTAGTGAGAATTTACTACATTTGGTGATCATTAACTACATTTGGTGTTCGATCACAATTTTTGATAAGAGAACTAAGGGTATCAAAGCATTTTATGGTAGTCATTATATTTCATCCCATTTATTTTCTAATGTTATATAATAAAAGTTGCTTATCATATGTCACGCTTCTGTGACAAAAGACTTCTCTGATTTTGTTTTTGAACTGTTACTCAGTTCCTCAGATTCATGACACGTGAAAGATATACCCACTCAGTAGAAATTTGATGGTTTTGTCAAAAAATTTGTAAAACGCACATTGTAAAAGTACGGCCAAATAATATGATCCCTCAATTCAGATAACTGAAAGAACTTAAATTTTTCTTTATTTTTGTGCATATTTGTATAGACTATTTTGTAAAGAATTTTCAAAAGGTTTTTACAAACTTGCAGTCTACTAGAACGCGGCTTCAATAAAGTAGAAGTGTTACCTTTCTCGTTCTGCACGACCCTGCACTGTACTAGTCATTCCAAGACGTAATTTTTTTTCTTGTTCGCCAAGAAATCTAAATGTGCAACGCGACGTAGGGTAGAGTATTAATTTGTTTGTTTACAGTAATGTACTTACCTGGCCGGTGTACAATATTATAAATAAACATGACCATACTACGTTAGACGCCGTAATGATGCGTGCGCTATTAATATAACCGGTCATTATATAATCAATTCGATACACAAGCTTTTGTTGTGATCAGGTCAATTAAAATATTAATTTTAATAACTTGCATATTGTTTATCTGGTTATAGGCCTCGTGAGCATGAGCCAATTATATATTAAACTAGCAGCCCGCCCCGGCTTTGCACGGGTATTAAAAAAATAATTATAATATTTTTTACTAAAACATATAAACCCTTCTTATTAAGTCATGTTACTAAGAAAATAAAATAATATAGAATGTTTAATATATATTTTTTTATGAAATTTTATTTATATTTCTTTTTTGTTCTAATGTTTTTTTATCGCGCAAAATCATTAACCTCTTTTTGCGCAGTTGGATAAAAACTATCCTATGATTATCCCCGTGTCTCAAACTATTTCCACACCAAATTTCATCCGAATCGGTCCAGTAGATCGCTTATCGCGCATAACCATTGACTTCTTTTGTGCTCAGTTGGATTAAAACTATCATATTCGTATTCATATTCATTTATTGGTATTATAATATACACGTCAAAAATACATTTTAGTATGTGTAAAAAAGAAACAGACATATTACACTCTAACATAATTAAAATACTATAATCTACGTCTGTGAATTTATCAAATTAATTAAATAATTTGAAATATCATAATCATAAATGTCGAATAATTGAATAATAATAATAATACGTCAAAAATAATAAAAAAGAAAAAAATACATGTCAAAAGAAAATGTGTGAATGAAATGTCAAACAGAAAAAATAATAATAATATTATAACGTACTTATAAATATATGTCAGAAACATAAAAATACAAATTCATCATAAGTAGTAAGGAAGAAGTACTCACAGTACTCACAATCAATAAATAAAAAAATGCCTACCACCTATGTATAAGAATTCCTATATATGTGATAGGAACTCCTCGTAGCTGTAAAACGTTTGATTGATCAGCCAGCGTTTTAACCTAGACTTAAAAATGCATAGGTTCGACGCACCGGTTATGTGCTCAGGAAGCCGATTGTATATCCTATGTTCATCCCCGTGTCTCAAACTATTTCCATACCAAATTTCCTCCTAATCGGTCCAGTATATCGCTTATCGCGCAAAACCATTAACCTCTTTTTTGCTCAGTTGGATAAAAACTATCCTATGTTCATCTCCGTGTCTCAAACTATTTCCATACCAAATTTCATCTTAATCGGTCCATTAGATCGGTTATCGCGCAAAACCATAAACCTCTTTTTTGCGCAGTTGGATATTTATTTATTTCGTACACAACACAAATTACAATCATAACAAAATACATAAATAAATAATTAAGGTTCAGAACTAGATTATAATCCAAAACATGTGTACACAAGGAAAACCGATTTGTGGGGACGTTGAGGTAAATATTAAATAACTGTATAACACAAAAAAAAAATGTGCACAACCGCGATGAATTTCGCCGCAAAAATGCACGCGCGGCATGCATAGGCAATCCTTAATCTGTGTTTGGACTTGGAGCAACCAGACTCAACCCAGAGGTTGAGGCTGATTTAAGGGGTTTAGTAAAGAGAATATCTTTGACCGTTCTAATATATAATGACAATTTTGGAGTAAATATATCAATCTCTATGTTATCACCAATAAATTAATTATACTGACGAGCCATTCTTACTAGCGGATTATAGAAGGAAGTGTTATTTTTGTAAGTCTGTAGAGCAAAAAGATTTGTTTGATTGGACCTTCGTGCTCTATATTTAATATTAAAGTTTATTTGAGATAGTAGCTCTGGGGTATCCGAAATGGAGTGAATTATTTTATAAAGATAAATGAAATCGAAATATTTTCGACATGTTTCTAACTTTTGCATTTTATATCTTGCCAATCTTGTTTCATAGCTTAGTTAAGGACGACCGATCAGCTGACGATAGCATAACATCCTTAAACAGTTTTTCTGTACCTTTTCTAATTCGTTGCTATGCGCTTTGTAGTGTGGTGACCAAACAGGGCTAGCGTATTCTAAGATGCTTCTGGCAAGAGTAAAAAACAAATAGAGAAGATGTCACCTACCTACCTACTCAGGGTAGAAGGGAGCATGAAAGAAAGAAGAGAGAGTTCAGTATAGAGTATAATCAAGAGAAAGGGTCGTGGATTTCAGACAGGTTTATCAATTTGGCAAGCTTCCTTGTTTAAGGACTTAGCTCCGGTCCGCTAGTATCCGAGTTGATGCTCAGCAGCAGGTCTGCCGTGCAGGGCTCGGCTCCACACCGCCGCGCCGGTAGAATGTCCCAGCTAGATGCTGTAGAGACGTTTGGCCGCGGTCGGTGCTGGAGGTCAGAGGACGGCCGGAGTTCAGAAGTAGTGTGTAGTACGGAAAGTTCTCCGTCTCGTACTGGCAGTTCAGCCTCGTACTTGAACCCTGGAAGGCACATGTGCTCCGGTTACAATGGGTCCAGTAAAGTGTTGAGCTGGTGGGTCCACTGTCCCTCTGCTACTGAGCATATTAGGGACTCGCAGAGGGCCTTTAGGGATGTGGCCCGCCAGCAAACAAGAGGTATGCCATAAGGGCCAAAGAGGTAGATGCTGCTGGTGAAGAATTCGCCTCCGCTAAGGCTTCCGCTACCGAGCAAAAGGGACTAGCTAGGCCCTAAGCGAAGGCGAACCACCAGCCGCTCAGAATGCCAGAAGGGCGCAAGTAGGTATGTTGCCGGTAATGATGCTCACAATCCACGAGGTCCGTTCACTACCGAGCAAAAAAGGGACTAGCCTAGGTACCTCGTGAATTGCGAGCTACCAGCAACATCCTTTAAAGTTTGCCAGAAGGGCGTAAATTAGAAAACAGTTGAATGTTGAGAAGGAACAGAAAAAACACATAAATTCAACAAGAGAGTTAGCAGGTAAGACACACAATAAAGTACAGCAATTAAAATAAGATTACATACCATAGGTTTTTAGGTTAGATTTTAATGGGGTGGTCAAGTACACTTTCACTTTAAAACACAAACTTACCCAGATTTTGGGGCTTGTAAGAAGATTAGAATTGTAGATGTAGTTAAACTGAGTCTTTAGTAGTAGTTGCACAGAGGATGGCTGGGGTCAAAGTGATCGCTATTCCTCGTTGAGGAAAGGCATCATGTTGGGCGGATGTCGGGGGCGAATTTCATTACCATATATGGTAACGAAAAAGCCTCCAAAACCGTTGTCGTCGCAAAGCCAATGACTGCACTTGATTTGAAAATATTTAAAATGCAACGTTCCTCTAGCGGAACTCAAAAACCACCATCATGGTATTTTCTGACAGACTGGATTGACATTTATTTTAACTGTCAATAGTCTAATTGAATGGAGGAAAGGAAGAAGAAGAAGAATGTTACTACCAGACTTAACGTTGTGATTGTTATGCGCGACCTCTATTGGTGAGTCGCTGTACTACCTCAGCGCTCGGCAAAGGTATTTAAGCTTATCGCTTTATAGGTCTTTTCTAACTTCATATGGAATTTAGATAGACGTTTGGTCGTTTGCCTACAGATGGCGCGCTGATTTAAATTAATATTTAGTGAAATTTTTAATTATTAAGTTAACCGATATTTTTAGATCGGTTACATATCTCCCCACCCAAGAAAGAATTTTTTTACTAGAAAAAAAATTCACTAGCCTTGAGCAGTTCTAAGAAAAAAATACTTGACCTAAGACCTAACTTTGAGTATCTTATATAAGCTACAGAAACTCCAGTATATGATCTTAAGTTATTAACTATGTCTATGTGCAGATACACACCTAAGTATCTCCTAGAATTCCCCTCCATCGTTTGGATTAGATATCCCAAGAAACGATTATTGACAGCAATATATTGAGAGGAATGGAATTTGTAGGCTGCAGAAGTTAACTTCTATGAACAGCTAGCTACATTATAGGTATGAATAACACACTAGAACATAGTCAAGTTAAGTACTTATAGTAGACATTTATGGATTATTTTTTTAAATATAAGTTCCATAATTGCCTAAGTTAAATTAAATTTTAAGACAGAGAAGTTAAACAAAAGGAAATTTTACATTAGGCTTCTTTTAAGAGTCTGTAACCCGCTCTAGATAATGGCTTGTTTAGTGAGTTATCCACCGCTCAGTACAATAGGCTTGTTTTTAAAGTGTTTGTACAACCGCACTCTATTTGAAGAATTACCATCTGGCACGTAAAAGGATGATTTTAGCAATTTTTTTTATAACACTATTCCATTGAAAGTGGACAGTGACAAAGAGTATTTAAGGAAGTTAAATTAATTCAGTATATAAGTTAAGATGTATAGTTTGTAGTACAATGTATATATTGTAGTTAAGTTATAATATATCTTATGCCATCATTTTATATAAGATATAAATAATGATCAATATAAGCAAGGATCACAAGTTATTAGAATACAAGAAGTATATAAGATACTGTTACCTATAAGATTAGTTGTATATAAGGATTTATTTTTCCTATATAGATAAGAATATTATAAGAGATTATTAAAAAGTTGCACTCTATGAGTTTGGTTTTATTTACCAATATATTTTAGTTATTTAAGATACATAGAATATGCGTTTTAGTTGTAAGATTGTATATTTAAAGCTTTAATAAATTAATTCATAGTATGAATTTGGTTTTATTTGAGAATTTCTATATATTTTAAGTCGACAACAAGTTATTCAGTACAAAGATTTGCAATTGTTAAGAAAGTGAAATAATTACTAGGATATGTATTTAATTATTTTAAAATCTTAGATATGCCAAGAGCAGTATATTATGCAGGCAAAAACTAAGGATCAAAAAAAAAAAATTTTTCAGTTAAGTCATATACAAGAAAAGTCAATTAAGTATAAATGTGACATTTTAAGTTTTTAGTGATAAGTTTTTCAGAAAACCTATTATTTATATTATTGTGATAGTAAGTCATAGTATTAATGTAGATTTCTATAATATATTTAATTCAATTTAGTTGAATTTTAGATATTCAGTTGAACATTTTTCATATAGTCAGTCGTTAAAAATAAAAGAAGTTAATACTGAGATAAGTATTAACTAAAAGAACCTTGATATGTCATAAGTGTAGCCTATGCATATCAATAAGTTCATAGAATAGCAGTAAAAGATAAGATTTAAAACGACATTTGAAAAATTTAGAGTTCAGTTGAACTTTGGAGAATGGTATTCTCCGTTGCAAGTTTATAGAAAATAATAAGTTATTATGTAGTGCCACTTCATATGCAAATCCAGCTATTTGCATAGATAAAAAGTTAAGTTGTAGACTCATGTTTGAAGTAGTGAAAGTATACTTGACCTATATACCCAATGACAACAGTGTCATACAAGGTCAAATAAAAAAATATTTAAGAGGGTACAATTTTTTCCAGATGAAAAAAACACGTGGGTAGATATACAAATGAGGTGTGTGCTATTTATAAGTTGAATAGAGGTTATGAAATAGAATATTAGATATTAAGTTAAGAAAATTTATGAAATTGTCAAAGTTTGTAAAAAAAAAAACTAAAATTTAATTTTAGAAAAAAAACAAGTTCGTTGAAGACGATAATGGGCGGATTTCCTACCACCTGGGTATAACCCTGTCTATTAGTCGCCTCTTACGACATGCAGAGCTGCAGCCGGCTTATTCTCAGGCCCCGGGCCAGCACAGGGCCAATCACAACTTATAAATACCACACACAAAAGGAACACAAAAAACACAGTATAGAAAGTACAAAACAAGTATGGCAGAGCCACACCCAAGAAAGATTGCCAAACCGACCCGTCTGATCCTAATTGTATGGGCGCCAATGTCACCTTCCTACCTACTCAGGGTAGAAGGGAGCATGAAAGAAAGAAGAGAGAGTTCAGTATAGAGTATAATCAAGAGAAAGGGTCGTGGATTTCAGACAGGTTTATCAATTTGGCAAGCTTCCTTGTTTAAGGACTTAGCTCCGGTCCGCTAGTATCCGAGTTGATGCTCAGCAGCAGGTCTGCCGTGCAGGGCTCGGCTCCACACCGCCGCGCCGGTAGAATGTCCCAGCTAGATGCTGTAGAGACGTTTGGCCGCGGTCGGTGCTGGAGGTCAGAGGACGGCCGGAGTTCAGAAGTAGTGTGTAGTACGGAAAGTTCTCCGTCTCGTACTGGCAGTTCAGCCTCGTACTTGAACCCTGGAAGGCACATGTGCTCCGGTTACAATGGGTCCAGTAAAGTGTTGAGCTGGTGGGTCCACTGTCCCTCTGCTACTGAGCATATTAGGGACTCGCAGAGGGCCTTTAGGGATGTGGCCCGCCAGCAAACAAGAGGTATGCCATAAGGGCCAAAGAGGTAGATGCTGCTGGTGAAGAATTCGCCTCCGCTAAGGCTTCCGCTACCGAGCAAAAGGGACTAGCTAGGCCCTAAGCGAAGGCGAACCACCAGCCGCTCAGAATGCCAGAAGGGCGCAAGTAGGTATGTTGCCGGTAATGATGCTCACAATCCACGAGGTCCGTTCACTACCGAGCAAAAAAGGGACTAGCCTAGGTACCTCGTGAATTGCGAGCTACCAGCAACATCCTTTAAAGTTTGCCAGAAGGGCGTAAATTAGAAAACAGTTGAATGTTGAGAAGGAACAGAAAAAACACATAAATTCAACAAGAGAGTTAGCAGGTAAGACACACAATAAAGTACAGCAATTAAAATAAGATTACATACCATAGGTTTTTAGGTTAGATTTTAATGGGGTGGTCAAGTACACTTTCACTTTAAAACACAAACTTACCCAGATTTTGGGGCTTGTAAGAAGATTAGAATTGTAGATGTAGTTAAACTGAGTCTTTAGTAGTAGTTGCACAGAGGATGGCTGGGGTCAAAGTGATCGCTATTCCTCGTTGAGGAAAGGCATCATGTTGGGCGGATGTCGGGGGCGAATTTCATTACCATATATGGTAACGAAAAAGCCTCCAAAACCGTTGTCGTCGCAAAGCCAATGACTGCACTTGATTTGAAAATATTTAAAATGCAACGTTCCTCTAGCGGAACTCAAAAACCACCATCATGGTATTTTCTGACAGACTGGATTGACATTTATTTTAACTGTCAATAGTCTAATTGAATGGAGGAAAGGAAGAAGAAGAAGAATGTTACTACCAGACTTAACGTTGTGATTGTTATGCGCGACCTCTATTGGTGAGTCGCTGTACTACCTCAGCGCTCGGCAAAGGTATTTAAGCTTATCGCTTTATAGGTCTTTTCTAACTTCATATGGAATTTAGATAGACGTTTGGTCGTTTGCCTACAGATGGCGCGCTGATTTAAATTAATATTTAGTGAAATTTTTAATTATTAAGTTAACCGATATTTTTAGATCGGTTACAAAGAGAACTAGGGTTTTTAAAACCTTTAGTGGATCTGAAGATGAATCCAAGAAGCTGATTGGCTTTCGTTGTAATATGTTGATAATGTGCACGAAATGAAAGTTTGTCATCAAATAGAACGCCTAAGTCCTTAGCAATATTTGTTCTTGCAAGAACCCGGTCTTCAATAATATAATTTTGAACAAATTTTATGACGTTTGTTAGAAAATTTTATCACAAAGCATTTGCTAGTATTGTGAAACATGTAATTCGATTTACACCAGTTGGAAACAGTGTCACTTTGCAAGAGATAGCAGTCATGTGGGGAGGAAATAGTTGTAAATATTTTTAAATCATCAGCGTAAAGCAAACACTCCCAAGACAACTGCTCTATGAGATCGTTGATGAAAATAATAAATAGTAAAGGTCCCAAATGAGATTTTTTGGCACCCCAGAGGTCATTTGAGTTGGAGAAGACAGAAATCCTTTCAGAGCTACTAATTGACTCCTGTTACTGAGGTAAGAAGTTATCCAACGGAGCAAGTTTCCATGAATCCCAAAGGAAGCGAGCTTACTACAGAGTAATCTATGATTCACTTTATCGAAGGCCTTCGAGAAATCCGTATAAATAGAGTCCACCTGTTCACCAACGGCAAAACTCCTACAAAGATAGTTCTTGTACTCCAGCAAATTAGTTACGGTGGACCTGCCCTTGAAAACCGCGTTGCTTAACAGATAAAAATGGCTTAAAGTGGTTAAATAAATGACTATAAACTAACGATTCAAATAATTAGAAGCGAAACAAGATAGGATACTGATAGGTCTATAATTTTCACAGCGTGATTTATCACCGTTTTTAAAAATAGGAATTATATGCGCTGTTTTCCATCGCTTAGGGAAAATGCCATAAGCGAGCGATTTATTAAATATGATGCATAATGGTACGCACAGTTGTCTACTATACAACTTTATGAATGAAGGAGGCAATTGGTCTGGTCCAGCACCCTTATTTTTATCAAGATGCTTAATTTTAAGGAAAATGTCCTGTTCAGTTAAAAAAATGTTTGAAAATGTATTTGTAGTGCTATTTATCGACTGCTGTGGAGAAGAATATGTATTATTACTCAGTGAATTGTCTTTTTCAAAAACAGACCCAAAAAATTCTGAGAATAATTCACAAATATCCTGGCCTTTACATGACGAAAAGTTACCAAAGTGCATTATATGTGGCATTGATACATGACCTTTCCTGTTATTAACGTATGTCCAAAACATTTTAATGTTCTTATCCATGGATTCCTCTATTGATAATATATATTTTTTATAGCATAGACTAGCCATTTTCTTAAATCTATCACGAAGTAACGTGAAAGTATCATAATCTCTAGGGTTATTAAATCGTTTATAAAGTCTATGAAATCTATTCTTTTCCTCGTTGCACTTAATTAGGGGTTTGCTGTAACAAACTGGATAATTTTGGGACTTAGAAGTAATAAAAGGAGTGTATTTTTTTATAATTTTAAAAAGAGTATCATAAAAAATGTCTAAACACATGTCTATGTCAGAGCACGATAGAATGTCATGCCAAGCCACTCTGCTTAGTTCATTTTGTATGTCCATATAGTTACATTTTCAGAAATTCAATCGCTCGCTTTTATTTTTTTTTAAAGATTTTAATGTATTGATATTTAAAGGGAATTCAAATTGAATAGCAGGGTGGTGTCTGTCCTTCAAACTCAATGGCTCAACTTCTGAGACGGTGAGGGATTGAACTGATGAGAGTACTAAGTCTAGAGTGCGCCCATTGACGTTAGTAATGCTATTACATTGGTATAACTAACAAGTTGAGATTAATTCGATTAAAAGAGGTAGTCTTTTTTTAATTGGGGTTTCTAATGGCTCATCAGTACTTCGAATTGAAGATGAAAATTCTGGTGTATTAAAATCCCCTACAACCAGACTTTTTCCACGGCAGAAGTTTAACAATACTTTTTGACAGTTGGAGTAAAATTCGTCTAATAATGTATTGTTAAGATACGAGGGCAGATAACAGAGACATATGTTGAGATTAGCAATATCACTTGATCCCGGTATTATTGTGACCCAGATATCCTCCATACTACTATCCCAAGATGCCTGGCGGATAACTTGATATGTTTTCTTTATTGCGATGAGCACACCTGCACCTTCACGCTTTTTAGAATTTGTATCTAAACGATCTCGTCGAAAAATATTATAGCGAGCATCTACTATTTCTCCATCGAATATATTGTTATTTAAGTTAGTTTCCGTCAGGCATACAACATCATAATCACACTTTAACAAATTGAAATAAAATTCTGATAACTTAGTACGCATCCTGTTAACATTTTGATAATACACACTATCATTAAATATGTTCTTAGAAATACAATATAAAAATAGGAATTATCAACAAGAATAAATAAGGTTTACAACAATTTACTAAGTTGCTCAGTACTTTTTACGTGTATGGCTGGGCTTTGTTCGTTTTTGCGGATATTAATTTGACCAAAGCGCACCCATACAAATTTAAAGTCCTTTTCTTTTGAAAACTTTCTAGCTGCACTGTGCAGCTCCTTTGATTCGGGAGATAGATGCTCGGCGACGAATATCCTGCGCGAAACACCAAGGAAGAAACGAGAGGGGCCGATACTTAAAGCTTGCGGACGATATGCACCGGCAAAAACAAAAACAAAAACGCAAGTTAACCACACTCAAACAAGAACCTCAGAACAGGTCCGCTCAATTCAAAAACCGATGAATGAATGAAACTATCCTGTTTTCATTCCCTTGTCTCAAACTATTTCCACACCAAATTTCATCCTAATCAGTCCAGTAGATCGGTTATCGCGCAAAACCATTAACCTCTTTTTTGCTCAGTTGGATAATAACTATCCTATGACCATCCCCGTGTCTCAAACTATTTCCACACCAAATTTCATCCTAATCGGTCCAGTAGGTCGGTTATCGCGCAAAACCATTAACCTCTTTTTTGCTCAGTTGGATAATAACTATCCTATGACCATCCCCGTGTCTCAAACTATTTCCACACCAAATTTCATCCTAATCGGTCCAGTAGATCGCTTATCGCGCATAACCATTGACTTCGACCGACGGTGATCACTTACTAGCAGGTGAAGAGCCTGTTTGTTTGCCCTCCTATACCATAAAAAAACATTGTATAATTGGTTTACATTTGGAATTTTCTAAAACACTTATAAAGTAGGAAAATTGCTGTCCGAAAGGTAAAATACATGCTTTAAAAAAAAACAGTGATTCAGGTATTTGGCAAGGGTGTATTCTATCGCCATTACTGTTCAACACAAAATACGGAGTAGGTATATAATGATAATTGTTTTAGAATGATGGAATAAATCAATTGATAGCCGGTGATTAATAATTACCGCTACGCTGACGATAACACTCTACTTACTCATACTGAAGATGATATAATAAGATAAATATTTAAGTGCAAAAGAAAAACTTATTTTATACTGCCTTTCCGGCCGCGGCTCCGCCCGGGGGTATAACGGTTATCGCGCAAAACCATTAATCTCTTTTTGCGCAGTTGGATAAAAACTATCCTTTGTCCTTCCTCGTGTCTCAAACTGTTTCCATACCAAATTTCATCCTAATCGGTCCAGTAGTTACAGAGCCTATTCAATGCAAACAAACAAACAATAAAATCTTTCGTTTTTATTATATTAGTGAGATATCGCAAGAATAAATCACACGTATCGTATCAAGCACTGTATATTCTGCCGCCGCATACATTCAGCTGTATCTGACACACACATATACAACCTTGTGCTACTCACACGAGCACAATTCTTAATACTCCAGTACACCACAATGAGTATAGATACAGTATATGAAAAAAAACGAAAGACGGCTTTTACATTAAACCTGAAAATCTCCTGACTCACTAAGAAACAATCAGCCTACAATTATTGCCTTGCCTTTAACCGAGACAAGACTAAACTAATGATATTTGATCCGATCAGAAAACAACAGACCAGGATTACTGAGTACATCAAATTGCAAAGTAGTACAGAGCTACACATACCTCGGCTATACTATCTCAAATGAGGGAACCTTTTTAAGGTTGTCTTTGTACGTCCCTATAATATAATTTTATCTAGATATATTGCCCGGACCATATCGCTAAATTATAACATCGTATATGAGCTTAGAAATGCAAAGCGAATGGCTAACCATAGGTGAATTTTGTATCCCTCTGGCATTAAAATGGCGCACCTTGATATACGATTTGTCACCTGCCTTATTAAAATTTTATCTAAACGCCTTTCAGATGACCCTCCCAGACCAAAGCAATTTAGTAAGATGGGGGAAAGCCACCGAAAAGTCTTGCGGTATTTGTCGGGAGGCCATAGGTACAGCAAGGCACTTACTGGTAGGATGCAAGGTGCTCCTTGATAGGAGTCATTAAGATTCAAGAAAAGGTTTGACCACGAACAACCGACACGTTGCTTTTGTAAAAAAAGGGTCATCTACGAAATCTAAATCCAAGCCTTACTCCATCTTAGGCGCAGCTCCTGATTGGACTCTTTTGAGGGACTCGTATGAAAAACATTACAAAATTCCTGAGGGTGTTGGTGTTTCGTCTTCCAGACCAGACATATTTCTATACTCGAAAAATCTAAAACGCACAGTAGGTACTTATAGAACTTACTGTGCCGTGGGAAACAAATATACCTAAAGACCACACATTAAAAACAAACAAATATTATGACCTAACAAATGAATTAACCAAAAACGGTTATGTGGTTAATTTATATGCTGTAGAAGTTGGAGCAAGGGGTATACCAGCGAAAACTCTATATAACCTACTTAAAGACCTTGGCCTACCAAGAACAACCGTAACTTCCATCCTAGAACGTGTATCTAAGGCGGCATTAGTAGGATCTTACCAAATTTTGTTAGGTAGGGGAGGAGGCTCGAGCGGTGAAGGGGAGCATTGATATATCATAAAGGGGCCCCTTAACCCTACTCCTGGGTTGCAAGTCCCAGGCCCCTCTAGCCTCTTCCTCTGCAACGCGATGGACCCGGCACCCGCACGGTGAATCCATGGAATGCTAAGTAATTCGTCTCGTGACACTTATTTCGCGCCTTTCTAAGCATAAAAAGTTTGTCTAATGTAATTTGTAATTTTTCCACATGTCAATGTGATGTTGTTTTAGGTTTTCGCGATTATTACACATAGTAAATAAACAAATTTAAGCGGTTTAAATCGCGTATATTTATCATTATTTTTGTCCCGACGTTTCAAACACTTTGCAGTGAGTCACCCCGTGACCACGATCACTGTCACGAGACGAATTACTTAGCATTCCATGGATTCACCGTGCGGGTGCCGGGTCCATCGCGTTGCAAAGGAAGAGCCTAGAGGGGCCTGGGACTTGCAACCCAGGAGTAGGGTTAAGGGGCCCCTTTATGATATTTCAATGCTCCCCTTCACCGCTCGAGCCTCCTCCCCTACCTAACAAAATTTGGTAAAATCCTACTAATGCCGCCTTAGATACACGTTCGAGGATAGAAGTTACGGTTGTTCTTGGTAGGCCAAGGTCTTTAAGGTTATATAGGGATTTCGCTGGTATACCCCTTGCTTCAACTTCTACAGCATATAAATTGAGTCACCCCGTGACCACGATCACTGCAAAGTGTTTGAAACGTCGGGACAAAAATAATGATAAAGTTGTTTAATTACTAACTCAATGTGTCTTTTAGGAGGCGATTCAGATCAATAAGATTGCGTAACAGAAAATACAAGAAATAATGAATTAAATAAAGTTCAAAGATCTTCAGTTGGTGCTAAATGCGTGAAAAATAAAGAAAACAATAATTAAACATAGGTGGAATTGTCCGATTAAAAAAAATCAGTACGAATTTATTAAGGCTATAATTCAATTCAATTCAATCATTTTTATTTCAGAAAAATCCATATTTTGTACATGTCAATAGAATACTTAATTGAATAATTATCATAATAAAATAAATAAATAAAATAAATAATATCATACTAAAAGTCACTTAATATTAAATTTAACATTAAATTTCTCCACGATCGACCTCATATGTACTATGTTCCAGTGACGCACCACAGGACATTGTATTTTATCTGAAATTGTATTTAGGAGACTGTTGGTGCTGTCTCGCACGCGTTGCATCAGGGAGGCCACTCTTTTCCTTACTATTACTCGGAAGCAATCTGTGTTCGTTTCTGTAAACATCCCCGATGCACTACAGTAGCGCGGCAGACCCAACAGCATCCTAAACCCATTATTATACTGGACGCGCAGGGCATTGAACGATTTTTTAGTGTAGTTGACCCATAGGCTGCAGGTATAAAATGTTTGACAGTACGCCTTAAATAGGGTTATTTTAACCGCTCTTGTACACCTTGCAAACCTACGAGCCAGCATATTACACCTCACAGCCAATGCCCTACGCTCCCGCTCTATATCTAGGTCATCAGTGAGATACTCAGTGACCCATATAATTGCTCAAATTTTAGTGAAACTTTATGTGAATATTCGCGATGAGAAGTTTCGAGAAATACATTTAAAACAGCTGCACTAGAGACATAATGCCATTGACTTCAGATTATTAACCCTATTCGTTAAAAAGGAATCATACGTGCGCGGAAATGGAACAAAATTAACTAAATCTATCTTCCCTTGTTTTCTATACTCCAAAACTGAGCTGGTACAATTATTTTGCATAAAAGCTGGACCAATTGTTGACATTTTTGTCGTTTTATTTTTTTCAGCAAAACATTATTAATAAAGTAATTATGAGCCTTAAATTTTCCATTTTCAGGTTTCAGTATCCTGAGTATTTTTAAGTAAAAAGAAATGTTAGTATGTATAAAGAAATGTTTCACCCTTTTTAGTGACCCTTGCTACTTGTCATTCACTGTCAATGACAATATCATCAAGATATGAAAACATTTTTCAGTTATTGGAGTGTAACTCACTAACGGCTGGAGTACAAGGAAAGCATCAGCTAATTAAAATCGGGTGAACCGATTCTAAAGTCCTGAGGTAACAATAAAATTTAAGAAAACAGGCGGATGAGTACCTCCTCCTTTTTTTGAAGTCGGTCAACAATGGCCCGTTTTACCGCCATGTTCAGAGAACCACCAGACAAATTCAAAAAGTGTTCATATAAATACAGTAACATATCTAGGCTACTGTATTTATATGAACTAAAAATACTATAATAAAAATACTACTTAAAATTTTACGGCCAAGAATCATTGAATCAGATCAGTTTTGAACGATTAGAAAACAGAGAAATACGAAACGTCGCCGATTAGTTGCTCTTTTAAGCAGTAAAGAAAACATTCAGCTTGGATTTGTTTCCAAAACTTCCGTACATACCATATATTTTCCCAGAATCTAAATAATCCTCTGAAGATGAGTTCGCCTTCAAAGTGACTCAAAATTACCTAATATCTGGGAATCTTCTGACAGAGCTGACAGACATGATGATATCACTAATGTTTTGCCAGTAATGTTTTAAACCCTTAAACATTGTACATGCTAATCCGAATCTATGCGAATCAGGTACGAACTAATGCAATCAACTAAAACAAATATTCGAACAATATTGTATCAATAATTGACGCTCTAATATACCAATATTTGTATGTTAAGGAGCAGAGACAATCAGATCCTCGAGACTAGAAAGCACCGTTTTCGACACTCCGCAAAAGAATAGCAGTGTGAAAATTAAGAGGTAACATGCAATTATATCTAAAATGATTTCTAGCCTATATTTATTATCAAACATGTGACGATAACTTTATGAATGTGTTTAAACATACTGATGCTGGTTCCAGCATAGGCTACTCATACTTTTCCAAAAGTAGTTTTTCAAAAACTACTCATACTTTTCCAAAAGTAATATCATACCAAACAAATATATCTCAAAAAATGGTCTGTGGTAATAATAGACCATGCCTTGACGTAAGAGGCCCAAAGTTCCCATGTAGTCGATTGCGCCTGAGGGAACTATTGGCTAAGGCCAAAAGTGCTGGGCGTGGTTGTATCAATCATTCTATAAGGTTCTAATGCGGAATGCGTTATAAAAATTATATCTAAACAGACTGTAGCCGATCTAAAAAACGGTTATCTGAGTAATTAAAGTATTAAAATAAAATTAACGCCATCTATTTAGTTACCGCACAATGGAGCTATCCATTGAGTCGCCGAGAGTTAAGTACCTTTGCTACGCGCTGAGGTAGTTCATTGATAAACCAATAGAGGTCTCATATCACTATCTAAAGCTTTAGTTCCCTTCAGATAGACATAAAACTTTCTATCCGAAATAATAGATGTCGCCATGGACATAGAACTTTTTAGAATATATCAGCATTACTGAATAATTATTTAAACCTTAAAATAAATAACAATCATTATTTGGACTATATAATAAGAAAAATATAGTTCCAAAAATCTAAACTATCTTGTTGTACTTGCTTATCAGTCTGAAGCTCAATAGTTTGACAGTTATGCACTGTCAAACTATCTGATGTCAGAAAAAATATGAGATGAACGTTTTATTTTGAAAACTATTTAAATTAAGTGGAGTGATTGGAGAAATGACTCCACCGGTTTTGAGGCTTTATGCATTACCTTATATGGTAATGAAATGCACCTAGGACTTCCGGCAAAAATTGATGTCTTTCCCCGAAGAGGATCGGCATCACTTTGCTACCAGCCACCCACCGTGCAACTCATATTAAATCACTAAGTTTGAAAGTTGTTACTAAAACTTAATTAAACTATAACCTCCTACTTCTGAAAAACCCCAGACACTGGGTTCCAGTATCCGGGTAGCAGTGCCCAACTTCCAGTACGAGGCTGACTTCAAATACCAGGCTTCAAATACGAGGCTATCAGTACCAGACTTCCGGTACCTGACCTCCTCCTGAACTCCGGCCGTCCTCTGACCTCCGGCACCGACCGCAGCCAACGTCTCTACAGCATCTAGCTGGGACATTCTACCGGCGCGGCAGTGTGGAGCTGAGCCACTGCACGGCAGACCTGCTACTGAGCATCGACTCATACTAGCGGACCGGAGATAAGTCCTAAAACAAGGAAGCTTGCCCAATTGCCATTCCTGTCTGTGATTCACGACCCATTCTCTAATATACTTTACTCTAAACTCTTCTCTTGTTTCTATCATTATGCTCCCTTCTACCCTGAGTAGGTAGGTAGGTGACAAGACTCATCTTCGGAAGTAAACAGACTCATCTTCGGAAGTAAATTCGGGAATATAAAAAACTACAAAATGATAAGTAAACATTTAAATAGATAGATATACTAGTTATGAAAGGGCATCCTCAACTTGAGTATGTGGTCGGTAAAATTTTAATCGATATCTGTCTTGCGGGCTACATTCAGCGCGGACCGTGATTTAATTTCTCGCCAAGATCGGACCAGTATCTGCTTGTTCCCTGATTTCTTGTTCGGACTTCGTGCAACAAATACTATGAACTACTTACAAGGAGCCATCCAGTGGAGAAGAATCTAAGTTTTTTGCCTAAATAATGTGGGGCTGGAAGAAAAAAAATCAAAACTGAGCAAACAGTAGAAGACATGTCTCTTATTTTGGCAGTTTTTAATTTTTTATATTACCTTAAATATTATTATTTGCTGAAAAGCCAAAATCACCGGTATAGCTCTCAGAATTTGCAAGTTAAAGTGGCAATAGGCGGGCCCCATCGCTCGTTCCACTACGATCCCCTATTTCAGTCCCCCAGGGGACTGTACAACACTCACTATTCCACTACAGTCCCCCAGGGGGCATTTCTGACATCTGTCAGAGTGACAGTTTATGTCAGCTAGACAGGTGTGATTTGTGACAGGTGTCAAAGTGACAGTTGATGTCGTATTTTATGTACTCAAATACTTTTTGCTTTCGTGACATCTGTCAAACTTTTATAGATCTCATAGAGATCTTCATTTCAGATGACAGGTGTCAAATTAAAATGGGATTTATCTCGGAAACTATTGATCCTTGACTAGTAGTTTCTTCACAGATATAGTAGTAGATTTCGTAACGATCTTCATTTAAGATGACAGCTGTCAAATTAAGATTGGATTTATCTCGGAAACTATTGATTCTAGACTACTAGTTTCTTCACAGATATGATAGATCTCATGGATATCTTCATTTCAGATGACAGCTGTCAAATCAAAATAGTGTTTATCTCGGAAACTATTGATCCTAGACTACTGCTTTCGAGATAAATCCTATTTTAATTTGACAGCTGTCATCTGAAATGAAGATATCCATGAGATCTATCATATCTGTGAAGAAACTAGTAGTCTAGAATCAATAGTTTCCGAGATAAATCCAATTTTAATTTGACAGCTGTCATCTAAAATGAAGATCTCTATGAGATCTATCATTTCTGTGAAGGAACTAGTAGTCTAGAATCAATAGTTTCCGAGATAAACACTACATTAATTTGACAGCTGTCATCTGAAATGAAGATCTTTATGAGATCTATCATATCTGTGAAGAAACTAGTAGTCTAGGATCAATAGTATCCGAAATAAACACTTTTTTAATTTGACAGCTGTCATCTGAAATGAAGATATCCATGAGATCTATCATATCAGTGAAGAAACTAGTAGTCTAGGATCAATAGCTTTCGAGATAAATCCTATTTTAATTTGACAGCTGTCATCTGAAATTAAGATATCCATGAAATCTATCATATCTGTGAAAAAACTAGGAGTCTACGAACAATAGTTAAGATAAACCCTATCTTAATTTGACAGCTGTCATCTGAAATCAAGATCTCTACGAGATCTATAAGTTTGACAGGAGTCACGAAAACGAAAAGTAATTGAGTACATAAAATACGACATCAACTGTCACTTTGACACCTGTCACATTTTGAACCTATTTCTTAGCCATTTTGAGAAAAAAAATACCCTAAATACGAATTCAAAATCGAGTTTTATGACATCTGGTGTCACTTTGACATCTTTGTCGAGATATTGCTGCACTGGTAAGCACTGTTCCTATGGGGGACTGTAGTGGAATAGTGAGTGCTTTAGAGTCCCCTGGGGGACTGTAGTGGAATAGTGAGTGTTGTACAGTCCCCTGGGGGACTGAAATAGGGTATCGTAGTGGAACGAGCGGGCCCCATCGCTCCATGAATCGATAACCGTTGGGGAAGGAAGAATTTCGAGTAGTTACCACACTACTCCGAAAGACAAGAGTAGGCAGGCCTCTATTAAATGGACTGACGACATTGAGAAAGTTGCGGGGAGCAGATGGATGCAAATCGCTGATATCCGTTCTTTGTGGCTTTCAATGGTGGAGGCTTTTGTTCAACGGTGGACGTCTTCTTTCACATATTCCAAAAGGCATCTGTTATTGGCAGGGTTACCGCTTAACGTCTGGTAGGCCTCGTGCGTGTTCCGTCCCAATAGTATAAAAACAAGATTTGTTAAAAGGAGATAATGATCACGGCCATTGTCGGGTATCGACTTCGTTTAAATGTCAAACTTAATTGCACCTTGAATACGACACGTAGTAATACGGTCCACTTTAAAAGTTCTTAGAAATTTAAATGTTACAGTATATTAGATAAATTACCACTTATCGGAGTAGCAGTTATTTACATAGGATATACCTACGCGATTTTGGATTTCGCACGTCTGTGACACTGATACTGGTAACACTTGTCGTCTTCTAATTCTTGGCCTAGTGATAGGGCATATTGCAAATATAATTTTTTCCGGCCTGGCTAACAACATTCTCAAGTAGAAAATCAGTCGCCAAGTACGTATTTATGTTCTGCCAGCTGTTTTAGAGAGTTCCCACTTTAGGCTAGTCATGTAGGTATACCATATTCTACCAGACCATCGCTTACAATCAGTTGAGCTTTTGAAGCAGTGATAACTCAGTGGCATTGGCTATGGACTGCCGAGCAGCAGGTCCATGGTTCGAATCCCGCCGCGGGCTTGAGCTTCACAGCATGGTGGAAGGGCATTTTGCGAATGCCCTCCTGGCTAGCGACCACCTTCAAGTAGAACATCTTTCGCCAAGCACCTAACGGTGTGGTCCGGCAGCAGTTCTTGAAAGAAAGTGAGCCAGAAAAATTACAGGTACATGAGACCAAACGACTGTACGTCTCAGTGGTGACGGGCGCAGTGCAGTTCATCGTTGACGTAATGCATCTGTTATAGGCAGAGGGTAGTCCACTTAACATCAGGTGGGCCCCGGGCTTGTTCCGTCACAATAACAAAAAAAAAAGAGTTTGTGATGAAAGCCTACCTTGTTGGTAATTAAAAAGATCTCTATCGATAAGGACATTTAAAAGTTTCGGTTTTATGGCCACGCCTGACGCAAAACATTCTTGGAAATGCTGTTATTGACACCAGTTGGGCGCCTCTCTGAAAAATATGTTTTTGAGTTGTCCTTATGTTGTCAGTGAAACATATTTTTAAATTAGGTATGTATTTTGTGCTCATAAATAGTATGTGTTTTTCGAAATATTGAACAAACGTGAAAACACGAAACTTTTGTTTATAATCGAAAAAAAACTAGTTTTCACCCTTTACGTGGCTTGCAGAAAGAATCTAAACATTTACTCTATAATAGTTGTTAGTGGATCAGTGAATTGAAAACTTCGCGACTGAAATATGATATTTTAGATAACGTTTTCAAATCCCATATCTCGTTCTGAAGAGATTCCAAAAATTGACCAACCAAATATTTCCATATAATTATCGACCCTGCTCGCAAAATTTCATGAAAATTGGTTGAGAAATGGAGCATAGTAGAAAGTCGCCGCCCGAAAGTATTTTTGCCCAAGCTGAAACAGCGACGCTTTGACAGAGCGCCATTAAATTACACATAACTACTTAGATTCTACGTTCTACTTTCTTAAAAGACAGTTTTTCAAGTTACAGAGACTTTCAATTTCAGATTAGAAAATAATAATTATGATCAGAAACTTTCGCTTTAATTGGAGTTTTTTAATCATCCTGAGAGGTGTTCCACGGGCAAGTACCGTGATTATCGGCTGTCCAAGAAGGATGTAATATTTTTTTTTCGCAAAGTGGATATCATTAGTTTCAGCGACAAATTATCTATCATATGAAGCAGTGATGGCTCAGTGGCATTGGCTATGGAATGCCGCGCAGCAGGTCCATGGTTCGTATCCTGCCGCGGGTTAGAGCTTCACCGCATGGTGGAAGAGCATTTTACGAATGCCCGCCTGGCTAGCGGCCACCCTCAAGTAGAATATCTGTCGCCAAGCACCTAAAGGTGTGGTCCAGCAGCAGTCCTTGAGAGCCAGTGAAATTACAGGCACGAGACCTAACAACTACGTCTCAAGGTGACGGGCGCAGTGCAATTCGTGACAAAATGCATCTGTTATAGGCAGAGGTTAGTCCGCTTCACTTCAGGTGGACCTCGCGCTGGTTCCGTCACAATAACATTAAAAATAATAATTAGGAGACTCAAAATACCAAACTGAGGCTAAAATACCGAGACTTTCGGTCACTCTGTCCATTAAATTACACGTTCTACACTACTTTTTAAAAGACAGTTTTTCTTGTAGTTAGGAAAGTCTCTTTCAAGTTCAAATTAGAAAATAATGAATATGATCCGTAGCTTCTGATTTAATTGGAGTCTTTTTATTACTGATTATCGGTAGTGATCATTATGACTATTCTATACATTTTTCCTCAAGAATACGTCATTAAAATGGAGAATCAAGGAAGTTGAGAACGCAGCTACCGAGTATGAAATGATGCGTTTGAAGATGTAAAACACCATGTTACCAAAGGTCAGAAGGTTTGGTTATTTCGCAGAATGGTAATCATCACCGAATACCTGTTTGTCAATGGGTTACTCACCAACGTGGCTAATAATATATTATACTACTGGTTTAGTGAAATATTTATCTTTTTAATGTTATTAGTCAGCACAAAAAAATATTTTATGCCAGACATGTAATATGTTACTATTATATTAGCTAGTATGTACATACGAATAAAATTTTGTATCAAAATCACGTCTGGTTTTCTAGTTGTTCTAGATTACTGTGCGATACTATTATTTATTAATATATTTATTGACAATAAATATAGTAATAAAGAATACCTGGGTAACCTAATAATTTCCAATTTTTGTGTCTTGTTATCTGCTTTACATAAACTTTGTCGTAACTTTTGTCAGTGAAGACACAGCTTTAACTATGACCCTATACAGGGTTATTGGTAAAATACTAACAACCTCGTAGGGTTGACTTCTGTTAGTCCTAAGAAACATTTTGAGAGGTTATATTATTGTTTGAAAAAACTTTTTTTTTTTTTGTGTTTTAATGCCTTCTCTGAGCTAAGAGCGCCCGCTGTAGAAACACTGGATCGCGCCGCGGTCCCTTTCAATATTTACATCGAGCAAAGTAATAAATTTTACCAATAACCCTGTATATGTGTATCTAATAGCGGCCTATCTAATGAATCTGTCTAAAGAACACGGCTCTGACATTTTGTAAACATCGCGTTTCTAGCAAAAAAAACCATTACCGACCCGTGGTACAACTGCGATGTCCAACTGGTTGTACTACGGAGAAGTAAAGTTACCCATGGTTCAACTCTTTTTTTATATATTTATGATTATGATCCATGGTACAACTGTCCAACTGGTTGGACTAAGGGGATAAAGTAGTAAATGATCACCAAAAGTAGTATATGAAATTAAATGTATGTGGCGCATCGCCGGCCGCTGCCGCAGCACGCTCGCTACGCTCGCTCGGCTCGCGCAATGTTGTAGTCACAAGTAACCTAACGCTCCTCCTCGCTTCGCTCGTCGTCGCACCTAAATATGATTTTGCCCTAGACTATAGATAAATAAATAACTAGTCCATAGATAAATTCAATTCCCAGTAGTACAACTAGTTGAACCAAGGAAAGAATAACTCACTCGAGTTGAATCATTGGTAAAGATATTTCCCCATAGAACAACCAGTTGAACCATGTAAAAAAAGAGTTGAACCATGGGTATTTTTACTTCTCCGTAGTACAACCAGTTGGACATCGCAGTTGTACCACGGGTCGGTCACTAAAAAAACGTACTAAAGATAAGGTGGAGAATAGTTCAAGAACAGTGGTACCAATATTATCGAAAGTTTATTTTTACGAGCAAGTTATGCATTGAATACTTTGAGGAAGGAAGGAAAAATATGGTTTCTAAATGAAAAGCCACGGCCGTTTATCCATAATAATTAAATAAAATGTCAATATGACCATACAATTCGTTTCAGAGATATATATTATTAAATTAATCATGCCAAGCCAATTTATTACGGAACCTATTATATGCTTTATTAGCTTTATTAATGGCAGTTTTGTTATTCCTGTTGTCCCCCAGTTTTTCACGCCCAGTAGGGGACAAAATGATTCTTTCCATTTCGACCCCATAGAGGCCAGACGTTATTTGAATTCCTGTTGATCCCCATGAAAATTTACAAGTTATATTCCATAATAATATGGTGTACCTCATCGAGTTATATAGCATTTATAATGAAGTGACGTTATGTCATACACTAAAAACAGTGACCCCTGTACACTACCCCTAGGGACGCCGAAAACCGTCAACTGTCAATTCTGATTTAGCACTGTGAGATAATATAATCATAATTACAAATTATCGGAGCACATTTTTTTTATGTTCCGGGCTGGAATCGAAACCTCTTCCTCCGATTTCGCAGCGGATGCCTATTCCAATCGGCCACCGGAACCCTACTACTTTGTGCTCTTATTTTTCCATAGTTTTAAACGATTATTTAATGACTTTTTATAACATTATTAAAATAGTTTTTATTACATACATGATTTTATTTTTTCAATCATTATGTTTCTGGCAAAAACCTATTCCTTAACGTTTAATTATCAACTAGAGCATAGAATAAATATAACTAGGTACCTATAGTAGGATTCGACTAGCCAGCTGGCCACCTGCTAGCCAGGTTATGGCACCATAAAATAAATTACAATAGAAATGAGTCTTGTTTTCCCGGACTATAAATCATCGAAAATCTTTCTTTCCACTTAAACCTTGAATACGTATTAATATTCTTTATTCAAACAAGATTATAGCCATGCTCACAACTACGTTTTATTGCCTGCCGCTAGACGCGTGGCTTACGTAGTGAATACTATGTAAACTGTGGCCTGGTCATCTTCAGTTCTGACCTTGAACTATCCTGATAGGAATAACTACAGAATAAATAACAGTAGAAGTTATAATTTACCTAGTAAAATATGACTTGATCTGTGACATTAGGGGACTTAATAAGTAGGTACCTATATCTAAAGTTTAGTCGTTGGAACACGAACTACTTCGACGTTGTGGCATCGTAATCTTGGTCTCGTGGAATAATATTAGCATGTATTTTCTATTTTTAGGGTTCCACGTATTGCCAAAGAAAATAAGGTGTCACATTAGGCATTATTACTGTATACGCTGGAACTTAAATGGAAGGTACAGAAGGGTAGGACTCACATGGGATAGACGCTTGATGGCACGCTGAAACTCTCGAAGGGGCTCGGAGCGATGATGCACTGCCTGCTAACTTATCAACTATATGCACTGGTGTTCTGTAAGCACTGGTTGGCACTGGATTTTGGAGGTTCTAATTTAGGGCTAATCTTGCACTGACTTCGACTGCGTCGACGATAGCAATAGGCAAGGACACGATGCGTGCCGGGTGAGGTGTCGAGGGGTAGGGGAGGGTGTATCAGGGGGAGGGGTAGGAGATGTCAAGAGAAGGTCATTAGGGATGGGACACATCGCACAGCATAGGTACACAGATGATAACAGTTTGGCGGCTACATTTCCTCCGCCCTAAACACAAGGTGTTTATGAAAGGGTCACTCTATGGGAAGTCGAACTAATTTTGATAAGGAACGAGTCAAAACTCCGGTAGAGGTACGTACATCAACTACACGAACAATATTGTCATCCCCAGGATACGTTTTTAGGATACGACCTCGTCGCCACTCAAGAGGAGAAAGATTATCTTCCTTCATAAGCACAAGTTCACCTATCGATGGAGGTTTACAAGGGTCAGTCCACTTCTGTCTGGATTGGAGGGTTGAAAGGTATTGGGTATGCCAACGTTTCCAGAAATGCTGCGTGATTTGTTGAATCAGCTGGAATCTATTCAGCCTAGAAACGTTCACATCCGACAGAGGATATTCAGGTAAGGCGTTAAGGGGTTGACCAATAAGGAAATGGCCAGGGGTGAGGATTTCAACATCACTGGGATCATCAAACGATACAGGACACAAGGGACGAGAATTTAATACCGCCTCAATCTTTGTAAACACGGTTGTAAGTTCTTCGAACGTTAAGGGGGTTTCACCTAGAACTCGCTTCAAAAGAGACTTAGCTGACTTCACGGCCGCTTCCGATAAACCGTTCCAATTCGGGGATAAAGGAGGGGTAAAGATCCACGTTATACCACGTTTAGACATTTCATGTCCAAGGGAAGCCTGATTTTCACACATAAATTTATATACGTCCCGTAAATAATGATTTGCTCCGACATAGTTCCTACCATTATCCGACCTAATATGATCAGGAACACCACGACGTGACACGAAACGTGACAAGGCTGCTATGAACGCGTCGGTAGTAAGGTCAGACACGACCTCCAGGTGGACTGCCTTCGTCGTCTGGCATACCAGGATGCAAAGGTAAGATTTTACAATTTTCCTGTTCCTATAGGCCTGAACTCGAGTATAGAAGGGACCTGCGAAATCGGTTGAAACCCTTATAAAAGGGCGGGCTTTGGTGACACGGTCTCGGGGGAGGTCGCCCATTGGGGGAGTGGAAGGTTTAGCAGTCAACCGGTAACAACGTACGCATTTAAAAATTACATGTCTTATAAGACGTCGGGCAGAAAGTATCCAAAAGTCTCGGGCTAGGATTGCTTGTAAAGTATTAGGGCCAGCGTGCGCATTTTCAACGTGAAAATGTCGCACAAGTAAGTTAACAAAGGGTCCGTCTTTGGGTAAAAGGTAAGGATGGCACGAATCATAGGGTAAATCAGAATGGCGAATGCGGCCGCCTACTTTAATCGTGCCAGTCGCATCAAGGAAGGGAGATAGACGTCGTACTGCGGTACGAATAGGCTGATTACTTCGCAAGCATTCAATAATGTCAGGGAAGGCAATTCTTTGTACGATTTTAATTAAAAACAACAAGGCATCCTTGCGTTCAAGGGCAGTTAGGGAAGGATCCGTACGACGTGAACTAGGGTTTTTGGCATTATGAACAAACCTTAACATAAACCCTACCACACCAGTTAGCTTATGGAAGGAACTGAAACGTTCTAAAAGAAATGAAGAATCCAGAAGGGGAGTTTCCGGAGCTACCAGCAAACAGCGAATCCCGGGCAAGTCATAAGGTAAGGATGCCTCATCAACGGGCCATAAGCTGGGGGGCTTAGCTAACCAGGGAGGACCCCACCATAGGGGATGTTCTTTTAAAGAAGAGGCTGGCACACCACGAGAGGAACAATCAGCAGGATTTTGGTCACCAGGAACGTATCTGAAGGTTTCGTGTAAGTTTGCACTGATTATTTGAGAAACTCTGTTAGCTTCAAAGGTTTGCAAGGTATGAGGGGGGGTCTTGATCCACGCAAGGGCAATTTGGCTATCCGTCCAGCAATGAAGAGAGTCTAGCACAATCGACTTCTGAAGGCAGAGGACTATGTGCGAGAATATTTTAGTAAGGAGCACAGCTCCCATCAATTCCAATTTAGGAATTGTCAGACGTGTCCGGACGGGGGCAACTTTAGTTTTCGACATCAGGAGATAGACGGAGCCATTGCCATTGGAGTCTTCTGATCTCAGGTAGCACACAGACGCAAACCCTGCCAAGGAAGCATCGCAGAATCCGTGCAAGGAGTATGAAACACTGTCAGGGGGGAAGATACGCCGAGGTAATGATACTAAATTTATGTGAGGTAAGTCAGTAATAAAAGAATTCCACTCTTGTAATAATTCAGGGGGGAGGGGGTCGTCCCATCCAATACCTGATAGCCAAAGTTTTTGAACAAAGACTTTGGCTTTAAAAACTACGGGGGAAATCCAACCGCATGGATCATAGGTGCGAGCAATAAGGGACAGTACAGTACGCTTAGTAGCCTGCGTTTCAGGTACTGAAGAGAATTTATAGGAAAAGGCATCCGTCACGGGATTGTATTGTACACCTAGTACAAGTACAACTTGGGGATTTTCTGCATCAGCAAATTGGTGGGGGTTTTGAAGATGTTCACTAGGTAAATCGTCTAAGAGCTCGGGGCAATTAGAGGTCCATTTTCGAAGCTCATAGCCGCCAGATGCCATTATACCTTCAAGTTGGGACTTCAATTTACGAGCTGATGCCAGGTCAGATGCACCAGAAAGGCAATCATCAACGTATAGATCGTTAATCAGGACTTCAGCCGCTAAGGGAAATCTATGCCGCTCTTGTTCCGCTAGCTCGTGCAAAACTCTAATGGCGATGTAAGGACTTGACCTTAAGCCGTAGGTGTTGGTATTAAGCTCGTAGGTGAGAAGAGGATCTGAGGGGGACTCACGCCATAAAATCAATTGGTACATACGATCCTCCGGGTGGATCCATGACATTCTGAACATCATACGAATGTCAGTCACAAATACCACAGAATGCCTTCTAAAGTTTAACAAGATAAGGGTAATATCATTTTGTAATTTAGGGCCGGCGTGAAGGCATTGGTTTAGAGTAACGCGATTCGTAGTAGGGGATGAGCCATTGAACACTACTCTTATTTTCGAAACATCGCCAGTATTTTTGAAAACGCCGTGGTGAGGTATGTAGTAATGTTCAAGGGAAATGGTTTGTGAGTCACGTGATAAAGGGGTCATATGATTTAGTTTTATATATTCACGCATAAAGGCTATATATTTTTCCCGAAACTCTAGATTACGTAACATGCGTTTTTCAAGGCTAAAGAATGTGCGTTCAGCAGTAAAACGGGAATCACCTAGGGTAGGTCGGTCAGATAAAAAGGGCAGGCGGGTAGTAAATCGACCTAAGTTATCTCGGGTAGTAGTTGATTTAAATATCTTCTCACACTCATCGTCACGAGGGTCACGTTTGGGGGGTTCAGGAGGTTCTTCAACCTGCCAAAATTTCTCTACTACCTGTGACAAAGACACAGCAGCTTGAGGGCCCGGCTGTACCGCCGCGACACCAGGTACGGGTCCAAATATTAAATATCCTAAGGCTGAGTTAAATGCCGTAAGACCGCATGACGTTAGTTCAACTTTATCCGTACCGAATATGGCACCGCACACATCTGCGCCTAATAAAATATCTATGGGCCCGGGCTTATTAAAGGCAGGATCCGCTAACGGTAAGGAAAAAGGAATTAAATGTTTAGGCAGCTCAACTTCAGGGTGTATACCGGCAATAACATCAATAATTAGGGCTTCCGCAAAAAACTTAGGGTAGGAACTAGACAACGATTTAAAGGTAAGGGACACAGAACCGCAGGCTCGGGTAGACTCCACATTGCCTACACCGCGTACGGGGGCAATCGAAGCACACACATGTAAATTTAAATGAGAGGATAATTCACTAGTAATTAGGCAACCCTGGGCTCCGGTGTCACAAAGTGCGCGAGCTTCAACATCATAACCGGATGAAGTTTGTATACGGATAACTGCGGTAGGTAGGAGGACTAAGCTTGGGTAACTGTGTGTGAAAAAGGTAGGAAACGATAAGCTATCTAGCTATGCGGCACGCTGATGCCGCGCGCTTATGGCATCTCTGCTAGGAGAGTCAGGGCGGGGGTGGTCTCGGCTAGGGGAGTCAGGCGCATAGCGCACAGTGTTATTTGACCATCTGGGAGGTGACCTGCGAGGGGGTGATTTATTCTGCACTCGGGGGGTAATTCGAGGGGAAGATCGACCGGATATATTTACTGTACCTCCGCCCATGGCGGAACCTGACCTATTATTATAATTATTGTGACCAGGGCCGGACTGGGAACCACCGCTTTTATTGAAACACAACAATGTATGATGCGTTGTCCGGCTACAGGAAGAACATTTATAATTTTTAGGGCACGATTCAATTCTGTGCTTGTCTAGGCAACGGTAACAAAGAAATGAAATCCTTACAAATTCCGAACGCTCATGGGGCGATTTAGCCATAAATTGACTACACTGACGCAAGTAATGAGACGGGCTAGAACAATAATAACATTTAGGCCATGAAGTGGGCGTGCTTGCAGGGGCATCGACCACATATGCACGACGGGGCAATGGAGATCGCGCACTCTTATTAGGGGGGCAGTCGACCACCGTATTTCCCACTGTTTCATAATGGCGACACTCTTCTTCTAAAAATTCTATCAATTGGCTAAAGGTAGGTAGCTTTGTAACGTCACGGCCGTAGTGACGTTCAAAACGGGTCTTTAATTCCGAGGGTAATTTATTCATACATATGTGGACCAGGAGATATGACCAATGTGAGACAGGAAGCTCTAGCCTATCTAGTGCCCTATAGGCCGACAAAAGGGGGTTAAGGAACGACGAACGAAGTCCTGTAAGGCGAGTCGGTATTTCGGGTAAGTTAAGCAGTTGAGCTATGAGTATATCGGTCTGAAGACGTAGGTTGTGATAACGATTCTTTAGTAGGTCACGGGCAATTTCATAATTCGAATCTTCGATTCTTAAATGCTGAATTAGTCGACGGGGCTCATCACTCAAGGAGCCGACTAAATATTGCAGCTTTTGGGTAGGGGTCAAATCAGTCCTTCGATGGACAATGCTGTCAAACTGATCCTGGAAACTAATCCAAGAATCGGGTCTCCCGTCAAACCTAGGTGTGGATAGCTCAGGAAGAACCGAACTTCTAGGGCGCGGAGCATCGCAACTATACGTGGATAAGTCTTTCTGAGGGGTACTGTATGCGCGTGGGCTTGGTTCCGCTTCATAACGTTTCAACTTTAATTCGTCGACGATTTCGCGCGCTGACTTAATTTTCAACTGTAAATCGTCATATTCGGATTTATCTATTATAGGGTCCAAATAACCCATTAATTTCGCGCAGGCATCGCTAAATTTTGCATAATTAGAATCAAGGTCACTCAAACGCATTAACAGTCGAGTTATTGGAACTTTATCTATTATTGAAGAGGAGTCGGCCAGCCAGTCGTAAGTATATCTAAGGAGACCGAGTAGGTGTTTATATTCATTAGACTCTGTAAATATAGAATCCTGTCTATGGGCCATTATCAAAATTCAATAGGTAGGTACAAAACCTACACCTTACAACAGTGTTTACAAGATTATTTTTCAAAATTACGCACAACAATAGGTAAACAAGGTTCGTAACGATCACTTGGGCTTATGAAGTAGATATACAGTTAATGCAAGGTAAAACACAAGCACAATAATATAATATTAACATAACATACGGTATTTTACGTAATCCGGAAGACGTCAATGTATGTAGGTCAGCTATGCAAAACACGATAAGGAGAAGTTCAATGCATTAAATGATACATTCACTGGAGGGTAGGCCAAACATTCAGAAAAATATGTTCGGAACAATTTATCTTGTGATTTACTGCTATTAGAACATTATAACATATAAAAGGGCTAATATTTAAGAGCCGTTAGGTGTTTATAACTATAACAAAACAGTAGGTACACTGGTAACACGATTATATGATTTATCGTTACAATCGATGTGCCACCGCGGGCCGGAGGAATGTATAACTTTAATAGGGTTTTAGGTATTAAACCACGAAAATTAAAGGCCGTAAACCACGCTCTGCTACCAAAATGTGTATACGCTGGAACGTGCTTAAATGGAAGGTACAGAAGGGTAGGACTCACATGGGATAGACGCTTGATGGCACGCTGAAACTCTCGAAGGGGCTCGGAGCGATGATGCACTGCCTGCTAACTTATCAACTATATGCACTGGTGTTCTGTAAGCACTGGTTGGCACTGGATTTTGGAGGTTCTAATTTAGGGCTAATCTTGCACTGACTTCGACTGCGTCGACGATAGCAATAGGCAAGGACACGATGCGTGCCGGGTGAGGTGTCGAGGGGTAGGGGAGGGTGTATCAGGGGGAGGGGTAGGAGATGTCAAGAGAAGGTCATTAGGGATGGGACACATCGCACAGCATAGGTACACAGATGATAACAGTTTGGCGGCTACAATTACTATCACCATTAAGGTACTACCTACTGATTGAAAAAGTCCCGTTTTGTAAATAGTAAGATGACTGTTGAGAATTTCGATTAAAAACCGATAAGAATCTGCTTTTGACAATGAATAGATTTAGGCGTTACTTTGCGGAAATCCATATTTAATTATATTTAAGTAAAGATTAAATTCATCTATACTTATAATAAAACTGTAACAGAGAAGAACTTATGTACATGGCTGTTATTTTGAAAAAATATATATTTGAGAACAATCTGTAGCTGACACTAATTCCAAAACTGTATGTTTTTATTTTTGTCTGTCTGTTTGCATCCCGGGCGTGCATCACTCCAAAACTACTGAATGGAATTCAATGAAACTTAACACGATTTGAGTTCACACAACGAAGAAGGTTATTGTAAACTTTTTATCCCGAAATTCAGCACGGTTCCCTCGGGACAGGGGATGAAGGGCAAAATGTACACGTAGTCCGATTTCAATTATTCTTTGTGTTGTTAGAATAGTGACGAGTGAGCCCGGCACCCCACGAGCAGCCGGGCACCCTACGGGCATTCACGCACAAAGTACTTTGCTTCAACATTTATTGGGCGAACCGCGAAGGAACTCTCTGAGTTACTTGTAAAAAGCTCCTTTCGGAGGTAGGCTTTACTAAGAGTGCTTCACCGAAGACCACAGCGTCGCTTAATATGAGATAAACAGTGCTCAAATGTGAATAATTAGTCGGCAATCGCGAACGAAGTCGCAGGTACAGCTAGTATTTTAATTAATCACTTAAAAAATATAAAGATCGAGAATTCTTCCGGTTTGGCTGTGTGTCGTTTGTGACGTCACGTCGGCTTAACAGGAAAATTAGGCAGAATTGTCACTAGATGTTAAAAAGAAAAATCTTTTCATGTTTTAAATATTAATTTAATGTTTCCTTCCACATACATTTTTAAAACATTTGTTATTATTAATCTGCTTTTGGGTGAGAGTGTGTGTCATAAAATACAGAATACAATATATATTATAAACACATAAGTGATCCTATTTTGAAAAAGTAAAACTTGAAAAACGAATCGTAATTTCTATCTAATAATATTTTATCTTCCAGTCTGGCTACGTGGCGTTTATGACATACGTCGACTTATCAGTAAAATTATAAATTGAATGTTCTCTTAAAATGGTTTTTAAATGTTGTTACTGAAGTATTTATTTAATTGTTTAAAATATTTATAATTATGAATGGTGAAAAGTAGACTTTTAAGCGCTAGAGCACAAGTGAAATCGATTTTTGTTGGCTGCCTTGTCATGTATTGGAAAATAAAATTATTGCTTTTTTATAACTGATAGGTCAGCTTTTCCCCACAATATCACCTGATGGCATGGGATGATGTACAGGTGCTAGAACACAACATTAAGTGCATACAAGGATTAAATTAGCGGGTGCACTTTTTTTTTACTAGTATTTCCTAGCAAAAACTTTTATTCACAAGTGCGCAGGATTTTATTTTTATCTAATAAAACACTGCAAACTATATAAAACACTACAGCTATTAAAACAAGCTTTCTTTATAGTATAGTTTAGGCAACCCGAAAGCGATTGCAGGCCCACAGGCATTTAGCAGCGTGCACAGCATGCTGGCAAAAGCTATACAGTTACATGTATAAATTTAGTAGACCGTTCGTGGAAGGAAAGGTGCCCATTGCTTAGTGCGATTTTCGATAATCTACTGTTACTAATACATTTCAGCATACAAACCTTTAACTTAACTAATATAACAAAGAGAAGGCATTTGATCGTTTGTTTGTTAGCATTGAATAGGCTCTGACACAACTGGACCGATTTGGATGAAATTTGGTATGGAAATAGTTTGAGACCCGGGAAATGACGTAGGATAGTTTTTATCCAACTGTGCAAAAAGAGGTTAATGGTTTTGCGCGATAACCAATATACCCGCGGGCGTAGCCGCGGCCGAAAAGCTAGTCTACTATATGGATGTTCGTTAAACGTGTTTATTTGAAAATATACAAATACAAATAGTTTTTATTGACTCAAGTTACATAGGAACAGAGTTAACATGAATCCATAGGTTCCCGAACTAGCGTGAGCTGTGTTTCAGGAACCATAATATTATGATGTACTTAATTGAATATCTAAAAAATTGTGCCGGATGGAAAATTTACTATGGTGTTACTGTATCAGCCGGATTGTCCACTGCTGAACATAGCCTTCCCCAAAGGGGGGTTTGCTATAATCTCCACGCTTGGAAGGGGTCTTGGGAATCGCAGTGTAAGATAGAAGTACTCAAAAGGCGCTGCTGCCCATCTTCCAGTATTTTACCCTTAGTCACCTCTAGCGACACCCACGGGATATGAGCTGGGGAGGTGACATTCTAGACCTGTGGCTCCCCAAGGGCACAACGGAATTAATCTAGAATAATCAATTAAATCCTGCTAAAGCAATATAGCAGTATCACTATTTAGACATGCATATGTAGTCCTCCTCAAAGACCATATTAGGGATTCCCTAAGGAATGTTTTTCTAACTATAGCGAAAGCAAATGAATCACCTTTTAAGGATATCTTTTATCTTCCGCTTATCCACCGAATCGCTTGGCATAGCTTACTAATGCAAGTGCAATACCACCTTAAATCAACGAAACATATCTATCCAAGATCCATCTATCGCTTTCGTCATCCATTGCCGCGTCACAAACAAACAACAACGACGTTCCTTCTAGAAAAACATCGATGTACGTAAAACGAAGGTCGAATCTCGTGAAGATGAGCAACGGAACTGGTTCCTGCGGGTGTTGCGCGGGGTGGGGAGGAAGCATGACGTCATCGGAGGTGCAAAGGTATATAGCAGATGCGCATGCGCCGACGTCAAGTTAGTATTTTGACATACGTGAGATAATTGTGTTGTTATATTTACCGGTGAAAGATATGCTGCGTTTCGTGACTTTGTTTGGTGCGGTGAGTAATTAAATTAAAGAAATTTTTCAATGTGAACGCATTTAGTATATTAAATTTAGAATAATAATAATTATCCATAGATATGGGGATGAAATATGGACTACGCAGTATCCTCAAATATTCTATATTAATTCAGAAGAAGATATACATTATAAGTTTTATATAATTTATATTAACAATATATTATTTATGCATCAGAAATCGAGAGGAACCGAAATTAAATAAATTATGCTCAAGTGTCGATCGTAAAATTTTCAAGCTTAACCCCTCCAAAATAAAAATTGTTGTTCTAATTCATAACCTATATATACATATGGCTTATGAATATGTATGTAAATAAGGTTATTGGTTTTCTATTTCCATGTATGGTCTCATTGGTTAATTTATTGTAAAGGGAGGTAAAGGTCACCACAGAACATAGATGGGTCCAATACATACAATAAAAATGAGAATATTCTATGATCAAGATGTATCAGTCCGAGTAATGTCATTAATACGACAGTTTGTAGATAGGTATAGGTGTTTACATAAACTTTGTAACGCCTGAACAGATTTTGATACGATTTTTTATGTTTTTTATGAATGTATTTATGAGTGGTTCTTCAAATCCCGGGTTTAGCCTAAAACAGGATATTTTTTTCATCCTTCTATTCCTGATGTATTGTGACTAGGTTAAGGCGCAAGATTCAAAATCAAATAACCATGTGAAAGCATTGCTAGAAATAGTAACGTAGTAAAATAATATACTCAAAGTTTGATGCACCTGTAGCAAAGCTAAGTTAAGCAACGTCCGCTGCGGTTATGACTTGGATGGGTGACCGCTAGTGACATTACTACTGAGCGTGCACATACTTCCGATGGCACAATAAGCCGTCGGTCTCGGTTGTTGTCTTAGGATGGCAGTCGTCATACCATGCGTTAGGACGTATTGCCAATTCCCGTCTGGCTATCTACCACCCTCAAATAGAAAACCAGTGTATTCCGACAGCTGTCATCATAAGCCAGTAATTTTAGGTTATCTCGTAGTCCGCTGTATATATAATATACAGCGGATGCTCATTGAAATGGTCGCAATACCTATAGCTTGGGTACAGAGTCCCTGACATCTCATCATGACTACCATATTATGTAGTCAGTATTAATGGATGTCGGGGACTCTTAATATTTTTAAATTTAGTTTTATATCCAGTTGTTGTAAGCATTGTCCCGTTTGTGTACAGAATTATAAAAGAAGGTCAAAGGCCGAAAAATTAAATGTTTTTATTTAAAACCAGTACTGATTTGCAACACTGAAAATGTGTAAAATTACTCGTGGATGTCTGTCGGAACAATACTGATTCTGAAACACAGAATATCGTGATCATGGTCCCGACTTCTACCCATTTACGTAATGTATTTACAGTTTCGATTCTTTAATTCACTAACAATTACTTTCGACATTAGGAATAAAGCTCACGGAAAATTATATAGGTATATCTATTGTCCCTGATAACTGTTACGATCGCAATTATTTTAAAGTAATTTCCAATTAAATAATAATAACCAAAAAAAAAACTGCCCAACAGAACTGATGAAGCAGAAATTTGGAGGTGTACTCACTAAATATATTAATATTAAAATATGGTTATCCATAAATTCACGATATCGATATAAATGATCCGGTAAAAAGTTATGCGTTCTCAAAAAGTATACGTAATGTTTTCGCTACGTTCAGTAAATAGAGCGTTATGATGGTAAAGAGTCCTGTTGCGTACGTAATGTTCAGCAACACCCTACTCACGTCAACGTGAGTGTTTGCACGCTGCTCTTTCAGCACATTCTTTCCCTTAAACGCAATTTTCGACCAATAGGAGAAACGTGAAAAGTTAGAATTTATTCTTTGATTCAGTACTTCGTACAAAATTACAACTTACTTACTTACTTACTCCTCTGGCGCTGCGACCCAAAGTGGGTCTTGGCCTCCGGTACAAGAGAACGCCATCGGTCTCGGTCCCGCGCTGCCTCTTGCCAATCGGCAGCTTGTAGCTCGCGCAGGTCCGACTCCACAGCGTCAATCCAGCGATATCTGGGCCTGCCGACGGGTCGGCGGCCACTTGGAACTCCAAGATATGCTTTCTTGACATTGCGATCCTCCCCCATTCTCTGTACGTGGCCAACCCAGCGGAGCCTTTGGGCTTTGGTCTCTCCCATGATATTGGGCTCGGCAATCAGGTCTTCGATCTCCTGGTTCTTTCGCCAACGCCAGCTGCCATCATCACGTTGGACCGGGCCCAGAATCTTGCGCATAATCTTCCTCTCCGCCACTAGAAGTTTGTTCTCTTCTTTGAGGGTCAGTGTCCAGGCCTCGCATCCGTACATGAGTATCGGTCTTATGACAGTTTTGTATATGCGGATCTTGGTTTTACTGCTTAGTAGCCTGGACACCAACACCTTGTGAAGCGCTGCACTACAACGGAGGGCATTGTGAATCCGGGTGTCAATTTCCTCCTCCCTGGTGTTTGTGTCTGTTATAGTGCATCCAAGGTATTTAAATTTTGCAGCCCCTTTATACGGAATATCATCCACGAGCAGGTCTTCGCGTTTTTGCCTGGTGTTTTTATAGCGTTTAATGTGGAGATATTCCGTTTTTTCCTGGTTGATTTTGAGCCCAACCCTTGCAGCTTCGAATGTTAGAAATCGCATTGATTTCTCCACCTCTTTTCTTGTTTGCCATAACAAAGCCAGGTCGTCAGCGTATCCTATAACCTTATGTTGTCCATTTAGCCGTACTCCGCAATCAAGTATCATGACTTTCCTGATGACATGCTCTAGTGCCAAATTAAACAACATAAGGGACAGGGCATCTCCTTGCTTGAGGCCAGTAACAACTTCGAATGTCTCGGTCAATTCGCCTCCTACTTTCACGCGCATTTTGCTCACTTTAGTAGCCACTTTTATCATGGTAATGAGTTTTTGTGAGATGCCAAAGTTGTTGAGTATGGCGTATAGTGAGTCTCGGTCGATGCTGTCGTAGGCCTTACTGAAGTCCACAAACAGTGAGTGCATGCTCTGAGCGTACTCCCACTTTTTCTCCATAAGCTGTCTCAGGAGGAAGATTTGATCCACGGTGCTGCGGTTGCGTCGGAACCCACACTGATAGTCGCCAACAACTTTTTCCGCGTAGGGTTCAATTCTACCCAGTAGCACATAGGATAAAACCTTATAGGCAGTTGGAAGTAGAGTAATCCCTCTTTAATTGGAGCATGTTTTCCTGCATCCTTTTTTATGTACCGGACAGATGACGCTCACGTTCCATTCTTCAGGTTGTGTTTCAGTATCCCAAATCTTGCACAGTAATTCGTACAGTCTAGACTGTATGGCTGCTCCTCCATATTTCCACAAAATTACAACGACGGGAAAATTTATAATCATGATGGGACTATTTATTCTGTTCTCAGTTAGGTATAATTAACTAAACCATGGGGTAATTATTTGTTCGTAAGCATAAATACTTCAAATGATAGCGTCTTCAAATTCTGACCGTGAGCTCTAATTGATACCTAAATAGCTTTATCTTCTCACTAATTAGGAATCACCACATTCTTAATACCAAGGTCTTCGTTTCCTGCCAATTTAATAATTTTCTGTCGGCATGTCGCGATGTTAAAGGGAAATGGGGAGCCATGCAATATCACGGCTTTCATTCATATTCATCAAGGCCATTATTAATGTTATTATATAAAACAACTAATGAACGGTTAATTTAATATAATATATTATGCGCCTTTATACCCTTAACTAATGACGGTATTGATCGGTCAATATTATTTTAGACGGCATTGAAAAATATTTTACCCGAATGATCTAGACGGATTAATGTTTTTTATGTATATGTATGTATACTGCTTAGGTACATATAAACATAAAAACTGCTCCGTAGCTCACCGTAATTATCACACAAATATTATATACTTTTAAATATACATACACACATAATTTCACATTTATATATAAATTTGGAATGTGAAATTATGTGAGTGAGTGAGGATAGGAGTAAGTGATGTAAGTGTGTAAGTTTGTTACTCCTTGAGGCTAAAACACCTAAACCAAATTAGATGAAATTTGGGATATAGATCCTAGTTTAGGTCCTGGACATAGAATACATAAGATACTTTTAAATATGATAACAAGCACTATCGCGTACTAACCGAAAATCATCATGAAATATAGAAGCAGTGATGGCTCAGTGGCATTGACTATGGACTGCCGTGCCGCAGGTCCATGGTTCGAATCCCGCCGCGGGCTTGAGCTTCACCGCATGGTGGAAGGGCATTTTGAGAATGCCCGCCTGGCTAGCGACCACCCTCAAGTATAAAATTAGTCGCCAAGCACCTAGCGGTGTGTTCCAAATGTTAGTAATCAATTCAAGATGTAATAAAACATATATTACTTAGACATCGTATTAAATCTTATCCGAATCCCGCACATTACGTGATCAAGTAAATAAATGAGACAAACTGGCAATAAATCCAAAATACATATTTAATTTAGAATTTTTGTCACCATACGAAAAATTCGGCGCCTCTGCAACCGATCTTTGTAGTGAATTGAAGATGAAACTGCATCAGGCGCGTATCATAGGTATAATTATAGCCACAAACAAGGCGGGCACGATCATCAACAGCAGCATAAACTGTAGGCGCTCAACACTTGTGAAATTAATAATATATATGTAACCAGTAAACTCCCAAAAACTGGCGATAAATAAAGTTTTCACGTTTTATTTATTCCAGGTGGCACTAGCTGTAGCAGCACCTCAGAGCAGCTTCCAGGTTGACTTGGAACCCGAGGTAGCGGCCCAGTACCTCAACAACCCACCCTGGACACAACCGCAGCTGGCAGGACGCACTGCCGTCTTGCCTTTGGTAATTTCTCAGGAATCACATCATTATCTACTTACTTAGTACTGGTGTGGGGTCATCGTCATACACTTAATACTTAAAGGGACTGTTTAGGAGATATGTTCAGCCATCATTGTAGACTTCGCCTGGTTTTGGGGTCACTGTGATATCGTTCATCCAAAATGAGATAAGTGTTCGTGATAAGTTAACCTTGATTGGATGACAATAAAATTGCTATTGTGTGGTTGTCTGTAGCAGTCGTTTTTTGATGCGGACGACTAAAAAATTTATTAGTTTCCGCACTAAGTATTTTTTAAGAGTCCAAGGCAGCATGCCATGTGTTTTCATTTTGTTCATTTTGCACCCTTTTTCTATTCTTAGGTCTATCTTTCCTATGTAGTATATTTGAAAACTGGTAGTTGTTCTTCAGATCTGTACCCAGGTAATGTCCTGCTTTCCACGTGTCGTTAGTTAGCAATCGGGATAACTTAATCTAGTCGATTTCTGCAGTTTTGATATTATTATAACTTTGCCTTTTTAAAATATTTTGCACCAAACCAATAAATTTTACTAGTAGTAACTCCTATTAGTTCTATAGAATTGTGACGTCGTAGAACGTACAGCATAAAAAAATTGAGATACTGCGAGAAGAACTTCCAAGAGGCTATGGCCAATCTCTTAAAATGTCTTACGATGAAACATTGTACTACAAAAATGTATTATACTCGTAATACCACATTATTTACTGGAGTTCGTTCCATACCTATCTTTCTATTCACTTAAAAAATTAGAAAAGTGTCACCTGGGTATAAGAAAATATCGCTTAGATGTTTGATCACGTAAGTCGTTGTTATACATGAGAAACAGAAAAGGTCCTAAAATAAATCTTTGCGGAACATCTTCTTTTCCAAACATCCAGCTGAATATGTATCTCCATTTATTTCAACCTTCTGTACCCTGTCTGACTAATAGGAAACGATAAGATTCCGAATACTAAGGCATAAAAACCTGATATTTAAATCAACACAATTCCAAAATATTTTTTTATCCCAGGCAACAAGTTAACATTCAAATGAATAACGTTATTTTGACTCATATTAATTTATGAGTATAGCTTAATGATTATCGTAAGTACTTAACAACTTTTAATGACAATAGAATAATAATTAACACTTGATTTCAGCCCAACGTGTAAAATGTACCATCACTGAACTAAGACTATGTTCATTGCATTTCAGGTGAAATACAACGACCCCAGATTTCGTGCGGCTGGAGCCGGCCCCACACTCGGACATTACTGGAAGAACGGACAAGAGATCCAAAACCCCGATAACTACCTTGAAGAAGTAAGGCTACTGTTTGTTGAATACTTGGCAAATACCATGTTGAATAATTCAACAATATTATGGTACCAATCATTCCCTGTAGGGTGCTGGGCTAGAACTGCACTCCTATCTTCCTGTTGGAGCCTTAGGAGGTGACGAAGGGAGCAGCGCCTTCTGAAGAAACTATACTATCTTACACTACGAGACTAAGACCAAGCGCAGGGAGGCCTTCGTTTCAACGTAGGACGTTGTGGATGGTGACGATTATGATGAATGTTTCATTCCTCAATCCAAACAGTTCTCGGCTTAAAATATACCTACTATTGCATATCCCGTCTCTTAAGGAAAAAATGCAGCCATGCAATGAAGATACGGCCAGTGTAAGGTTGGATGGACGGATCGACAGACAGCAATGGTGGTGCCGTTTTCAAGTACAGAATCCTAAAAAGAACTGTGATTTTGCTATTAAATTACTCTTGGTTTCCAGGTTTACAATGCTGCCCAGTACCACAGCCAAGACGGGTTGGGAGCTTACGCATACGGCTATAGAACACCAGAATCCGCAAAGGTAGAGAACAAGCAGAGATCCGGAGACGTCACTGGATCCTACATCTACAAGGCAGGCAACAGCAATGATTTGATCGAGGTAATTAGCACCAGCTATGTTTTCGTATATGTGACTGTTCAAACATGATTATAGGACAAAGTGAGATAGCAATGGGCTGTATCCCATGCGGTTCTCTTAAATTTCCGGAGTAAACAGGCTCCGGGTAATCAGGATAATGTTGTTGGGTGACTCCTGATCTTTCGGCTCTCGCGTCAGGTTGAGCAGATCTTCAATCCATTTGGTTGAAGGAGTTCAAAGCAGATTTAATTATCTTATCAAACTTGTAGTTTAATTACTGTGTAAAATACCTTATAATTTTTGATCGTATTATTTTTAATCTGCATTGTAATCAAAAACCCACTTGTACCTATATCTGAAACAGTAACATTGTTGATGCACTAACTTTCAAGACTTTTGTAAGTCGTCATATTGTGTAATAACCACTTTGACATGGAATTCTCCGTTTTACATAATATATGTATACAGAAAAATTTTGAAATGGAAGTGATGAGAAAGAGAAACCCAGATAGGAGAAATATGTAAGTGACCTCTTTGATTTCCGCTATTTTCAGATAAACGAGATCACTTTAAACTCATTTGATTTTACTCTGTTGATTACAAAACTTCCTCTATTATTTTTTTGTATAGCTGTTATTCTAGCCTTTGACTAGCGTCTCACCTGGTGGTAAGTGATAATACTGTCGAAAATTTTGTTCAGACTATCCTAGAATATATTATTTAGTCTAGTTTCATAATGTTACTTTCAAAACAGTATTGCAATCTAATAATCGAGTTGGTTCCACAGTTCTTTACATATTTCCTCGTTAGGTACGTACTTATGAGGTTGTAGAAAACTTTTGTACCGTAATTAATTATTATATTCATAAAACACAAATGGTATTTCAATGTGTTATGCAGCAGAACATATTTAATGCCAGAAAGCTGACGACGTTCTAACCCAAAAACCCTTGCAAATCCGATCAAATAGGTTTCAAGGTTGCCTGGCCCTGCATATGTATTATAATGTAAGCAAAAATTTCGCACTCGAAGCGCCAATGAAAACAAACTGAAGTATTTAATGTAAAATCTTGCAGGTACGTTACTGGGCTGATAGCCAGGGTTTCCACCAGGAGGACAACCTCCCCAAGTACGTGCCAGTGCCGGTCCAGGAAGCGCCCGAAGTGAGAGCTGCTCACATTGCCCATGAGAAGGCTTGGAAGGAGGCTGCTTACGCCAATCTGCATCCTGGGTAAGAACATCTAATGATCTTGTCTGGATAACGTTTTAGATTAATACTATGTTTTGTGATTGTACATTGTGATTATCTCAAAAATGTATTGAACAAATCTATCATAATAAGTGCTTTTCAGATCTTAATATCCGTGTTAGACGTTGTTAAGGGCTACCAAGAGGAGCAGCATGCTACTACTCACCGCGATATGATTGGGGTTTGACACTGGGCTTCTACTTCTACATCAGCTTCTACATCAAACAACTACTCGTTACTACTTGTCCAAAGTGCAAAGTCCTGGTTTGACACAGGGCTCACAATAGGTCTACTTATAATCTTAACGCTGTAAAGGTGACAGGTAAACCTATACCAATCACAGTATTCGGTTACAGTATTCACACTATTAGTGGTGGATGGCATGGCTTTTAATGGTGGTGAAGAACAGCATTCCCCAAGAGGGTAGGCGTCAAGCAGGCACCAAAATACCTAAAGCTGAAACTTTTAAAATAATTATTATTTCATATGTTCTTGTACTGTTGATGAGTGGAAAGATGATTAGTTGCTGAAATAATAATATGTACAGTTTATATTCTGGCAGAATAAGCAATTCCGAAGGCAAGAAAGCGAAATATAGACGATGTCGGGTTATAAACCACAAATAACGTGTATTTTGTCGAACTTAGTAACTTTAATTTTGTGGCTTCGAAGCTACACACAAGCTGCAGCTGTATTAGATGTTTAGGGAAATCGGTGTCTAGAGCTTTAATTGGGTCATATAGGTAGTTACCAAAACTTACCATAAAATTTTCAATAACACATCGTTACATAGGATCCAATATACCACTAATAAAATTGTAATCTCAACTTACGGTAATATTTACGTATAAAGCAACAAGAAAGTTTACTTCAGTAAATTTCACCGAATATAAAATGCAGCTAGTCTTCGAAGCTCTATGCAAATAACTAACTGAGCCATAAATTTAATGGAATAAGTCTTTCATCTTACAGTGCTGCCGCTGCCGCCGCTGCCGCCGCTGCCAACCAAGGCGCACCCCAAAACAACTATAACTCATACAACCAAGACTACCAGTCCAGTGCTTCAGAACAACAGGGAGCCTTCGCCCTACCTCCCAACCAGCTCCGCCAGGGCAAGGCCTTAGACCAATACCAGAACCAACAGTACCAGACCCCGCATTACCAGAACCAATATCAGAACCATAACTACCCTTCAGAATACTCCACAACAACGACTACTGAGGAACCTACTGTGAGTATTGTGAATTAAAAAGATTTTCTAATTTTGTCACTATAGAGAACAAGTAAAATGCAGTATATGGCACTGAATAGAAAGATTTGCCTCGTGATTTCTTATTTTAGTGATTAGCAACCCCCCAAATCTTTCTGTGGAAGCCTAAGCAATGATGGCCGAGCGGTAATAGCTATGGACTGCCGTGCCGCAGTACCCTGGTTCGACACCCACCGCCGGCTTGAGCTTCACCGCATTTTGGAATGTTTGCGATTGCCCGCCTAGCTAGCTACCACCCTCAAGTAGAAAATATGTCGCCAAACACCTAACGGTGTGTTCCGGCAGCAGTCTTTGAGAGCCAGTGAAATTACAGGCACACGAGACTTAACAACAATGTCTCAAAGTGACGGGCGCAGTGCAATTCGTGACTTGTGATGAAATGTATCTGTTGTAGGCAGAGGTTAGTCCGCTTAACATCAGGTAGGCCTCGAGCTTGTTCCGTCACAATAACATAAAAAATAAAGTTGTAACAGGTGATAGACACAGGAACAATGCTATAAAGTGGGCAGCAGCACCTTCTGAAGCACCGCGTTCCCCAAGATGCCTGTCGAACGTGGGGATTGTGACAAACCGCCCCCCGATAGGGGAAGTTGTTGTGATGGACGGCATGGCTTTTAATGGTGATGATGAACTGAAAGATGATGATGATGATGTGGCCCGCCCCAAATGCTGAGGTCCTGAGGTCTATTTTTATTTCAGATAAGCGTTATTGGTTTTTTCTACAAGAAGCTGTCAGATACAGCACAGAATAAATAATAGTGACTACGGAGTAACAGTCCGAAGTAGGAACCCTTCCGGGTCAGATAAGGCTCGCCAACCGTAACATGTCAGCATAAAACATCTAAATACCTATGTAGTTGATTATACACATTAGCCTCTTCTCCTTTGAAATCAAATATTCACCGTGAGTTTTTTTTCGTTTAGGTTATATTATATTTAGGTATATTATATTAGAAGGTATATATTGAAAAGTGTGCTCGGGAGTTGGCTTACACCCACCAACAAGCATATCAAAGTTGTTAGTTAAGTATAACCGATTACTGAAAACGTTGTCTTCCCGTTGAAAACGTTGATGAACAAAAATACATTCTTTACTCTATTTTCAGGGTCCTCCACGCGGATTCTTCTACAGCTTCGAATACCCAGCGTCCATTATCACAGCCAAGAGCAGTCTGCAAGGTGGTGCTGTTAACCCTGGCAAACCAGTAGACCAGGACACCATTGCCGTTGGACAGAAATAAATAATTACTTATTAGTATCAGATATGACTCTTAATATGTTTACTTGAAACTAGAAAGTTTTTTTATTTTTAAATCAAAAATAGAGAATTTAATAAAAGTGTTAAAAAGAAATGGCTAATCCTAATAGAAACATTCGTTAAATGGTATACACTTTTCTAGACATACGAGTTAAAATTGTTAAATATTAAGAATAAACAAAACAAGGGCATTTTAAAGTCATATCTGTATTTTACGGATATATTTGCTCCAGCTTTACGGGAAATTTTAATACGACCACCATCTATAAATCTCTCTTATTGTATATACAGCAGATGTGAATTATGGTTATCAAACACCTAGTTATATTAAAACTATGTGTATACCTTAGCTGTCGCAGCCTAATGAGACCATTTGTATGAGAGTTGTTATTCTCCATGTTTGAATAATTATACTCATTAGTAATGTATGCTCTGTGTCAGCTGGGGTAATTATCGTTGCCATTTTAAGTAGAAGTAGGTTAGATAAGTGATTTGTTTCTATTAAGTAGCGTGTATATATTTTTGAAAGTTTTATTTGAACTATCGTTTTATATTTCGTATTATTCAACTTCCTTGTGGCATTCATTATCTTGGATCGGGTTTGAAAGTGTAACATTTTTGATAAAATATTGGTTTAAATATTTCTTTATAATTTCAGATAGTTTTGCGTTAAACTCTTGAACCCGGTCTTGAATCATTCAAATTTAAAGTTGTTTTTTTTTATTTAAACTGCTTTTTATAAAGCACGTTTGATATTTGAAATGTTAAAATATGTTACCAATTATAACCAATATGTTGGACAATGGTCAATGTAACTTATATACTTTTTTGGTAGTAAATATGCAGTGTCAGCAGAAGTAGTTATTATGTTTTTAATAATAAAGCTTATTGCACTTTAAGCGTGTCTTTCTTACTTCTCTACTTGATAACATAAATATAACTGCTTATGTGTTTAACAATTATATGCTGTTCTGTGATTTCAAAACAGTAATAGTAAATAATAATAATGATAAGATAAGTATACCTTGTCTTAGACTAGAAAATACAAACAATTAAGCCTTCTTTGGGGGACCTACATGCGATTTCTTATAAAATTCCGGTAGAAGTAACAGAGCTCACAAAAAATTAAATACAAATTCATGCTAAAAATGTTTTATTGAATAAAGCGTTAATATACTGTTGGAATCTAAAAATAATAAGGGCATATTTATTCATAGCATATATCTATGGCAAAATGCAAATCTTTAATATTTAAAATTTTATATTCTTGTACGATTAAGGAAACTTTTCATGATCTTTATTAACTTATTAGGAACCGGCTAGGACCCGTGTTATATTTACCGCAAAGATTTCAAAGTGAAGTTCTCATTATCTTATTTCAAAGTCGATTTAATAAGTCATTCCCTGTCAACAAAATTAATGATAAAGTAAGATACTAACATAATTTGTAAAGGTTTTAGTGACTGTTTTATTAATAGTTTCTGTTCTCTTTAGGCACTGCGATTTCCAAGTAGAGATCCTTGCTGCTTTTTGTCTCAGAGAAACATACGCGATACCATGCATTGTACCCAGTAGGCTTTCACCAACTCCAATTAGGACGATTTCAGTCAGTCCATATAATATATTTACTTGATTACTTACTAGCATAAACTTATTTATAGCCATTGTTACATTATGGTTATACGGGTGCATGCCATAATAGGTTAACCCAATTCACAAGACAATTTACAATGGTATCATACTAGGACTTAGGAATTTAACTAACTAGGAAAGTTAAAGTAAAAAAAGATGACTACTTATATATAAAAAAAATAGATGTGCATCTGAAATGAGGGATCAGTTCCTCAGATTCATGAGACGTAAAAGATATATATAGTAAAAAATAGTAAAAACTGAATGGTTTTGTCCAAAAATATGTTAAATGCGAATCAGTAAAGTTACAACCAAATTTATTTTCGCCTCTATGTAGCCTAATGTCATAGATAAAACTTATGCATATCAAAATTTTGTAAACATTTTTACTAAATGTTAATATGTATGTCATTTACGTAAATGTTATACTTTACTAAATAGTGAAAAGCATACACAAAAATAAATAAAGTTTTGAGATATATTTTTTCAGGCATCTTCTGATCTGAGGGTTATTATTATACCATATTATATGGCTGTTAATTTCAATTCGCGTTTTACAAATTACTAGAAAATATCATCCAGTTTTTACTAAATATATATTTAAAGTCTCATGAGTCCGAGGAACTGATCCCTCTGTTCAGATGCACATAAAAAATAGACACAATGAGTTAAATAAATAGAACTCATTACCACAAATAAGTGAAAGATCCGTAGAAATACCCCTAACGGTCCATTGCGGCAGTGGTCCTTGAGAGGCAGTTCCTCAAACAAGTTATTCTTCTAAGCAGTTGCTTTTCTAGATTTATTCTCATCAACACTCATCGACCACATAATCACTTACCAACAGGTGATACACTATTCAAAGGCTAATCTATCGGTTGTATAAAATAACAAAGCTAAAATTTATGTAATAAATCCTATTGTTTAACATTTAAACATAATTAATAAATACCAGAAGTTCTATTGGCATGCAAGTATAATTTCCCGACATTCTGATTTCTTTTGAAAATACTATACTAAATATTCATGCAGTTGAATGCAATGCAGTATGATTTTGGCTTCATTTTCACCACCAGAAAGATATCTATAATGACGAGACGGCACGCAATAGCATGCGGATGTATATTTAGCGGACGTACTTGTAGCTTTGTACCTAAAGTACGAAATGTGCCAGACCAAAGAATAAAAAAGACTTACTCCGCTAAGACGTTTAAATAAATAAGCAACTCTGCTACGACGAATTAAAGAACAATTCAGATCGCATTTCGCTGAGTACCTACCTAACATTTATATTCACCTACAAGGTGCCTCTCTATCTATCCCGTAGTTCTTATCTCTTATGACGCGGTACGTGGGTTAGGGTTGTATTTTGACTGAGCTAGGATACAGCTAATCCAGTACTGAGGTGAATGGTAAAAGCAATTAAATATATTTAATTAGTATTAGCAGAATACTATTTTAATAAATAGATTCAGGCGTTACTTTGCGGAAATCCATATTCAATAATAACAAATATTTTTAAAATATTTTATGAAAACATCAAATTAATATTTTAATTAAACACTTAAAAAATACAAAAATATATCTAGTGACAATTCCGCCTAATTTTCCTGTTAAGCCGACGTTACGTCACAAACGCCACGCAGCCAAACTTCTATATTATTAATAAATTAATAATACATAATTCAGAGAGTTAACTCCTATGACGTTTAATTTAGATATAAAATTAGACCACAATATTGGGCTCAGTCGAGCATATTCCGATAGTCTAGAGGTTAGGACACTCAGCGCGAATACGGGGAAGGCGGGTTCGATGTGCGTTGACTAGAATTTTGTGCTCTTTTAATATGTATATGATTGGCGCTTAGCATGAGCTAGTGCTTGTAATCATATTTAGATAAATTGTCTGATGTTCTAGGACTGAGTGCGAGCAGTTAAGAGCAGAAGTACTATCTCGAGGAGCAGCTCAGTTAGCCAGCGCCGCTCAAGTCAGGGATTTGAGAAGGAAACTAGCCCTGGTCACTTCTGGGGCGAAGCAATCCATATCACCTGCAAACAAAAACGACACTACCCACGATAGCAGTAAAGCCGATATTGCCATTACGAAAATATCGGCACCTGTTAAGAAAGTTACCATTGATGACGTTAAGAAGAAAGTGTCGTTTAATTGAATTTAGTATAAGTTTTTATGTATAAGATATTATTATGATGTTAGTTACTGTATATTTCCAATCATAAACTAGTATAAATTAATTTGAAAAATCTCGAATGCATATTATTTGTTTATCGTTCCTTACGAAGAAGTAATAAGTATTTATTCGTAAATCGTTCCATTGAAATTAATACTGCAAGTTATAAATATTTATAAAATCGTTTATAAAAGCCCTTCATTTAAATTCACTACTCGAAGTGTTTGGAAAAAAAAATCATAATTTGGGGTCTAAAATCCGCCAGTTTGTTTTTATTTCTTGTTATGTAGCTAGTGTCACTTGCGCTATCAAGAGAAATCTTACGATATCTCATACAATAAGATAAGTTAAGCCGTTTAGAAGTTATGGTGGAATAAAGGAACTCACAAACGTACATACATGAACCCTGAAAACATAACAATCCTGTACAAAATTACAAATATACCATAGAAAAAATTGGAGTCATATGCGGGATTCGAACCCGCGACCATCCACCCCTTTAGCCGGGGTATGCTCTAACCAATTGAGCTAACATGACATGACGTCATAGTCATAACTCAAATATTCCCTATCGTTCTTTAACCATCGTATTGGGATGGAAATTTTTTCTATTGTAATTTTGTAATGTAGTCCGCATAGCAGGCGTTGTTGCAAGCATAACAATATTAAAAATAACACAACTTTTTTTGGGCAGTCGTGTAATAAACAAGTTAAAATTTCATAATGTAAGTTTTTGTGTGCTTATATTGAACATGCTCTTATGAACTATCTCAGTTATCTATATGTCAGCGTAATTAACGGTGCACTTTTCTTCAGCTGGATTTTGATGAAAACCAGTTGGGAAGACATGGTTTAGTTCTATAGCAGTTCACAGACGGCAGCTATAATATATAATATAGTATAACTGTCGGTATTAAAAAACAAAAATGTAAAGCTATATATTATAGCTGCCGTGTGTTGTCACTTGTCAATTTCTATAGAAAATGTGTTAAGATGTATTGAAATATATCGAGCTATAATTATATAGATTTATATTATAACTGTCGTCTGAGAAACGCTTAATATTGCTGTTATTGATATACCCACACTTATAGCATAGAACATAAAGTAATACTACGCTTATGCTTATAGCATAATGTTTGCGATGGTTCTAAATGCGAATCGCGTTTTCTGTTTAGAAAACGTAATGAGCCGAGAAGTAATGGACCGAATTCCGTTGGCAACACTAAAAAGGTAAATAAAATAAATTCAACAAACAAAATTTTTACTTATGTAATAAGAAAAAAATGTTCATAAAAGATACATAATTTTTTATATTTATACGATATCAGAGTTACACCTATGGTATAACCTACTTGTTCTCATATTGTTGTATGATTCCATTAACACTAATATTGATATGCATTAGGAATTTAGAGGTATACCTACCCATGATATCACAAAGATATGTATACTCAATGTTAGGAAAGGGATTTCGTAAAAGGTCATGCAGAAATGCAAATGAACTTCGAAATATTGTTGTAGTGCAGTGAACCACCGCATAGAATATTGATTGCCCTGGTATGTCGAACGTAACACGGCGAAAGTGACTGGGAATCTAAATGGGGATTACGAGAGCACTTTTATGTATTTTTTTGGAGATACGATGACAATCCTTTTTAAGAAATATCTCACCGACGCGACATGTAGATACCTACCAATTGACGTTTCAACGCAACAAAAAAAAACACATTTCCAGGACTTCAGATTGTCCTGGCGTAGGCAGTAGGTGCCCCATCAGAACACGAGATATTACGAATGTATGTGAGGATGGGCGGCTCCTTAGGGTGACAAATCAACATCGAGCTATGCTGCGCTTTGCTATGTTTGGTCAACTCGCTCGTCTAATATTTTAATGAGGATACAAACAAACCATGCTGTGCTGCGCTGTGAGAGGCTACGCTCTGTTTAAAAACGCAGCAGTCTCGAGCGAGGCGCGCTACCCTCCATGCTGAGACGCGCTGTGCCGAACTGTGCTATGTTTTTCAAACATGGAGCACGCTGCGTGCCTTGCCATCGCCCTCAGACGTCTCTCTCTCACTCTCGTACACCCATCTCTCGCTCTCAGCTCGATGTTGATTAGCTAAGCAAAGCGCAGCACAGCTTGATGTTGATTGTTAAAAAAACGTAGCTTAAGAAACACAGCACAGCGCAGTACAGCGCAGCATAGCTCGATGTTGATTTGTCACCCTTACAGTTTCGAAGTGGATGTGAAGTGTGCACATGCCTCAGTTCCTGCTTCTTGTGTCAAGCAAATGTTACATTTGTAAAGTACTGCGCTTACAGTATCGTAGCGCCTGAGTGTTTGCGGCGCGGAGCAGGCGTTAGACCGGCGGGTGCGGGTGCGGGTGCGGGTGCGGGTGCGGGTCGGGCCCCAGGTCCCGCAGGTGGTCCCTGCGCGCGCGCGCCACGTGCCGGTCGCGCCGCGCGTGCTCGCGCGCCTCGCGGCACGTGCGCGCGCGCAGCCGGCTCGCACCCGCCACACACACGCACGTCTTGAACTCATCTGTCATACAACAAACTCATTGCATTACCTACCTTGATTATCTTAACAAATGTAAAATACGTCTTCAGAGTTTGATTATTATTTTCCCACGATTTCCAAGTAACCAGCAAGTCAGTAGTAGTACGTAGTACCTACACTGATCAGGTATTCACAAGAGTATCTGTATGAATAGTTCGTTGATCTACGTTATGGAAAATCAGATCAGAAACCTCTCATCGCATTGTGTCAAATACTTTTCCAATACGCATGTTGTCCAAACTTTGCATTTTTTCCACTAAGGAGATTATACAGTGGCCAGATTGTCTAATACTCTTTATGTCCAATACTATTTACGTTGATAAAGACAGCCTGGTTATTGAACCTTACTATTATTATGCTATCGCAACGAACTCAGATGACTCAATATTCGTTAGCGCCTACAGAATGTTCACGTATGCCACATATGGGATCCGATGGGTACCAAAAAGCACAACGACGATATTTTATAACAAGAATTACCGAATGACTAAAGTTGATACAAAACTATGCTTAAAAAACACTAAAGCCGGTGTCACAGCCAGAATGCCTCTCTGAATTCATGGAACGCCCATAACCTACTTTTGTGCAAAAATTGGGGCAACATTTCTTTACTAGAGGAATAAAAATGTTAAAACCGTACGAATCCAAAAAAAAGTATACTTAATTTGGAACAACGCCATCATACCGTTATCTTTGGTACAATAATAGAAAAAAAAAAAAAAAAAAAAAAAAACAATAGCATCGCAGTTGCTAAAATGCTACAGAGATGGCGCTGCAAAATAAAATTAAATTCTACATCGCGATGGCGAGATTCTCAGGAAACAAGAGTTATGCCTGAACTGGAACTGCTAATTATAATTAACTCTGGTCTCTATTCAATACGCACAAATCTTTCGCCTTTTACTAAAGATCTCCGTGGAAGGGGACACTCAAATGAGTCTAAATCTGTTTTTGATAGGCATTGCTTCGGCAAAGCCATAAATAAGTTAGTGGGTATATATTATCTATTCTAGATGACGTAGTGAGGCACGTGGAGGTCCGAGATTGTGTTCCGCCAGATCATAAAAAGGACTCCGCATAATTATATTATATATATTGAAATGAAATGAAATATTTATTGTTATAGATTGTAGAACAAAAGTACTTGTACCATCTACCGGGTAGATTGTTAGTGGTAGTGCAACATTAATAATTATTTTAATTTAAATATTTGTCATTCATATATAATACCGATTGTTAGTCAAAATAATTTCCACAATATAGTATTAATCAGAAATTTTACATTTTATCTAATAAATCACTTACAGAGTAATAGTTTTTTTTGACTAACCAACGTAGCAATTGTTTTTGTATGGTTTCAAATTATTTATCTCTTTGACGTGCACTCAGAGCAAATAAGTAAGAGTTTGTCAGAGGATGTGCATTGGGAGAGCATTAAAAACTTTAATACACATAGCATGAGATTGCTTTTGGTAAAGCGAAGTTCTAGGAACTATAATAAATAAATAATAAATAGATTCAGGCGTTACTTTGCGGAAATCCATATTTAATAATAACAAATATTTTTAAAATATTTTATGAAAACATCAAATTAATATTTTAATAAAACACTTAAAAAATACAAAAATATATCTAGTGTCAATTCCGCCTAATTTTCCTGTTAAGCCGACGTGACGTCACAAATTTAAAAATATTTGTTATTATTCTAGGAACTACTATATCATGGACCAATTTGTCATGATTTCGCGTATTTCTGGGGTAAATATCAGAGGTCTTTTTAAAGAATTGTGGGTTCGCTTTTGCAAAGGTAGCTAGTTCAAAAATATACTGCACGGTAGTATATTGATTTTTTAGATAAATATTTAATATAGTACAATCACTGATATGTATAATTGTGGCGCGTACCGAGTAATGGCTTTTTTGAGATTGATAGCGACGACAGTATATAGCTAGCGGTGTAGGTACTCACTCCTCTCGATTACACAAACGTACAATTAGTAGTACGAACACTACGCGAAATCAATCAACGGCTTTTTAGGGTTCTGTACCCGAAGGGTAAAAATAGGGACCTTATTACTAAGATTACACTGTCTGCCTGTCTGTCTGTCACCAGGCTTTATCTCATGACCGTGATAGCTAAAAATATTAGGTACTTGCTCAGTGGTGATAGCCAGGCTGTTGAAATTTGCACAGAATATGTATTCCTGTTGCTGCTATAATAACAAACACAAAAAATCGGACAAGTACGTGTTTGACTCGTGCACGTGAAAACTAAAAAGGTTACAATTAATATTTTTCATTTTTACTTTTTTTATTTTATTGTGACGGAACAAGCTCGAGGCCCACTTGTTGTTAAGCGTACCTCTGCCTATAACAGATGCATTTCATCACAAGTCATGAATTGCACTGCGCCCGTCACTTTGAGACATAGTTGTTAAGTCTCATTGTGCCTGTAATTTCACTGGCTCTCAAGGACAGCTGCCGGAACACACCGTTAAGTGCTTGGCGACCGATTTTCAACTTGAGGGTGGTCGCTAGCCAGGCGGGCACTTGCAAAATGCCCTTGCACCATGCGGTGAAGCTCAAGCCCGTAATACCTTCCTATACAGTTTTTTTTGAGGGTGGTTGCTTTCCATATGTTCATCAAAAAAGGTACAAACATGTTATGAGAGTCAAACCTAATGTTTTTTCAACCTTTTATTATGCCGCTTACTTACATCTACCTCATTTATCCACACCACGAATAATCAAGAGTAATGATAATGTCCTGGCGATTTAAATTTGGTATGCAGATTTTAGTTTTTGGTGTTATTGACCAGGAAGTCTCTTGCAACCTAATCTAGTATCTCTCGTATTAGAGTAACATTTTATTGCCCGTAAAGGCACGCCTCACAAAATTTCGTACCAAAAAAATGATTCGTCATTCAAAACCAAAAGCGTACCAAAAACAGATTAGCTAGGGTACAAAAACAAAGTCGTTGTTAAAAAAATCTGATTTATAATTGTTACCAAAAAGCTTGACTACTTTAAAATATGGTTTATTTAGTACCAAAACAATCCATTTTACACGTTCTTTTAGAACATATTAATATGTCAGTGCAGCTTGAGGAATCTTTGTTTTTAGAACAAGTGCAAACGAGATACTTAACTGTAATTGTATTAAGTGTAACTAAAAATTATAATTATTAAATTAATTATTTACATAAATTATTGGCGACAGAATCTCCTTTTTGATTATGTTTTACAACCGTTTTACCTACGTATCTTAATTTTAATTTTAGAACGTAGGGTAAATCCCCCGGTAGTCAGCCCTGCACCAGTACTCAGCCTTTATAGCATTTATTTCCATATAAATAGTGTCCAAATTTATTTAAACATTACTGGCAACGTCAGAATCTATGCCCTTTGATTCACGAATACCCACACTTATGAACCTATAGCGTCTCCGCATATAGAACTATGAAAGAAAAGGTTTTTCTTTGTAAACTGCGTTTAAATTAGTATGGCTGACTACTAGGTTTCGGATTTTTGATAATGTCTAGTAGTCAGCCAGTTGTGGCTGACTACTGGTTTTATTGTAGTTTTCGTAATTTTAATTGAAATTAACTTAGCAAATAGCTTTCGTTGCACTTAAAATTTGGAACACAACGTTTATAACATTAAAATCTCGTTTTACCAGTAGTCAGCCGCGTATAAATGTAAGAGGCCGACTAATAGATCGGTAAACCAGTACTCAGCCGTAGCTTGTGTTATAGAAAATTGAACCGTATTGCCTCTTAAATAGGATTATATTTTTAACTCACTTACAAAAAAGAGGAGGTTCTATGTTCGTCAGTATGCATTATTATTATTTTTTTGTGTATTTTCATCTATATTTTCGCCCATTATGAACCGATTTTGATGGTTTTTTTTTTGAAAGAGTATACTTCCGAGGTGGTCCCATTTAAATCAGTTAAGCGTCTTACGACTTACACTCTAATTACTGAAAGTGTTACGCCTACTTTGATGATATAGTCATTCACAGTGAATGACAATCGATCCCGTAGGTAGCTAGGGGCACTGAAAAACTTAAAAAAGATTTTTTTACCTAAACATGGAGCTTACTTCAACACCCAAAAGTGTGAAATAACTTGTCGAAGTCGGTACCATGCGCACAATATGGTAATAATAAGTACTTTTAAACTATCATGGTACCATTCTTCGTCACAACACTCGCTGTGACGAAGTAATGAACAGTGAAACAGAAATAAACGACTTGAACAATATTGGATGTGACGTATGTACGTATGTACCATGCAGGAGCATGGTACCATTTAAAGTGCACTAAATTAGCTAACGACACTTATGAAAATGTTTTAATCAACCATTTGTATGTGAAAAATGTGTATGAGTAAATAAGAGGCTGACTATAGGGGAAGACTAGGCTGACTTCTGGCCAAATGAGGCTGACTACTGGTTAAAAGTGCCATATTTTGTATTATGTTGATTTTTTTCATGATTATAAACATTATTACGTTTTTGTTGATTTAATTAGAATATTGAAATTATCTTTCAATTAATAACATGTAACTTTATGAGTACAAATATACCATTAAACTACAGGTACACGAAGTTTGAATTTGTGTTAAAAGGCTGACTACTGGGTGTTTTACCCTAAGTGGAAGGGCATTCTGCGAAAGCTCGCCTGGCTTGCTACCACCATCAAGTAGAAAATCTGCCACTAAGCACTTAACGTTGTGTTCTGGTAGCTGTCCATTAGAGCCAGTGATTATATTAGGTTAACCGGAACAACACCTTCGATGGCAGTAACTTACCATTAGGTGAGATGTAGGTCTTCAACGACTTTATCATTTAAAAAAAAAAAGTTTTTTCTTATATGTGATAATAAAAAACATTTTATTGTGATTGATCTGTGGAGGAAAACAACCAGAAATCCGGAAAGAGATGCGAAATCATTTTTGTCCAAGCTGAAACAGATACACTTCGCTCGCAGTTCGCGCACTCCCTGTCACTTATTTATATACTCACCGACAGTATCCCAACATTTGATGTTGTCCTCGGGCAGCGCGTGTGTGTTGTAGCATGCGATGACCTTGTCCTTGAACTCGGCGCAAACCGGCTCCACACTCAACATGTTTGCTGTACGGAAATCGATGCGGTTCGCCAGCGTGTTCATGTCTTCTATCGTTAAACTGAAATATAAAAAAAACTCAATGTTTTGGCCTGAGGGACAGATTGTCCCGGGTTCGAATCATTGAAAAGCATATATTTTTATTTATAGAAATGTTTCTTTTATAGAAATATAGCACGCGTGCAAAAATAACATTGTTATAATTTTCCGTTTTTTTAAAGCGCTCTTAGCGGAGTTAGTGATTACTAGGTTGTGCAGTGTTCACTGTAGTCATGTCTAGGATGAATGATCGCTAGTGAAATTTACTACGGAACGCTTTTGTGCTTCGGTGGGTACGTCAAGCCGTCGGTTCCGGTTGTTGTCTTAGGATGGCGGTCGTTATAGCGTGGTGGTAGGGCATTTTGCGAATGCTCATCTGGCTAGCTACCACCCTCAAATAGAAAATCGGTCGCTAAACACCTAACAGTGTTTGCGGCAGCTTTGCTTGAGAGCCAGTTCCTTGAGACCTTGTTGATCGGCTAAGAACGAGGCAGCAAGATCCGTTACGACTGCTTCAAATTCTCCTATCTTGCCTTATATAAAGAAAAACGCGTGAGATATGATAAGAGTAAATAGTTAGATTCATCGTTAATCTTTGGCTGCAAGTATAAAGAAATCAACCAGCCCGCCCCTCGAAGAGCAGGCTTAATATAACAGCTGTACCTAGCTATGTAAATGTATGTTACCCAGTTCGCTCTGAGTGGCTGTCATCCATACACTTGAGTCGCTCCATGTAGATCTTGTCTTTGTAGTCCCCGCGGGGAGCTACGGGCTGGCTGGCTGCTGCTCCACCGGCGAGCGTTGCGTCCTCTACCAGACGTTCTACCTGAAACGACACAATTCATATAATATGACTAGTAGAACAGATTGTTTTATATTTATAGCTGATAGGATAGCCTTTGACCACTATGTCACCTGATGGTAAGTGATGATGTGGTCAAAGATGTCCTTCAGGCTAACCTTAATTGATGGCTATCAAGGACAGCTTCTGGAACAGTGATGAAGTGATTCAGAAGCAGTGATGGCTCAGTGGCATTGGCTATGGACTGCCGTGCAGCAGGTCCATGGTTCGAATCCCGCCCAGAGCTTGAGCTTCACCGCATGGTGGAAGGGCATTTTGTGAATGCCCGCCTGGCTAGCGACCACCCTCAAGTAGAAAATCTGTCGCCAAGCACCAAACAGTGTGTTCCGGCAGCAGTCCTTGAGAGCCAGAAAAATTACAGGCTAATGAGACCTAACAACTGGACGTCTCAGTGTGACGGGCACAGTGCAATTCGTCGCTGACGAAATGCGTCTGTTATAGGCAGAGGTTAGTCCACTTAACATCAGGTGGGCCTCGGGCTTGTTCCGTCACAATAACATAAAAAAAAAAAAACACACAGTTAGGTGCTTGACGACCGATTTTCTATGGTGGTAGCGAGCCCGGCGGGCATTCGCGAAATACCCTATCACCATGCTAAAACGATTTGGATTGCCGGATCGACGGTTTGCCATCCTAAGACAACAACTGGGACCAATGGCTTAACGTGGTCGCCAAAGCACGGAAGCGCTCAGTAGTAATGTCACTAGCGGTCACCCACTAAGCTACGAGTCCTTTATCTTTGTCCAATACAAAAATCTAAGCTACTGTAATGGATTTTATTGGACTGTAATAAATATGAGCGTCTTGTGGCCGATGGATAAGCGTCGTTTAGAATTCGTGAGCCTGGCTGGGTTGTTCGTTCAGAGTATTGGACTGCCCTGTGGAAGGCAATAGGCTCTCTTTCCAAGTGAGCAAAACATGTCTCACGAAAGGTGGCTGCTTAGGACACCTCTATATGTATTGCCGAAGGGTGTAGACCCTTCGGTATTACATTACAAGTGTGGCGATGTTTTCCGTGCGGTCCCGGGATAGAATTGATACCACCCTATATCTTCCAGTGGAAGTCGTATGAGGCGACGAAGGACAAAATACCAGAATAAGATAGGCAGCTGCGCTTTCTGTAGCACTGCCATCTTTCACTGCGATCCCTAAAACGTCTTTCAAGCGTGGAGATTATCGCAAACCAATGGGGGAGATATTTGTTCAACGCTGGACATCCAACGTCTGTTGATATAATGTTGTGATGTGAAAGCATATCTACCATTTTGTTAGAGATACTGATATGATGATCATCGGGCATTTCCTCGATGGGGTCGGTTTCCGAAGGCTTTGGACGTTGGAAGTGTGTTGCTCGGACTGACTCCTTGTTTCCCATGTTTACAGTTTTATTATCTGGAAACAAAAACCATAATCATCCTCCAACCCATGTTTCACTTATATGATATAGCATGTTGTCCACTAGCAACACTGAAAAACAACAACTACATCATTCCAAGGAGTCCATAATTTTGTCATTCACTGTGGAATTAAAGTTTACATTAAAATTAAAGAAATTAAAGTTTACATTCAAATGCGGGTTTAATTTTGGTGATTTACTATTTTTGTCTGTTATACCTATGTTACTATATCTGGTGGTAAATTAAACATAAGCGAAAATAAATTTCTAACACTGCTATACGAACAGTGTTAAAGGTGCCTAACCTTAACACTTTTAAATTTAAGCCCTAGATGTCACACCAGTGCGCAGTGTGAAGGTTAAAAGGCCGCGGTGTCTACATGCTAAAAATATCATCTAAATCCCTCCAGTCTTCCAGTTGGCAATATGTTTCATTATAGGCGATGCTTGCCTTTGAACACTTTCATTATATATGGTAATGATATGGTCGAAGATGTTGCTCAGGCTAAGAGAATGAGGCTAACAGATGTTGGAACTGTGTCAGAATCGATGTGTGACCTGTTCTTGAGAACTATCTAATTCTAGGCTTAGCCTGAACAAAATCTTCGACCATATTATCACCTAATGCATAGATTCATCATCACCATGTCATCACCATAAATCATGATAGTGTTGAAAGGCAAGCATCAGCAAATTTGTCTACTTGACGGTAGAAGTTAGTCCAGGGCGTAATGTACACTCTAGTTGTACTATCTCGCTATCCTATTTAAGCAAAATGACTCCAAATAAATAATTGTTAACTCAACGGTAGTAAACGATCACCAAAAGTAGTAAATGTCACCAAAATTAAAACAGGATTTTAATGTAAAATTATAACCAAAGCTATTACTTGTTCTTATCTTGCTATGATTCTTCTGGCGCATAACCGGCTGCTGCGGCGGCACGCTCGCTTCGCTCGCTCGGCTCGCGCGTTGTTGTGGTCACAAGTAACCTAACGATATGACCTAACTTGACGATATGACTTTAGTGAGAATTTACTACATTTGGTGATCATTAACTACATTTGGTGTCCGATCACAATTTTTGATAAGAGAACTAAGGGTATCAAAGCATTTTATGGTAGTCATTATATTTCATCCCATTTATTTTCTAATGTTATATAATAAAAGTTGCTTATCATATGTCACGCTTCTGTGACAAAAGACTTCTCTGATTTTGTTTTTGAACTGTTACTCAGTTCCTCAGATTCATGACACGTGAAAGATATACCTACTCAGTAAAAATTTGATGGTTTTGTCTAAAAATTTGTAAAACGCACATTGTAAAAGTACGGCCAAATAATATCCCTCAATTCAGATAACTGAAAGAACTTAATTTTTTCTTTATTTTTGTGCATATTTGTATAGACTATTTTGTAAAGAATTTTCAAAAGGTTTTTACAAATTTGCAGTCTACTAGAAAGCGCGTTCAATGAAGTTGAGGTGTTACCTTCGTTCTACACGACCCTGCACTGTACTAGTCATTCCGAGACGTAATTTTTTTTTCTTGTTCGCCAAGAAATCTAATTGTGCAACGCGACGTAGGGTAGATTATTAATTTGTTTGTTTACAGTAATGTACTTACCTGGCCGGTGTACAATATTATAAATAAACATGACCATACTACGTCAGACGCCGTAATGATGCGTGCGCTATTAATATAACCGGTCATCATATAATCAATTCGATACACAACTTTTTGTTGTGATCAGGTCAATTAAAATATTAATTTTAATAACTTGCATATTGTTTATCTGGTTATAGGCCTCGTGAGCATGAGCCAATTATATATTAAACTTGCAGCCCGCCCCGGCTTTGCACGGGTATTAAAAAAATAATTATAATATTTTTTACAAAAACACATAAACCCTTCTATTTAAGTCATGTTACTAAGAAAATAAAATAATATAGAATGTTTAATATATATTTTTTTATGAACTTTTATTTTTATTTCTTTTTTGTTCTAATGTTTTTTTATCGCGCAAAATCATTAACCTCTTTTTGCGCAGTTGGATAAAAACTATCCTATGTTCATCCCCGTGTCTCAAACTATTTCCATACCAAATTTCATCCTAATCGGTCCAGTATATCGCTTATCGCGCACAAAACCATTAACCTCTTTTTTGCTCAGTTTGATAAAAACTATCCTATGTTCATCTCCGTGTCTCAAACTATTTCCATACCAAATTTCATCTTAATCGGTCCATTAGATCGGTTATCGCGCAAAACCATTAACCTCTTTTTTGCGCAGTTGGATATTTATTTATTTATTTATTTCGTACACAACACAAATTACAATCATAACAAAATACATAAATAAATACTTAAGATTCAGAACTAGATTATAATCCAAAACATGTGTACACAAGGAAAACCGATTTGTGGGGACGTTGAGGTAAATATTAAATAAATGTATAACACAAAAAAAAAAATGTGCACAACCGCGATGAATTTCGCCGCTAAAATGCACGCGCGGCATGCATAGGCAATCCTTAATCTGTATTTGGACTTGGAGCAACCAGACTCAACCCAGAGGTTGAGGCTGATTTAAGGGGTTTAGTAAAGAGAATATCTTTGACCGTTCTAATATATAATGACAATTTTGGAGTAAATATATCAATCTCTATGTTATCACCAATAAATTCATTATACTGATGAGCCATTCTTACTAGCGGATTATAGAAGGAAGTGTTATTTTTGTAAGTCTGTAGAGCAAAAAGATTTGTTTGATTGGACCTTCGTGCTCTATATTTAATATTAAAGTTTATTTGAGATAGTAGCTCTGGGGTATCCGAAATGGAGTGAATTATTTTAAAAAGATAAATGAAATCGAAATATTTTCGACGTGTTTCTAACTTTTGTTAATATATTGCCAATCTTGTTTCATAGCTTAGTTTAGGACGACCGATCAGCTGACGATAGCATAACATCCTTAAACATTTTTTCTGTACCTTTTCTAATTCGTTGCAATGCGCTTTGTAGTGTGGTGACCAAACAGGGCTAGCGTATTCTAAGATGCTTCTGGCAAGAGTAAAAAACAAATAGAGAAGAGAACTAGGGTTTTTAAAACCTTTAGTGGATCTGAAGATGAATCCAAGAAGCTGATTGGCTTTCGTTGTAATATGTTGATAATGTGCACGAAATGAAAGTTTGTCATCAAATAGAACGCCTAAGTCCTTAACAATATTAGTTCTTGCAAGAACCCGGTCTTCAATAATATAATTTTGAACAATTTTATGACGTTTGTTAGAAAATGTTATCACAAAGCATTTGCTTGTATTGAGAAACATGTAATTCGATTTACACCAGTTAGAAACAGTGTCACTTTGCAAGAGATAGCAGTCATGTGGGGAGGAAATAGTTGTAAATATTTTTAAATCATCAGCGTAATTTTCGCAAAGTGGATATCATTAGTTTCAGCGACAAATTATCTATCATATGAAGCAGTGATGGCTCAGTGGCATTGGCTATGGAATGCCGCGCAGCAGGTCCATGGTTCGTATCCTGCCGCGGGTTAGAGCTTCACCGCATGGTGGAAGAGCATTTTACGAATGCCCGCCTGGCTAGCGGCCACCCTCAAGTAGAATATCTGTCGCCAAGCACCTAAAGGTGTGGTCCAGCAGCAGTCCTTGAGAGCCAGTGAAATTACAGGCACGAGACCTAACAACTACGTCTCAAGGTGACGGGCGCAGTGCAATTCGTGACAAAATGCATCTGTTATAGGCAGAGGTTAGTCCGCTTCACTTCAGGTGGACCTCGCGCTGGTTCCGTCACAATAACATTAAAAATAATAATTAGGAGACTCAAAATACCAAACTGAGGCTAAAATACCGAGACTTTCGGTCACTCTGTCCATTAAATTACACGTTCTACACTACTTTTTAAAAGACAGTTTTTCTCGTAGTTAGGAAAGTCTCTTTCAAGTTCAAATTAGAAAATAATGAATATGATCCGTAGCTTCTGATTTAATTGGAGTCTTTTTATTACTGATTATCGGTAGTGATCATTATGACTATTCTATACATTTTTCCTCAAGAATACGTCATTAAAATGGAGAATCAAGGAAGTTGAGAACGCAGCTACCGAGTATGAAATGATGCGTTTGAAGATGTAAAACACCATGTTACCAAAGGTCAGAAGGTTTGGTTATTTCGCAGAATGGTAATCATCACCGAATACCTGTTTGTCAATGGGTTACTCACCAACGTGGCTAATAATATATTATACTACTGGTTTAGTGAAATATTTATCTTTTTAATGTTATTAGTCAGCACAAAAAAATATTTTATGCCAGACATGTAATATGTTACTATTATATTAGCTAGTATGTACATACGAATAAAATTTTGTATCAAAATCACGTCTGGTTTTCTAGTTGTTCTAGATTACTGTGCGATACTATTATTTATTAATATATTTATTGACAATAAATATAGTAATAATAAGAATACCTGGGTAACCTAATAATTTCCAATTTTTGTGTCTTGTTATCTGCTTTACATAAACTTTGTCGTAACTTTTGTCAGTGAAGACACAGCTTTAACTATGACCCTATACAGGGTTATTGGTAAAATACTAACAACCTCGTAGGGTTGACTTCTGTTAGTCCTAAGAAACATTTTGAGAGGTTATATTATTGTTTGAAAAAACATTTTTTTTTTTGTGTTTTAATGCCTTCTCTGAGCTAAGAGCGCCCGCTGTAGAAACACTGGATCGCGCCGCGGTCCCTTTCAATATTTACATCGAGCAAAGTAATAAATTTTACCAATAACCCTGTATATGTGTATCTAATAGCGGCCTATCTAATGAATCTGTCTAAAGAACACGGCTCTGACATTTTGTAAACATCGCGTTTCTAGCAAAAAAAACCATTACCGACCCGTGGTACAACTGCGATGTCCAACTGGTTGTACTACGGAGAAGTAAAGTTACCCATGGTTCAACTCTTTTTTTATATATTTATGATTATGATCCATGGTACAACTGTCCAACTGGTTGGACTAAGGGGATAAAGTAGTAAATGATCACCAAAAGTAGTATATGAAATTAAATTTATGTGGCGCATCGCCGGCCGCTGCCGCAGCACGCTCGCTACGCTCGCTCGGCTCGCGCAATGTTGTAGTCACAAGTAACCTAACGCTCCTCCTCGCTTCGCTCGTCGTCGCACCTAAATATGACTTTGCCCTAGACTATAGATAAATAAATAACTAGTCCATAGATAAATTCAATTCCCAGTAGTACAACTAGTTGAACCAAGGAAAGAATAACTCACTCGAGTTGAATCATTGGTAAAGATATTTCCCCATAGAACAACCAGTTGAACCATGTAAAAAAAGAGTTGAACCATGGGTATTTTTACTTCTCCGTAGTACAACCAGTTGGACATCGCAGTTGTACCACGGGTCGGTCACTAAAAAAACGTACTAAAGATAAGGTGGATAATAGTTCAAGAACAGTGGTACCAATATTATCGAAAGTTTATTTTTACGAGCAAGTTATGCATTGAATACTTTGAGGAAGGAAGGAAAAATATGGTTTCTAAATGAAAAGCCACGGCCGTTTATCCATAATAATTAAATAAAATGTCAATATGACCATACAATTCGTTTCAGAGATATATATTATTAAATTAATCATGCCAAGCCAATTTATTACGGAACCTATTATAAGCTTTATTAGCTTTATTAATGGCAGTTTTGTTATTCCTGTTGTCCCCCAGTTTTTCACGCCCAGTAGGGGACAAAATGATTCTTTCCATTTCGACCCCATAGAGGCCAGACGTTATTTGAATTCCTGTTGATCCCCATGAAAATTTACAAGTTATATTCCATAATAATATGGTGTACCTCATCGAGTTATATAGCATTTATAATGAAGTGACGTTATGTCATACACTAAAAACAGTGACCCCTGTACACTACCCCTAGGGACGCCGAAAACCGTCAACTGTCAATTCTGATTTAGCACTGTGAGATAATATAATCATAATTACAAATTATCGGAGCACATTTTTTTTTATGTTCCGGGCTGGAATCGAAACCTCTTCCTCCGATTTCGCAGCGGATGCCTATTCCAATCGGCCACCGGAACCCTACTACTTTGTGCTCTTATTTTTCCATAGTTTTAAACGATTATTTAATGACTTTTTATAACATTATTAAAATAGTTTTTATTACATACATGATTTTATTTTTTCAATCATTATGTTTCTGGCAAAAACCTATTCCTTAACGTTTAATTATCAACTAGAGCATAGAATAAATATAACTAGGTACCTATAGTAGGATTCGACTAGCCAGCTGGCCACCTGCTAGCCAGGTTATGGCACCATAAAATAAATTACAATAGAAATGAGTCTTGTTTTCCCGGACTATAAATCATCGAAAATCTTTCTTTCCACTTAAACCTTGAATACGTATTAATATTCTTTATTCAAACAAGATTATAGCCATGCTCACAACTACGTTTTATTGCCTGCCGCTAGACGCGTGGCTTACGTAGTGAATACTATGTAAACTGTGGCCTGGTCATCTTCAGTTCTGACCTTGAACTATCCTGATAGGAATAACTACAGAATAAATAACAGTAGAAGTTATAATTTACCTAGTAAATATGACTTGATCTGTGACATTAGGGGACTTAATAAGTAGGTACCTATATCTAAAGTTTAGTCGTTGGAACACGAACTACTTCGACGTTGTGGCATCGTAATCTTGGTCTCGTGGAATAATATTAGCATGTATTTTCTATTTTTAGGGTTCCACGTATTGCCAAAGAAAATAAGGTGTCACATTAGGCATTATTACTGTATACGCTGGAACTTAAATGGAAGGTACAGAAGGGTAGGACTCACATGGGATAGACGCTTGATGGCACGCTGAAACTCTCGAAGGGGCTCGGAGCGATGATGCACTGCCTGCTAACTTATCAACTATATGCACTGGTGTTCTGTAAGCACTGGTTGGCACTGGATTTTGGAGGTTCTAATTTAGGGCTAATCTTGCACTGACTTCGACTGCGTCGACGATAGCAATAGGCAAGGACACGATGCGTGCCGGGTGAGGTGTCGAGGGGTAGGGGAGGGTGTATCAGGGGGAGGGGTAGGAGATGTCAAGAGAAGGTCATTAGGGATGGGACACATCGCACAGCATAGGTACACAGATGATAACAGTTTGGCGGCTACATTTCCTCCGCCCTAAACACAAGGTGTTTATGAAAGGGTCACTCTATGGGAAGTCGAACTAATTTTGATAAGGAACGAGTCAAAACTCCGGTAGAGGTACGTACATCAACTACACGAACAATATTGTCATCCCCAGGATACGTTTTTAGGATACGACCTCGTCGCCACTCAAGAGGAGAAAGATTATCTTCCTTCATAAGCACAAGTTCACCTATCGATGGAGGTTTACAAGGGTCAGTCCACTTCTGTCTGGATTGGAGGGTTTTTTTTTTTTTTTTTTTTTTTTTTTATTATTACTGCTTCCTTTGATGTTTAAAATGATCAAAGTCTATTTTCCTTTATTTGTTTCGGTGGGATTCAATCATAACCGCCCCTGTTTGGGTTTAGGGAATCTTACATCTTTTTACATCTTTCATTACATCTTTCAATGGTCTTCCTACAGTTATGTATCATATACATATCTTAATTACATTTATTTCATTGCTGAAATGCGTTACCTATATTTATTTACATTCATTTATATATGCTGTTAATATATATTATCATAATATATATACACCATAATTTCGTATCTATGCGTTTCTACTACCAACTTTTTTAACAATTTCAGTACAGAAACTTAGAAATTGGTTCCTTGTCTCATCATTGGCCATTATTTTGTTCGAATTTTCTGCGACTATTTCGATATTCAAAGACATGCCAGTTTCGTATCTTTTTAGAGCGAAGACGGGGCACTCGAATAACACATGGACTACCGTTTCACTTACATCTGGATCACAGATGCACGATGGATTCTCCTTACACTTGAATCGGCTCAAGTATTCGGAGAACCCACCGTGCCCTGTGAAAGCCTGAGTCGTTTGACTAGTGGGAACGAATTTGCGGACGATTTTGTAGGCTTCTATGGCATCTGGGAAGAAGATTTTTGTGACTCCAGCTGTTGTTCCGGCCTTGTACCGCTGGTTCCATTCTTCGAGCGCTCCGAGACGAATCTGCCGCTTTGCGTAGGAGACCGGGAAATTGTCATAATCGGGCCGCCTTTTGGTGTTCTGCGCGGCCTCTTTCGCAAGCTGATCTGCACGCTCATTACCCTGCAGTCCCGCATGGGCTTTGATCCAAAATAAGGAGACTTCCTTATTTTGGATTTTGCAGGTTCTGAGGTTTTCCCGTGTCTCCTCGGCCAAGGGGTGTAAGGAGCCATTGTTAGTGATTGTCTGGAGCGCTGAACTGGAGTCACTGTATATCCCAAAAGTCTGTTCTGAGCGTTTGAGGATCTCTCGCGTGGCCTTGCATATTGCCAATAGTTCAGCCTGATAGACCGTGCAATATGATGGCAGTTTGAATTTGAGGGCTTTGATCTCGGCATCACCGGACCATAAGGACAGTGCTGCTCCGACCTCACCCTCCATCTTACTGCCATCGGTGAAGATTTTGACCTCTTGGGAGTCGTGGAGGTCCATTTGTTCCTGGTCTATCAGGCTGACAAAGCCCAGGCTGATATGCTCTGCAGGATGCTTGGTTTGAGCGTATGGTATGTGCCGCTCCACCTCCCTGTCCACTAGCTCTGGTCGGGGCACCCCCCTCTTCACCTCGTACAGTGCGGCTGCCTCCTGTATCCTGAGGTCGAGTGGGAGTATCCCGGCCAGGACCAGTCCTGAGTTCAGGGAGACGGTGCGGTACGCCCTTGTGAGCTTTTGGACGAAGCCCCTCTGTACCGCGTTCAGCTGTTTCTGGATGCCGATCTTCCTTGTTGCTGGTCCCCAGACGCCTGCCGCGTACATTATGACGGGTTCCACAGCCGCTGTGTAGATGATCCTTATGATCTCCGGGCTAAGACCCCAACTACTCCTGGCGGCTCTAGACAGTTGCTTGTATATATTAATGGCCTTCTTGCAAACATTCGCAGCGTGGCCATTAAAAGTTAGCTTGTCGTCTATTGTGAGCCCCAGGATCTTTATTTCATGCGACATGCCGATGTCGACCCCGCCCATGCGCAGGAGTGGTGTATCATACTTCAGTTTGCGAGTGATGGTCATAGCTTTTGTCTTGTTTGGCGCAAATTTGAGCTTGTTTCTGATACCCCACTCCCTGACATAAGCGAGGGCGGCATTCGCTTGTCGCTGGATCTCCACGGCTGTGTCCCCGTCAAAGACTAACACGACATCGTCCGCAAAAGCCTGTGCGTAGTCCCTTCGTTCCTCGAGCCCCTTCAGGAGGGGATCCAAGAGCAGGTTCCACATAATTGGACCTCCGATAGAGCCTTGGACGCACCCCTTGCTTGTGTCCTTCGCGTACTCTTCTCCAGCGTACCTCACTCGAACTCTCCTATCTTGCAGGTAGCTGTCGATGAGTCGCCTCACGTTAACAGGACAGCTTTCCTCAGCCAGTCTGACTCTAATGGCTGGCCACCATGCGCTGTCGAAGGCTCCCTCTATGTCCAATGATATAACGGTAATAATTCTCTTCTGGTTTAGTTTTCCGTAGATGTACTGTGTCAAGTCATAGAGGGAGTCTTCGGTGCTCTTCTTCGGCATAAAGCCATACTGGCGAGTACTCATCCTTGGTATGAGGTACCATTTCATCCTGCCCACGATCAGCTTTTCCAGGATCTTCCCCATGACTGGCAGTAGTCCTATTGGTCTATATGACTTAGGGTTTGTGTAGTCATCTTTACCTGGTTTTCTCAAGACCACGACTGTGGCCTCTTTCCAGATGGTCGGAAAGTGTGAGAAAACCAGGCACTTGTTCGCTAATGCGAGGAAGATCTCTGGATCGCTGCTGATAGCCTGGCTGCAGATATCGGCAGTGAAACCATCTGCTCCCGGGGCTTTCTTCGGATCAAAGCTTTCCACCGCAGTACGAAGCTCCACTGCTGTAAATGGCGGATCATGGTGTTCATCATGGGCCGCATCATTTATACTTTGGGCTATTTCTCTTGTCTGACGGTGGTCTGCATTGTCTTCTTCTTCATTGTCCTCCGGGTAGAAGATGTCGGCAAGAACTTTGGCCGAATCTTTCTGGTCGATCTGCCGACCATCTTTCACCAAGGGTATCTCTTCCTGTCTGGTGGAGGTCCTCCCTATCACTCTGTAGATCCCCTCCCAAACCCCTTCCCTATCCTGCTTTTCACAAAACTCCTTCCAACTCCGGGTCTTGGCTCTCTCTACTTCACTTAAAAATGTCTCTTTTGCTTGCAGGTACTCATCCACGACTCGAGGTCTTCGGAACAGCGCTGCACATCGTATTCGACGTCTCAGGGTGATTGCTCTTCTCTTCAGTTTGGCGAGTGCTTCGGACCACCACGGCGGTTGGGTAAGTGTTTCTTTTCTCTTCTTTTTAGGTAAGGTGTGTGTGCATGTTTGTGTTATTACGCTTGTGTATTTGTTGACTATTTCTTCTAATTGTACTTTACTTGCTATGTTGTCTATTTCTGTTTTGTTTATGTTATTTTCTATTTTTAATTGGTCCAGTTTCTCATGAAACTGGACCCAATTAGCCTTTTTTGTGTTATATAATCTTGTTGTCCTGTCCACACTTACCCCTTTTGATCTTTTCAAAGAAATATTAAAGATTATGCCGTTATGGTCCGAGTGTGTGAGATCGTCTAGCACCCGCCAACCATCAATGAGGTGCAGCATGTCGATTGAGCAGGCTGTTACGTCGGGATGGCTGGTGTAGGAGATCCCTCCCCTGATGGTGTCAAATGTGGGAGTATCTCCCTGGTTAAGAACCTGCAGATTAAGTTCTTCAAGGGCCCCCGACATGTCCTCCCCCCTGCCGTCCACTATGTGGCTACCCCACCAGGTACTCTTCGCGTTTGCATCTCCGCCGATAACGATTTTTGCTGGTCCGAGTTCTTGCACTATCATTTTAATCTGCTCCAGGTATGGCTCTATGGGTTGGGTCGGTTCAAAGTAAAAGGAAACAGCAGTGATCTGCCAGGCACCGGTCCGGATCTTTATCACCACGATGTTATTCGTGGTGAGTTTCGGGTACTGTTCGACGTCCAGGTCGGGATCGAAGACGGCTATCGCCGCTTTGACGTGTCCGTCTCCCTGCTCGGTGCTCTGGTAGATCCTGGCTCCTCTGTAACCTTTCACCCTCTTGACCCTGCCCACGTATGGCTCCTGGAGCAGTGCAAAGGCAACCTTTCTTTTCTCGGCTTCTATCATCAGCTCATTCGTTGCTGTTTCCATCCTTTGGAGATTTACTTGTAGAGCGCGATACGGCTTTTCGCTGGTGGGGTTTGCTACATGGTTTGCGTTAGTGGAGCCCTTAGCAGTAGGCCACGGAGGCTCGTGCCATTGCATCCCACTTCCTTCTCACGGCACATTCTGGGCTGAAAGCATTATGCTCCGTAAAGTCAAGTTTTGCTTGCCTGCAATTACAGCAGGATGGAGCCAAATTGCTGAGCCAATCCGCGCAATCGGCTCTCATGTGCGGGCCACCGCAGTGACTGCACTTCTCAATGCTTTCTCTGCATTGGCGACGGCCATGGCCGTATCCTAAACAGAGAGAGCACTGGATCAGAGGTGATTGGTCCGCTATTTTAACCCTTTGGAGATCTATGTGGGCTTCTCCTGCCTCTATCATCAAGTTCCAGATTTTTGGGGAAACTTTTATGACGACATGGCACATATGGGGGTTTCTAGCCTTCCTTCTGTAGCGGATCTCCATCCTGTTGTCCTGCTTATCGAGGTTTTTAAATATGTTTCCATTTTGTTTCCTCAGAGCGTTTGTGATGTCTTCATCACTGTGAAACTGTAGAACGTCTCTGAGGATCAAAAGAGGGTCTTTATTTTTCATCTCCTCGACATTGAGATGCGCTTCTGCTTTCTTAAGCCTTTCTTTGACCTTTTGTCTTTCCCCTTCGGTCCTGCATCCCACTATAATTTTCCCGTCTCTCGCTTTCCTCACCCTATCGACCTTTATTCCTCCTTCTGTGGCATTTACAGCTTCCCTTATCCTGCTGAGAACTTCCTCCCCTGTCTCCTTTTCATCCCTTGAAGAAACCACCACGGAGTGCAGAGCGGCACGTTCGTAAGGTTGCCTCCGAGACGGGCCTGCTACCGCGGCGGCGTAAGTGGTTCCCTCAAGGAACTCCTTCTGTCTTTCCATCGCCTGCTTTAGGCTATCCATCTTTTCAGTGTTTTCTCTCAACAGTTTGCTGTGTTCTTCCATCTGTCTCTTAAGGTCTTCATCCCCGTATTTTCTTTGGCTTTGGCTTTCTGTTTGGTTCTCTTCTTCCCTCTTTCCTGTGCTTTGTTTCGCTGCAGGGATCTTTTCGTGGGCCTGCCTAGCCTCAGATTCCTTAACCAACTCGAACAATCGGTCTATGGCCTGGATGACGTTTGTCTTAATATCGGTCCGCAAGTTTCTCGAGAGTTCGAGGTTGGTCTTGGCTTTCATGAGGCAGGCTTTTGCCTCCGCTGCTCTAGTAGGGAATTTCTGCAATTTGGGCGGGCTTCCAGGGGTCTCCGTTGGTGGCCTGCGTCCTACCATCTTGCCTTCCTGTGAAGGCAGGGTCCCCGGTTTTTGTTTGGGCAGTACCACCGGAGCTGTCCTCCTCGGTGGGGTCGGGCTTTTGGGTTGTTGGGAGTTCGACCTTCTCTTCTTCACTTCCTCCCACTCTCCCACGCTCCGCCTCACGTTGGAGGTAGTAGCCTGTTCGCCCACTTCTCTAGATGGGCCTGCCAGTTCTATCAGAAGTGGGGATTTCTGAGGGTGTTGCACGCTTCCATCGTCGTTGGCCTTTTTGACCGGCGTGTGTACGGCGGCGAACATCTCGGCAAAGGAACAAATAAGTCAACCTAACCCAAAATTAAATCAATAGTTGAGTGAATAATTAAAACAAAAATGAATCAAAACGATATTCGGATGTGGCAAAATTTTGTTGTATAAATTGTATATAGATGTCTAATATCATAAATGTTGGGATAAAATATTAGTAGAAATAATACTGAATAATAATAAAATTGTTCACAAAAGTGATGTCAGGTGCTTATATTTAGAAAAAACCCCAAAATTTGAAAATTGTCGTCGCTTTTTGGGGTTTTTGGCGCTGCGGGCGGGTGCGCGGGGTGCGTACGAGCTCCGCAAGCGAATTTGCACTCCAAAAAAGTGACAAACGGGTGAAAATTTACGAAGTTATGCCTAAAATTTGAAGATTTTCACTAAGATTTTGAGGAAAAACGCTATTATTTCTAAAACTATAATACTAATAAATTTTATTTTTTGCAGGTTATGTAGGGGGGACGGAGCTGCGTCTTGGATGGTATCACACACCCAGTCGGACTGTAGGGGACTCTAATGGAAATGTTTCCAAGTTGAAATTTTGGTATTTTCTGTCAGAATCTACTAAAATACCTATAAAATTTTCCCTAATTAATATTGTTCAATTTTTACTATTTAGTTGTGTTCGGGACGTGAATCCGCTTCTATAGAGGTATGACACACCTATGTTCGGATTGGAGGGTTGAAAGGTATTGGGTATGCCAACGTTTCCAGAAATGCTGCGTGATTTGTTGAATCAGCTGGAATCTATTCAGCCTAGAAACGTTCACATCCGACAGAGGATATTCAGGTAAGGCGTTAAGGGGTTGACCAATAAGGAAATGGCCAGGGGTGAGGATTTCAACATCACTGGGATCATCAAACGATACAGGACACAAGGGACGAGAATTTAATACCGCCTCAATCTTTGTAAACACGGTTGTAAGTTCTTCGAACGTTAAGGGGGTTTCACCTAGAACTCGCTTCAAAAGAGACTTAGCTGACTTCACGGCCGCTTCCGATAAACCGTTCCAATTCGGGGATAAAGGAGGGGTAAAGATCCACGTTATACCACGTTTAGACATTTCATGTCCAAGGGAAGCCTGATTTTCACACATAAATTTATATACGTCCCGTAAATAATGATTTGCTCCGACATAGTTCCTACCATTATCCGACCTAATATGATCAGGAACACCACGACGTGACACGAAACGTGACAAGGCTGCTATAAATGTATGTATGCCTTTATTAGCATATTGTAATTTGAAACAATACAATGCTGTGTGCAACAAGTATAACTCGATACTGGATTTAGTAATGAGTAGTCTTGGTGATGAGTGCGTGAGTGTGCAAGGAGGGATAAAGATCGTGGAACCGGAGGACGCTTACCATCCTGCACTCGAGGTGCGCCTGCGCATCCCGAGGCCGCGACGTTCGCCACCCTGTGCGCCCCCACCCCCACCTCACGAGGATACAATTTTCAAGTACAATTTTCGTAAAGCTGATTTCCAATCTCTGTATGCCTCATTTAGAAGTATTGAATGGGACGAAATTATAAAAATCGAAAACGTTGATAACGCTGTAGATTTATTGTATGAAAAAATTAGATTATCTTTGAACAACTACGTTCCTTTAAAAAAAAGACGTATATTCAACTCTGTTCAGTACCCAACTTGGTTTACGACAGAAATAATTCGTAATTTAAAATATAAATATTTTCACTTGAAAAAGTATAGGGAGCTTGGTAAAGAATTTAACATTGAAATGTTTAAATATTATCGACAACATACGAAACAACTCATTAAAGAAGCTTACGAATTGTACATTCGGAAAACTGAGCAAGATATTTCCAAAGACCCTAAAACTTTCTGGAAATTTGTGAAAGATCAGCGGGTCTGCCGAAATATGTGTGACGAATTTGAATACGAAGGTCGCATGGTCACTGGCGAGAATGCCGCTAATGCATTCGCAAAATATTTCGAGTCCGTATTTTTAAAAGACGCTCCTACCCTGTCTGTGGAGACCGCCGAGCGGGACGCCGCCGCGGACGTCTGCTCGACGTGCATATCGATAGAAAACGTAACTCCAGCTGATCTTTTGTATGCTATTAGGCGTCTTAAGGCGCACTCATCCACGGGCCCGGACGGTATACCACCATTTATTGTAAAGGATTGTGTAAGTGCGTTTCAAATACCACTGCTTCATATTTATAACCTTTCGTTAAGAACGTCAATTTATCCGGCGATATGGAAAATATCTCGAGTCACTCCTATACCTAAGAATGAGATCAAATCGAAAATTGAGAACTTCAGGCCTATAGCCGTTCTCTCGACATTTGGTAAAGTTTTTGAGTCTATCCTAAATCGTCGTATCTCCCTGCAAATTCGATGCTCGCTGAGTGAAAGTCAGCACGGTTTCCGTGCAGGAAAGTCCACAACTACCAACCTGATCAATTTTGTGGACTACACGACGATCAGCATGGATCGAAATAGGCAGGTAGATGCAGCATACTTTGATCTGAAAAAGGCTTTTGATCGCGTACATAATGACATACTTCTAAAAAAATTTGCTGAGATTGGGTTCTGTACTAATGTACTTAAACTCTTTAGCAATTATTTTTATAATAGGATACAATTTGTTCAGTACCTAGGATACCAATCAGATCCATATGTCACTCTTTCAGGAGTCAGCCAAGGAAGCACATTAGGACCGACCCAGTTCTCAATCATGATCAACGATTTGCCTGATGTTGTTAGAGCGGCTGGATGCCTTATGTTCGCTGACGATTTGAAGTTATTCTTAGGTATAGATGGTGTCGCAGACTGTGAAGCGTTGCAGCGTGATATTGATAGTGTTGTCGAGTGGAGTGAGCAGAACAGGTTAGAATTTAATATTTCAAAGTGTAAAATAATAACTTTCACAAGATCACGCTCACCCCACATTCATAATTACAAAATGTATCAATCCCCGCTGGAGCGCGTCACGGAGATGCGAGACTTGGGACTCACGCTCGATACTCAACTCACATTTAATACCCACATTACGGAGTTGTGTAAGCGAGCATATAAATCATTAGGATTTGTGATGAGGCAATCGGCTAGATTCAATGATAAGAGTACTATATTGTCTCTCTATTATGCTCTAGTGCGCAACAAATTAGAATTTAATGCGTTGATTTGGGACCCACACGAAAAAAAGTATACGCTGTTGCTAGAACGTCTTCAAAGGAAATTTGCAAGGTTTATTTATAGGAAGATCTATGGGTACTATCCCAGTTGGTCATATCCCTCCTTATTTGTTAGCGGTATGGTAGGATTGCATACGCTTGAGATGAGGCGAAAGTGTGCACTCGTTTTTCATTACTACCAGCTCTTAAATAATGGAATAGATAACCCTACCGCGTTGTCTCAATGTGGACTCTTTATACCTGGGCACGAGTCACGTGTTCGCGCACAGATGCGCGGCCGCATTGCGCCCCTGCTCGCGCCGCTAGTCACCCCGCGCACACACACGTCGCGACAAGCGCCCACACATCACGCACTCAGACTACTCAATGACCTCATAAGCCGTCAGCCAGATATCGATTTATTTCATACTAAATTTAATGTTATATTGGAAAATTGTATACGACACATACCTGACTTATGTTTTTATTCGTAACTATAGCTCATAAACGTTTAGGTCCTGGACTGTAAGTTTTTGATGTAAATAATGAATAAATAAATAAATAAATAAATAAATGAACGCGTCGGTAGTAAGGTCAGACACGACCTCCAGGTGGACTGCCTTCGTCGTCTGGCATACCAGGATGCAAAGGTAAGATTTTACAATTTTCCTGTTCCTATAGGCCTGAACTCGAGTATAGAAGGGACCTGCGAAATCGGTTGAAACCCTTATAAAAGGGCGGGCTTTGGTGACACGGTCTCGGGGGAGGTCGCCCATTGGGGGAGTGGAAGGTTTAGCAGTCAACCGGTAACAACGTACGCATTTAAAAATTACATGTCTTATAAGACGTCGGGCAGAAAGTATCCAAAAGTCTCGGGCTAGGATTGCTTGTAAAGTATTAGGGCCAGCGTGCGCATTTTCAACGTGAAAATGTCGCACAAGTAAGTTAACAAAGGGTCCGTCTTTGGGTAAAAGGGAAGGATGGCACGAATCATAGGGTAAATCAGAATGGCGAATGCGGCCGCCTACTTTAATCGTGCCAGTCGCATCAAGGAAGGGAGATAGACGTCGTACTGCGGTACGAATAGGCTGATTACTTCGCAAGCATTCAATAATGTCAGGGAAGGCAATTCTTTGTACGATTTTAATTAAAAACAACAAGGCATCCTTGCGTTCAAGGGCAGTTAGGGAAGGATCCGTACGACGTGAACTAGGGTTTTTGGCATTATGAACAAACCTTAACATAAACCCTACCACACCAGTTAGCTTATGGAAGGAACTGAAACGTTCTAAAAGAAATGAAGAATCCAGAAGGGGAGTTTCCGGAGCTACCAGCAAACAGCGAATCCCGGGCAAGTCATAAGGTAAGGATGCCTCATCAACGGGCCATAAGCTGGGGGGCTTAGATAACCAGGGAGGACCCCACCATAGGGGATGTTCTTTTAAAGAAGAGGCTGGCACACCACGAGAGGAACAATCAGCAGGATTTTGGTCACCAGGAACGTATCTGAAGGTTTCGTGTAAGTTTGCACTGATTATTTGAAAAACTCTGTTAGCTTCAAAGGTTTGCAAGGTATGAGGGGGGGTCTTGATCCACGCAAGGGCAATTTGGCTATCCGTCCAGCAATGAAGAGAGTCTAGCACAATCGACTTCTGAAGGCAGAGGACTATGTGCGAGAATATTTTAGTAAGGAGCACAGCTCCCATCAATTCCAATTTAGGAATTGTCAGACGTGTCCGGACGGGGGCAACTTTAGTTTTCGACATCAGGAGATAGACGGAGCCATTGCCATTGGAGTCTTCTGATCTCAGGTAGCACACAGACGCAAACCCTGCCAAGGAAGCATCGCAGAATCCGTGCAAGGAGTATGAAACACTGTCAGGGGGGAAGATACGCCGAGGTAATGATACTAAATTTATGTGAGGTAAGTCAGTAATAAAAGAATTCCACTCTTGTAATAATTCAGGGGGGAGGGGGTCGTCCCATCCAATACCTGATAGCCAAAGTTTTTGAACAAAGACTTTGGCTTTAAAAACTACGGGGGAAATCCAACCGCATGGATCATAGGTGCGAGCAATAAGGGACAGTACAGTACGCTTAGTAGCCTGCGTTTCAGGTACTGAAGAGAATTTATAGGAAAAGGCATCCGTCACGGGATTGTATTGTACACCTAGTACAAGTACAACTTGGGGATTTTCTGCATCAGCAAATTGGTGGGGGTTTTGAAGATGTTCACTAGGTAAATCGTCTAAGAGCTCGGGGCAATTAGAGGTCCATTTTCGAAGCTCATAGCCGCCAGATGCCATTATACCTTCAAGTTGGGACTTCAATTTACGAGCTGATGCCAGGTCAGATGCACCAGAAAGGCAATCATCAACGTATAGATCGTTAATCAGGACTTCAGCCGCTAAGGGAAATCTATGCCGCTCTTGTTCCGCTAGCTCGTGCAAAACTCTAATGGCGATGTAAGGACTTGACCTTAAGCCGTAGGTGTTGGTATTAAGCTCGTAAGTGAGAAGAGGATCTGAGGGGGACTCACGCCATAAAATCAATTGGTACATACGATCCTCCGGGTGGATCCATGACATTCTGAACATCATACGAATGTCAGTCACAAATACCACAGAATGCCTTCTAAAGTTTAACAAGATAAGGGTAATATCATTTTGTAATTTAGGGCCGGCGTGAAGGCATTGGTTTAGAGTAACGCGATTCGTAGTAGGGGATGAGCCATTGAACACTACTCTTATTTTCGAAACATCGCCAGTATTTTTGAAAACGCCGTGGTGAGGTATGTAGTAATGTTCAAGGGAAATGGTTTGTGAGTCACGTGATAAAGGGGTCATATGATTTAGTTTTATATATTCACGCATAAAGGCTATATATTTTTCCCGAAACTCTAGATTACGTAACATGCGTTTTTCAAGGCTAAAGAATGTGCGTTCAGCAGTAAAACGGGAATCACCTAGGGTAGGTCGGTCAGATAAAAAGGGCAGGCGGGTAGTAAATCGACCTAAGTTATCTCGGGTAGTAGTTGGTTTAAATATCTTCTCACACTCATCGTCACGAGGGTCACGTTTGGGGGGTTCAGGAGGTTCTTCAACCTGCCAAAATTTCTCTACTACCTGTGACAAAGACACAGCAACTTGAGGGCCCGGCTGTACCGCCGCGACACCAGGTACGGGTCCAAATATTAAATATCCTAAGGCTGAGTTAAATGCCGTAAGACCGCATGACGTTAGTTCAACTTTATCCGTACCGAATATGGCACCGCACACATCTGCGCCTAATAAAATATCTATGGGCCCGGGCTTATTAAAGGCAGGATCCGCTAACGGTAAGGAAAAAGGAATTAAATGTTTAGGCAGCTCAACTTCAGGGTGTATACCGGCAATAACATCAATAATTAGGGCTTCCGCAAAAAACTTAGGGTAGGAACTAGACAACGATTTAAAGGTAAGGGACACAGAACCGCAGGCTCGGGTAGACTCCACATTGCCTACACCGCGTACGGGGGCAATCGAAGCACACACATGTAAATTTAAATGAGAGGATAATTCACTAGTAATTAGGCAACCCTGGGCTCCGGTGTCACAAAGTGCGCGAGCTTCAACATCATAACCGGATGAAGTTTGTATACGGATAACTGCGGTAGGTAGGAGGACTAAGCTTGGGTAACTGTGTGTGAAAAAGGTAGGAAACGATAAGCTATCTAGCTATGCGGCACGCTGATGCCGCGCGCTTATGGCATCTCTGCTAGGAGAGTCAGGGCGGGGGTGGTCTCGGCTAGGGGAGTCAGGCGCATAGCGCACAGTGTTATTTGACCATCTGGGAGGTGACCTGCGAGGGGGTGATTTATTCTGCACTCGGGGGGTAATTCGAGGGGAAGATCGACCGGATATATTTACTGTACCTCCGCCCATGGCGGAACCTGACCTATTATTATAATTATTGTGACCAGGGCCGGACTGGGAACCACCGCTTTTATTGAAACACAACAATGTATGATGCGTTGTCCGGCTACAGGAAGAACATTTATAATTTTTAGGGCACGATTCAATTCTGTGCTTGTCTAGGCAACGGTAACAAAGAAATGAAATCCTTACAAATTCCGAACGCTCATGGGGCGATTTAGCCATAAATTGACTACACTGACGCAAGTAATGAGACGGGCTAGAACAATAATAACATTTAGGCCATGAAGTGGGCGTGCTTGCAGGGGCATCGACCACATATGCACGACGGGGCAATGGAGATCGCGCACTCTTATTAGGGGGGCAGTCGACCACCGTATTTCCCACTGTTTCATGATGGCGACACTCTTCTTCTAAAAATTCTATCAATTGGCTAAAGGTAGGTAGCTTTGTAACGTCACGGCCGTAGTGACGTTCAAAACGGGTCTTTAATTCCGAGGGTAATTTATTCATACATATGTGGACCAGGAGATATGACCAATGTGAGACAGGAAGCTCTAGCCTATCTAGTGCCCTATAGGCCGACAAAAGGGGGTTAAGGAACGACGAACGAAGTCCTGTAAGGCGAGTCGGTATTTCGGGTAAGTTAAGCAGTTGAGCTATGAGTATATCGGTCTGAAGACGTAGGTTGTGATAACGATTCTTTAGTAGGTCACGGGCAATTTCATAATTCGAATCTTCGATTCTTAAATGCTGAATTAGTCGACGGGGCTCATCACTCAAGGAGCCGACTAAATATTGCAGCTTTTGGGTAGGGGTCAAATCAGTCCTTCGATGGACAATGCTGTCAAACTGATCCTGGAAACTAATCCAAGAATCGGGTCTCCCGTCAAACCTAGGTGTGGATAGCTCAGGAAGAACCGAACTTCTAGGGCGCGGAGCATCGCAACTATACGTGGATAAGTCTTTCTGAGGGGTACTGTATGCGCGTGGGCTTGGTTCCGCTTCATAACGTTTCAACTTTAATTCGTCGACGATTTCGCGCGCTGACTTAATTTTCAACTGTAAATCGTCATATTCGGATTTATCTATTATAGGGTCCAAATAACCCATTAATTTCGCGCAGGCATCGCTAAATTTTGCATAATTAGAATCAAGGTCACTCAAACGCATTAACAGTCGAGTTATTGGAACTTTATCTATTATTGAAGAGGAGTCGGCCAGCCAGTCGTAAGTATATCTAAGGAGACCGAGTAGGTGTTTATATTCATTAGACTCTGTAAATATAGAATCCTGTCTATGGGCCATTATCAAAATTCAATAGGTAGGTACAAAACCTACACCTTACAACAGTGTTTACAAGATTATTTTTCAAAATTACGCACAACAATAGGTAAACAAGGTTCGTAACGATCACTTGGGCTTATGAAGTAGATATACAGTTAATGCAAGGTAAAACACAAGCACAATAATATAATATTAACATAACATACGGTATTTTACGTAATCCGGAAGACGTCAATGTATGTAGGTCAGCTATGCAAAACACGATAAGGAGAAGTTCAATGCATTAAATGATACATTCACTGGAGGGTAGGCCAAACATTCAGAAAAATATGTTCGGAACAATTTATCTTGTGATTTACTGCTATTAGAACATTATAACATATAAAAGGGCTAATATTTAAGGGCCGTTAGGTGTTTATAACTATAACAAAACAGTAGGTACACTGGTAACACGATTATATGATTTATCGTTACAATCGATGTGCCACCGCGGGCCGGAGGAATGTATAACTTTAATAGGGTTTTAGGTATTAAACCACGAAAATTAAAGGCCGTAAACCACGCTCTGCTACCAAAATGTGTATACGCTGGAACGTGCTTAAATGGAAGGTACAGAAGGGTAGGACTCACATGGGATAGACGCTTGATGGCACGCTGAAACTCTCGAAGGGGCTCGGAGCGATGATGCACTGCCTGCTAACTTATCAACTATATGCACTGGTGTTCTGTAAGCACTGGTTGGCACTGGATTTTGGAGGTTCTAATTTAGGGCTAATCTTGCACTGACTTCGACTGCGTCGACGATAGCAATAGGCAAGGACACGATGCGTGCCGGGTGAGGTGTCGAGGGGTAGGGGAGGGTGTATCAGGGGGAGGGGTAGGAGATGTCAAGAGAAGGTCATTAGGGATGGGACACATCGCACAGCATAGGTACACAGATGATAACAGTTTGGCGGCTACAATTACTATCACCATTAAGGTACTACCTACTGATTGAAAAAGTCCCGTTTTGTAAATAGTAAGATGACTGTTGAGAATTTCGATTAAAAACCGATAAGAATCTGCTTTTGACAATGAATAGATTTAGGCGTTACTTTGCGGAAATCCATATTTAATTATATTTAAGTAAAGATTAAATTCATCTATACTTATAATAAAACTGTAACAGAGAAGAACTTATGTACATGGCTGTTATTTTGAAAAAATATATATTTGAGAACAATCTGTAGCTGACACTAATTCCAAAACTGTATGTTTTTATTTTTGTCTGTCTGTTTGCATCCCGGGCGTGCATCACTCCAAAACTACTGAATGGAATTCAATGAAACTTAACACGATTTGAGTTCACACAACGAAGAAGGTTATTGTAAACTTTTTATCCCGAAATTCAGCACGGTTCCCTCGGGACAGGGGATGAAGGGCAAAATGTACACGTAGTCCGATTTCAATTATTCTTTGTGTTGTTAGAATAGTGACGAGTGAGCCCGGCACCCCACGAGCAGCCGGGCACCCTACGGGCATTCACGCACAAAGTACTTTGCTTCAACATTTATTGGGCGAACCGCGAAGGAACTCTCTGAGTTACTTGTAAAAAGCTCCTTTCGGAGGTAGGCTTTACTAAGAGTGCTTCACCGAAGACCACAGCGTCGCTTAATATGAGATAAACAGTGCTCAAATGTGAATAATTAGTCGGCAATCGCGAACGAAGTCGCAGGTACAGCTAGTATTTTAATTAATCACTTAAAAAATATAAAGATCGAGAATTCTTCCGGTTTGGCTGTGTGTCGTTTGTGACGTCACGTCGGCTTAACAGGAAAATTAGGCAGAATTGTCACTAGATGTTAAAAAGAAAAATCTTTTCATGTTTTAAATATTAATTTAATGTTTCCTTCCACATACATTTTTAAAACATTTGTTATTATTAATCTGCTTTTGGGTGAGAGTGTGTGTCATAAAATACAGAATACAATATATATTATAAACACATAAGTGATCCTATTTTGAAAAAGTAAAACTTGAAAAACGAATCGTAATTTCTATCTAATAATATTTTATCTTCCAGTCTGGCTACGTGGCGTTTATGACATACGTCGACTTATCAGTAAAATTATAAATTGAATGTTCTCTTAAAATGGTTTTTAAATGTTGTTACTGAAGTATTTATTTAATTGTTTAAAATATTTATAATTATGAATGGTGAAAAGTAGACTTTTAAGCGCTAGAGCACAAGTGAAATCGATTTTTGTTGGCTGCCTTGTCATGTATTGGAAAATAAAATTATTGCTTTTTTATAACTGATAGGTCAGCTTTTCCCCACAATATCACCTGATGGCATGGGATGATGTACAGGTGCTAGAACACAACATTAAGTGCATACAAGGATTAAATTAGCGGGTGCACTTTTTTTTTACTAGTATTTCCTAGCAAAAACTTTTATTCACAAGTGCGCAGGATTTTATTTTTATCTAATAAAACACTGCAAACTATATAAAACACTACAGCTATTAAAACAAGCTTTCTTTATAGTATAGTTTAGGCAACCCGATAGCGATTGCAGGCCCACAGGCATTTAGCAGCGTGCACAGCATGCTGGCAAAAGCTATACAGTTACATGTATAAATTTAGTAGACCGTTCGTGGAAGGAAAGGTGCCCATTGCTTAGTGCGTTTTTCGATAATCTACTGTTACTAATACATTTCAGCATACAAACCTTTAACTTAACTAATATAACAAAGAGAAGGCATTTGATCGTTTGTTTGTTAGCATTGAATAGGCTCTGACACAACTGGACCGATTTGGATGAAATTTGGTATGGAAATAGTTTGAGACCCGGGAAATGACGTAGGATAGTTTTTATCCAACTGTGCAAAAAGAGGTTAATGGTTTTGCGCGATAACCAATATACCCGCGGGCGTAGCCGCGGCCGAAAAGCTAGTCTACTATATGGATGTTCGTTAAACGTGTTTATTTGAAAATATACAAATACAAATAGTTTTTATTGACTCAAGTTACATAGGAACAGAGTTAACATGAATCCATAGGTTCCCGAACTAGCGTGAGCTGTGTTTCAGGAACCATAATATTATGATGTACTTAATTGAATATCTAAAAAATTGTGCCGGATGGAAAATTTACTATGGTGTTACTGTATCAGCCGGATTGTCCACTGCTGAACATAGCCTTCCCCAAAGGGGGGTTTGCTATAATCTCCACGCTTGGAAGGGGTCTTGGGAATCGCAGTGTAAGATAGCAGTACTCAAAAGGCGCTGCTGCCCATCTTCCAGTATTTTACCCTTAGTCACCTCTAGCGACACCCACGGGATATGAGCTGGGGAGGTGACATTCTAGACCTGTGGCTCCCCAAGGGCACAACGGAATTAATCTAGAATAATCAATTAAATCCTGCTAAAGCAATATAGCAGTATCACTATTTAGACATGCATATGTAGTCCTCCTCAAAGACCATATTAGGGATTCCCTAAGGAATGTTTTTCTAACTATAGCGAAAGCAAATGAATCACCATTTAAGGATATCTTTTATCTTCCGCTTATCCACCGAATCGCTTGGCATAGCTTACTAATGCAAGTGCAATACCACCTTAAATCAACGAAACATATCTATCCAAGATCCATCTATCGCTTTCGTCATCCATTGCCGCGTCACAAACAAACAACAACGACGTTCCTTCTAGAAAAACATCGATGTACGTAAAACGAAGGTCGAATCTCGTGAAGATGAGCAACGGAACTGGTTCCTGCGGGTGTTGCGCGGGGTGGGGAGGAAGCATGACGTCATCGGAGGTGCAAAGGTATATAGCAGATGCGCATGCGCCGACGTCAAGTTAGTATTTTGACATACGTGAGATAATTGTGTTGTTATATTTACCGGTGAAAGATATGCTGCGTTTCGTGACTTTGTTTGGTGCGGTGAGTAATTAAATTAAAGAAATTTTTCAATGTGAACGCATTTAGTATATTAAATTTAGAATAATAATAATTATCCATAGATATGGGGATGAAATATGCACTACGCAGTATCCTCAAATATTCTATATTAATTCAGAAGAAGATATACATTATCAGCCTTACTTATAAACGCTACTTAAATTTTAAGCATTACTTAGCCGCTGATTAGCAAAATTCCTTACTCAAAAACGCTACATAACTTTATCCAGTACCTAAGTACTGCTTAAATCAGCTGTCAATTTAAACACCGTCCCACCCATGTTTAAATATTTAAGTAGCAAAATGGCGCCGATATTTCTGATCAGCTGATTTAGTTACAGACCCACCAACTTATTTGTTCAGGTGGCAGAAAAAAGAACTACAACATTCCTTTAAATTGTGACAGTTGATTTCCTTGACCAGTAGCGCCCTCGAAAACTGCACAGTTAAGTTGGTGGTACTATACTATTAAGGTTATTGTCAAGGAGGTATACAAAACTTTTCTTTTATTTTTACTTTTTAATTTTAAGATATTTAGCACTAGATACACCTTTTTGCCAATTTGGGTCTTTCATAATACCTTTTAGTTCAATGTTGTCAGTTTAAAATACGTTCGACCTCATTATCCATTGCTTAGCTAAATAGTTGCTAAGTAGCGTTTATAAGTAAGAAATATTTAAACATTACTTAAACACTGTTTAGTTATGCATTACTTAGCAACTACTTAGCGGATTTTTTATAAGTAAGGGGGTAAAAGTTTTATATAATTTATATTAACAATATATTATTTATGCATCAGAAATCGAGAGGAACCGAAATTAAATAAATTATGCTCAAGTGTCGATCGTAAAATTTTCAAGCTTAACCCCTCCAAAATAAAAATTGTTGTTCTAATTCATAACCTATATATACATATGGCTTATGAATATGTATGTAAATAAGGTTATTGGTTTTCTATTTCCATGTATGGTCTCATTGGTTAATTTATTGTAAAGGGAGGTAAAGGTCACCACAGAACATAGATGGGTCCAATACATACAATAAAAATGAGAATATTCTATGATCAAGATGTATCAGTCCAAGTAATGTCATTAATACGACAGTTTGTAGATAGGTATAGGTGTTTACATAAACTTTGTAACGCCTGAACAGATTTTGATACGATTTTTTATGTTTTTTATGAATGTATTTATGAGTGGTTCTTCAAATCCCGGGTTTAGCCTAAAACAGGATATTTTTTTCATCCTTCTATTCCTGATGTATTGTGACTAGGTTAAGGCGCAAGATTCAAAATCAAATAACCATGTGAAAGCATTGCTAGAAATAGTAACGTAGTAAAATAATATACTCAAAGTTTGATGCACCTGTAGCAAAGCTAAGTTAAGCAACGTCCGCTGCGGTTATGATTTGGATGGGTGACCGCTAGTGACATTACTACTGAGCGTGCACATACTTCCGATGGCACAATAAGCCGTCGGTCTCGGTTGTTGTCTTAGGATGGCAGTCGTCATACCATGCGTTAGGACGTATTGCCAATTCCCGTCTGGCTATCTACCACCCTCAAATAGAAAACCAGTGTATTCCGACAGCTGTCATCATAAGCCAGTAATTTTAGGTTATCTCGTAGTCCGCTGTATATATAATATACAGCAGATGCTCATTGAAATGGTCGCAATACCTATAGCTTGGGTACAGAGTCCCTGACATCTCATCATGACTACCGTATTATGTAGTCAGTATTAATGGATGTCGGGGACTCTTAATATTTTTAAATTTAGTTTTATATCCAGTTGTTGTAAGCATTGTCCCGTTTGTGTACAGAATTATAAAAGAAGGTCAAAGGCCGAAAAATTAAATGTTTTTATTTAAAACCAGTACTGATTTGCAACACTGAAAATGTGTAAAATTACTCGTGGATGTCTGTCGGAACAATACTGATTCTGAAACACAGAATATCGTGATCATGGTCCCGACTTCTACCCATTTACGTAATGTATTTACAGTTTCGATTCTTTAATTCACTAACAATTACTTTCGACATTAGGAATAAAGCTCACGGAAAATTATATAGGTATATCTATTGTCCCTGATAACTGTTACGATCGCAATTATTTTAAAGTAATTTCCAATTAAATAATAATAACCAAAAAAAAAACTGCCCAACAGAACTGATGAAGCAGAAATTTGGAGGTGTACTCACTAAATATATTAATATTAAAATATGGTTATCCATAAATTCACGATATCGATATAAATGATCCGGTAAAAAGTTATGCGTTCTCAAAAAGTATACGTAATGTTTTCGCTACGTTCAGTAAATAGAGCGTTATGATGGTAAAGAGTCCTGTTGCGTACGTAATGTTCAGCAACACCCTACTCACGTCAACGTGAGTGTTTGCACGCTGCTCTTTCAGCACATTCTTTCCCTTAAACGCAATTTTCGACCAATAGGAGAAACGTGAAAAGTTAGAATTTATTCTTTGATTCAGTACTTCGTACAAAATTACAACTTACTTACTTACTTACTCCTCTGGCGCAGCGACCCAAAGTGGGTCTTGGCCTCCGGTACAAGAGAACGCCATCGGTCTCGGTCCCGCGCTGCCTCTTGCCAATCGGCAGCTTGTAGCTCGCGCAGGTCCGACTCCACAGCGTCAATCCAGCGATATCTGGGCCTGCCGACGGGTCGGCGGCCACTTGGAACTCCAAGATATGCTTTCTTGACATTGCGATCCTCCCCCATTCTCTGTACGTGGCCAACCCAGCGGAGCCTTTGGGCTTTGGTCTCTCCCATGATATTGGGCTCGGCAATCAGGTCTTCGATCTCCTGGTTCTTTCGCCAACGCCAGCTGCCATCATCACGTTGGACCGGGCCCAGAATCTTGCGCATAATCTTCCTCTCCGCCACTAGAAGTTTGTTCTCTTCTTTGAGGGTCAGTGTCCAGGCCTCGCATCCGTACATGAGTATCGGTCTTATGACAGTTTTGTATATGCGGATCTTGGTTTTACTGCTTAGTAGCCTGGACACCAACACCTTGTGAAGCGCTGCACTACAACGGAGGGCATTGTGAATCCGGGTGTCAATTTCCTCCTCCCTGGTGTTTGTGTCTGTTATAGTGCATCCAAGGTATTTAAATTTTGCAGCCCCTTTATACGGAATATCATCCACGAGCAGGTCTTCGCGTTTTTGCCTGGTGTTTTTATAGCGTTTAATGTGGAGATATTCCGTTTTTTCCTGGTTGATTTTGAGCCCAACCCTTGCAGCTTCGAATGTTAGAAATCGCATTGATTTCTCCACCTCTTTTCTTGTTTGCCATAACAAAGCCAGGTCGTCAGCGTATCCTATAACCTTATGTTGTCCATTTAGCCGTACTCCGCAATCAAGTATCATGACTTTCCTGATGACATGCTCTAGTGCCAAATTAAACAACATAAGGGACAGGGCATCTCCTTGCTTGAGGCCAGTAACAACTTCGAATGTCTCGGTCAATTCGCCTCCTACTTTCACGCGCATTTTGCTCACTTTAGTAGCCACTTTTATCATGGTAATGAGTTTTTGTGAGATGCCAAAGTTGTTGAGTATGGCGTATAGTGAGTCTCGGTCGATGCTGTCGTAGGCCTTACTGAAGTCCACAAACAGTGAGTGCATGCTCTGAGCGTACTCCCACTTTTTCTCCATAAGCTGTCTCAGGAGGAAGATTTGATCCACGGTGCTGCGGTTGCGTCGGAACCCACACTGATAGTCGCCAACAACTTTTTCCGCGTAGGGTTCAATTCTACCCAGTAGCACATAGGATAAAACCTTATAGGCAGTTGGAAGTAGAGTAATCCCTCTTTAATTGGAGCATGTTTTCCTGCATCCTTTTTTATGTACCGGACAGATGACGCTCACGTTCCATTCTTCAGGTTGTGTTTCAGTATCCCAAATCTTGCACAGTAATTCGTACAGTCTAGACTGTATGGCTGCTCCTCCATATTTCCACAAAATTACAACGACGGGAAAATTTATAATCATGATGGGACTATTTATTCTGTTCTCAGTTAGGTATAATTAACTAAACCATGGGGTAATTATTTGTTCGTAAGCATAAATACTTCAAATGATAGCGTCTTCAAATTCTGACCGTGAGCTCTAATTGATACCTAAATAGCTTTATCTTCTCACTAATTAGGAATCACCACATTCTTAATACCAAGGTCTTCGTTTCCTGCCAATTTAATAATTTTCTGTCGGCATGTCGCGATGTTAAAGGGAAATGGGGAGCCATGCAATATCACGGCTTTCATTCATATTCATCAAGGCCATTATTAATGTTATTATATAAAACAACTAATGAACGGTTAATTTAATATAATATATTATGCGCCTTTATACCCTTAACTAATGACGGTATTGATCGGTCAATATTATTTTAGACGGCATTGAAAAATATTTTACCCGAATGATCTAGACGGATTAATGTTTTTTATGTATATGTATGTATACTGCTTAGGTACATATAAACATAAAAACTGCTCCGTAGCTCACCGTAATTATCACACAAATATTATATACTTTTAAATATACATACACACATAATTTCACATTTATATATAAATTTGGAATGTGAAATTATGTGAGTGAGTGAGGATAGGAGTAAGTGATGTAAGTGTGTAAGTTTGTTACTCCTTGAGGCTAAAACACCTAAACCAAATTAGATGAAATTTGGGATATAGATCCTAGTTTAGGTCCTGGACATAGAATACATAAGATACTTTTAAATATGATAACAAGCACTATCGCGTACTAACCGAAAATCATCATGAAATATAGAAGCAGTGATGGCTCAGTGGCATTGACTATGGACTGCCGTGCCGCAGGTCCATGGTTCGAATCCCGCCGCGGGCTTGAGCTTCACCGCATGGTGGAAGGGCATTTTGAGAATGCCCGCCTGGCTAGCGACCACCCTCAAGTATAAAATTAGTCGCCAAGCACCTAGCGGTGTGTTCCAAATGTTAGTAATCAATTCAAGATGTAATAAAACATATATTACTTAGACATCGTATTAAATCTTATCCGAATCCCGCACATTACGTGATCAAGTAAATAAATGAGACAAACTGGCAATAAATCCAAAATACATATTTAATTTAGAATTTTTGTCACCATACGAAAAATTCGGCGCCTCTGCAACCGATCTTTGTAGTGAATTGAAGATGAAACTGCATCAGGCGCGTATCATAGGTATAATTATAGCCACAAACAAGGCGGGCACGATCATCAACAGCAGCATAAACTGTAGGCGCTCAACACTTGTGAAATTAATAATATATATGTAACCAGTAAACTCCCAAAAACTGGCGATAAATAAAGTTTTCACGTTTTATTTATTCCAGGTGGCACTAGCTGTAGCAGCACCTCAGAGCAGCTTCCAGGTTGACTTGGAACCCGAGGTAGCGGCCCAGTACCTCAACAACCCACCCTGGACACAACCGCAGCTGGCAGGACGCACTGCCGTCTTGCCTTTGGTAATTTCTCAGGAATCACATCATTATCTACTTACTTAGTACTGGTGTGGGGTCATCGTCATACACTTAATACTTAAAGGGACTGTTTAGGAGATATGTTCAGCCATCATTGTAGACTTCGCCTGGTTTTGGGGTCACTGTGATATCGTTCATCCAAAATGAGATAAGTGTTCGTGATAAGTTAACCTTGATTGGATGACAATAAAATTGCTATTGTGTGGTTGTCTGTAGCAGTCGTTTTTTGATGCGGACGACTAAAAAATTAATTAGTTTCCGCACTAAGTATTTTTTAAGAGTCCAAGGCAGCATGCCATGTGTTTTCATTTTGTTCATTTTGCACCCTTTTTCTATTCTTAGGTCTATCTTTCCTATGTAGTATATTTGAAAACTGGTAGTTGTTCTTCAGATCTGTACCCAGGTAATGTCCTGCTTTCCACGTGTCGTTAGTTAGCAATCGGGATAACTTAATCTAGTCGATTTCTGCAGTTTTGATATTATTATAACTTTGCCTTTTTAAAATATTTTGCACCAAACCAATAAATTTTACTAGTAGTAACTCCTATTAGTTCTATAGAATTGTGACGTCGTAGAACGTACAGCATAAAAAAATTGAGATACTGCGAGAAGAACTTCCAAGAGGCTATGGCCAATCTCTTAAAATGTCTTACGATGAAACATTGTACTACAAAAATGTATTATACTCGTAATACCACATTATTTACTGGAGTTCGTTCCATACCTATCTTTCTATTCACTTAAAAAATTAGAAAAGTGTCACCTGGGTATAAGAAAATATCGCTTAGATGTTTGATCACGTAAGTCGTTGTTATACATGAGAAACAGAAAAGGTCCTAAAATAAATCTTTGCGGAACATCTTCTTTTCCAAACATCCAGCTGAATATGTATCTCCATTTATTTCAACCTTCTGTACCCTGTCTGACTAATAGGAAACGATAAGATTCCGAATACTAAGGCATAAAAACCTGATATTTAAATCAACACAATTCCAAAATATTTTTTTATCCCAGGCAACAAGTTAACATTCAAATGAATAACGTTATTTTGACTCATATTAATTTATGAGTATAGCTTAATGATTATCGTAAGTACTTAACAACTTTTAATGACAATAGAATAATAATTAACACTTGATTTCAGCCCAACGTGTAAAATGTACCATCACTGAACTAAGACTATGTTCATTGCATTTCAGGTGAAATACAACGACCCCAGATTTCGTGCGGCTGGAGCCGGCCCCACACTCGGACATTACTGGAAGAACGGACAAGAGATCCAAAACCCCGATAACTACCTTGAAGAAGTAAGGCTACTGTTTGTTGAATACTTGGCAAATACCATGTTGAATAATTCAACAATATTATGGTACCAATCATTCCCTGTAGGGTGCTGGGCTAGAACTGCACTCCTATCTTCCTGTTGGAGCCTTAGGAGGTGACGAAGGGAGCAGCGCCTTCTGAAGAAACTATACTATCTTACACTACGAGACTAAGACCAAGCGCAGGGAGGCCTTCGTTTCAACGTAGGACGTTGTGGATGGTGACGATTATGATGAATGTTTCATTCCTCAATCCAAACAGTTCTCGGCTTAAAATATACCTACTATTGCATATCCCGTCTCTTAAGGAAAAAATGCAGCCATGCAATGAAGATACGGCCAGTGTAAGGTTGGATGGACGGATCGACAGACAGCAATGGTGGTGCCGTTTTCAAGTACAGAATCCTAAAAAGAACTGTGATTTTGCTATTAAATTACTCTTGGTTTCCAGGTTTACAATGCTGCCCAGTACCACAGCCAAGACGGGTTGGGAGCTTACGCATACGGCTATAGAACACCAGAATCCGCAAAGGTAGAGAACAAGCAGAGATCCGGAGACGTCACTGGATCCTACATCTACAAGGCAGGCAACAGCAATGATTTGATCGAGGTAATTAGCACCAGCTATGTTTTCGTATATGTGACTGTTCAAACATGATTATAGGACAAAGTGAGATAGCAATGGGCTGTATCCCATGCGGTTCTCTTAAATTTCCGGAGTAAACAGGCTCCGGGTAATCAGGATAATGTTGTTGGGTGACTCCTGATCTTTCGGCTCTCGCGTCAGGTTGAGCAGATCTTCAATCCATTTGGTTGAAGGAGTTCAAAGCAGATTTAATTATCTTATCAAACTTGTAGTTTAATTACTGTGTAAAATACCTTATAATTTTTGATCGTATTATTTTTAATCTGCATTGTAATCAAAAACCCACTTGTACCTATATCTGAAACAGTAACATTGTTGATGCACTAACTTTCAAGACTTTTGTAAGTCGTCATATTGTGTAATAACCACTTTGACATGGAATTCTCCGTTTTACATAATATATGTATACAGAAAAATTTTGAAATGGAAGTGATGAGAAAGAGAAACCCAGATAGGAGAAATATGTAAGTGACCTCTTTGATTTCCGCTATTTTCAGATAAACGAGATCACTTTAAACTCATTTGATTTTACTCTGTTGATTACAAAACTTCCTCTATTATTTTTTTGTATAGCTGTTATTCTAGCCTTTGACTAGCGTCTCACCTGGTGGTAAGTGATAATACTGTCGAAAATTTTGTTCAGACTATCCTAGAATATATTATTTAGTCTAGTTTCATAATGTTACTTTCAAAACAGTATTGCAATCTAATAATCGAGTTGGTTCCACAGTTCTTTACATATTTCCTCGTTAGGTACGTACTTATGAGGTTGTAGAAAACTTTTGTACCGTAATTAATTATTATATTCATAAAACACAAATGGTATTTCAATGTGTTATGCAGCAGAACATATTTAATGCCAGAAAGCTGACGACGTTCTAACCCAAAAACCCTTGCAAATCCGATCAAATAGGTTTCAAGGTTGCCTGGCCCTGCATATGTATTATAATGTAAGCAAAAATTTCGCACTCGAAGCGCCAATGAAAACAAACTGAAGTATTTAATGTAAAATCTTGCAGGTACGTTACTGGGCTGATAGCCAGGGTTTCCACCAGGAGGACAACCTCCCCAAGTACGTGCCAGTGCCGGTCCAGGAAGCGCCCGAAGTGAGAGCTGCTCACATTGCCCATGAGAAGGCTTGGAAGGAGGCTGCTTACGCCAATCTGCATCCTGGGTAAGAACATCTAATGATCTTGTCTGGATAACGTTTTAGATTAATACTATGTTTTGTGATTGTACATTGTGATTATCTCAAAAATGTATTGAACAAATCTATCATAATAAGTGCTTTTCAGATCTTAATATCCGTGTTAGACGTTGTTAAGGGCTACCAAGAGGAGCAGCATGCTACTACTCACCGCGATATGATTGGGGTTTGACACTGGGCTTCTACTTCTACATCAGCTTCTACATCAAACAACGACTTCCGGTTGCTTTTCAAAACAAACAAGTTGTGTTTTCATTCGGTTCACTATTAAAATATGTTTAAGTGGTTTTAACAAGAGATTTTCCAAATATTGTGATACATAGGAACACACGAACACAGGTACAAAGCTGACATCTTTATAATATCGCATAACACTGATTATTACGAGAGTTTTTCACAAAATTATGAACATTTGCATGAGTATTTGAATTATCTAACAGCCAAGTTTTCAAATAAACGGTGTCGGACTACAATTGTTGACCAATAGCAAACGATTAATTGAAAAATTTCCGGAAATTCGTAATTTACAATAGAATTACAACCTCACTAATACCAACCAAAGATATTTGTAAATGCAATGTTCATCTGACACAAATTTGACATTTCATACAATTCATTTGTCAAAGTCAATTATCTACCAAAGAGTGTGGCGCGTTTACGGACGATATCAATCAATGCAACAAAAGTGAGTGCGTTTACGAGCACAACTTATCTATACGGAGTTATATGGTATAAAATAAACATCGAACATGTTATCCATTTTCTCAAATGTAACACAAAGGAAACTCAAAAGAATGAATAAATCGGAGGAAAATGTTTCTTTAATATTAAGTGAAAATGACGAACTGTTCAGTTCTACAACTGTGGGAAACTGCTCAAGCACAAGTTTGCCGAACATATCTTGTGAGTCATCTAAGCATGAAGAAGAAAATGCGTTAAAACTTCAGCTGGAAATAGCTCATAACGAAGTGACAAGTCTAAATGAAGAAAATACAAGTCTAAAAAAACAAGTTGCAGAATACAAAAATGTACTAAACAGCTACAAAAAAATGATGAATTTTGATAAATTAAAAGAACATTTTTCAACGCCAAAAAAGAAAGTGACCCCTCAGAAAATTACTATGTCTCAAATAAAAATTGGATTTCCACAGACAGCAACGAATGAATTCACTTATGCTGTATGTAAGAGTTTGGAAAATAGTTACGCAATTAACAATGATTTATGTGCTGAAAATAGCCTAGAACAAGGGATGTCCTATGACATTGTACCAAAGAAATCGTCTATATTAAGCGATATGGAAGGTCAGCATGTGAATGAATCAGTGGACAAAAATAACCAGACCAAACCAAGAAACAACATAAATAATAACAACAACAAAACATCAAATTACCCAAAATTCTGGCATCAGTTTAACCGTGATCTCCAGGATCGGGTCACAAACACTAGTTTACGAAAAATAGTCATTTTGTCTGATCAAGCAGGCAAAAGTATACCTGATGACCTAAGAAAAAGCTACGGAGATATTTTTGAAATAACAAGTTACATCAAGCCTGGTGCAAACACCCAGCACCTTTTATGTGGTATGACAAGCATTTTAAAAGAATTGACTAAAGATGATTATCTTATTGTTATGACTGGATCCAATGACAATAACCCTGCGAACTTGCATGCTAATCTATTCTACTTTATTCAACAAACAGCTAACACTAATATCATAATAACGCAAGTACAACGCAATAAGACTCTTAATGAACATGTACTTAATAAAATGATAAATATGATTACTCTACAATTTACTCACGCGAAGTTTGTCAATCTTAACTATGAACATTGGTTTCCTCGTAATAAATACAAATATGTAAAAAATGTCACAGAACGTGTTATGTTTCTAATTGCCAATGCTATGTATTCGGAAAGGTATTTATATCGTTTAATAGGAAAGCAAAAAGATAATAAATCAGAAGTAAGAACAAGTTTCAAACCAAGGAAAGTATGTGATGTGGGAATACAGGTGAACATAGACACATTTTTTCGTGACCAGTGAAAAACGAAATGTTGGAATTATTCATCAAAATATTAGAGGCGCTCTTTCCAAGCAAGAGGATATTCATTGCGCAATCCTAAACCTTACTGATAATGGGCTACCTATTGATGCAGTATGCATGAGTGAAACATTTTTGCGTGAGGGCACAGAGAGGAATCTTCGAATCAAAGGCCTCAAATTAGCTGCATCGTTTTCTAGAAAAACATCAAAAAGGGGGGGTGTCATGATTTTAGTGAATCAAGATGTAGAATACAAAGCTATTGAAGCTATAAGAAGTTTAAGTGAGCCATGTGTATTTGAATGTTGCGGGGTAGAACTCACCCATTTCAAAGTAAATCTAGTCTGTTTATATAGAACACCCTCGTCTAACGTCAATAGATTCCTAGAAAAGCTTGAAGAACTTCTATCAATACTAACACGTAGCACTCGAAAAAAAACAATACTTTGCGGTGACTTCAACATTGACATACTAAAAATGACAAATCCTAGCAAAACTTACAAAGATATATTGACATCTTTCAACATGAAGCTGTTTATATCTGACCCAACAAGAATAACTGCAACATCAAAGACATGCATTGATCAGATTGACAGCAATATTAGCAATGGTAAGTCAACTGTTCTGGACTTGGGACTCTCTGACCATACAGCACAATCTTTCTATTGGACTGTGTTGCAACAAAAACCACGGAAATTGTCTCGATGGTGGTATGAGCTAGGAAGGGATTTATGTCAAGAGAATATTAGTAAATTCATTGAATGTATTTCAAGTATATCATTTGCTGAAATTTTACAAAATACTTTGCCAGATGAAGCATTCAATGAGTTTCTCGAGGTTTTCTCTCTTTTTTACAATCTCTGCTTCCCAGTCATAAGAATTAAAAAAAAAAGTGACACGGGGAAGAAGTCTAAGTGGCTTACAAAAGGCTTAAGCAGAAGTTGTCAGATAAAGAGAAAACTATATCTTAATTTAAGAGATAAGAACTGCACTAGGGATGATAGATCAAAGTATATTCAATATTCTAAACTGTTAAGAAAATGTATTATATCTTCTCAGAAACAATGTAACGTGAATTATATAAACAAGGCAACCAATAAAGCCAAAGCAGTATGGAATGTGATAAAGAAATATGCTTCTGAAAACTGTAATTTAAATTCTATTGATAAAATTAATGTTGACAATGGTACTTTCACTGACCCTAAATGTATTGTAAAATATTTTAATGACTTTTTTATTAATATGACGAATAAAGATAATTATAAACCGGACATTTCAAGTGCAAACATTAGTAAATATGTTGAATCTAACGAAAAAAGCATATTTCTAGATCCCACTACTACTGACGAGTTGATGGACATAGTTAAATCACTTAATAATTCCCCAGCGGTGGGCTATGATGACATACGCACAAATATTGTAAAATTATCTATAAGATATATAGCTTCTCCATTATCCCATATTATTAATCTTACATTAGAACATGGAATTTTCCCGACTGCTTTGAAAAAATCAATAGTTAAACCACTTTACAAAAAAGGTGATAAAACTAAAATGGATAACTATAGACCAGTCACCCTGATACCGATTTTTTCAAAGATACTGGAAAAAGTCATGTTTCGCCGAGTAAATAGCTTCATTGAGAAGTACGAGGTTTTAAATGATGAGCAATACGGATTTCGGCAAAACAGAAACACTTCTCTTGCAGCATTCAAATTAATGAAATACATCACAGACTGCTTAGATAAAAAAAATCCTGTTGCCGTAATTTTTATGGACATGAGTAAGGCTTTTGACTTTGTTTCTCATGACCTATTATTAGAAAAAATTTACAGATATGGTATTCGCGGTCCTGCGCATAACTGGATTAAATCATACTTAAGTGAAAGGACTCAATGTGTCCAAATATCCAAGTATAATGAAATAAGTAGATCGCTTGAAATACATACATCGGACTTCTTACCAAACAACTATGGGGTACCTCAAGGAAGCATTCTGGGTCCATTGTTGTTTCTTTTATACATCAATGACTTTCCTAATGCAATTAAACACAAATGCATCTTGTTCGCCGATGACACTACTATTGTTGTAGAAGGAACCAAAAATTCTTCATTTGAAAATAGTATTAAAAAAGCGCTCACAGATGCCATTGATTGGCTTGCATCAAATAATTTAAAGGTGAATATAGAAAAAACTAAAATTTTACAACCACGCACTATAAACAGTACGCAATTGCAACTGCAAGTATCATATAATTGCAAGCAAATAGAAGAAATCAATTTGGTCACATTTCTTGGCTTAACCATTGACTGTTTTTGTAATTGGAAACAACATGTTGCGAAACTATGCTCGAAACTAAATAGCTTCGTTTATCCACTAAGACAGATTGCACAGACTGTTTCTAAAAAAGCAGCGACTACAGCTTATTACGGGTATGTCAACTCAATTTTACGCTATGGTATTGTCATTTGGGGTAGATGCACAGATATTGAGCGACTCTTTATAATTCAAAAACGCTGTTTAAGAGCTATTTACGGCATACAACAAACGGATTCCTGTCGACCGTTTTTCAGAAATAATAAATTATTGACAGTCACTTCATTGTATGTTTTAGAAGCAGGCCTGTTTGTGTATAAAAATGAATACCTTTTTCAGCAATACAGCGCGTTAAGCTGTCATTCTACACGCTCACAATACAGGCACACACTCTATAGGCCATACACTAGATTAACACTCAGCTCAAATAATAGCTACATAATGTGTATTAAAATTTATAATAAAATTCCTAATAACTTCAAAGACCTGACATTTAATCGATTCAGAACACAATTGACGCGGTGGCTTGCTGAGAAATGTTTCTATAGTTTAAATGAATTTTTTGATTATAAATTATAAAGATTAAAATAAGTAGCTTTCATATGACATGTGTTTATATATAATTTTAGATTTAATTGACATTTATTGGTATAATTTGTATTGAATTTTCTTGACATTAATTAATTTGCAATTGTATTCATACGTCTGTAAAGACAAGTTTTAGCGGAACTACATTCTTATTATTATTATTAATTTCTAAATTGTACCTGAAACTTATGAATGAATAAATGAATATGAATATGAATATGAATATGAATACTCGTTACTACTTGTCCAAAGTGCAAAGTCCTGGTTTGACACAGGGCTCACAATAGGTCTACTTATAATCTTAACGCTGTAAAGGTGACAGGTAAACCTATACCAATCACAGTATTCGGTTACAGTATTCACACTATTAGTGGTGGATGGCATGGCTTTTAATGGTGGTGAAGAACAGCATTCCCCAAGAGGGTAGGCGTCAAGCAGGCACCAAAATACCTAAAGCTGAAACTTTTAAAATAATTATTATTTCATATGTTCTTGTACTGTTGATGAGTGGAAAGATGATTAGTTGCTGAAATAATAATATGTACAGTTTATATTCTGGCAGAATAAGCAATTCCGAAGGCAAGAAAGCGAAATATAGACGATGTCGGGTTATAAACCACAAATAACGTGTATTTTGTCGAACTTAGTAACTTTAATTTTGTGGCTTCGAAGCTACACACAAGCTGCAGCTGTATTAGATGTTTAGGGAAATCGGTGTCTAGAGCTTTAATTGGGTCATATAGGTAGTTACCAAAACTTACCATAAAATTTTCAATAACACATCGTTACATAGGATCCAATATACCACTAATAAAATTGTAATCTCAACTTACGGTAATATTTACGTATAAAGCAACAAGAAAGTTTACTTCAGTAAATTTCACCGAATATAAAATGCAGCTAGTCTTCGAAGCTCTATGCAAATAACTAACTGAGCCATAAATTTAATGGAATAAGTCTTTCATCTTACAGTGCTGCCGCTGCCGCCGCTGCCGCCGCTGCCAACCAAGGCGCACCCCAAAACAACTATAACTCATACAACCAAGACTACCAGTCCAGTGCTTCAGAACAACAGGGAGCCTTCGCCCTACCTCCCAACCAGCTCCGCCAGGGCAAGGCCTTAGACCAATACCAGAACCAACAGTACCAGACCCCGCATTACCAGAACCAATATCAGAACCATAACTACCCTTCAGAATACTCCACAACAACGACTACTGAGGAACCTACTGTGAGTATTGTGAATTAAAAAGATTTTCTAATTTTGTCACTATAGAGAACAAGTAAAATGCAGTATATGGCACTGAATAGAAAGATTTGCCTCGTGATTTCTTATTTTAGTGATTAGCAACCCCCCAAATCTTTCTGTGGAAGCCTAAGCAATGATGGCCGAGCGGTAATAGCTATGGACTGCCGTGCCGCAGTACCCTGGTTCGACACCCACCGCCGGCTTGAGCTTCACCGCATTTTGGAATGTTTGCGATTGCCCGCCTAGCTAGCTACCACCCTCAAGTAGAAAATATGTCGCCAAACACCTAACGGTGTGTTCCGGCAGCAGTCTTTGAGAGCCAGTGAAATTACAGGCACACGAGACTTAACAACAATGTCTCAAAGTGACGGGCGCAGTGCAATTCGTGACTTGTGATGAAATGTATCTGTTGTAGGCAGAGGTTAGTCCGCTTAACATCAGGTAGGCCTCGAGCTTGTTCCGTCACAATAACATAAAAAATAAAGTTGTAACAGGTGATAGACACAGGAACAATGCTATAAAGTGGGCAGCAGCACCTTCTGAAGCACCGCGTTCCCCAAGATGCCTGTCGAACGTGGGGATTGTGACAAACCGCCCCCCGATAGGGGAAGTTGTTGTGATGGACGGCATGGCTTTTAATGGTGATGATGAACTGAAAGATGATGATGATGATGTGGCCCGCCCCAAATGCTGAGGTCCTGAGGTCTATTTTTATTTCAGATAAGCGTTATTGGTTTTTTCTACAAGAAGCTGTCAGATACAGCACAGAATAAATAATAGTGACTACGGAGTAACAGTCCGAAGTAGGAACCCTTCCGGGTCAGATAAGGCTCGCCAACCGTAACATGTCAGCATAAAACATCTAAATACCTATGTAGTTGATTATACACATTAGCCTCTTCTCCTTTGAAATCAAATATTCACCGTGAGTTTTTTTTCGTTTAGGTTATATTATATTTAGGTATATTATATTAGAAGGTATATATTGAAAAGTGTGCTCGGGAGTTGGCTTACACCCACCAACAAGCATATCAAAGTTGTTAGTTAAGTATAACCGATTACTGAAAACGTTGTCTTCCCGTTGAAAACGTTGATGAACAAAAATACATTCTTTACTCTATTTTCAGGGTCCTCCACGCGGATTCTTCTACAGCTTCGAATACCCAGCGTCCATTATCACAGCCAAGAGCAGTCTGCAAGGTGGTGCTGTTAACCCTGGCAAACCAGTAGACCAGGACACCATTGCCGTTGGACAGAAATAAATAATTACTTATTAGTATCAGATATGACTCTTAATATGTTTACTTGAAACTAGAAAGTTTTTTTATTTTTAAATCAAAAATAGAGAATTTAATAAAAGTGTTAAAAAGAAATGGCTAATCCTAAAAGAAACATTCGTTAAATGGTATACACTTTTCTAGACATACGAGTTAAAATTGTTAAATATTAAGAATAAACAAAACAAGGGCATTTTAAAGTCATATCTGTATTTTACGGATATATTTGCTCCAGCTTTACGGGAAATTTTAATACGACCACCATCTATAAATCTCTCTTATTGTATATACAGCAGATGTGAATTATGGTTATCAAACACCTAGTTATATTAAAACTATGTGTATACCTTAGCTGTCGCAGCCTAATGAGACCATTTGTATGAGAGTTGTTATTCTCCATGTTTGAATAATTATACTCATTAGTAATGTATGCTCTGTGTCAGCTGGGGTAATTATCGTTGCCATTTTAAGTAGAAGTAGGTTAGATAAGTGATTTGTTTCTATTAAGTAGCGTGTATATATTTTTGAAAGTTTTATTTGAACTATCGTTTTATATTTCGTATTATTCAACTTCCTTGTGGCATTCATTATCTTGGATCGGGTTTGAAAGTGTAACATTTTTGATAAAATATTGGTTTAAATATTTCTTTATAATTTCAGATAGTTTTGCGTTAAACTCTTGAACCCGGTCTTGAATCATTCAAATTTAAAGTTGTTTTTTTTTATTTAAACTGCTTTTTATAAAGCACGTTTGATATTTGAAATGTTAAAATATGTTACCAATTATAACCAATATGTTGGACAATGGTCAATGTAACTTATATACTTTTTTGGTAGTAAATATGCAGTGTCAGCAGAAGTAGTTATTATGTTTTTAATAATAAAGCTTATTGCACTTTAAGCGTGTCTTTCTTACTTCTCTACTTGATAACATAAATATAACTGCTTATGTGTTTAACAATTATATGCTGTTCTGTGATTTCAAAACAGTAATAGTAAATAATAATAATGATAAGATAAGTATACCTTGTCTTAGACTAGAAAATACAAACAATTAAGCCTTCTTTGGGGGACCTACATGCGATTTCTTATAAAATTCCGGTAGAAGTAACAGAGCTCACAAAAAATTAAATACAAATTCATGCTAAAAATGTTTTATTGAATAAAGCGTTAATATACTGTTGGAATCTAAAAATAATAAGGGCATATTTATTCATAGCATATATCTATGGCAAAATGCAAATCTTTAATATTTAAAATTTTATATTCTTGTACGATTAAGGAAACTTTTCATGATCTTTATTAACTTATTAGGAACCGGCTAGGACCCGTGTTATATTTACCGCAAAGATTTCAAAGTGAAGTTCTCATTATCTTATTTCAAAGTCGATTTAATAAGTCATTCCCTGTCAACAAAATTAATGATAAAGTAAGATACTAACATAATTTGTAAAGGTTTTAGTGACTGTTTTATTAATAGTTTCTGTTCTCTTTAGGCACTGCGATTTCCAAGTAGAGATCCTTGCTGCTTTTTGTCTCAGAGAAACATACGCGATACCATGCATTGTACCCAGTAGGCTTTCACCAACTCCAATTAGGACGATTTCAGTCAGTCCATATAATATATTTACTTGATTACTTACTAGCATAAACTTATTTATAGCCATTGTTACATTATGGTTATACGGGTGCATGCCATAATAGGTTAACCCAATTCACAAGACAATTTACAATGGTATCATACTAGGACTTAGGAATTTAACTAACTAGGAAAGTTAAAGTAAAAAAAGATGACTACTTATATATAAAAAAAATAGATGTGCATCTGAAATGAGGGATCAGTTCCTCAGATTCATGAGACGTAAAAGATATATATAGTAAAAAATAGTAAAAACTGAATGGTTTTGTCCAAAAATATGTTAAATGCGAATCAGTAAAGTTACAACCAAATTTATTTTCGCCTCTATGTAGCCTAATGTCATAGATAAAACTTATGCATATCAAAATTTTGTAAACATTTTTACTAAATGTTAATATGTATGTCATTTACGTAAATGTTATACTTTACTAAATAGTGAAAAGCATACACAAAAATAAATAAAGTTTTGAGATATATTTTTTCAGGCATCTTCTGATCTGAGGGTTATTATTATACCATATTATATGGCTGTTAATTTCAATTCGCGTTTTACAAATTACTAGAAAATATCATCCAGTTTTTACTAAATATATATTTAAAGTCTCATGAGTCCGAGGAACTGATCCCTCTGTTCAGATGCACATAAAAAATAGACACAATGAGTTAAATAAATAGAACTCATTACCACAAATAAGTGAAAGATCCGTAGAAATACCCCTAACGGTCCATTGCGGCAGTGGTCCTTGAGAGGCAGTTCCTCAAACAAGTTATTCTTCTAAGCAGTTGCTTTTCTAGATTTATTCTCATCAACACTCATCGACCACATAATCACTTACCAACAGGTGATACACTATTCAAAGGCTAATCTATCGGTTGTATAAAATAACAAAGCTAAAATTTATGTAATAAATCCTATTGTTTAACATTTAAACATAATTAATAAATACCAGAAGTTCTATTGGCATGCAAGTATAATTTCCCGACATTCTGATTTCTTTTGAAAATACTATACTAAATATTCATGCAGTTGAATGCAATGCAGTATGATTTTGGCTTCATTTTCACCACCAGAAAGATATCTATAATGACGAGACGGCACGCAATAGCATGCGGATGTATATTTAGCGGACGTACTTGTAGCTTTGTACCTAAAGTACGAAATGTGCCAGACCAAAGAATAAAAAAGACTTACTCCGCTAAGACGTTTAAATAAATAAGCAACTCTGCTACGACGAATTAAAGAACAATTCAGATCGCATTTCGCTGAGTACCTACCTAACATTTATATTCACCTACAAGGTGCCTCTCTATCTATCCCGTAGTTCTTATCTCTTATGACGCGGTACGTGGGTTAGGGTTGTATTTTGACTGAGCTAGGATACAGCTAATCCAGTACTGAGGTGAATGGTAAAAGCAATTAAATATATTTAATTAGTATTAGCAGAATACTATTTTAATAAATAGATTCAGGCGTTACTTTGCGGAAATCCATATTCAATAATAACAAATATTTTTAAAATATTTTATGAAAACATCAAATTAATATTTTAATTAAACACTTAAAAAATACAAAAATATATCTAGTGACAATTCCGCCTAATTTTCCTGTTAAGCCGACGTTACGTCACAAACGCCACGCAGCCAAACCGGAAGAGTTTTCGACGCGTTTCGCTTCTACACGAAGCATCCTCTATCAGGAGGTCTTGACTCTACGAGCACACGATCGAGAAATTCATTCTTGAATACTATTTTACTTTGTACATATAGTGTGGAATGCGCCAGGCCTGGCCAGCCCTACCAGCGTCCCCCGGATTTTAGGCTATAGGGACATGCTCGACTGAGCCGAATTTAGTGCTCTAATTTTATTATTTTAAATTTTCATAATGGACGGTGCGGCCATCAACCAGACTACTTAAGAAGTGCTTTTTCTAACATGTTACTTTCGGAATGATGTCTCTATCCTTCTATATTATTAATAAATTAATAATACATAATTCAGAGAGTTAACTCCTATGACGTTTAATTTAGATATAAAATTAGACCACAATATTGGGCTCAGTCGAGCATATTCCGATAGTCTAGAGGTTAGGACACTCAGCGCGAATACGGGGAAGGCGGGTTCGATGTCCGTTGACTAGAATTTTGTGCTCTTTTAATATGTATATGATTGGCGCTTAGCATGAGCTAGTGCTTGTAATCATATTTAGATAAATTGTCTGATGTTCTAGGACTGAGTGCGAGCAGTTAAGAGCAGAAGTACTATCTCGAGGAGCAGCTCAGTTAGCCAGCGCCGCTCAAGTCAGGGATTTGAGAAGGAAACTAGCCCTGGTCACTTCTGGGGCGAAGCAATCCATATCACCTGCAAACAAAAACGACACTACCCACGATAGCAGTAAAGCCGATATTGCCATTACGAAAATATCGGCACCTGTTAAGAAAGTTACCATTGATGACGTTAAGAAGAAAGTGTCGTTTAATTGAATTTAGTATAAGTTTTTATGTATAAGATATTATTATGATGTTAGTTACTGTATATTTCCAATCATAAACTAGTATAAATTAATTTGAAAAATCTCGAATGCATATTATTTGTTTATCGTTCCTTACGAAGAAGTAATAAGTATTTATTCGTAAATCGTTCCATTGAAATTAATACTGCAAGTTATAAATATTTATAAAATCGTTTATAAAAGCCCTTCATTTAAATTCACTACTCGAAGTGTTTGGAAAAAAAAATCATAATTTGGGGTCTAAAATCCGCCAGTTTGTTTTTATTTCTTGTTATGTAGCTAGTGTCACTTGCGCTATCAAGAGAAATCTTACGATATCTCATACAATAAGATAAGTTAAGCCGTTTAGAAGTAATGGTGGAATAAAGGAACTCACAAACGTACATACATGAACCCTGAAAACATAACAATCCTGTACAAAATTACAAATATACCATAGAAAAAATTGGAGTCATATGCGGGATTCGAACCCGCGACCATCCACCCCTTTAGCCGGGGTATGCTCTAACCAATTGAGCTAACATGACATGACGTCATAGTCATAACTCAAATATTCCCTATCGTTCTTTAACCATCGTATTGGGATGGAAATTTTTTCTATTGTAATTTTGTAATGTAGTCCGCATAGCAGGCGTTGTTGCAAGCATAACAATATTAAAAATAACACAACTTTTTTTGGGCAGTCGTGTAATAAACAAGTTAAAATTTCATAATGTAAGTTTTTGTGTGCTTATATTGAACATGCTCTTATGAACTATCTCAGTTATCTATATGTCAGCGTAATTAACGGTGCACTTTTCTTCAGCTGGATTTTGATGAAAACCAGTTGGGAAGACATGGTTTAGTTCTATAGCAGTTCACAGACGGCAGCTATAATATATAATATAGTATAACTGTCGGTATTAAAAAACAAAAATGTAAAGCTATATATTATAGCTGCCGTGTGTTGTCACTTGTCAATTTCTATAGAAAATGTGTTAAGATGCATTGAAATATATCGAGCTATAATTATATAGATTTATATTATAACTGTCGTCTGAGAAACGCTTAATATTGCTGTTATTGATATACGCACACTTATAGCATAGAACATAAAGTAATACTACGCTTATGCTTATAGCATAATGTTTGCGATGGTTCTAAATGCGAATCGCGTTTTCTGTTTAGAAAACGTAATGAGCCGAGAAGTAATGGACCGAATTCCGTTGGCAACACTAAAAAGGTAAATAAATTCAACAAACAAAATTTTTACTTATGTAATAAGAAAAAAATGTTCATAAAAGATACATAATTTTTTATATTTATACGATATCAGAGGTACACCTATGATATAACCTACTTGTTATGATAATGTTGTATGATTCCATTAACACTAATATTGATATGCATTAGGAATTTAGAGGTATACCTACCCATGATATCACAAAGATATGTATACTCAATGTTAGGAAAGGGATTTCGTAAAAGGTCATGCAGAAATGCAAATGAACTTCGAAATTTTGTTGTAGTGCAGTGAACCACCGCATAGAATATTGATTGGCCTGGTACCTATGTCGAACGTAACACGGCGAAAGTGACTGGGAATCTGAATGGGGATTAAGAGAGCACTTTATGTATTTTTTTGGAGATACGATGACAATCGTTTTTAAAAAATGCCTCGTCACCGGCGCGACATGCAGATACCAATTGACGTTTCAACGCAACAATAAAAAAAACATTTCCAGGACTACAGATTGTCCTGGCGTAGGCAGTAGGTGCCCCATCAGAACACGAGATATTACGAATGTATGTGAGGATGGGCGGCTCCTTACAGTTTCGAAGTGGATGTGAAGTGTGCACATGCCTCAGTTCCTGCTTCTTGTGTCAAGCAAATGTTACATTTGTAAAGTACTGCGCTTACAGTATCGTAGCGCCTGAGTGTTTGCGGCGCGGAGCAGGCGTTAGACCGGCGGGTGCGGGCGCGGGTGCGGGTGCGGGTGCGGGTCGGGCCCCAGGTCCCGCAGGTGGTCCCTGCGCGCGCGCGCCACGTGCCGGTCGCGCCGCGCGTGCTCGCGCGCCTCGCGGCACGTGCGCGCGCGCAGCCGGCTCGCACCCGCCACACACACGCACGTCTTGAACTCATCTGTCATACAACAAACTCATTGCATTACCTACCTTGATTATCATAACGAATGTAAAAGATGTCAGATAGATTATTATTTTCCCACGATTTCCACGGAATTATGAAAAATCAGATCAGAAACCTCTCATCCATTGCGTCAAATACTCAGGGTTGCCAACATGTTTTTCCTCGTACAGAAGCAGATTAAAATCTCGTATTTTAGCTTTCAAACCTCGTACATACTGATTTTATGTGAAAGATGTGATAGATCAAAGAAAAAAGCATTTAAAAGGCCTTTTACACATATAATGTTACTTTTGTACTTGTATACATTCACAATGAAGACGATTTTTTTAAATAGTAATGTTTTATTTGTAACAAACTTTCAAAAGTAGCATTATATGTGTAAAAGGCCTTTTAAATGCTTTTTTCTTTGATGTGAATATTTTTTTTTGTTTTTGGTTTGAATATAAAATATTTTGCTTAAAAATAGATTCCTACTTAAATAATACATTACATACTTTGTAGTTTGTACCACAGACTATGACGACCTATAACTATGGAGGGTAGAAGAACCCTTCATACCTATAACGTATTCTATCTCTGTTGCAATATAATGAAGGAAATTAATCAATCAAACATGGTTAATTTTTGGTAAATTTCAAATTTATAATGAAATTGATTGAATTCGAGTAAGGCGATATCAGGGTCTATTGAACATGTTGACATAAATGTTCCCTGCAATGAAAATTGATATTTAAAGTTCCATAACTCAAAATCTCGTACATAATTGTACGAGGATAATATCGTCCTCGTACCTCGTACGAAAGACCAGAAATCTCGTAACTGTACGAGAAACCTCGTACGGTTGGCAACACTGCAAATACTTTTCCAATACGCGTGTTGTCCAAACTTCGCATTTTTTCTACTAAGGAGATTATACAGTAGCCAGATTGTCCAATACTCTTTATGTCCAATACTGTTTACGTTGATAACGACAGCCTGGTTATTGAACCTTACTATTATTATGCTATCGCAACGAACTCAGGTGGCTCAATATTTCGTTAGCGCCTCCGGAATGTTCACGTTTGCCACGTATGGGATCCGATGGGTACCAAAAAGCACAACAACGATATTTTATAACAAGAATTACCGAATGACTCAAGCTGATACAAAACTATGCTTAGAAAACACAAAAGCCGGTGTCACAGCCAGAATGCCTCTCTGAATTCACAATCAACTCCCATAACCTAATTTTGTGCAAACATTGGGGCAACATTTCTTTACTAGAAGAAGAAAAATGTTAAAACCGTACGAATCCAAAAAAAAGTATACTTAATTTGGAACAACGCCATCATACCGTTATCTTTGGTACAACAATAGCATCGCAGTTGCTAAAATGCTACAGAGATGGCGCTGCAAAATAAAATTAAATTCTACATCGCGATGGCGAGATTCTCAGGAAACAAGAGTTATGCCTTAAACTGCCAGGTTCATTTAACTCTGGTCTCCCTTCAATACGTACAAATCTTTCGCCTTTTACTAAAGATTTCCGTGGAGGGGACACTCTAATGAGTCTAAATCTGTTTTTGATAGGCATTGCATCTGCTAAGCCATAAATCAGTTAGTTATTTATTCTAGATGACGTAGGTAGGTAGGTACGTGGAGGTCCGAGGTTGTGATCCACCACAGAATAAAAAGGATTCCGCACAATTATATAATTTGAAAATTTTGAAATGAAATATTTATTGTTAAAGATTGTAGAACAAAAGTACCTGTACCATCTACCGGGTAGATTGTACAGGTACTTTTGTGGTAGATTCTAACCTACCTCTGCCTAATATAACAGATGTATTTCATCTTAAATCTTGAATTACACTGCGCCCATCACTTTGAGACATAGTTGTTAAGTCTCATGTGCCTGTAATTTCACTGGCTCTCAAGGACAGCTGCCGGAACACACCGTTAATTGCTTGGCGACCGATTTTCAACTTGAGGGTGGTCGCTAGCCAGGCGGGCACTTGCAAAATGCCCTTCCACCATGCGGTGAAGCTCAAGCCCGTAATACCTGCCTATACAGTTTTTTTTGAGGGTGGTTGCTTTCCATATGATCATCAAAAAATTCCCTACTACTATGTTATGAGTCAAACCTTATGTTTTTTTAACCTTTTATAATGCCGCTTACTTACATCTACCTCATTTATCCACACCACGAATAATCATGAGTAATGATAATGTCCTGGCGATTTAAATTTGGTATGCAGATTTTAGTTTTTGGTGTTATTGACCAGGAAGTCTCTTGCAACTTAATCTAGTATCTCTCGTATTAGAGTAACATTTTATTGCCCGTAAAGGCACGCCTCACAGAATTACGTACCAAAAAAATGAATCGTCATTCAAAACCAAAAGCGTACCAAAAACAGATTAGCTAGGGTACAAAAACAAAGTCGTTATTAAAAAATTCTGATTTATAATTGTTACCAAAAAGCTTGACTACTTTAAAATATGGTTTATTTAGTACCAAAACAATCCATTCTACACATTCTTTTACAAATATTAATACGTCAGTGCAGCTTGTGGAATCTTTGTTCTTAGAACAAGTGCAAACGAGATAACTGTAAATTTCTCTTTAATGTAGGTATTAAGTGTAACTACTAATTATAATTATTAAATTTTAATTATTTATTTACGATAATTATTGGCGACAGAATCTCCTTTTTGATTATGTTTTACAACCGTTTTACCTAAGTATCATAATTTAAATTTTAGAACGCAGTAGGTACATAAAATTTTTTTTTTGATATCAAGGCGGTCTTTATTATATTTTTGTGGAATATAGTTGAATTGGTGTTTTTGTTACTCTTTTACCTACTATAACTAGTTGCTTTTGTGGGTAACGTAGGTATACTGTGTGTTTCTTTTTAAATAGGTATTTTTTTTTAAATCTTGAATTATATTTTTTAATTGATGAAAACCTAAGACTAAAACATTGTAAAATTGTTTTAATTTCTATTGATATCATATAATAAAATAAAAAAAAAACCTGTGATAGACTATTGACACAAAAATAATCAATTTAAAAAAGTTTTGTAATGTGGCAGGGCTGTCTCTAACGGTTTACGTCGAAAATATTTTTTTTTCGTTGATATTGTTCAACGTTATTGTTATATCTAATTAGAAGCTCCATTGCGTGGTCACATATTGTGGTGAAATAAATTATAAATGTGACCTATCTATAACTGAAATTCCGCAAGTTGTTTAGCAAAATTACACAACTGAATGTTATTCTTAAACAACTACATAGTTGTGTAACTCAGTTGCCTAGGCGGCTGTAGGGAAATTCAGGCATAATAAAAAAAGAGATTTGACCTGTATTGAGTTCCTACTCTTTAAATCAACATTATTATTTGATATTTTTAGCTATCTAAGATAGAATAAGCAATCCATTTTAAGCTTTTACGGTGCCAATAAGTTATCCATAGGTTGAAATTTCTATCTGTGGAAGCAATCTATCGCTGGGAGGTCAGTTTACAGAAAAAAGATTGACCTCTGTCACTTTGTGCGTGTCAATAATCTATCTATGGATTTTGGATCGGTGTCGGCAATCCAAATTTGCAATCCCAGAAATTTCATGGTTTAGTTCCTAATCCAAAAATACAACTAATGTTTATTTTTATTTTATTCAATTTATTCGGCTAGATCAAAGATGGCAGGCAGATGCCCAGAAATATTACTTGCTCAGTGGCCCAGATGGTATAGTGTTGCCAGATCAGTTAAAAATTATCAGAGAGTTACTGCAAAATTATCGTGTTTTTATCGCAAGTTCTATACTTTATAAATTACTCAACGTTCGTTTCAGTTCTTAGTGTCAGAAGACAAGAGATATATTTTTAAGTGTTTTCTAAAATATTATTTTAATATTTTGGGTAAATTTTTTTTTATTATTATATATCTTATTTTATTGATGGTCAAAAATAACCTCTTTCTCAGAATCAGCACTCTATGAATAAAGTTCTGAGGGTACATGCCCACATGTAGGCTTTGACGGGCTCTGGTTTTCTCAGGACCGTACAGTCCCGCGTTTTTAGTACACTCAATCATTGCTCGGTATAAAATCAATACATCAGGTTTTTCGCTTCTATTGCCACATCTTCATGCAGCCTGATCAGCTATGCAATTATATAACAGAAGTTGTTTTATGACAGTTTCGGCTTTTTGTTTTTATGGAATTTATTTTAGAAAATACCTATCTAATTTTGAATTCGTTTGGATTGCCATAGATAAAATAAAAATTATATTTGGTTCTGATCCGAGTAATATAAAAAAATACTCGAATCAGAATTCGTTGTAAAATTATTGTGTAAATGAAAAAAATATCGTAGAAATTTGATGAAATATCGTGCGATACGTCATCATTATTTTTTATTGCATGACACTCAAATATATCGTGGATCTAGGATAATTATTCAATGTCTGGCAACACTGGGTATGAATGGCAATAACGGACGGGTGACCGAGAGACTGACACATTTTTGCATTACGTTCCATTCTACTCTGACTATCATTTCCATTTTACTATGAGTATCTTAAGTGTAGCATCGTGAATATATTTTTCACTTTTGTGTAAATATAATAAGATATAAGTGCAATATTTTATAAAAATACACATAAGTTATAATGTACTGCTGATTATTTCAACAAAAGTGATTGAATATTACCTAAAAGTATCATAAATCAAACTGTAGCTTTATTCTCTATGCATAGAACGGAATGGTTGAGAGGGAAGAGATAGCAGGTTGGATTGCCGCCGATCTCGGCACAAAAAAGATTGGTTTTGTTATTGGCATGCAGATAACAGATCGATCTGTGGATATGGTCTGATCTCGGATCGTTTTCAATCTTGGATTACAGATACGATATTAATTTTGGGCGTTAATCAACATTGTTATTTGATACTAATGTTATACATATAAGTAGTAAAACATGACTTTCCAGTTCCGACTTCCAAAGAATTATTAAAGTTCTCTTGTCATCTACATATATCTATATTTTAAATAGTGTGATTAACCAGAACTTTGAACCTTGAAGTTAGTTCTATTTAAATGTCATGAGCTTTTAATTTAACCAAAAAAAACATCGGCCAATATGCCGTATTTAATAATAGTAATAATTATGACTGTACCAATGTAACACCTACCGAGAAATCTAAGTAATATGAAATGAGTATTATGTCTTATGTTGAACATTATTATTGGCAAATAGTACACAGTCGAAAACAAAAACGCTCATAAGTGTGAAATTACTTGTGGAAGTCAGAACGGTACCGACTTCCACAAGCCATTTCACATATTTCACTGTTCATAAGTCAGTCTTGTTATTAGCTTCACCATAGACTACATATTAAATCATGAATATTATATTGATAACAATGCAAAAAAAAAACTAGTGTGAACTACGCTCTTTTGAAACTTAAGCCCATAGTCAATAAAACCATGATTATATCCATTTACTATGCCTATGTTCACTCTATTCTTATTCTTTCTTCACGATATTGTACCGACTTCTACAAGTTATTTCACAATTTCGAGTGTTGAAGTCAGTTCCATTTTTGGGTAAAAAGAAAATCACCCTTTTAGTGACCCTTGCAACTTACGGGACTGATTGTCATTCTGTCAATGACTATATCATCGAGATACACTTTCTAGGGATCACTCAAAAACGGCTGGACTGATTTTGATGAAATTTAAATGGAACTTTACGAGAAACATCAGCTTTAAATTAAAAAATGAATCATCATAATCGGTTTACCCAGACAAAAGTTCTGAGGTAATAAAGATAAAAAAAATACACTCGAATTGTCAAAAAATGCAAGGGTTCGTCGTGTGTTTACTCTTTGTTTCCACACGCACTGTCCTACACCCCTAACACACCCACTTGTATAAAAATGTGTATATGTGATAATAAAAAACATTTTATTGTGATTGATCTGTGGAGGAAAACAACCAGAAATCCGGAAAGAGATGCGAAATCATTTTTGTCCAAGCTGAAACAAAGACGCTTCGCTCGCAGTTCGCGCACTCCCTGTCACATATTTATATACTCACCGACAGTATCCCAACATTTGATATTGTCCTCGGGCAGCGTGTGTGTGTTGTAGCATGCGATGACCTTGTCCTTGAACTCGGCGCAAACCGGCTCCACACTCAACATGTTTGCTGTACGGAAATCGATGCGGTTCGCCAGCGTGTTCATGTCTTCTATCGTTAAACTGAAATAAAAAAAAACTCAATGTTTTGGCCTGAGGGACAGATTGTCCCGGGTTCGAATCATTGAAAAGCATATATTTTTATTTATAGAAATGTTTCTTTTATAGAAATATAGCACGCGTGCATAAATAACATTGTTATAATTTTCAGTTTTTTCAAAGCTCTCTTAGCGGAGTTAGTGATTACTAGGTTGTGCAGTGTTCACTGTAGTCATGTCTAGGATGAATGATCGCTAGTGAAATTTACTACGGAACGCTTTTGTGCTTCGGTGGGTACGTCAAGCCGTCGGTTCCGGTTGTTGTCTTAGGATGGCGGTCGTTATAGCGTGGCTGGTGGTAGGGCATTTTCCGAATGCTCGTCTGGCTAGCTACCACCCTCAAATAGAAAATCGGTCGCTAAACACCTAACAGTGTTTGCGGCAGCTTTGCTTGAGAGCCAGTTCCTTGAGACCTTGTTGATCGGCTAAGAACGAGGCAGCAAGATCCGTTACGACTGCTTCAAATTCTCCTATCTTGCTTTATATAAAGAAAAACGCGTGAGATATGATAAGAGTAAATAGTTAGATTCATCGTTAATCTTTGGCTGCAAGTATAAAGAAATCAGCCAGCCTGCCCCTCGAAGAGCAGGCTTAATAACAGCTGTACCTAGCTATGTAAATGTATGTTACCCAGTTCGCTCTGAGTGGCTGTCATCCATACACTTGAGTCGCTCCATGTAGATCTTGTCTTTGTAGTCCCCGCGGGGAGCTATGGGCTGGCTGGCTGCTGCTCCACCGGCGAGCGTTGCGTCCTCTACCAGACGTTCTACCTGAAACGACACAATTCATATAATATGACTAGTAGAACAGATTGTTTTATATTTATAGCTGATAGGATAGCCTTTGACCACTATGTCACCTGATGGTAAGAGATGATGTGGTCAAAGATGTCCTTCAGGCTAACCTTAATTGATGGCTATCAAGGACAGCTTCTGGAACACACAGTTAGGTGCTTGACGACCGATTTTCTATGGTCGTAACGAGCCCGGCGGGCATTCACGAAATACCCTATCACCATGCTAAAACGATTGCCATCCTAAGACAACAACTGGGACCAATGGCTTAACGTGGTCTTCAAAGCACGGAAGCGTTCAGTAGTAATGTCACTAGCGGTCACCCACTAAGCTACGAGTGCTTCAACTTTGTTTTGGTTAAAAGCTAAGCTACTGTAATGGATTTTATTGGACTGTAATGCATATGAGCGTGTTGTGGCCGATGGATAAGCGTTGTTTAGAATTCGTGAGCCTGGCTGGGTTGTTGGTTCAGAGTATTGGACTGCCCTGTGGAAGGCAATAGGCTCTCTTTCCAAGTGAGCAAAACATGTCTCACGAAAGGTGGCTGCTGTAGGACACCTCTATTTGTATAGCCGAAGGGTGTAGACCCTTCGGTATTACATTACAAGGGTGGCGATGTTTTCCGTGCGGTCCCGGGATAGAGTTGATACCACCCTATACCTAGCAGTGGAAGTCGTAAGAGGCGACGAAGGACAAAATACCAGAATAAGATAGGCAGCTGCGCTTTCTGTAGCACTGCCATCTTTCACTGCGATCCCTAAAACGTCTTTCAAGCGAGATTATCGCAAACCAATGGGGGAGGTATTTGTTCAACGCTGGACATCCAACGTCTGTTGATATAATGTTGTGATGTGAAAGCATATCTACCATTTTGTTAGAGATACTGATATGATGATCATCGGGCATTTCCTCGATGGGGTCGGTTTCCGAAGGCTTTGGACGTTGGAAGTGTGTTGCTCGGACTGACTCCTTGTTTCCCATGTTTACAGTTTTATTATCTGGAAACAAAAACCATAATCATCCTCCAACCCATGTTTCACTTATATGATATCGCATGTTGTCCACTAGCAACACTGAAAAACAACAACTACATCATTCCAAGGAGTCCATAATTTTGTCATTCACTGTGGAATTAAAGTTTACATTAAAATTAAAGTTTACATTAAAATGCGGGTTTAATTTTGGTGATTTACTATTTTTGTCTGTTATACCTATGTTACTATATCTGGTGGTAAATTAAATATAAGCGAAAATAAATTTCTAACACTGCTATACGAACAGTGTTAAAGGTGCCTAACCTTAACACTTTTAAATTTAAGCCTTAGAGGTCACACCAGTGCGTAGTGTGAAGGTTAAAAGGCCGCAGTGTCTACATGCTAAAAATATCATCTAAATCCCTCCAGTCTTCCAGTTGGCAATATGTTTCATTATAGGTGATGCTTGCCTTTGCACACTTTCATTATATATGGTAATGATATGGTAGAAGATGTTGCTCAGGCTAAGATAATGAGGCTAACAGATGTTGGAACTGTGTCAGAATCGATGTGTGACCTGTTCTTGAGAACTATCTAATTCTAGGCTTAGCCTGAACAAAATCTTCGACCATATTATCACCTAATGCATAGATTCATCATCACCATGTCATCACCATAAATCATGATAGTGTTGAAAGGCAAGCATCAGCAAATTTGTCTACTTGACGGTAGAAGTTAGTCCAGGGCGTAATGTACACTCTAGTTGTACTATCTCGCTATCCTATTTAAGCAAAATGACTCCAAATAAATAATTTTAAACTCAACAGTAGTAAACGATCACCAAAAGTTACTACTTTTGCGTTACTGCTGTTTTAATTTTGGTGACCATTTACTAATGGTCACCAAAATTAAAACAGCATTTTAATGTAAAATTATAACCAAAGCTATTACTTGTTCTTATCTTGCTATGATTCTTCTGGCGCATAACCGGCTGCTGCGGCGGCACGCTCGCTTCGCTCGCTCGGCTCGCGCGTTGTTGTGGTCACAAGTAACCTAACGATATGACCTAACTTGACGATATGACTTTAGTGAGAATTTACTACATTTGGTGATCATTAACTACATTTGGTGTCCGATCACAATTTTTGATAAGAGAACTAAGGGTATCAAAGCATTTTATGGTAGTCATTATATTTCATCCCATTTATTTTCTAATGTTATATAATAAAAGTTGCTTATCATATGTCACGCTTCTGTGACAAAAGACTTCTCTGATTTTGTTTTTGAACTGTTACTCAGTTCCTCAGATTCATGACACGTGAAAGATATACCTACTCAGTAAAAATTTGATGGTTTTGTCTAAAAATTTGTAAAACGCACATTGTAAAAGTACGGCCAAATAATATGATCCCTCAATTCAGATAACTGAAAGAACTTAATTTTTTCTTTATTTTTGTGCATATTTGTATAGACTATTTTGTAAAGAAATTTCAAAAGGTTTTTACAAATTTGCAGTCTACTAGAAAGCGCGTTCAATGAAGTTGAGGTGTTACCTTCGTTCTACACGACCCTGCACTGTACTAGTCATTCCGAGACGTAATTTTTTTTTCTTGTTCGCCAAGAAATCATATAGGGTAGATTATTAATTTGTTTGTTTACAGTAATGTACTTACCTGGCCGGTGTACAATATTATAAATAAACATGACCATACTACGTCAGACGCCGTAATGATGCGTGCGCTATTAATATAACCGGTCATCATATAATCAATTCGATACACAACTTTTTGTTGTGATCAGGTCAATTAAAATATTAATTTTAATAACTTGCATATTGTTTATCTGGTTATAGGCCTCGTGAGCATGAGCCAATTATATATTAAACTTGCAGCCCGCCCCGGCTTTGCACGGGTATTAAAAAAATAATTATAATATTTTTTACAAAAACACATAAACCCTTCTATTTAAGTCATGTTACTAAGAAAATAAAATAATATAGAATGTTTAATATATATTTTTTTATGAACTTTTATTTTTATTTCTTTTTTGTTCTAATGTTTTTTTATCGCGCAAAATCATTAACCTCTTTTTGCGCAGTTGGATAAAAACTATCCTATGTTCATCCCCGTGTCTCAAACTATTTCCATACCAAATTTCATCCTAATCGGTCCAGTATATCGCTTATCGCGCACAAAACCATTAACCTCTTTTTTGCTCAGTTTGATAAAAACTATCCTATGTTCATCTCCGTGTCTCAAACTATTTCCATACCAAATTTCATCTTAATCGGTCCATTAGATCGGTTATCGCGCAAAACCATTAACCTCTTTTTTGCGCAGTTGGATATTTATTTATTTATTTATTTCGTACACAACACAAATTACAATCATAACAAAATACATAAATAAATACTTAAGATTCAGAACTAGATTATAATCCAAAACATGTGTACACAAGGAAAACCGATTTATGGGGACGTTGAGGTAAATATTAAATAAATGTATAACACAAAAAAAAAAATGTGCACAACCGCGATGAATTTCGCCGCTAAAATGCACGCGCGGCATGCATAGGCAATCCTTAATCTGTATTTGGACTTGGAGCAACCAGACTCAACCCAGAGGTTGAGGCTGATTTAAGGGGATTAGTAAAGAGAATATTTTTGACCGTTCTAATATATAATGACAATTTTGGAGTAAATATATCAATCTCTATGTTATCACCAATAAATTCATTATACTGACGAGCCATTCTTACTAGCGGATTATAGAAGGAAGTGTTATTTTTGTAAGTCTGTAGAGCAAAAAGATTTGTTTGATTGGACCTTCGTGCTCTATATTTAATATTAAAGTTTATTTGAGATAGTAGCTCTGGGGTATCCGAAATGGAGTGAATTATTTTAAAAAGATAAATGAAATCGTAATATTTTCGACGTGTTTCTAACTTTTGTTAATATATTGCCAATCTTGTTTCATAGCTTAGTTTAGGACGACCGATCAGCTGACGATAGCATAACATCCTTAAACATTTTTTCTGTACCTTTTCTAATTCGTTGCAATGCGCTTTGTAGTGTGGTGACCAAACAGGGCTAGCGTATTCTAAGATGCTTCTGGCAAGAGTAAAAAACAAATAGAGAAGAGAACTAGGGTTTTTAAAACCTTTAGTGGATCTGAAGATGAATCCAAGAAGCTGATTGGCTTTCGTTGTAATATGTTGATAATGTGCACGAAATGAAAGTTTGTCATCAAATAGAACGCCTAAGTCCTTAACAATATTAGTTCTTGCAAGAACCCGGTCTTCAATAATATAATTTTGAACAATTTTATGACGTTTGTTAGAAAATGTTATCACAAAGCATTTGCTTGTATTGAGAAACATGTAATTCGATTTACACCAGTTAGAAACAGTGTTTAAGTCTCTTTGCAAGAGGTAGCAGTCATGTGGGGAGGAAATAGTTGTAAATATTTTTAAATCATCAGCGTAAAGCAAACACTCACAAGACAACTGCTCTATGAGATCGATGATGAAAATAATAAATAGTAAAGGTCCCAAATGAGAACCTTGTGGCACCCCAGAGGTCATTTGAGTTGGAGAAGACAGAAATCCTTTCAGAGCTACTAATTGACTCCTGTTACTGAGGTAAGAAGTTATCCAACGGAGCAAGTTTCCATGAATCCCAAAGGAAGCGAGCTTACTACAGAGTAATCTATGATTCACATTATCGAAGGCCTTCGAGAAATCCGTATAAATAGAGTCCACCTGTTCACCAACGGCAAAACTCCTACAAAGATAGTTCTTGTACTCCAGCAAATTAGTTACGGTGGACCTGCCCTTGATAAAACCGTGTTGCTTAACAGATAAAAATGGCTTAAAGTGGTTAAGTAAATGTATATATACACTAACGATTCAAATAATTTTGCGAAACAAGATAGGATACTGATAGGTCTATAATTTTCACAGCGTGATTTATCACCGTTTTTAAAAATAGGAATTATATGCGCTGTTTTCCATCGCTTAGGGAAAATGCCATAAGCGAGCGATTTATTAAATATGATGCATAATGGTACGCACAGTTGTCTACTATACAACTTTATGAATGAAGGAGGCAATTGGTCTGGTCCAGCACCCTTATTTTTATCAAGATGCTTAATTTTAACCCTTTACTTGGCAGGGATTTGCAATTCTAGTTTTCCTTACTTTTTTCATTCCAATTAGTTATATAATGGTAATAGACCTTACAAAAAATAATATAAAAAATATTTACTCTTTTTTATTGGATTTATAGCATGTATCTTAAAATGCACATTGCCAAGAACACTAAAAAATTAATATGAATTAACATGTATCTAGAACGATACATTGCCAACTAAGCAGGTTTTAAAATATACTACAAAATTCATAAAAAAATTAAAATGTTTTATTATATAACAATGATATCGACAAGAAAATAATTTTTTAAGTAACATTTTATTATTTTACAACAAATAATAAAATATTCAATGAGATCAAATATTCCCGTTAGCGATTAAAACAAAAGTAATTATTTTTATAATTTGTGTGTGATACTTGTAAGCATAATTGCATTCTTATACCAAACAAAAGCGTACATTAAATTTGTCACACAAATACTTTGTGCTATTTATACAACAACCCTTAGTATATGTCGGCGTTGACATTACTCCCATCAAGATTTTAATAGCTACAAAATCCTTTATACAGTCGATCGTGAGGTGTTCTTTTTACTTGCATGTGGTATACATTAGATTCGTGAGTTATCAAGTCATACAAATTATAAACGAAAAAAAAAAACAATATAAATACTGTCTAATGACTTGTCAAATTGTTTGCCTTGAATGTCAGCTTTGCCTTCAAAAGGTTTTCGTTATACCTCAAATTTTCAAATCTTCACTACTGTCTCTATTGCTACTGTTAATGGCCCTCTTTTTGATCTGGTAGCAGTAGAAGGTAATGATATAGAAGAGTGTGAGGGTAAAGGAGAAGGTATTTCTACAATTGAACTATTCAAGGAAGAGGTGTCTAAATTATGTGAGCTTGAGGAAGGTATCAAGACTAATCTGATAGAAAAGTCCTTGCAGCAAAGAGAGAGAATCAGAGGAATCAAAGAGAGATGGTTTCATTGTCCATAGTGACTGTAAAGCACTGATGATGTTTGGTCGTATGATAGTGTGGAATTCTCAATTTCTTTGAATTATTTTTTACTTTCTGATGATATTTATATATCTTTTAATGCTGGTGGTAGGGTTGTTGAAATTGAGCTGTCCGAATTATAATCATCTTGGTCATGTAAGCAATGTAGTTCATCTCCTGAACAAGCGCTGTTATCGGAACAAGCTGCAGGTTTGGATACTAATCCTATTTTTCGTTGAGTTCACGTGAGAGCCTGAAATAAAAAAAATGCTTAAATAATTATATATGAATAAAACTCACATAATTTATGTATAAAAAGTAGTAATAACTTAAAATACTCATCACATTGTATATAAATTTATAATGCTTATGATAGAAAAAGCTGGCAATGTATCCTTCAGTGCACACCATCCAGAAATTGTATAATGTAGATCACCTGGCAATGTGCATTATTAGATACATCATGAAAGGCCTAAGTTTTTTTGTAACAAATCGCTTACATGCACATAAAATCAATTGCACATTCGGAGAAATGTATATTTAGCTACAAAAATACAGTATCGTTATTTAGGAATTCTTATATCTTTTAAGATAAAAATGGATTCTTACCTTCGACATCGTGGGCGCTTGCGCACGTTCCGCTATCTTGCAATCTACTGATGCCTATTATAGCCAAAGCACATTCGTGATTTTTTTGGTATTAAATACATTACACTAGTAATTCAAAACCACCACGACTAACGTGAAATGTATCTTTACTTTGCCACATTTTTTTTCTTAATTACGTGTGCATTTCTAGATACGCTGCCAAGTATAGGGTTAAGGAAAATGTCCTGTTCAGTTAAAAAAATGTTTGAAAATGTATTTGTAGTGCTATTTATCGACTGCTGTGGAGAAGAATATGTATTATTACTCAGTGAATTGTCTTTTTCAAAAACAGACCCAAAAAATTCTGAGAATAATTCACAAATATCCTGGCCTTTACATGACGAAGAGTTACCAAAGTGCATTATATGTGGCATTGATACATGACCTTTCCTGTTATTAACGTATGTCCAAAACATTTCAATGTTCTTATCCATGGATTCCTCTATTGATAATATATATTTTTATAGCATAGACTAGCCATTTTCTTAAATCTATCACGAAGTAACGTGAAAGTATCATAATCTCTAGGGTTATTAAATTGTTTATAAAGTCTATGAAATCTATTCTTTTCCTCGTTGCACTTAATTAGGGGTTTGCTGTACCAAACTGGATAATTTTGGGACTTATTAAAGGAAAAGGAGTGTATTGTTTTATAATTTTAAAAAGAGTATCATAAAAAATGTCTAAGCACATGTCTATGTCAGAGCACGATAGAATGTCATGCCAAGCCACTCTGCTTAGTTCATTTTGTATGTCCATATAGTTACATTTTGAGAAATTCAATCGCTCGCTTTTATTTTTTTTTAAAGATTTTAATGTATTGATATTTAAAGGGAATTCAAATTGAATAGCAGGGTGGTGTCTGTCCTTCAAACTCAATGGCTCAACTTCTGAGACGTTGAGGAATTGAACTGACGAGAGTACTTTCCACACCAAATTTCATCCTTATCGGTCCAGTAGATCGGTTATCGCGCAAAACCATTAACCACTTTTTTGCTCAGTTGGATAAAAACTATCCTATGACCATCCCCGTGTCTCAATTTATTTCCACACCAAATTTCATCCTAATCGGTCCAGTAGATCGCTTATCGCGCATAACCATTGACTTCGACCGACGGTGATCACTTACTAGCAGGTGAAGAGCCTGTTTGTTTGCCCTCTCATACCATAAAAAAAACATGGTATAATTGGTTTACATTAGGAATTTTCTAAAACACTTATAAAGTAGGAAAGTTGCTGTCCGAAAGGTAAAATAAATGCTTTAAAAAAAACAGTGATTCAGGTATTTGGCAAGGGTGTATTCTATCGCCATTACTGTTCAACACAAAATACGGAGTAGTTATATAATGATAATTGTTTTAGAATGATGGAATAAATCAATTGATAGCCGATGATTAATAATTACCGCTACGCTGACGATAACACTCTACTTACTCATACTGAAGATGATATAATAAGATAAATATTTATTTGCAAAAGAAAAACTTATTTTATACTGCCTTTCCGGCCGCGGCTCCGCCCGAGGGTATAACGGTTATCGCGCAAAACCATTAATCTCTTTTTGCGCAGTTTGATAAAAACTATCCTTTGTCCTTCCTCGTGTCTCAAACTGTTTCCATACCAAATTTCATCCTAATCGGTCCAGTAGTTACAGAGCCTATTCAATGCAAACAAACAAACAATAAAATTTTTCGTTTTTATTATATTAGTGAGATATCGCAAGAATAAATCACACGTATCGTATCAAGCACTGTATATTCTGCCGCCGCATACATTCAGCTGTATCTGACACACACATATACAACCTTGTGCTACTCACACGAGCACAATACTTAATACTCCAGTACACCACAATGAGTATAGATACAGTATATGAAAAAAAAACGAAAGACGGCTTTTACATTAAGAGCCATTTCACAAAATCACGCTACTGAAGTTTAGGTAAATGCCAGCGCATCGCATACACAAGCGAAAGAAGTGACGACGGAATAGCGTGACTGTGAGTAACATATTTTGATACTAGCACTCATTAATAAAGAAATGTAAGTTGCGAATTTAAAAATTGTGTGATTGGCGTGAGTAAATAATCAATTTCTTGTCGATTACTTGCTAATGTTATAGAAAAGAAGTAGGCATATACATTAAATAGTCAACCTACATCGTGAATCGTATATTTACATTTCATCCTTGATGAATAAAAAATAGATATGTTTGAATAATTTATTGTAACAATAAACTTAAATAATTAAATAATTATACGGCTTAAAATTATATAAATATTTGACGTAACGGCATTTATTAAAAGCTGCGGACTAAAAGCTCTTTCTTTTAAATTTTCCAAAAATTGCTATTTTCATCGTTCACACTCTACACAGTATCTATATCCAGTCGTTAATACTGGCTGCCATAATGACCATGCATAGGATTCAGGTTTATTTTTCTGTGCATCCGGAAAACAACTCAGTACCAACCACAAACGTCCCATGACGTTTTTGGTTTTCCATTACTTAAACATGTGACCCTCATATTCCCATACCACAATATATCACCTTTTACCTTTAAAAAAATAACATTTTCATCCATTTAGTTTGAGTAGACCAAACAGCGAAATGTAAATATATATTTACACATTTTGAGGTTTTTTTGTTTTTAAATCGAATATCTTTGATGCAATCTATAATCAACATATATACTTCTTGGTACCAATGCAATCCCCACTATATACTCTTATGCTCACTATTTCCTCTATGGAAAATAAATGATAATACACCTTTTTATAGAAAAAAATACTGGAAATGGGGTTTGAACACACGACAAATATGGTGGGAAATAGTAATTTAATTGCTATTTTTATTTTTTCGTAACTAGACTCACCTAGAACTTCGATTCTTCTTTTAATATAATAATTTACTATTGTTCTTTAGCCATGAATTGTTACAGATTTTTACGCCAAATATTTTAAATTAACAAGATTAAAACAACCCAATTGTTTTAAGAACTTTGGCGGGAAAACTGTATTGAAGAGCAATATTTTTTCTGAAAAACTATACCACCTACGGCTTTGGTCCTTCTTTGATATTATTATTTACATATAATTTATACACTTGTATTATTTCAGATTTTTTGGTTTAGAAGTTTAAAATTAGTTACGAGATTATTTAATACGCAAATTTGCATCGGTAAGTGTTTGCGTTGCAAAATGAATCGAGCGAAAAATTACTTATACATATGCAAAATTGCGTTTTTCTAGGTTTATAACTGTTGACGTAGTTACGAGATTAATATGAAATGACGTAATATTTTGGGGCCAAAACGTAATTTGTGCTGGTTTCAGATTTCATCAAAATATTCAAAATACTTCCGTTATCTCAGAAAAGTATGGATTCTTTCTTGTATGGGCAAGGATGCATCCTTTTGAAAACCATTTGGATTATGAGAGTAGTTTTTTTTTTTATGTCATTGTGATGGAACAAGCGCGAGGCCCACCTGATGTTAAGCGGTATCCTGTGCCTATAACAGATGCATTTCATCACAATTCACGAACTGCACTGCGCGCATCACCTTGAGACATACCTGTTAAGTCTCATTTTTGCCTGTTATTTCACTGGCTCTCAAGGACTGCTGCCGGAACTCACCGTTAGGTGCTTGGCGACAGATTTTCTACTAGAAGGTGGTCGCTAGCCAGGCGGGCATTCGCAAAATGCCCTTCCACCATGCGGTGAAGCTCAAGCTCTGGGCGGGATTCGAACCATGGACCTGCTGCGCGGCAGTCTATAGCCAATGCCACTGAGCCATCACTGCTTCAAAACTTAAACTTACGCAGAAAACATTTACGCAGATTTTATGGTAAATTTGTAAATACGACTATCGAGCGCTAACTGGTATCCCGGTTTGTACAAATGATGGAAAAGCCGGGAGGCCGTTTTGTGCAAATTAGGAAGGTAGTTTAATATCCGGCTGAAGTTATCGCTGTTTTCACTTATCGACATTAACTGAATCCAAAAATATTGGAAATCAATTATTCGCCTGTCATCTTATCCTTCTAAAACAAAAGTTATAGTGAGTTACTAATTTAAACTAGAATAATATAAAAACTAGCAGACCAAAAAGAAAAAGTCAACCCTCTGAGGTTGTTAGCATTTTTCCAATATTGCTGTATAAGGCTGCATAATTGTGACGTTTCCTTTTTTAACACAATGGATGAACATAGACTAAAGATGTAGTTACTTAACAAGACAACAATAATTATATTATGGACAACAAAAAAAAGTATAGTTTGTTACTTAAAAAAATAAAGACATGATCAAAACTCTGTGGTCGCACTATAAACTTGCGTCTAAGCGTTCCGCGTACGAAACGTCAGAGCAAGGCAAAACGAACGCAGGTCCTACCTCGATGAGCGCTCGCGCGGTACTGATCGCCTCGCGCTTGTACATTTCAATTTATGAGCATTTCGAGTTATGTTAAATAATTTTTCTTGTCTAACAAAACAGAGTTAATAGCACAATTGATTAAAGATCAGATTAATTAAAGAATGAACTTTCTTTTTATATAATATCTGTTTAGAATTACACTTTATTAAACGCAATATATCGTGGTAAACTGCTGATATAATTCGTGGAAATTGGCGCAAGATCTTTATTTCTTTTTCTACAATGACGATTAATTATCGATATTCTAGTACACTATGTGTCAACAGGATTATATGCCTGATGCACAGTTTTTTTTTTAGTTAATTTGATGAATCTTTATACAAGAGATAGAACTCTGAAGTTGGCTATGTGTACTTTAATTCGTAAAACAAGGCGCGGGAGATTGGTCACTACAAAATAATTAATGTTATGTTTGTAAATCTGGTACATTAACTGAAAAGAGAACAGATTATTCTATTTTTATCAATTATTAAACAACTTGTAGATATTTGCTATGATAGTAAATTAAGCGCTTAAAATCTTCGTATACCGCATTAAAATGTAAAATGCCTCTTAAACCTGAAAATCTCCTGACTCACTAAGAAACAATCAGCCTACAATTATTGTCTTGCCTTTAACCGAGACAAGACTAAACTAATGATATTTGATCCGATCAGAAAACAACAGACCAGGATTACTGAGTACATCAAATTGCAAAGTAGTACAGAGCTACACATACCTCGGCTATACTATCTCAAATGAGGGAGCCTTTTTAAGCTTGTCTTTGTACGTCTCTATAATTTAATTTTATCCAGATATTGCCCGGACTATATCGATAAATTATTTCGTATATTATCGTGACACTAATTGCGAGCCTTTCTAGGCAAAACACATTTGTCTGATGTAATTTGTAATTTTTCAACATGTCTATGTGATGTTGTCAGTTTTTCGCGATTATTACACATAGTAATTAAACAACTAAATAAATATACGCGATTTAAACCGTTTAAAACGGTTTAAATCGCGTATATTTATTATTATATTTGTCCCGACGTTTCAAACACTTTGCAGTGATCGTGGTCACGTGGTGACTTACTGCTAAGTGTTTGAAACGTCGGGACAAAAATAATGATAAAGTTGTTTAATTACTATATCAATGTGTCTTTTAGGAGGCGATTCAGATCAATAGGATTGCGTAACAGAAAATACAAGAAATAATGAATTAAATAAAGTTCAAAAATCTTCAGTTGGTGCTAAATGCGTGAAAAATAATGAAAACAATAATTACACATTGGTGGAATTGTCCGAATAAAAAAAATCAATACGGTTTTTTTAAGGATATAATAATTTCGAACGATTTTCGAAGTTTCGAGAAATAATTTTAAAACAGCTGCACTAGAGACATAATGCCATTGACTTCAGATTATAAAAAAACTGGCTTTTTTTGCATAAAAGCTAGACCATTTGTTGAAATTTTTGTGGTGTTCTTTTTTTCAGCAAAACATTATTAATAAAGTAAATATGAGCCTAAAATTCTCCATTTTCAGGTCTTCAGTATCCTGAGTATTTTTAAGTAATAAGAAAAGTTTGTAAGGAAAAAGAAATGTTTCACCGTTTTTAGTGACCCTTGCTACTTGTCATTCACTGTCAATGACAATATCATCAAGATATGAAAACATTTTTCAGTTATTGGAGTGTAACTCAGAAACGGCTGGAACACAAGGAAAGCATCAGCTTAAAAAAAATCATAAAAATCGGTTCACCCAGTCAAAAGTTCTGAGGTAACAATAAAATTTAAGAAAACAGGCGGATGAGTACCTCCTCTTTTTTTTGAAGTCGGTCCCATTTTACCGCCATGTTCAGAGAACCACCAGACAAATTTAAAAAGTGTTCATATAAATACAGTAGCCTAGATATACTACTTAAAATTTTTCGGCCAAAAATAATTGAATCAGATCAGTTTTAAACGATTAGAAACCAGAGAATTTCGTATTTCTCGTCGCCGATTAGTTGCCCTTTTAAGCAGTAAAGAAAACCTTCAACTTGGATTTGTTTCCAAAACTTCCGTACATACCATATATTTTCCCAGAATCTAAATAATCCTCTGAAGATGAGTTTGCCTTCAAAGTGACTCAAAATTACCTAATATCTGGGAATCTTCTGACAGAGCTGACAGACATGATGATATCACTAATGTTTTGCCAGTAATGTTTTAAACCCTTAAACATTGCACAAGCTAATCCGAATCTATACGAATCAGGTACGAACTAATGCAATCAACTAAAACAAATATTCGAACAATATTGTATCAATAATTGACGCTCTAATATACCAATATTTGTATGTTAAGGAGCAGAGACAATCAGATCCTTGAGATTAGAAAGCACCGTTTTCGACACTCCGCAAAAGAATAGCAGAGTGTGAAAATTAAGAGGTAACATGCAATTATATCTAAAAAGATTTCTAGCCTACATTTATTATGAAACATATGACGATAACTTTATGAATGTGTTTAAACACACTGATGCTGGTTCCAGCATAGGCAGATACATATTCAAAAACTACTCATACTTTTCCAAAAGTAATATCATACCAAACAAATATATCTCATATGTATAGAATTTTTGAAGGATACAGGGCTTACACAGCTTATAGACAAACCTACACATTTTACAGCTGGCAGTCAAACCCTAATTGATCTGGTGTGTTCAAACGTACGTTCACGAAATATTTGTGTCGAACTTATTGGATCAGAGACAGGTCATGCCTTTATTACGTGCGATTTTATCTTTAAGAAGCCCAAATTATTGCCACGGATTGTTACGTACAGACCTTTTAAAGACATTTGTCTTGATTTATTTACAAATGACTTAGAATCTATCCGATGGGATCTAATTTCTGCAGCAAATCATATTGATGATCTAGTTGATGACTTAAGTAATGTTATTAAAGTGCTCTTTGATTTACACGCCCCTATTAAATCAATCATTGTAAAGGAATTACCTAGCCCATGGTTAACTGAAAATATAAAACTCATGATGCGTCTTCGTGATGCGGCACTTGCCAGATTTCTTAAGACTAAACTAGATAGCCATAAAACTTTTTACAAGGCCTTGAAAAATCAAGTAATTTTAGCGTTACATAATGAAAAACGAGTATTTTTTAAACAACATATTAATAAAAATCTTAAGGACTCAAAATTATTATGGAAAAATTTAAAAGCTAAAGTTTTGCCACCTAAGCCTGCAGATCTTCCACCGCAATTCAGTAATGCCAACGCCATATGTGAAAAATTTCTTCATATTCCCGGAATCCTGCCTGTCACCATTTCTAATCTCACATTTTTTGAGTTTCATAAATTTGGCAGTGGTACGTTTTCATTTGAAACTATTAACTCTATGATGACTTTAAAACTATTACGAGAAATTAAATCTAACGCCTTAGGTATTGACCAAATATCAATAGATATGATCAATCTAACGCTTCCTCAAAGCTTGGATACAATAACGGCTTTAATCAACAAGTCTATTACTACGGCAGTATTCCCAACGGCATGGAAAACGGCAGTAGTTAAACCTATACCCAAAATTACTACACCTTCTGATATTAAAGACTTAAGGCCTATAAGCATCTTACCTTGCCTATCTAAGGTGCTCGAGAAAGTGGTATATTCTCAAATAATGGGCTATTTAGAAAGCCTCAAAATACTACCTGATATGCAATCTGGGTTTCGTAAAGTAAGAAGTACTAACACTGCACTCTTAGACGTTACTGATAATATAATCACAGCACTTGATAAGGGCATGGGTACTATATTGGTGTTACTTGATTTTTCACGGGCTTTTGATTCCATTGACACAACATTGCTCCTAGCTAAGCTAAATTATTACGGCTTTGACAAACATGTTATTCAATGGTTTCATAGTTATTTGAGCAATCGACTTCAAGTGGTAGAGTTGAAAAAAGATAATGGTCAGGTTATGTATTCGAATGAATATTCATTGTCGCGTGGGGTACCACAAGGCTCAATTCTGGGTCCATTATTATTTATTCTATACAGTGCAGATATAACAACGAAAATTTTGCACTGTAAATATCACGTGTATGCTGATGACATACAATTATACTTTTCATTTAGGCCTGATGAACTAAGAGACGCAGAAGCTAAGATAAATGAAGATCTGGCAAGAGTTCAGGCTTGGGCTATGTCTAATTCATTAATACTAAATGCAAAAAAGACTAAGTATATGGTTTTAGGCACTAAGCATCAAATACAAAAAATAACAATATTGAATCCTTTGTTGTCCATAAGTGGAGAAGTAATAGAGCGAGTTTCTGAGGCTAAAAATCTTGGTCTTATTTTTGATGAACAGTTAAGGTTACACATGTAGATACATGACGCTCAAGCGTCATGTATCTACATGTGTCAGTAACTGTTTCTACCGGTTGAAAATTCTATATAAAATTCGAAATTATCTGAGTACTGATCTTCGCATATCACTAGTAGATTCCCTAATTCTCTCCAAATTTAACTATGTTGACTGTGTCTATGGTCCTCGTCTTTTTGCTAAAACCTCTCGCCTCATTCAACGAGTTCAAAACGCTTGTGCCCGCTTTTGTTTTCGAATACCACCACGTAACCACGTTTCTCCTTTCCTAAACCACCACAACATACTCAATATGAAGCATAGAAGAGAACTTCATCTTGCTACACTTATGTTTGGTGTGGTGAAGTCTCAACAGCCACATTATCTTTATTCAAAATTCGTTTGGGCCAAAGACCATAATAAATATGCCACTAGGGCCTCATCGTATCTATTAATTACCGCTCGACACCGCACTGCTGCGTTTCGCGGAAGTTTTCGTTTCTCTGCCACAAAGTGTTGGAATTCGCTTCCTCCTCCCTTAAGGATATTAAAGCATAAGCCTAATTTTAGGCGTAAATTGAAAGTACATTTGCTAGAATTCCAAAAGAAAATCAGTAATAATTGATTCAAGCAAATCTCATAAATAAAAAATAGGTTTTACACTAAAGAGAATAAATAATTTATATCTAATGTAATTTTTTATTTTATTTTTTTATTCCTTCGTTTAACTTCAATATATATACATGGTATCTACATATCGAATAAATTCCAGCATGTTTGTGGACCGAAACGTAGCAGAGTGCTGTCGGTGTGTTTTTTTTTTTTGATGGCCACGTTTAATATTGAGTTGTAGTTATATATATTTTTTTTTTTTTTTATTGAGTAGTTTTGTTTTGTTTATTCGTTTTTATCATTGTGTCCGTGCGTCACTTAGGTCTTGGCTGAAAATCAGCGCTGTAGGCTTTGTCTGCAGCACTATGCTGAGCCAAGTCCTTTTTAGGACCGCACATTACAGTAGATTAAAATGTTTAATGTTGAACATGTGTTGTATAAATATGTTATTATGTTTACTTAACTTTATGTATAAATTGTGATTGTATAGTTTTATGTGTATATCTATGTGTTTTATATGTATCATGTCTTTTGTTTGCTGTAGTGTGTTTATTAAGTCCTAAATAAATGATTTCTTTCTTTCTCAAAAAATGGTCTGTGGTAATAATAGACCATGCCTTGACGTAACAGGCCCAAAGTTCCCATGTAGTCGATTGCGCCTGAGGGAACTATTGGCTTAGGCCAAAAGTGCTGGGCGTGGTTGTATCAATCAATTTATAAGGTTCTAACGCGGAATGCGTTATAAAAATTATATCTAAACAGACCGTAACCGTTCTAAAAAACGGTGATCTGAGTAATTAAAGTATTAAAATAAAATTAACGCCATCTGTTTAGTTACCGCACAATGGAGCTATCCATTGAGTCGCCGAGAGTTAAGTACCTTTGCTACGCGCTGAGGTAGTTCATTGATAAACCAATAGAGGTCTCATATCACTATCTAAAGCTTTAGTTCCCTTCAGATTGAAATAAAACTTTCTATCCGAAATAATAGATGTCGCCATGGACATAGAACTTTTTAGAATATATCAGCATTACTGAATACTTATTTAAACCTTAAAATAAATAACAATCATTATTTGGACTATATAATAAGAAAAATATAGTTCCAAAAATCTAAAATATCTTGTAGTACTTGCTTATCAGTCTGAAGCTCAATAGTTTGACAGTTCTGCACTGTCAAACTATCTGATGTCAAAAAAAATACCACGATTGATTTTGAACTTCCTATGAGACGAACGTTTTATTTTGAAAACTATTTAAATTAAGTAGAGTGATTGGGGAAATGACTCCACCGGTTTTGAGGCTTTATGCATTACCTTATATGGTAATGAAATGCACCTAGGACTTCCGGCAAAAATTGATGTCTTTCCCCGAAGAGGATCGGCATCACTTTGCTACCAGCCACCCACCGTGCAACTCATATTAAATCACTAAGTTTGAAAGTTGTTACTATAACTTAATTAAACTATAACCTCCTACTTCTGAAAAACCCCAGACACTGGGTTCCAGTATCCGGGTAGCAGTGCCCAACTTCCAGTACGAGGCTGACTTCAAATACCAGGCTTCAAATACGAGGCTATCAGTACCAGACTTCCGGTACCTGACCTCCTCTTGAACTCCGGCCGTCCTCTGACCTCCGGCACCGACCGCAGCTCTACAGCATCTAGCTGGGACATTCTACCGGCGCGGCAGTGTGGAGCTGAGCCACTGCACGGCAGACCTGCTACTGAGCATCGACTCATACTAGCGGACCGGAGATAAGTCCTAAAACAAGGAAGCTTGCCCAATTGCCATTCCTGTCTGTGATTCACGACCCTTTCTCTAATATACTTTACTCTAAACTCTTCTCTTGTTTTTATCATTATGCTCCCTTCTACCCTGAGTAGGTAGGTAGGTGACAAGACTCATCTTCGGAAGTAAACAGACTCATCTTCGGAAGTAAATTCGGGAATATAAAAAACTACAAAATGATAAGTAAACATTTAAATAGATAGATATACTAGTTATGAAAGGGCATCCTCAACTTGAGTATGTGGTCGGTAAAATTTTAATCGATATCTGTCTTGCGGGCTACATTCAGCGCGGACCGTGATTTAATTTCTCGCCAAGATCGGACCAGTATCTGCTTGTTCCCTGATTTCTTGTTCGGACTTCGTGCAACAAATACTACGAACTACTTACAAGGAGCCATCCAGTGGAGAAGAATCTATGTTTTTTGCCTAAATAATGTGGGGCTGGAAGAGAAAAAATCAAAACTGAGCAAACAGACAGCAAGAAGACTAGTCTCTTATTTTGGCAGTTTTTATTTTTTTATATTACCTTAAATATTATTATTCGCTGAAAAAACAAAATCACCGGTATAGCTCTCAGAATTTGCAAGTTAAAGTGGCAATAGGCGGGCCCCATCGCTCGATGAATCGATAACCGTTGGGGAAGGAAGAATTTCGAGTAGTTACCACACTACTCCGAAAGACAAGAGTAGGCAGGCCTCTATTAAATGGACTGACGACATTGAGAAAGTTGCGGGGAGCAGATGGATGCAAATCGCTGATATCCGTTCTTTGTGGCTTTCAATGGTGGAGGCTTTTGTTCAACGGTGGACGTCTTCTTTCACATATTCCAAAAGGCATCTGTTATTGGCAGGGTTACCGCTTAACGTCTGGTAGGCCTCGTGCGTGTTCCGTCCCAATAGGATAAAAACAAGATTTGTTAAAAGGAGATAATGGTCACGGCCATTGTCGGGTATCGACTTCGTTTTAATGTCAAACTTAATTGCACCTTGAATACGACACGTAGTAATACGGTCCACTTTAAAAGTTCTTAGAAATTTAAATGTTACAGTATATTAGATAAATTACCACTTATCGGAGTAGCAGTTATTTACATAGGATATACCTACGCGATTTGGGATTTCGCACGTCTGTGACACTGATACTGGTAACACTTGTCGTCTTCTAATTCTTGGCCTAGTGATAGGGCATATTGCAAATATATTTTTTTCCGGCCTGGTTAACAACATTCTCAAGTAGAAAATCAGTCGCCAAGTACGTATTTATGTTCTGCCAGCTGTTTTAGAGAGTTCCCACTTTAGGCTAGTCATGTAGGTATACCATATTCTACCAGAACATCGCTTACAATCAGTTGAGCTTTTGAAGCAGTGATAGCTCAGTGGCATTGGCAATGGACTGCCGAGCAGCAGGTCCATGGTTCGAATCCCGCCGCGGGCTTGAGCTTCACAGCATGGTGGAAGGGCATTTCTGGCTAGCGACCACCTTCAAGTAGAACATCTTTCGCCAAGCACCTAACGGTGTGGTCCGGCAGCAGTTCTTGAAAGAAAGTGAGCCAGAAAAATTACAGGTACATGAGACCAAACGACTGTACGTCTCAGTGGTGACGGGCGCAGTGCAGTTCATCGTTGACGTAATGCATCTGTTATAGGCAGAGGGTAGTCCACTTAACATCAGGTGGGCCTCGGGCTTGTTCCGTCACAATAACAAAAAAAAAGAGTTTGTGATGAAAGTCTACCTTGTTGGTAATTAAAAAGATCTCTATCGATAAGGACATTTAAAAGTTTCGGTTTTATGGCCGCGCCTGACGCAAAACATTCTTGGAAATGCTATTATTGACACCAGTTGGGCGCCTCTCTGAAAAATATGTTTTTGAGTTGTCCTTATGTTGTCAGTGAAACATATTTTTGAATTAGGTATGTGTTTTGTGCTCATAAATAGTATGTGTTTTTCGAAATATTGAACAGACGTGAAAACACGAAACTTTTGTTTATAATCGAAAAAAAACTAGTTTTCATCCTTTACGTGGCTTGCGGAAAGAATCTAAACATTTACTGTATAATAGTTGTTAGTGGATCAGTGAATTGAAAACTTCGCGACTGAAATATGATATTTTAGATAACGTTTTCAAATCCCATATCTTGTTCTGAAAAGATTCCAAAAATTGACCAACCAAATATTTCCATATAATTATCGACCCTGCTCGCAAAATTTCATGAAAATCGGTTGAGAAATGGAGCATAGTAGAAAGTCGCCGCCCGAAAGTATTTTTGCCCAAGCTGAAACAGCGACGCTTTGACAGAGCGTCCATTAAATTACACATAAATACTTAGATTCTACGTTCTACTTTCTTAAAATACAGTTTTTCAAGTTACAGAGACTTTCAATTTCAGATTAGAAAATAATAATTATGATCAGAAACTTTCGCTTTAATTGGAGTTTTTTAATCATCCTGAGAGGTGTTCCACGGGCAAGTACCGTGATTATCGGCTGTCCAAGAAGGATGTTGAATTTTTTTTTTCGCAAAGTGGATATCATTAGATTTAGCGACAAATTATCTATCATATGAAGCAGTGATGGCTCAGTGGCATTGGCTATGGAATGCCGCGCAGCAGGTCCATGGTTCGTATCCTGCCACGGGTTAGAGCTTCACCGCATGGTGGAAGAGCATTTTACGAATGCCCGCCTGGCTAGCGGCCACCCTCAAGTAGAATATCTGTCGCCAAGCACCTAAAGGTGTGGTCCAGCAGCAGTCCTTGAGAGCCAGTGAAATTACAGGCACGAGACCTAACAACTACGTCTCAAGGTGACGGGCGCAGTGCAATTCGTGACAAAATGCATCTGTTATAGGCAGAGGTTAGTCCGCTTCACATCAGGTGGACCTCGCGCTGGTTCCGTCACAATAACATTAAAAATAATAATTAGGAGACTCAAAATACCAAACTGAGGCTAAAATACCGAGACTTTCGGTCACTCTGTCCATTAAATTACACGTTCTACACTACTTTTTAAAAGACAGTTTTTCTTGTAGTTAGGAAAGTCTCTTTCAAGTTCAAATTAGAAAGTAATTAATATGATCCACAGCTTCTGATTTAATTAGAGACTTTTTATTACTGATTATCGGTAGTGATCATTATGGTCATTCTACACATTTTTCCTCAAGAATACGTCATTAAAATGGAGTATCAAGGAAGTTAAGAACGCACCTACCGAGTATGAAATGATGCGTTTGTGGATGTAAAACACCATGTTACCAAAGGTCAGAAGGTGTGGTTATTTCGCAGAATGGTAATCATCAGTCATCACCGAATACATGTTTGTCAATGGGTTAGTCACCAACGTGGCTAATAATATACTATACTACTGGTTTAGTGAAATATTTACCTTTTTAATGTTATTAGTCATCATAAAAAATATTTTATGCCAGACATGTAATATGTTACTATTATATTAGCTATTTTATACACTAGTATGTACATACTAATGCAATTTTGTATTAAAATCACGTCTGGTTTTCTAGTTGTACTAGATTACTGTGCAATACTATTATTTATTAATATATTTATTGACAATAAATATAGTAATAAAGAATACCTGGGTAACCTAATTATTTCCAATTTTTGTGTCTTGTTATCTGCTTTACATAAACTTTGTCGTAACTTTTGTCAGTGAAGACACAGCTTTAACTGTGACCCTATACAGGGTTATTGGTAAAAACTAACAACCTCGTAGGGTTGACTTCTGTTAGTCCTAAGCAACATGTTTAGAGTTATATTTTTGTGTTTTTTTTTTTGTGTTTTAATGCCTTCTCCGACCTAAGAGCGCCCGCCGTAACACTCGATCGCGCCGTGATACCTTTCAATATTAACATCGAGCAAAGTAATAAATATATGAATTAATACATTACAGGCATAAGAGACTTTTGCATCAGGTGGTCCTCGTGCTTATTCAGTCAAAAACATATAAGATTTTTTTTTCAAAACAAAATAAAAACATCTCAAACTGTTTCTTAGGACTAGCAGAAGTCAACCTTAAGAAGTTGTTAGCATTTTACCAATAACCCTGTATATGTTGAGATACTATATCTAATAGCGGCCTATCTAATGAATCTGTCTAAAGAACACGCTTCTGACTTTTTATAAACATCGCTTTTCTAGCAAAAAAAAACGTACTAAAGGTGGAGAATAGACCAAGAACAGTGGTACCAATATTATCAAAAGTTTCTTTTTACGAGTAAGTTATGCATTGAATACTTTGAGGAAGGAAGGAAAAATATGGTTTCTAAATGAATAAAAGCTACGGCCGTATATCCATTATAATTAAATAAAATGTCAATATGACCATACAATTCGTTTCAGAGATATATATCTCTGATTTATTATTATTAAATTAATCATGTCAAGCCAATTTATTACGGAATCTATAGCTTTATTAATGGCAGTTTTGTGTTTTAATACAATCATCTCTGTTCGGTTTTTTGGGTTATTCCTGTTGTCTCCCAGTTTTTCACGCCCAGTAGGGGACAAAATGATTCTTTCCATTTCGACCCCATAGAGGCCAAACGTTATTTGAATTCCTGTTGATCCCCATGAAAATTTACAAGTTATATTCCATACTGATATGGTGTACCTCATCGAGTTATATAGCATTTATAATGAAGTGACGTTATGTCATACACTAAATACAACAGTGGCCCCTGTACACTACCCCTAAGGACGCCGAAAACCGTCAAGTTCAGTTCTGATTTAGAACTGTGAGATATAATTACAATTACAAATTATCGGAGCACATTTGTTTTATGTTCCGGGATGGAATCGATCCCTCTTCCTCCGATTTCGCAGCGGATGCCTATTCCACTCGGTCACCGGAACCCTACTCAACTTTGTGCTCTAATTTCTCGATCGTTTTGAATGATACTTTTATAGGTTACTTAATGTTTATTAAAATATTTTTAAAACTTTTGTTATTATATAGACATGATATTATTTAAGCATTTGGTTTTTGGAAAAACCTATTCGTTAACGTTTAATTATCAACTAGAGCATAGAATAAATATAACTAGGTACTTATAGTAGGATTCGACTAGCCAGCTGGCCACCTGCTAGCCAGGTTATGGCACCATAAAATAAATTACTATATAGAAATGAGTCTTGTTTTCCTGGACTGTAAATCATCAAAGATCTTTCTTTCCATTTAAACCTTGAATACATATTAATATTCTTTATTCAAACAAGATTATAGCCATGCTCACAACTACGCTTTATTGCCTGCCGCTAGACGCGTGGCTTACGTAGTGAATACTATGTAAACTGTGGCCTGGTCATCTTCAGTTCTGACCTTGAACTATCCTGATAGGTATAACTACAGAATAAATAATAGTACAAGGTATATACCTAGTAAGTATGACTTGATCTGTGACATTAGGGGACTTAATAAGTAGGTACATATATCTAAAGTTTAGTCGGTGGAACACGAACTACTTCGACGTTGTGGCATCGTAATCTTGGTCTCGTGGAATAATATTAGCATGTATTTTCTATTTTTTGGGTTCCACGTATTGCCGACGAAAATAAGGTATCACTGTAGGCACTCCACTATAACCACTAAGGTACTACCTACTGATTGAAAAAGTCCCGCTTTGTAAATGGTAAGATGAGATGACTGTTGAGAATTACGATTAAAAACGATATGGAATCAGCTTGTGACAATGAATAGATTCAGACGTTACTTTGCGGAAATCCATATTTAATTATATTTTAAGTAAACATTTAATTCATCTATTATAATAAATACTTATAATAAAACTGTAACAGATCAAATTCTGTACATGGCAGATATTTAGAAAAAAATATTTGAGAACAATCTGTAGCTGGCACTGATGCCAAAACTATTTTTATTTTATTTTTGTCTGTCTGTCTGTATCCCGTAACAAATGGAACAAATCGTAATTTGTGTGAATCTAGTCATTTTCTATTTTGACGGAACCCTATGGCACAATTTTGAAGTATGAGTTGGTGTTAGTTACGGTTGGCAGATTTTAGACAAGATCTATGGGTTTTATAATAGTATAATCAAGATGTAACTACTTATGCGACCACAAATAAATCTAATCCCATTTTGCGCACCAGGAGATCATAAATACATCTAGCATATAGCACACAATACAAATGACACTATGATGCATTCCAAATCTTAAAAATAAACTTCAGGTTTAGCCAGGTACCAAAAGCTATAACAACAGCATAGATAAAAGTAATTTAAAAATAAAATAAAAAACGCCTGCAAAAAAGACTATTAAAAATTAATGCACTAAAAAGACCGAAATAAGATTGAGAATAGAAAACAATATGACCTAAAATAAACTTGAATTATAAGCAGGCGATCTACATGCCCGCTTGGCTAACTTGGCAAAGTAGGAGATAAGTTAATTTATATAAATTTTTTTTTTTTTTTTTACGCCTAACAAAAATTTATGTTCACATCTAAAGAATGCATGGCATTCACTAAGATCCGGCTACAGAACTCGCGGTGATATGCACGTGCTATGAAACCTGAGTATTTTGAAGATGGTTAAACAGATTTTCATAAAACAGAGCTACGATATACCATCACAGTCAGTGTCTAATTTCTAATTCTAATCCGTGAATCTTTATTTCTCGGGCTCGAACAGACCGCGAATATAAAATAAAACCAATGAACCGCGCGTTGTTCATTGGTGTTTATTATCGCACCACTTTTATAGTACCACCAACTTAACTGTGCAGTTCGCGAGGGCGCTGCTGGTCAAGGAAATCAACTACAAACTGTCACAATTTGAAGGAATGTTGTAGTTCTTGTTTCTGCTGCCTGAACAGATAAGTTGGTGGGACTGTATAACCGGCCAGTCTCGTATTTTTTTTTTATATAATCGCATTCGGTGACATTCTAATTATGAAATGAAATAGCATATTTTATTTACATGCTTCTATAAGAAAGTTAAATTAAAGCATTATTCTCCTAACAAAACAATGCTTTAAAACATTTTTTTAATTATGAAAGTACAATGTGCCCCGATCAAGGAGGTTTCAATTCAATTTAAGTACACATTATCTGTGGTTAGCGCGCTGGTTCCGAGCCATAGACCAATGTAGATTTTTTACATTTTGGCGCTATTTCGTACATACGAATTTGAGTAATATTTTGTTGGATCCAATTTTTATTTCATGTAGCTACCTATAGCCATTAGATTAAATAAAGGAGTGTATTCAACTGCATATAAACTCGTGTAAGCTTATTTTGAAACTACACTCATGATAAAATACCCTCTATTATATGAAAGTTGCATAAACTACTATTTTATAATAAACGATTCTCCTGTATGTCTATGATATGATACCATTTGAGTGAGATTCGCTAAAAACGCTAAAAACGATCACACTCCCAAAAAGTTGTTCCACATGGGTCTTGGCGTTATTTTCGTCTTAAACGCTACATCTAATGTCAAAAGTGACAGAAGTAGCAAATTTTAGTGGCATTCTTAGCGTTCTTATCCAAAAATGTAACGGGGATGACAGTTACAAACGATCACGTGATCACAACCGTAGACGTAGATGTGATCAAAATTATCGAAAATAACGTTCTTAGCGACGAATGGAATGTACCCATAGTTGTTTACGACCCTTGACCAACTATATGTCTTGCAAGGAACAATATTCATGTTCTTAAACTCTTTTCCGCCCTCTATAAAACTATCAGAAAAACTTACTTGGCTCGCAATGATTAACGAACTCACTGTTTTGTTGAATAATTGGGATTTAAAAGACTTATTTCGTTATTTAGGAGTAAATTCAATATGCATAAACTGTCTCATGTCTCGGTTTTTTTTGTTACTGCATTTTCGGCCTACTTGCAAATTTTAAGTGATTTTATCAATAAAAAAACAGGTGATTTATAATCGGTATCCAGAAATAAAATGTTTGTTTATAAAACACATTTTATTCATGAAGCGATAAAATCTTGCGAATGTACATTACTGGCTCCCAAACAATCAATTAACCCTTGTTTGTATCGTTAAGGACTTTATTCTTATTTTATATTTTGTCTTTTAGTTCAAGCGGGTTCAAGTCGTTAACACTAGGATCTTGGTTATTATTTCTTTTTTGAGAAAATCGAATGTACTTGGAATATCCTGTTAAAATTCCGGATTAACGTTGGTAAGTTTTTACAAGATTATAATTTGGAATTCTTTTACAAAACAGTGGTTGTCAAATTATAGGTCCTTGCTAAACGAATTCAAAGATTATAATTTGCTTACTGAGAAAGTGATTACTCAGTAATAAGAGCATAGTCCATGCGTCATTCAAGATGGATAAACCACGGTGTCATTCGATGTAAGACCACTAGGCATAAATGTTCAAAGCTGTAACCTATATCTAACATGTTTTATTTAAAATATTTTTATTTTTGCAATTTCCCATTCTCCGCGGATAAATTAGAGTCATATGTCATGTTGGCTTAGCGTTCAGAGCATACCCCGGCTGCAGGGGAGGATGGCGCAAGTTCGAATCACACACATGACTATAATTTTTCCTCTCGTATATAATTTAGTAAAACTATAACATGCTTATTCAAAAGTCACTGAATACATACATGACTTAAAATTTTGTTTACAGATAGACTATAAATAAAGAGTCAATTTCACAAGCAGTTTGTCTAAGTAATAACTTGCGGGAAGATCAGGGACTTTTTAAATCTATACCATAGATAAATGATCATTTATCTATGCTAAATAATCATTTATCATAGATAAATGATTATTTAGCTATACTTATATTATACAGAGGAAAGATTTGTATCTTTGTATGTAACAAATAAACTTAAAAACTACGGAACCAATTTAAAAAATTCTTTCACCATTAGAATCCTACACTATCCGTGATGAACATAGGCTATAGAATATTTTAAAAATCTTTGGGATCCGTATGAAAACTTAGAGAACGTAATCGGACGTGTGAAAAAAATAACTAACTATAATAAAGTAAAGCGCCACTTTGGAATCTCGAGTCCCTGGGTTCGATCACGAGTTGGATAAAAGAATTAGGGTTTACGAACAGATTTTTTCAGAAGCAGCCCGGCTGGAAGCTGTATGTTCTGGAATTGTACCTACATGAGACCGCAACATGTCTACCGAAATGTGTGGGTCTAGAATGATTATTTTTTTACAGAACAAAAATGTTCAGTGATGATTATGTCACAAATAATGCCTCGAACTTAGGTGCCGACAGAGAGGTTAAGAAAATCCAGTTAATTTGGGTACTAACGTACCTCGTCCGTATTCCGTATCAGACCATAACGTTCCTACAGTACGACGACAAGGGCCTCAGAGAGAGAGACAGAGAGAAAGAGTGTGGGAATTGGGCACTGATGTGGGCCATCATAATCCACAAGCGATCCCAGTGCCACTCAGTGGATATACCAACTCTAGTGTCAGAGATCACAGACCGCCCCGGAGGATACCGACGTAATCTAATGACTACCATCCTAAGACAACAGCAGGGATCGGTGATAGGAGAACGTCTCTCCCGAAATTAATAATCGATCTCAATCTGTTTTTAGCTATCTAAGATTCAATAAGCAATCGATTTTAAGGTTTTACCGTGCCAATAAGCTATCCAGAGATTGAAATTTCTATCTGTGGAAGCAATCTATCGCTCGGAGGTCGGTTTACAGTAGTAACCGCACCATACCGCAGAAACATTCAATATATAAGGTGGGATGAACGTCTATATGTACATATTATTCTATGTAAGTAAGATTTCTATGGCGGTACAGCATTTTACTTCTACTATGATTTTACGAATGCCCGCCTGGCTAGTTTATACCATGCCGAAGAATATCGGTCGCGGCAACTGTTCCGGCAGCTGTCCTTGAGAGCCAGTAATTTTAGGTAAACCTGAACAATATCTTCCACCGCATCAAACCTAAATACCTATTTATTATATATAAGAAATACTACCACGCCATATCAAGTTGAGAACCTTTTGCCCCTTTTGACACCTGAAGATGGACAGGCCTTCCTACTTGAGCAGTTAATTGCAAACATAAATCACATGATTCTACAATTAACTACCTACGGGAAGCTGCTTTTGTATTTTTAAATTACTAACTTGTTTATATATAAGTATATGTATATGTACAATTGTATAGTCGCTGTTTTGGTGGGGATTTCAAGATATCTCGTGGGTTATCTTCGTACATATTCTTATGCAAAAGCAAAAGCTTGATCTTGTCTCCAATACTCTATTACAACATAACAATTTGAGTATTTCATACTATGATTTTAATAATATTTAGCTAATAATAATCCACAAATTTTAAAGCGCAAATTGTTGCTTGCCTCGCATCTACTAGAATCTTTGAGCAGTAATAACCGAGCCATAAAAGCTATGGACTGTCGTGCCGCAGCTCCATGGGGCGATCCCATCGCCGCGTGAGCTTCACCGCATGGTGAAATGGCAGTTTGGGTATGGTTGCCTGGCTAGCTACCACACCTAACGGTGTGTCCTGTCCTGTCCTTGAGAGCCAGTAGGTACTTCTAGGTTAGCCTGAACATCTTCGACCACATCATCACTTACCATCAGGTGAGATAAAGGCAAATCTATCAAACATAAAAAAGAAGCGTAGTAGTTATAGCATATAGGGTGAATGGCACGGTGAACAAAAATTTTCCTCTCGTAAATTTGTAACTTTGTAATGAATGGCACGGGTTTGAATCGAGCACATGACTATAATATACCTCTTGTTGTAATTTTGTTAAGTAAAACGACCCTCAGGTGTTAAATTGAAGGTTATATAGATATCTCCGGATTATTCCTAATGAGTTATCCTCGTGCTGTGTTCGTCCAGAAATTTTTGTTCACTTCATTTCTGCTCTAAGATTTTGCGGAATACAAATTTAAGTATATGATTATTTTTAAATGTTGTATGCTATGACTTCTATAAAGGTGTAACCACCCGCTGAAAAGCCGTATTTACTGCCCTCAAATAAACACAACCTTGTCTATTCATATACCTAATATCTTTATGGATATGTTAAAAAATAAAAAATAAAAATCTTTCATATCAGACATTGAAAAGGGATAACAATTGGGTAGACGTTCGGCGAGTGCTTATGAGGCAGGTACTCAATAGCCTTGGGTGACAAAAGCTGCAGGCACTCTACGTAGGGCGACGGGGACGCGCCCGTTTCTGTTAATTATTTTAAAAGCCCATACTGACAATGTCTCTTTCGTACGAATTTTATTGAAACAGATATCCTGCCTATACTAATATTATAAAGAGGAAAGATTAGTATTTTTGTATCTAACGAATAAACATAAAAATTACTGGACCGATTTGAAAAATACTCTCACCATTAGAATCCTACGCCATCCTTGACAAATATAAGCTATAGAACATTTTAAAAAACTTAGGGACCCGTATGAAAACTTCGATAATGTAAACAAACGAGTGAAAAAAATACTAAAACAAATCATTATATCACGTACGCTGCGGAAATTGTTGACAATAGAGCAATTACTAAAATTTTATAGAGGACATCAATATCTACAAAAAAGTCCGGAATAACATATGTTTTTGTTTGAAATACCCGTGCAAAGCCGGGGTAGGCCGCTAGTCAAACATAAAAAGGTAAGGCCCTTGAAAAACCTTAAATATACCAAACCAGGGACATCTAACGTTCGTAGTACCGATCACATTCGTAGCCAGTCAGGGTCACAATGCAATAAATCGAAAACCGTATCAGTCTCCACTCAAATTGATATTTTAAACATAAGTCGACAATGGACTTAGCAAATATACGACCGGATAATTTAGGACGGTCCTCCATTGATAGTCTGGCGATAGGATATGTTAAACTACAAAGGCTTATTTATACTTGTTTAGAATGCACGAGTAGCCATGTCCATAATAACGTACATTTGCAATATCTTAAATAATTACCCTCTTACTCATAATCGTTGCTTAACATTGAAATAATTTATTAGAAATTTGGGGCAGTGCCACTAAAACAAAACCAGCAGAACTTAAAATTTTACAAAATAAAATTATTAAAATGCTATTTAAATACCCACATCTTACTAAAACCACAAAAATTTACAAATACCTTAAAATAATGAATATCAGACAACTCTATGTGTATAATGTCTGTATCTTTATCCGGAAATGTCTAAACAAAACTGTTCGCTCAAATTTGATGTTCACTATAATCAAACAAATAAGTAAGCGCAGTAACCGATATACTAGTTACTTAGTCCTACCAAAGTACCGAACTAATTTTGGCAAAAAAATGCTAACATTTGAAGGAGTACAACTGTACAACAAGATACCCTCAAAAATTAAAAGTGTCAACTCATTTAATGCATTTAAGACCCAACTAGCTCAACATGTCATCAATGATCACTCACTTATATGTAAATAATGCATTGGATGGGTGGCTACTATAGTATTGTTAATGATAGACGGCATGACTAATGTATAGTTTTAATTTAGCTTTAAGCAATGTTCTCAAGTAAGTGACTGTATTGTCTTATTGGGAATAAATCTCTTTAAACCTAACCGAAACCTAACTTTGATAAATATCATTGTACTGCGCAAAGTCAAACTTTGAAGTAAATGGCGTTTTCTTTTCCAATATATGTTTTAAGGCACCTTATGACATAAAATAATAATACAAGAGCACATAATTCAGGTTTATAGATGCTACGGAAAATTTAGATAAATGAATTGCTAAGTTAGATAAATTAATACTTTTCGCATGCAAGAGCGGCCAAAGGCAAGTACTGAGCCATACACACAGCTTTTAAAGTTAATTTCGAGGAAATTAAGCAATGTTATTTCAGCAATTTTAGGTAAGGAATAATGGATATATGGAAAAAGGATAAGAAATTATAATAATGAATAAGGAAGGAAAAGAGGTCGCCTTAAAAAGATCGAAATTGAGAAGATTGCATCAGCTGTAGAAGAGTCTAACATAATTAATAGTAGGTAAGGATTTTTTTATTGAAATTCATACCAATAATGTAAATACATAAAATATATATAGTCTGGATGTTTTGTAAGACCCTGATCGCTGGGTATTAAGAAAAAAACAAACTTCCTAGATGAAACATATTAGAAATTGAACTTGTTTGCACAATTCTAACAAAATTATTATTAATAATAATAATTCTATATATATGGAAAATATAAAAAAAAACATTTCAGAATAAATATCAATGGCGTTTCAGGACATCGGCTTAGCAAGAAAATCAGGCTTAGGACGCCTAATTTTCCTGTCTTTAGATATACGTCATTAGTTATACATTTTGGTTATCTGAAATGTTCTCTTAAAATGTTTTTAAAATGTTGTTACTGAAATATTTATTTAATTGTTTGAAATATTTATAATTATGAATGGTGAAAAGTAGGCTTTTTAGCAATACAGCATAAAAGTCCCGGTTTAGTCTGCGTACACCGGGCATAAACAAGAACTTTACAAGTGATGAAGCAATGATGGCCGAGTAGTTATGAGCTAGCTAGCTATGGACTGAGTTCCATGGTTCGATCTCCACCGCCAGCTTGAGCTTCACCGCATGGTGGGAGGGTATTTTGCCAATGGTCGCCTGGCTAGCTTGGTAGCTAGCCAGGCGACCATGCTCAAGTAGAAAATCTGATACCAAGCACCTATCAGTGTGTTCCGGCAGCAGTCGTTCAGAGCTAGTAAAATTACAGGCACACGAGACTCAACAACTTAGTCTCAGTGTGACGGGCGCAGTGAAGTTCGTCACTTGCGACGAAATGGATCTGTTAAAGGCAGAAGTTACCGCTCATCATCAGTTGGGCTTCGTGCTTGTACCGTCAAAACATAAAAAAGTAAAAATTCTTTTTGTTGGCTACCTTGTCATGTATTGGAAAATAGTCAGCTTTTTCCCACAATATTACCTGATGGTACGTGATGATGTGCAATGATTTACAGGTGCCGGAACACAACATTAGGTGCATGTTATAATGTACTTACTTGTATATATAAAAATATGTGCCGGACGGAAAAGGTGATTTGGTATAACTGTATCCGGATTCTACACTGCTGAACACAGCCTTCCCCAAGCGGGGGTTTGCCATAATCCCTACGCTTGAAAGGGGTCTTGGGGATAGCAGTACTCAAAAGGCGCTGCTGCCCATCTTACGTTATTTTACCCTTAGTCGCCTCTTACAACACCCACGGCTGGGGAGGTGACATTCTAGACCGGTGGCTCCCCAAGGGCACAATGGAATTAATCTAGAATAATCAATTAAATCCTGCTAAAGCAATATAGCAGTATCACTATTTAGATATGCAAAGGTAGTCCTCCTCAAAGACCATATTAGGGATTCCCTAAGGAATGTTTTTCTAACTATAGCGAAAGCAAATGAATCACCATTTAAGGATATCTTTTATCTTCCGCTTATCCACCGAATCGCTTGGCATAGCTTACTAATGCAAGTGCAAGTCCACCTTAAATCAACGAAACATATCTATCGCTTTCGTCATCCATTGCCGCGTCACAAACAAACAACAACGACGTTCCTTCTAGAAAAACATCGATGTACGTAAAACGAAGGTCGAATCTCGTGAAGATGAGCAACGGAACTGGTTCCTGCGGGTGTTGCGCGGGGTGGGGGGGAAGCATGACGTCATCGGAGGCTGCAAAGGTATATAGCAGATGCGCATGCGCCGACGTCAAGTTAGTATTTTGACATACGTGAGATAATTGTGTTGTTATATTTACCGGTGAAAGATATGCTGCGTTTCGTGACTTTGTTTGGTGCGGTGAGTAATTAAATTAAAGAAACTTTTAAATGTAAATGAATTTAGTATATTAAATTTAGAATAATATTAAATACCCATAGATATCATGACATAATATGCACTACGCAGTATCCTCAAATATTCTATAATATATACATATATATGTATATAAAAGAAAATTTAACAATTCAGATGAAGTTATAGATAATAAGTGTTATATTAACAATATATTCTTTATGCATTAGAAATCGAAAGGAACCGATATTAAGTAAAAAATAAATAAGTAAATTATGCTCAAGTGTCAATCGTAAAAATTCCAAGCAAAACCCCTTTATAATAAAATTGTTGTTCTAATTCATAAGCTATATATACTTATAGCTTATGAATATGTATGTAAATAACGTAATTGGTTTTCTATTTCCATGTATGGTCTCATCGGTTAATATATTGTAAAGGGAGGTAAAGGTCATCACATAATATAGATGGGTCCAATACATACAATAAAAATTAGAATATTCTATGATCAAGATGAAATAGTCCAAGTAATGTTATTAGTACAAAAGTTTGTAGATAGGTATAGGTGTTTACATAAACTTTGTAACGCCTGAACAGATTTTGATACGATTTTTTGTTGTTATAAAATGATGAGACGGGCAAGTTGCTAGTCTGATGGTAATTGTCACGACTGGTCATTAAAGTTGTAGTGTAGCCATTCATTATCCTTGACACTGCACTTTCTCGTCACGTGTGCTTTGAGGCTGAATATCTGACATAATAATACCCTTCAAAAGGGCCTCTTGCCGATGAGACATACATTATGCATTTATGAGTGGTTCTTCAAATCCCTGGTTAACCTAAAATATGATATTTTTTTATCCTGCTATTCCTGATGTTAGTAGTTTACCGAAGGCGAATGACTTAAATTCAAATAACCATGTGAAAGCATTGCTAGAAGTAGTAAAATCAACTGAAACAAGTTTGATGCTCCTGTAGTGTAGCTTGGTTTTTTGTTCTGCACTGATCAGCTACGATAAGCAACGTCCGCTGCGGTTATGACTTGGATGGGTGACCGCTAGTGGCATCACTACTGAGCGTGCGCGTACTTCCGACGTTTTATCGTGCGATAAGCCGTCAGTCTCGGTTGTTGTCTTAGGATGGCAGTCGTCATACAATGCGTTAGGACGTTTTGCGAATGCCCGCCTGGCTATTTACCACCCTCAAATAGAAAATCAGTGTATTCCGACAGCTGTCATTATAAGCCAGTAATTCTAGGTTTCCTGAACAATATCTTCGACCACATCATCACCTAACATCACAATTGATAGTGGTCAAAAAGCAGCCTACGAGCTTTACAAAACACGTTTAAGTACATGTTCAATGAAATGAACATTAAGATGTCGGATCAAATAATTTTTACACACCTGTTAAGTACCTAATTTGTCAAATGTATTATTGTTACAAGTGTTTATGGCTTCCTCAAGGATAGGTTTAACCCCCGTAAGGCCGTATTCCACTTGACGAAAATTTCGTTATTTTCGATAATTTTGACCTCATTTTGCGTCTATGGATCCACATTTAGTATGAACTGTAGATACAACATGTGATCAAAATTATCGAAAATAACGAAATTGGTATACGCCCTAAGTATCTGTCTGACAGATGAAACGAACCGATTTATTTTGTTTGATAGATGACTTGTGCGAGCGTGATCTAAGCTGCTGAATTTGAAGATAAGGGATGGGAGCAACATCCACAGATCTAATAGATTTATTATCTTGTTATAAATTCGGTATTTTGTCACTTCAATGTTATTGCACGAACCTTGGCCTGATGCTGCAGCATCATATGGAATCTGCAGAATATCTAACTCATCACCAATATACAGCAGATGCTCATTGAAATGGTCGCAATACAAGTAGGTTCAGCACAGATAGAGATATATGGTAATCAGTATTAATAGATGTCAGGGGCTTTAATATTTTTGATATAAGTTTTATATCGAGGTGTTGTTAGCATTGTCCCGTTTGTGTACAGTACCTAGGTATTATAAAATAAGGTCAAAGGCCGAGAAAATTTTTATGTTTTTATTTAAAACCAGGACTGATATGCAACACTGGAAAAGTGTAAAATTACTCGTGGATGTCTGTCGTAACAACAATGATTCTAAAACACACAATATCGTGATAATGGTCCCGACTTCTTCTCATTTACGTGGTATATTTACACTTTAGATTATGTCTACATTAGGAATAAAGCTCACGGAAAATACATTATCTCCAGCACTTACCGGGGATAATATATATATACTAGTTTTTCGGGCAGTGTGCGGGCCGCATGCGGCCCGCATTTATCGTTGTGCAAGTTTGAACAATATCAAAACACCTTATACATTAAAAAAAAAACAAAATTCCATAACAGTATGATATCCCATATAAACTCTCAATACAATAAAGAACCATACTGTAGCCATTAAAGCAAATTCACCCTACTGCCATAAAAAGGTGGTACGGGCAGAATGGTACCAAGGTTCTGGGTCACTTTTGTTAAGGAACCCAACTCGTAGGTGCTTCGGTTACCGCGGGCGTTGCCATGGAGACCAGTCGGAGACGTGGAAATAACTCTCAAGTCGGAGCTCGGCCTTCGGCCTCGCAAGTTACTAACATGGCTCGGCCTGCGGCCTCGCCAAGCGCTCGCCCTTCGGGCTCACGCGCCATACGCTCGGCCTTCGGCCTCGCGAGCCGAAAGTTCAGCCTTCGGCCTCACCTGGAGCTCGCCCTTCGGGCTCGCTACTACACTAACGTAGTACAGTTACTCCAAATTCAGTCAAAAATCCCACAAAAACTCCTAATACAGTCGAAAATAAAGGTAAAATACTCCAAATGCAGTATGAAGAATGAGAGGAGCACGTTTGACACATCCAAAATGTCGGATTTCAAGATGGCCACCATACAAACTGCTCCGCCCCTACTGAAGCTCGGCCTAACGGCCTCGCTTCAGCAGGCTCGGATCACTTTGTATGGCGGCCATCTTGAAATCCGCCATTTTGGATTTTTGACAGGTGTCATTCAACTAAACTCCTGATTCCCTATGACATTTGTTCAAACACCCCCTACCTATCTCTTACCGTTTCCGAGAAACGTCATCCATCTTCATTTGGCAGGCGTCTTTTTTATGATTTTCGATTTTTCTCATACTCACCAAAACCCCCCGAACATTTTTGCCATACTTCATTTTTACCCTACTCTGCTCCTTCTAGGAGAACATTTATGTCAGTGAGTCAGTGAGTCAGTGGTAATCGAGCTTTATATATTATAAATAAATATATATATATTATCCCCGGTAAGTGCTACGATCGCAATAATTAAGGTATATACCAGTTAAATTGAAAAACTGCCTTACTGAAGCTGATGAAGCATATATATATTAATATTATTATCCATAAATTCAGTAAAAAGTTATGCGTGCTCAAAAAGTATACATATGGGTGCAATTGAGAACCAAAAGTTGGAAGTCGGTACAAATGGTCCTATTTGAAATGATTCCCATAAACTTTGAACCTTTTATTCCTATCCTAGATAAATAATATAGTGACATTTTAGTTTGTCTGTCTAACAAACAAGTCTGACACGATGATTTATTAGGTCTAGACATTCCAACTTTGCGTTTATGACAATTATTAATAACAGCCACATTTTTATAGATTGATCATAATGAATAATAACACGTCATGGTCCGAATAGCCTCACGTGAAAATATTTCTGTCGATCTCAGAATAGAACCACCTGGTCTATTGAACCTTAGGAACACATAGATCGAGCTCCTATTTTATTCTGTGCTCCTAGTAGAGCCATTTCATTGAAACATAAGTATTCAATTACTTCACTTACTTAGTGCTGTCCGATTGGAATAAATGGGTGTTTTTATTATTGATAGGCTAACCTTTTTTAATAATAATAATAAATAAACCTTTGACCATTATCTCACCTGTAGGTAAGTGATGTTGTGGATGAAAGTATTCTTCATGGTCCTAGAACAGGGAACTAGCTTTCATGACTAGCTACTATATCACACTGTAACGTGCTTGGCGGATATTGATTATTTGACCCATTTTTTTATTATTATTGAAGAATCAAAAGCCATTGAGTTACTTTCTGGAGGAGGCTGGAATGGTTAAAATTATTTATAGATTCAGGCGCTCAAATAGTCAAGACCTCCTGATAATGAAGTATCAGGAGGTCTTGACTATTTTAGAATTGAAAAGCGTTGAAAATTTTACCAGTTTGGCGCTTTTTAAAACATTAATGTTTTCGTCAAATATTTGTTATTATTTGATATACTGTATACCTGTATCAGTCGGATCGTCCACTGCTGAACATAGCAGCGGACGATCCGACTCCACTGTTGAACCTAGGGGGAAAGGGATTTCATAATCTCCACACGCTTGACAGGCGTCATGGGGATCGCAGCCAGATGGGAGTTCTTTATAAGGCGCTGCTGCCTACCGTGTGGTATTTTTCCTTTCGTCACCTTTATCCCACACTAAGATATAGGGGGGTGCAATTCTAGGACGGCACCTCACGGTGTAGGTATAACAATAACGAGGAGTATGCCGACTTAATTTGTCTTGAGCCTAAGGTGATTTTATCATTACGTTAGGTAGGTAGTCATAAAAGATAGTCATAAAAACACACACAGAGTGTTAGCCGGAATATTTAGTTAATAATTTAGTTGAAAATTTACACAACGGGACGTTTTCATGAACTATATAAATAATTTTTTGGATGTTTGGCAACAGGATTCAAGAAACTTTGAAAATATGGTATGAATTCTCAAAAACTATAGGCCTACACAAGTATATAATTTAAATATATACATATTAGACATTGGCTATTGATGTATTGGCAACCAGGCGAAGGTTGTGAAATGTATTGTGTTGTGACCGGGTACCATTATGATATTGATACTGCATTTGAATATACAGAATACATCTAGACTCACTAGGATTGGTTCTCCAGCACTACACTGATCCACTTTATTGAGAATAATTGTGTAAGACTTGGATTTAGTTCACAGTAATTTAGACTTTTGACATGTTATGAAGAAATTTGACATATGCAACATGCATATTGTTTCTGACAGTATGGCAGTTTTATTGATAAAGAAGGTTTAATTTTAAGATATATATTATCAAACCTATTTACACCTAAATTAGATACAACGTCTAGGGATGTGTTTTGGTCCCACGGAAGGGCAATTTTATTGTTTTTGTGGGGTATCTACAGTTCCGGGCACGGACTGCTCTAGAAAAGCATGTTATCCAGTCCGGAACAATCCAGTAACTGTCCAAAAAGCCCAAGTCCCCAAGACTTTCAAGTGGCACTTTCCGCCTGTCGTCCAACGCGGTACCTATAGTTGTTGCAAAATAAAAACAAATCCTGAAAAACAAGAAGTTTTTGCATTTCAAACGAGTTTCTGCGTGATGGAATTGTAAAATACAAGTTTACGATGTCGTTATGTTTGTTTACAAGTTGTAAGTCGAGGCCGGCGCGGCGGCGGCTTGAAGGTAACTTGGGTGTTAACTTGAGTTATTCTTATATGTTTTGTCACATAAGAAATAAGTGTTATTTGTTAAGTGACAAAACATATAAGAATTTGCAATATTTAATTGCTTTGCCAGAGAGCCGAAGTCCTGTCCCACGACATCAAGGAGTTGGGAAGGCTATGTTTTTAGGGGCCCTCGTCAGTACAGAACATATTGCCCGAATAAAAATCCCCTCATCTCTTCCGGCGATAGTAAAGATAAGCGATGAAGGAAATAATTCCGTCGTATGAGCAGCATATACTCGTATACCGCACTTTTGACCTAGAGACCTATAGTAGACTGCACATTAGCTGGATGTACAGCTTCTGTCCAGATAATCCGAAAGGCAGGAGGATCACATACTTTACGAACGAGTGCATGGGCAGGTCGTTAGTATGACACCAATCATTCTTGCTAGAAAATTCTCTTGTTCGTAATGTTTTCTCTACGTTCAGTAAATAGAGCGTTATGATGGTAAAGAGTCCTGTTGCGTACGTAATGTTCAGCAACACCCTACTCACGTCAACGTGAGTGAAAGAGCAGCGTGCAAACACGCTGCTCTTTCAGCACATTCTTTCCCTTAAACGCAATTTTCGAGCAATAGGAGAAACGTGAAGTCAGAATTTATTCTTTGATTCAGTACTTCGTACAAAATTACAACCACGGGAAAATTTATAATCATGATGGGACTATTTATTCTGTTCTCAGTTACGTATAATTAACTAAACCATGGGGTAATTAGTTGTTCGTAAGCACAAATACTTCAAATGATAGCGTCTTCAAATTCTGACCGTGAGCTCTAATTGATACCTAAATAGCTTTATCTTCTCACTAATTAGGAATCACCACATTCTTAAGACCAAGGTCTTCGTTTCCTGCCAATTTAATAATTTTCTGTCGGCATGTCGCGATGTTAAAGGGAAATGGGGAGCCATGCAATTTATCACGGCTTTCATTCATATTCATCAAGGCCATTATATTATTATATTGTCTGCGTGTCTGTTGACCTTAGGGCATAACCTTGAGGGATAATGGCGCCTTTGCTTGGTCCCTTTTCTTTAAGGATTTTTTGTTTATATGGGCCCTTGAATACATATTTCACTTTGTTTTATGTGGGTTTTGTCTTTCATTCCAAGTGACTAGAAATTTGGTGACTAGTCTCGTCACGAGTGTGGTAAGATAGGCATGTTTCTTGCTTGCCTCTGGTCTTATTTTTGATACCTCTACGTTTACAGAAATGAAGGTAGGCAGTTAAATTGAGAACTCTAAGCTCTAATTTTAAAGATTCGCGAGGGTGCGTACCACTTGGAGTTAAATTCGCCAAAAACGATAAAAACGATCACACTCCTAAAAAGTTGTTCCACTTGAGTTATGGCATTATTTTCGCCATAAACGCTATGATGCTACTAGTACAGTTTGTAGTACCTACATCATAATGTTAATGTCAAACAAATGTCATTGAGTATCAATTGGATCCGTTTTTTAAATTGTGGAGTTACTTTTGCATATTACGAATACTACTCACGCCTAGAGAAAATGGATACGAATTCTAAAGCTGCAAATAAAGATTATTAGCACACAACAATACCAACTCTTCTTAAAGTTAGATACAGCTTTGTATTTCTAGCTAATAAAATTTATGAAATGTTTGAAAAATGGTAGCAGAATAGCTGCTGAAAAAATCGTTTTATATTGTATTATGATGAGAACTGTTAAACTTTTATCCATCAACGTGGGATGGACAAAAGTGGCATTCTTAGCGTCCTTATCCTAAATGGAACAGGGGAGAATAGTAACAAACGATCACAGTGATCACAACCATAGACGCAATGTGGTAAAAACGATCGAAAATAACAAAATTGGCGTCTAGTGGAATATACCCTAACATGTTATTATATTTATAAATGTATATATTTTGGTATAACGTTATTTTATATTTAGCCTCTCGGTGATTTGTTACTTCTGCTAAAACTTAATCCCCAAAATACATTTTCGTTTTGAATTTACATTACTTGAAATTTGACCCTCGAGAGTCAAAACGACTTAATTTATTTTAATAAAATACTAAGATCTCGTGTCCTAACATAAATTCTTCGAAAATATCCATTTTCAAGTTTCAAGTTATATTATTAGCCTTATACCCTTTTGGTGATTTCTTGCAGCCTTTAGTGTGACTAAATGAATTATTTATGTTTTGTAAATTACATTTCCACCCACTTGTTTAGGGTTTTGTACCTTGTTTACTTTTAATTTTATTTTTCTTGAGTATTTGCCTGCGATGAAATTTATAGGGTATATTTTATCGAAGGGTTGCTGTCAACTTATTATTTTATGAACTTTACTAACAAAAATAGCAGGGGCGTGAGACCCTTAGCTTTATAAATAAAGTTTGTAAGATATTGAAAGCACATAATTGCACAGTGAGAAAAATTATTCTGTATATAAAATCATGCTATTTACGAATATTAAACGATAAAAACATATATATAAAATTCTCATGTCACGGAACACGCACGAGGCCCAAATGACCTCTGTCTTTGACAGATGCATTCCGTCACCCTGATTTATTCAGTTGTTGAATCTCATGTTCCTGTAATTACTGGCTCTCAAGGACTGCTGCCGGTAAACACTGTTAGGTGCTTGGTGACAGATTTTCTACTTGAAGGTGGTAGCTAGCCAGGCGAGCATTCGCAAAATACCCTCACACCATGCGATGAATCTCAAGCCGGCGGTGGGGATCGAATCGAACCATGGACCTATGGCGCGCTAGTCCTAGGAGCTATAACAATTATCATTGCTTCAAAAATGCAAATGCTTTTGTCCTTCCTAATTATTTTCGTCGTACTGGTTTATTCAAGTAAAAATGTAGCCACTGTATAAAGGTGGTAGGTATAGGTACCGGCTTCATATAGGTTCCCACAAAAAACGCCAGCTCTCCAAATATAAAAAAAAATTAAATGTGTTCAAAACTAAAAAGTACCAGGCAAACACAAGCCCATAGAAGTTTACCTTAACAAGTCTCGAATTTTCATACAAAAAGAGAAAACGTTTCTACCCCCCTAAACAATCACCGATTTTGATGATTTTTGGATATGTTATAGATGTTATCAATATCGAGGTGTAAGGGTTTTGATTTTATCATTATATTAAAGGAATTTGAATTAATGGGTATTTCAATACCGATATTTTCTCAAAACTTGTATCTCTAGTTAGTGAATTATTTATAGGAAAAATAATGATAAATAAAGACAAAAGAAAACCTATAAACCTAGTTTATTCTGTCATTTATAAAATAAGACCAACATTTTTTAGATTTGATTAATGTTTACTATAGGAGAAAAGTTATCTCTCAGAACGCAAATTATGCGCAAATTATAAGTCAAAACTTGAAGAAGCTACAATTGTCCTTATCGCACTATTCTGTTCGGGCGCTTAGCGGCGAGACAGCATCACTTTGTGACCTACTACAACGACTACTGAATACCTATTTTTCTGTAGGAGCTTCTCTTCCCGTTCCTCTTAATACCAGGAACATAAGAAATAAAATCACATACTATAAAGAATATCGTTATGGTGTCATTAAGAAGTCTTAAAATCTTATAGGTTGCCTGCACATATACACTGAGCCCGCAATCTTTAGAACCTATAGTATTACGAAGAAAAGCAAATAGAATGGATATATTTATACGATTTATAATAGTGGCGTGATGGGTAGGTAGGTATCACGTTTTATTAAAGCCGGTCTCGGCAGCATCATCCAAGTTCACGGTTGAGATGCCCATCGGAACTGGTTTCCTAAAGTTCACATTGGTCAACGCATTGTGTTCCATAAATTGAGAACCATTCTTCACTGATTTTATACAGTTGATTACAAAAGTTGGTACGTAAATAGTTGGGCTCACTGATTACATTTTTGTTTATTTATTTTTTTAACTGATAAACTAGCCTTTGACCACTATCTTACCTGATGGTAAGTGATGATGTGATCGAAGATGTTGTTCAGGCTAAACTAGAATTACTGGCTTACAAGGACAGTTGCCGGAACTCACCGTTAGGCGCTTGGCGATAGATTTCTACTTGAAAGTGGTAGGTATAGCCGGGCGGGCATTCACAAATGCCCTACAACCATGCTATAGCGACTGCCATCCTGAAACAACAATCTGGACCGACGACGGACTTATGTGCCCTCCGAAGCACGGCCACGCTCAGTAGTAGTGCCACTAGCGGTCATCCAATAGTTTAGTGTCGAATAGTGGTGAAATTATCGTGGGTGCTAAATAATTCTTGTATAACCGTTGTGATCTTTATAGTGGTACGTGGTACCTAGAATAAAAAAATACCTATTGTTTACGATATACTGAAGCCATAGTGGGATTCGAACTAACGATTTTCTAATGAGCAGCCAGCAGCCATATAACTACGAAGTTATCACCGCAACAGAACGTATGTTATTGTGTTATTCATAAGACCTCGTATTAAATACAATATTTCCTTGTTTACAACTAACGTATTGTGCAAATTGTTAATTCATACAAGTCAAAGTTCGCACCTATTATCATAAACTATTATTAATAATGTCTGATAAAAAATGTTGTAAAAAATTGAATTTCCCAATCAGCTATCATTATGCTATTATTATTGAAACGGATATCGTGTTTTTTTAATAGTGACGTATGAAAATGTGGTTGTTTATTTGCAGATTTAGCGAAATCAACTTTTTGTAAATAAACTGCTGACATGGGTTTTAAAGACGCCATCTTTCCGTACCCAAAGGGTAAAAACGGGACCCTATTACTGAGACCTCGCTGTCTGTCCGTCTGTCACCAGGCTGTATTTTAAGAACGGTGATAACGAACGAACTAGAAAGTTGACATTTTCACAAATGATGTATTTCTATTGCCGCTATAACAACAAGTACTAAAAATAAAATAAAATGAATATTTCAGGTGGGCTTCCATACATCAAATTAGATTTTTTTTTACCGATTCTTGCTTGATACTAATAACGGTGACAGGTAGACGCTTTAACTATTCGCGGAATATTTAGTTTTATGTTCTCTTTAAATATAATTAATTAAAATAAAATAAATAATTAAGGGGGCTCCCATACAATAAAAGAGGTTTTCGCCGTACCTACCCAGCTCAATCGGACACTGCGAAAAGTGTATGAAACTTGTAAGGTTAGGTTACAGATAATGGTACGGAACCCTTCGTGCGCGAGTCCCACTCGCACTTGGCCGGTTTTTTAACATGCACAGTGTCTATCATACCTATTTCTACCGCAAGTAATATTTGCATTACTGTGTTTCGATTTGAAGGTTATGTCGGTGAATACAGATCATGGCAAACTTAATAAAATTTTAAGAAATGCATATTTCAAATTTGTCTGGTGATCTTCTGATCATAGCGGGAAAACGGGGAATTAATATTATTTTTCGGGTCACATTTTCTTAAGCATTCATTAGTTGTTGAAAAGAGGAAATAACGGTCTATAACAGCCCTAGATTTTATTCGAGAAAATGCTTGTTCTAGAGACGTAATCCCGTAAGAGAAAAAGGAAATACAAGTGTGGAGAAAGATAATCGTACGTCAACTTCTCTCATATCATAATTCACTCCCATGTTACCTCAACTGTGAGTTGGGTTACCAGACGTCCGGGAATTCCGGGATATTCCCGGAATGGTGTGTTTTGTCCCGTTACCAGTAATCTCTCTACTGTCCCGGAATTCATTAGTTTTAGCCTTTTTTATAAAGTTTATTTTTTTTAGAAAATTTTATATACCTTGAATAATTCTTCATATGTTGATGTAAACTTTCAAAATTACTTCTTTTGGTAATAGTAAGCTTTACTTAAAGAGTGGCTCAATTTTGTTTTAAGTTTATTGTTACGTAATATCGATTTACTTAATTTAGGTAACATATCTTAGTCTCAAATAAGTAAGGTAATAATAATTGCCATTTCTTCCTTCCTAGGTATAAAACCAATAGTCTTAATTACTGAATGCCTTAATTAATATTTGTAAATATATTTATTTGCCAGTTCAACTGTACATTTATTTAGATTTGAATTTGCGATCAAAGTTTCCAACCTTACGATCTTGAGAAATGTCCAGGTATTGATATACCTTATTATGGCAACCCTACCTGTGAGTCACCTCTCACTCAATATGCACCGCCTGTTGTCAGATTACTTACCGGACATAGTTCCATATTATGGTCAAAACTAACTGGTATATTGTACTACTGTGCTGCAACTTAGATTTTTCTGAAGGATATACCCAAGAATACTTGTTCAGACTTACCGGTCTGAACAAGTATTCTTTAAACACACATTCTTTAAACACACATTCATGATGACGAGAAGGCTATAAATTTAATATGAAAAATAAAATAATCATAATGACATCATTAAACGACATATTGATGAATTACCTACAAGCGGTTGCTTGAAATTAATTGCCATCCAATATATTTTGACCATATAATACCTAAACTTTGCGCATTTATCTAAGGTGTATTTAATTAACATTAGTGCTTTTTTGGGTTCCTTAATAGAAAACGGGTCTCTATTATCTGTGCTGTTATTAAACTGTTTGTATCTCTAAAACCGCAATATGTAGGCGGTTAAAATGTTCACAGAACAGTTTTTCAGAAAGGGGATTCTCTTACAAGAAACGTTTATATCTTTTGCTTTGTGGTAAAAATGGCAACACATGAAAACTTGTTATGATTGTTGTAGGTACTTATATAAAGTAAAAAGTAAAACAAACAATTATACAAACATCATCGATTAAAAAAAGTAAGGTAACTCTCTAATCTCCCGACAAAATAATGTGAAGAAAATTTAACATATATCAATATGTCCACAGCTATACTTCCATTGCACCTATATGATGCGTTAAATGATTAGAAATGAGTAGACAAGCATGCAGTAGACGCACATTAAGCACTCTACTGAGACTCATTAAGAAGACGTCGCCTATTTGATATTGCGCTGTTTGAGGTACGCGTGCCGTTTCACCCGTTTTTTTTATAAGTTCAATAAAAGACAGAGCATGTGCGAGTCGGATCTCCTCTAGGAATTTCGAATTGTAGGAAAAAAAATAACGACTTTTCGGTACATTCTGTGTCGGTCCGGAACCATCTGTGTGCAAGTTTAATACGCAGGTTTTTATTTTGTTTTAATTTATAGTCAGACTGATAAATTGCTCCACGACAATGTCATTTGTTAATTTTGTTTACATCGTTCACAATATGCAAAATAAAAAATAAAGTATTTTGTTTTGCGGGTAAACGTAAGTTTATTAATGGTATAAAATAGTTGAATAATAAAACTAGATGTATCCAAAGAATATAGATATATTCTGGCCTTGTTGATAGAATGGCTTATGGTTCATTTTGAAATCTGGAGTTACACGGTTTGTTTCCTGGGTTGGACAGAACTTGTGTAGTACTAGATAGTAGGGAGTCTGATTTTTTAAATGTTTATTGGGACGGTATCCGCACGATGCCCATCTGATGTGAACCGGCCTCTACCTAGAACAGATGCATTTATGCAAGTCCACAGCGGCCATAATTCTGAGACATACAGTTATTAAGTCTCATGTGCCTGTAATTTCTTAATTACTTACTAGCTACTGGGACACACTATTAGGTGCTTGGGGAAAAATAGTCTACCTGTAGATGGTAGCTAACCTAACGAGAATTCGCAAAAGGCCCTTCCACCATGCGGTGAAGCTCAAGACGGTGCGGTGGTTGGGATGCAACCATGGACCTGTGGCACGACAGTCAATAGCTATTGCCGCTCGAGTACCATTGCTTCTGCAAATGTGCTTAGAAGATAGCAATAGGCCCGCCTCTTTCAAAAACTATTTAATACAATATATTTTTAATCGTCCAGGTACTTGTTTTTTATACACGAAAAATACAGCTTCCTAGATCACTTAGATTAGAAGTAAATCTGAGATTACAAAATCACAAATCTACGATAGGATTTTTTTTTTGTAATGTAATCCGCATAGCAGGCGTTATTGCAAACCTAACAATATTAAAATTATAAGGTTGCGTCATCATTTACAAGTATAAAACCAATTGCAAAATTGGTCTTGTTTGTAGTACAACGCAAGTGGTACTATAGATGTCGCTCCATCCCAATACGATGGTTAAACAACGCTAGGAAAGATTTGAGTTATGACGTCATGTCATGTTAGCTCAATTGGTTAGAGCATACTCCGGCTCAAGGGGTGGATGGACGCGGGTTCGAATCCCGCACATGACTTAAATGTTTCCTATCGTATATTTGTGATTTTGTAATGTAATCCGCATAGCAGGCGTTACTGCAAACCTAACAATATTAAAATTATAAGGTTGCGTCATCATTTACAAGTATAAAACCAATTGCAAAATTGGTCTTGTTTGTAGTACAACGCAAGTGGTCGATGTCGCTCCATCCCAATACGATGGTTAAACAACGCTAGGAAAGATTTGAGTTATGACGTCATGTCATGTTAGCTCAATTGGTTAGAGCATACTCCGGCTCAAGGGGTGGATGGACGCGGGTTCGAATCCCGCACATGACTTAAATTTTTCCTATCGTATATTTGTGATTTTGTAATGTAATCCGCATAGCAGGCGTTACTGCAAACCTAACAATATTAAAATTATAAGGTTGCGTCATCATTTACAAGTATAAAACCAATTGCAAAATTGGTCTTGTTTGTAGTACAACGCAAGTGGTCGATGTCGCTCCATCCCAATACGATGGTTAAACAACGCTAGGAAAGATTTGAGTTATGACGTCATGTCATGTTAGCTCAATTGGTTAGAGCATACTCCGGCTCAAGGGGTGGATGGACGCGGGTTCGAATCCCGCACATGACTTAAATTTTTCCTATCGTATATTTGTGATTTTGTAATGTAATCCGCATAGCAGGCGTTACTGCAAACCTACCCGCCGGTGAGTATTTAGATGCGAGAACGTAACATGATTACTTATAAATTTTTATTTAATGATTTGAAATACGTCCCGTCGTTATTGAGTAAAATAATTTTTGCAAACTATATAGCCAGGGATGCTGGCATTAAAGTATCTTTTGAATTATCAGAATCGGATTTACACAAGAGTCACGGGAGCCTGTCTGTCACGCGACCGGGAATCGGTTTGGAAAGCAGACACCATAGCAACAAACCTAAGCTCAAGGCCTGGGACATAAGTAAATACACACAAGTTAGAGTAAAGCATATATGTCCCTCCACTTTGAAAACTATCGCGAGTTTTATCCATATAAACTTATTAGGGACCGGCTAGGATCAGCGTTATATCAGTAACGCGCTGAAGCCCGTGCTCGTTGCTTCTCGCAATAATAACTCCTAGACGAAGGACTTCAAAACAGTCCGTAACTGGTCGGAATCTTTCCGGTATATATAACCTAGCAGGTACCTAATAAATTCATATTTGTTTAAACAAAAAGTTAGTACTACACAAAAAAATAAAATAAATGAGACAGAGAATAAGTCTGCTTATGAATGAATCCATTTGAATATATTTCAACTACAAAAGGATTTAAATCAAAAAGTCACGACTGATGCGTAGCCTCGTCACCCATGTTTACTTGGTGTAGGTCACCGATATTTTAAACACGGATGTCGTTATAGAAATTAATTATATTTATTCAAAGTCGGGGTCTTCTCTCTAATAAAGTATTTAGGGTTTCGTAAGGAAAAACTGGATCATATTACCAGAGTTAATTAGGTTTACCAAGCCAACGTTGCACGTCTGTCCTAACTTCAATTAAAGGGCTATTACTATGTTATCATAGCCGATACGATATCCTAACAAATATCAATAGACACAGTATGAAAATAAGTCCATAAACATGTAGTTTGAAAAAAGATTAAATAGATATGTGTTACAACAACACAATAATGAGATGGAAAAGTCTTCCTTTTGATCGTAAACGTCACGACAATGCGTTAGTTGTCGTTCTGCTTGATACTTACTGCAATGCGCTCATCACTCCGAGACGTGAGATTAAGTTATTTTTTTTTATTTAATTAGTTTTTTTATCGTCAAGTAATTTCACTTGCTACTCTTCACAGTTATAAACGGTATTGTTTACAAACTACAGCCTTGAGGAAGAATATAGCCAGGATTAGATTTAGAATAGGATATCGCCAAGCACTTAACGGTGTGTTCCGGCAGCTGAAATTGAGAGCCAGTAATTCTAGGTTAAGACAGTTAACACCGTCGACCACATCATCTCTTACCATCTGGTGAGATTGCGGTCAAAGGCATACCTACCAGCAAAAAAAAATAGCCAACGTATTTAAGCGCGTCGCATATAACGCGCTAATTTGTGTTTTATTCGGTCAGTTCTTGGTCATTTAAAGTTATCAATGAAATAATCAAACATATCGTAACAAATACAAATTGTACACAACCATTTAAAATAAGAATATGTTTGAATAATTCGTTAGTTACGTAATGCCAGAAATAGAATGTGAAACGTCATTCTATGCATATATATACGTAAGTATTACGGTATTCTATTTAGCTGTACAATTAGCACTTTTGTTTTCAAAAGTAATGCAAATAACACATTTTTGTAACTATATTTTCGGAGTGATGAATATTTCAACTTAAATATCTTTTTAAAATTTCGTTACGATACAGGCCTAGATAATGACGAGATCGATCGATATTATGCTTAATTCTGGACCTAAAATCTTAAATAAAGGAGTGATCACCCTACGACGTTTGTATGGAATAGCGACCGGCCAGTTCAACCTTAATGCGATGTGTCCGAAATATATAGGAAACGATAGACAAGTAGACAAGTATTGCAAATAGACCAATATGAGTGAGGATGCGAGGGTGTGAGAATATTGTGACTGTGTATGTTCGTTACTCCTTCACGTTGAAACTGCTAAACTGATTTGGATAAATCTTGGAATATAAATCAAGGACATTAACTTATATTGGAATATTGGAAGTAAAGGTCCTTGATTAACACTTAGGATATTTTTTAGCACTTATCTTCAATGTCTATGCCTATTATATATACCTATATACTATATGTTTACTAGTGTCTAGTGTACCTACTAACAATTTATTTCGCCAAGCACCTAACGGTGTGTTCCGGCAGCAGTCCTTGAGAGCCAGTGAAATTACAGGCACATGACTTACCAACTGCGTCTCAAAGTGACGGGCGCAGTGCAATTCATGACTTGTGATGAAATGCATTTGTTATAGGCAGAGGTTGGTCCACTTAACATGAGGTGGGCCTCGAGCTTGTTCCGTCACAATAACATTAAAAAAAAAACAAGATACAAACAAAAATGTACGGAGTCGACAATTAGAAAATTTTGTTACCATAAATAATTATTTAATTTTCTCTTCGGTAAGTTTTAGAAGTATTCAATATGAACGGGTCTTAACAATTACAAAACAAGAACAATGACATTGACCAATGACGGCAATGACCCATCTCACTCTATCAATATCGGAAATGTACGAAATTCATACTCAGCACTCGTTTGTTAAAAAAACAGACTATAGTAGGTAGTTTTATTAATGAGTTTTTTTTAACCCAAAATGTCAAATGTGTAAAAGCAAAAGGTTACGCGAAAATTCTAGACTAGAACTCCATCATGTCATACATAAAATTAATATGCGTAGAATAGTAGGTAATAAAATAGAAGTGGTTTGGGCCGGCCATTCATGGTACGACCGTTGAAAAGGAAAAACGATATGTCGTGACTCAAAGTCGACTGCACGGATTTAAGTTATGCTTGTATTGTTGTACGAAGAAGGTTTTAGAAGTTAAAACGTTCTCTTTATTTTACTCTTAACTGGTGGGTCAAATAGAAATTCGATATTAAATTTGTTCTCGCTATCCCATTTAGAAAATGTGCTATCCTTCCTGGTTAATATGGTGGGGCACAATGGGAAACAATGGTGATGTTGAATATAGTCACGTCGGATTAAAGATGTCCTGGGTCAGATGGATCATGGTTGGCCGTTTTTATTTAAAAGGTTTTCTTTAATAAAACTGCTTCCAGTCTGAAACTGTGTGTATAGCAGTAGTTTTGAAATCTATCAAACTGACGAGATATGGGTGGAAGTATAATCAAGTAACACAATAAAGTTTTGTAAAGTTCACTAATTATATTTATGTAACATTGTTTGTTAATCGTTAGTTATTTATTAGCATAAAGTAACACATACTCGTAGGTAAGTCATGGAGTATGAAACTAATAATTTTTAATAAATAAATTACTACTCGTATGATCGGGACACTACCTTTTTCTTTAAGGAACTTTCAGTACACATGTACTTGCGAATGTAATTTTCTTTATTCTACTTTCGTTGATTGAATTTATAATTTTTAGTTATGTATATCTAATTATGTTACATTTAGAGGGTATCAAAATTATTAGGCTCAGTATCACCAAAAATAAAGAGAACATGGAAAAGAGTCTGTGGCGCTCTCAGTGTAAACAACGTCTCCGCGTTCAAAATTTCTTAAAAATAGAATTGTTGTGATTACATGTCTAAAATTAGTGATAAAGTGTTAAATACGTTTCTACCTTAGAAATACTAATGTAGTACACTCGATCAGATTTGCTAAATTAAGAAAAATCAGTGAAATACTCAACGAAAAACCTGAGCCATCCTTATTTGAACATATAGTGCCTAATTATGATGTGAAATTAATTCTACACAAGTATTAAGCTAAGAAATATACATCAACAGTGTGACTTTAAGTGAAACAACGCATTTTTACGTAATAATATTGACCGTAAATAGCACACGGTACGTGCATGACAAAACGACCTTTGGACTCGTGACAGTGGAATAAACCAGTTAGCAAAAATACAAACATGCTCAAACTGTTCACGTTATAGCGTCTTAGTGATCGCATTTTTTGCCGATTGCAATAGCCATACAGTGGCTCAGTTGTTTAATATGCTTGCCATATAGGGATTGAGTTCGAAACCTGGTGTCACCATAGAATCTTTTTGCATAAATATTTTTTTATCTGATGAAGATTAACATCATTTTATTACGTACCAATATTTTAAAAACTGAACAAGAGTAACATACTGTGAATAAAAAAATGGATGACCAAAATATAACACAGCGCAATAGACACAAGGTCTTTAGATCGAGTTCACTGTCTGATCTGTCTAAAGAGTCTATATTTGATGCCACTATGTTGAGCTTACCAAACACCTCTCATTATGAAAGTCCAAATCACGCTGACCTAACTGAGAAAGTAAATTCACTCACAGAACAACTTTTAAGTGCTCATGAGGAAATTGAAAATCTTAATAACGAGAACTTTCGTCTCAAGATGGACCTTAATAAATGCCAAACAACTATAGAAAACTACAAAAAAGTTACCATTTTGGATGAAATATCTAAAACACCCCTTTCAGGACGTAAAAGAAGGAAGAATAAACACAAGAACCTTTCGTCACCTTCACAGTTGAGTAAAGAAACCCCATTTAAAAATATTTCTCAGTCACCAGAAGTTAATCAGAAAGAGCTGAATTCTATGAAATCAACTCTAGATACGGAAGTTTTCACCTCAACTGCATCCACCAAGCAAGCCCAGTTACCAGCTGAACGAAACTCCCAACCAAATAATACTATGAACACTAATGGTAATGAAATACCCCAGACGTGCATGTTTGACGCAACTTCAATACCTACTATTGCCGTTGAAAATTGTGCTGCTACTAATAAAACTCATAGGGATGTACGTTCTCAGCACTCAAAGGATGAAAGGGAAAATAACCACGTAAGAAAAATAGTAATTTTGGCTGATCAGCGAGGCGTTGGATTAAGGCATTCTTTACAAATCTTAATGGGACCCGGTTATCAAGTGACATCATTCTGGAAAACAGATGCGACTATTGAGAATATATTAAACTCATCCAAACATGAATTAATGAATTTAAGTAAAAGGGACTACATCATTGTTTTAGCAGGGATGAATGACAGTAATCCTCACAATTTTAAGTTTATTCTTAATAGTTTTCTAAATTATTTTAGTTTTACAAATTTAATAATTAGCGAAGTCCCATACAACAAGTACCTTAACGAAAATAAACTTAACTATGAGATGAGATTCATGTGCTCAAAATACAATCATGTGACTTACATTAATATGAATTATAGTAGGTACGTCCCAAACAAACACATTATAAAAAATGATATTTGCCGGGCAATACTGAAAGATATTATACAAATAGAATACCAAAAAAAGTTACTAGTACAGATTAGAATGAGTAAAAAAAAGGTTATAACAGTTAATAGCAGTACGCAAACTGATTCCAGCTTTGTAAATAGCCTAGGCGTAAACGAGTGTGAGGTGGGCAAAGCATCAAAAGGGCAAGAGCTTTTTCGTTGCTAACCATATAGGTGTCTTTCACCAAAATATTGACGGGTTGATAGGTAAATCAGATTTATTGGGGGTGCATCTTGATAAACTTTACCAAATAAATAAAATTGTGGATGTTGTATGTGTAACAGAGCACAATATGACTAAAAATAATAATCCTATTTTAAATATTCCCAATTTCAAACTTGCAGCATCTTATAATAGAAATAAACGAGCCGGTGGATCTTGTATATTGGTACGCAATACACATCAATTTAAGGAACTAAAGGATGTCCAATACCTTAGTTATGAGAATGTGATAGAATGCAGTGCTGTCGAGTTAATAGAGCATAACATTATTATTATTTGCGTTTATAGGCCTCCAAAAAATTAAAAGCAAAAAATGTATTTCGAAATATTTTTTACAAAATTCAATAAGTTATTACATGGGCACTGTTTGAATAAGAAAAAAGTTATTGTATGCGGAGATTTCAACATAGATATTTTGAAAATTAATAAATATTCAGATGAATTTAAATCCATTATTCAAGATTATAATTTAAAAATAGCACTTCACAAACCAACACGGCTCGCTAGAGGTACATGTATAGACAATTTTTTGTACAATACTCGTGCCTCTTCCTGTGAAATAATAGAACTAGCTTTATCGGACCATACAGGTCAATATTTTAAATGTCCTGTAAAAACATTTTTTCCAATTAAATTTTGGTATACATTTCGACGTGATTATTGCAAAGATAATATGGAAAAATTTAAAAATAACCTAATGAAGCTCACTTTTAGTGAAGCCATGAGCAGCTCCGATTCTAATGAGGCATTCAATAATTTTTACGACATATTTAAATTGTTCTATGATCTCTGTTTCCCCGTGATACGGATAAAAAATTCTGTATATAAAAAGCCGAAATGGATAAGTAAAGGAATTAAACTGTGCGCAAAACGTAAAAGAAATATGCTCTGGAAATACAGGAAAAATCCAAATTTAAACAATTATAACTCATTTAAATTATACTCAAAACGATTAAAAAATATCATAAAATTAACACAAAAGTCTAAAAACAATCATACTATTAAAATGGCGACTAACAAGTCAAAAGCGACTTGGAGTATTATAAATAATTTAAAAACTAAGACCCCAAAAATTGACATTACGCGAATAAAAATTAATAATAATATATTGACTGACCCAAATGATATTGCCCAAGCATTTAACAATTTCTTTGTGAATCAAGCAAATACAGGTGAATGTAGCACATTAAACAACAATAACTGGAACATGTCTAAATCATTATTTATGAGCCCGTCAACTTCATGTGACATACTCAATATCATAAAAGGTCTTAAAAATACTAACAGCACGGGATATGACGATATAGACACAAAAGTTTTAAAATATGTAGCCACTATAATAAGTCCAGTAATTAGTTATATTATTAATATTGCAATAGATTGTGGGGTATTTCCTGAGAAGCTAAAACTAACCATTATAAAACCATTATTCAAAAAGCACGATAGAGATAACATGAATAACTATAGACCAGTAGCTTTAGTTCCAATATTATCTAAGATTTTCGAAAAGTTTATTCATGCCAGTCTCTACTCATACTGTGAAAAATATGAATTATTAGTGAATGAACAAATAGGTTTTCGAAAAAACAAGTCAATAAATTTAGCTATATATAATTTTCTTAAAATCGTAATGGCCAGCTGTGATAGAAAAATTCCAGTGTGTGCTATGTACATGGACCTAAAAAAAGCTTTTGATTATGTTGATCACAAGTTGCTGCTTGACAAATTAGAGAGGTATGGAGTTCGGGGAAATATTTTAAATCTAATAAAAACCTATCTGCAAAATAGGTATCAGATAACGCAAGTAACTAGGTTAAGTTTGAAATCTAAAACAGAAGAAATTTATTCATCTGAAGCTAAAATTGTAAAGTTCGGTGTTCCTCAAGGGAGCGTTCTTGGTCCACTACTCTTTTTACTATACATTAATGACTTGCCTAGTGTTGTAAACCACCCCATGGTACTTTTTGCTGATGATAGCACTATTATATTCGTCGGTGAGAAACAGATACCATTTGAAGAAGTCATTACATCAGCTTTGGATAATATCACTGACTGGTTAAAGTCAAATAACCTAATATTAAATGTGGACAAGACTTATATAATGACATTTAAAATAAGCATGAGTTCAGATTTGACATTGAAAATTAATTATATGAATAAGGACCTTGAGAATGTAACATTGACCAAATTTTTAGGACTTACTATCGACTCTAACCTCAAGTGGAAAATGCATGCGCAGTCAGTATGCACCAAACTTAGTAGTTTTTCATATGCATTATACATGCTGTCAAAAGTTGTAGGTCGACCAGCAGTGCTTATGTCGTATCACGCCAATGTAACGTCTACGATCCGCTACGGGATAATATTTTGGGGTAATTGTTCAGAAAGGGAAGTTATATTCAAAGCCCAAAAGAAGTGTGTTAGATCAGTCTGCCAATTACAAACTACTGATTCATGTAAGCCGTATTTTATGGAGTTAAATATATTGACATTTCCTTGTTTATATATTTATGAAGTGGTATTATTTGTAAGAAATAATTTGAATCTGTTTATTAACCTCAGAAGTGAACGGCATAAAAAGAGAATCCGAACACTTCCCCGCACTACTGCTTTTTATAGCAACAGCGTGTTTGGTATGGCTCCTAGGTTATATAATCATCTACCAAATTCGATACTGGAATCAGAGTGCGTCATGTTGTTTAAGCGGAAATTGTTTAAATTTTTGGTATCGAAATGTTATTACACTATTGAAGAATATTTAAATGACAAATTTGTATAAGCTATAATGATAAATAAATAATAATTTGACCAATGTAATATAATATTAAAATGTGTAACTAAGTATTAATAATGACATTAATAACTGTCATAAAATTTATTATCTGCTATGTATAATTGAAGTTTAGAATGTAAATTAATTAGAGTATTATTATAAGACCTTGTTCTTCTAATTGAGTTATTCTCAAATGTAATATCTGACATTATTCTCGTAATTGATAACCTTCATAATTTTAACCCATATTTTTGCATACCATTATGGTGGAATGTGGAGCGCTACCTGTTTTATGTAATATCAATACAAACACCCATGTTCAAGCAAATAAATATTTTTGAATTTGAATTTGAATTTGAATTTGAAAATATTCCTGTTTGAATAATAGTCGGTAATTAACTGGACAAGCATGGTAGGGATGTAGGTGTGGGTCGCAGTTCGTCGCAGTAGTATCGCTGTATGACGCACCATGAATGGGCAAGCTTTTGAAGTCCGGTTCTTATTTGATAAAAATCGTTTTTATATTGACCTTTGGATGAGTCAATCAAGTAATTTATTAAAAGGATGTATGCTGGGTATATCCATATCATGATTGTTTTATTAAGATTAATGAAAATAGACAAAAACCACTAATGAACGGTTAATTTAATATAATATATTATGCGCCTTCATAGCCTTAACTAATGATGGTATTGATCGGTCAATATTATTTTAGACGGCATTGAAAAATATTTAACTCGAATGATCTAGACGGATTAATGTTTTTCATGTATATGCATGTATACTGCTTAGGTACATATAAAACATTGAAACTGCTCCGCGGCATCACCGTAATTATCACACAAATATTAGCATAGGTATAGATTTTTTATGGTATTGTGACGGAACAGGCCCGAGGCCCACCTGATATTAAGTGGACTAACCTCTGCCTATAACAGACGCATTTCGTCAACGACGAATTGCACTGTGCCCGTCACACTGAGACGAACAGTTGTTAGGTCTCATGTGTCTCTAATTTTACTGGCTCTCAAGGGCTGCTGCCGGAACAGACTGTTAGGTGCTTGGCGACAGATTTTCAACTTGAGGGTGGTCGCTAGCCAGGCGATCATACGCAACTTGCCCTTCCACCATGCGGTGAAGCTCAAGCCCGCGGCGGGATTTGAACCATGGACCTGCTGCACGGCAGTCCATAGCCAATACCACTGAGCCATCACTGCTTCCATGTGAAATTATGTGAGTGAGTGAGAATAGGAGTAAGTGATATAAGTGTGTATGTTTGTTACTCCTTGAGGCTAAAACACCTAAACCAAATTGTTGAAATTTGGGATATAGATCCTAGTTTAGGTCCTGGACATAGAACACATAAGATACTTTTAAATATGATAACAAGCACTATCGCGTACTAACCGAAAATCATCATGAAATATAGAAGCAGTGATGGCTCAGTGGCATTGACTATGGACTGCCGTGCCGCAGGTCCATGGTTCGAATCCCGCCGCGGGCTTGAGCTTCACCGCATGGTGGAAGGGCATTTTGCGAATGCCCGCCTGGCTAGCGACCACCCTCAAGTATAAAATCAGTCACCAAGCACCTAGCGGTGTGTTCCGGCAGCAGTCCTTGAGAGCCAGTGAAATTACAGCCACATGACTCTTAACATCTATGTCTCAAGGTGACGGGCACATTGAAATTCGTGACTTGTGACGAAATGCATCTGTTATAGGCAGAGGTTAGTCCACTTAACGTCAGGTGGGCCTCGTGATTGTTCCGTCACAATAAAAAAAAACAATTTTACTCGAAAGAGCGTGCCCAGGTGGCCGAGTGTTTAGACATCCGGCGCGAAATCGGAGAACGCGGGTTCGATTCCCGCCTGGGGCAAAAAAAAATTGTGCTCTATGTAAAAACACATAAGATACTTTTCATCATTCTCTACCTACGCGTACCTGGTCTGTACCTACGCACCTAGCAGAGATTATTCCTACTGAATATCAGAGAATTTTGAAGCAGTGACAGCTGAGCGACATTACACAGCTAATGCCATGCCGCAGTTGCGTGGTTCGATGCCCACCACTAGCTGAAGCTTCAACGTATGGTGTAACAGTGCACATGATTGTTTAAATTACCCGTAATACCGTCAAAAGTATTAAAAATTTCGTTTACACGTAACAAATGTTAGTAATCAATTCAAGATGTAATAAAACATATATTACTTAGACATCGTATTAAATCTTATCCGAATCCCGCACATTATTTGATCAAGTAAATTAATGAGACGAACTGGCAAGAAACCCAAAAAAAAAATTGAATTTAGAATTTTTCTCACCATACGCAAAATTCGGCGCGTCGGCAACCGATCTCGTCTCTGTAGTGAATTGAAGATGAAATTGCGTCAGGCGCACAGGATAGGTATAATTATAGCCACAAACAAGGCGGGCCAATCATCAACAGCAGCATAAACTGTAGGCGCTCAACACTTGTGAACTTAATAATACATAATATGTAACCAGTAAACTCCCAAAAACTGGCGATAAATAATTTTTTCACGTTTTATTTATTCCAGGTGGCACTAGCTGTAGCAGCACCTCAGAGCAGCTTCCAGGTTGACTTGGAACCCGAGATAGCGGCCCAGTACCTCAACAACCCACCCTGGACACAACCGCAGCTGGCAGGACGCACTGCCGTCTTGCCTTTGGTAATTTCTCAGGAATCACATCATTATCTACTTAGTACTGGTGTGGGGTCATACACTTAATATTTATAGGGACTGTTTAGGGGACATGTTCAACTATCATTGTGCACTTCGCCCGGTTTTGGGCTCACAATGATATCGTTCATCCAAAATGAGATAAGTGTTCGTGATAAGTTAACCTTGATTGGATGATAATAAAATTGCTATTGTGTGGTTGTGTTTAGCAGTTGTTTTTTGATGCGGACGACTAAAAAATGATTTAGTTTCCGCCTACGAATAAATAATTTATTCCTACGAATAAATTCATTTTTATTCGTAGGTTTCCGCACTAAGTATTTTTTAAGAGCCCAAGGCAGCATGCCATATGTTTTAATTCTGTTCATTTTGCACTCTTTTTCTATTCTTAGGTCTATCTTTCCTATGTAGTATATTTGAAAACTGTTAGTTGTTCTTCAGATCTGTACCCACGTAATGTCCTGATTTCCACGTGTCGTTAGTTAGCAATCGGGATAACTTAATCTAGTCGATTTCTGCAGTTTTGATATTATTATAACTTTGCCTTTATTAAATATTTTGTACTGAACCAATAAATTTTACTAGTAAATCCTTCTACTAGTAAATCTTCATTAGTTCTATAGAACTGGGAAGTCGTAGAATGTTCAGCAAAAAAAAATTGAGACACTGCGAGAAGAACGGGCAAGAGGCTCTGGGCCATTCTCTTAAAATGTCTCTGAATGAAACAATGTGTTACAAAATGTATTATACTCGTAATATCACATTATGTACTAGAGTTAGTTCCATATCTTTTCTATTCACCTTAAACATTAGAAAAGAGTCACCTTCGTATAACACAATATCGTATAGATCTTTCATTACGTAAGGCAAGACGTTGTTATACATGAGAAACAGAAAAGGTCCTAAAATAAATCCTTACAGAACATCTTCTTCTACAAACATCCAGCTGAATATGTATCTCCATTTATTTCAACCTTCTGTATCCTGTCTGACAGATACGATACGATAAGATTCCGAATACTAAGGCATAAAAACCTGATATTTAAATCAAGACAGTTCCAAAATATTTTTTTTATCCCAGGCAACAAGTTAACATTCAAATGAATAACGTTATTTCGACTCATATTAATTTATGAGTATAGCTTAATGATTATCGTACATACTTAAAAACGTTTAATGATAATAGAATAATAATTAACACCTGATTTCAGTCCAACGTGTAAAATGTACCATCACTGAACTAAGACTATGTTAATTGCATTTCAGGTGAAATACAACGACCCCAGGTTTCGTGCTGCTGAAGCCGGCCCCACACTCGGACATTATTGGAAGAACGGACAAGAGATCCAAAACACCGATGACTACGTCGAAGAAGTAAGGCTACTGTTTGTTGAATACTTGGCAAATACCATGTTGAATATTAAAATTCAACTATACTATGATACTAATCATTCCCTGTAGGGTGCTGGACTAGAACTGCACTCCTATCTTCCTGTTGGAGTCTTAGGAGGTGACGAAAGGATACCAGACTGTAAACAGCAGCGCTTTCTGAAGAACTGTACTACTCGTATTTAAGACCAAGATCAAGCGCAGGGAGGCCTTCGTTTCAACGTAGCACGTTGTGGCTGGTGACGATTATGATGAATGTTTCATTCCTCAATCCAAACAGTTATCGGCTTAAAATATATCTACTATTGCATATCCTCCCGTCTCTTAAGAAAAATATGCAGCCATGCAATGAAGAAACAGCCAGTGTAAGGTTGGATGGACGGATCGAAAGACATCAATGGTGGTCCCGTTTTCTAGTTCAGAATCCTAAAAAGAACTGTGATTTCGCTATTAAATTACTCTTGGTTTCCAGGTATACAATGCTGCCCAGTACCACGGCCAAGACGGGTTGGGAGCTTACGCATACGGCTATAGAACACCAGAATCCGCAAAGGTAGAGAACAAGCAGAGATCCGGAGACGTCACTGGATCCTACATCTACAAGGCAGGCAACAGCAATGATTTGATCGAGGTAATTAGCACCAGCTATGTTTTCGTATATGTGACTGTTCAAACATGATTATAGGACAAACTGAGATAGCAATGGACTGTATCCCATGCGGTTTTCTTAAATTTCCGGAGTAAACAGGCTCCGGGTAATCAGGATAATGTTGTTGGGTGACTCCTGATCTTTCGGCTCTCGCGTCAGGTTGAGCAGATCTTCAATCCATTTGGTTGAAGGAATTCAAAGCAGATTTTATTATCTTATCAAACTTGTAGTTTAATTACTGTATAGAATATCTTATCATTTTTGATCGTATTATTTTTAATCTGCGGTGTAACCAAAAACCCACTTGCACCTTTATCTGAAACTGTAACATTGTTGATGCACTAACTTTCAAGACTTTTGAAAGTCGTCATATTGTGTAATAACCACTTTGACATGGAATTCTACGTTTTACATAATATATGTATACCGAAAAATTTTGAAATGGAATTGATGAGAAAGAGAAACCCAGATAGGATTTCAGTTTTTAATTGGGATAAACGAGATCACTTTAAACTCATTTGATTTTACTCTGTTGATTACAAAACTTCCTGTATTATTTTTTTGTATAGCTGTTATTCTACCCTTTGACTAGCGTCTCACTTGGTGGTAAGTGATAATACTGTCAAAAATGTTGTTCAGTCTATCCTTGAATATAATATTTAGTCTAGTTTCATAATGTTACTTTCAAAATAGGTATTGCAATCTAATAGTCGAGTTGGTTCCACAGTTCTTTACATATTTCCTCGTTAGGTAAGTACTTGTGAGGTTGTAGAAAACTTTTATACCGTAATTAATTATTATAATCATAGAACACTATCTTAGCATTAAAATGGTATTTCAATGTGTTGCATTAAATATGTTCTGCTGCAGAACATATTTAATGCTAGAAAGCAGACGACGTTCTAACCCAAAAACCCTTGCAAATCCGTGCAAATAGGTTTCAAGGTTGCCTGGCCCTGCATATGTATTATAATATAAGCAAAAATTTTGCACCCGAAGCGCCAATGAAAACAAACTGAAGTATATAATGTAAAATCTTGCAGGTCCGTTACTGGGCTGATAGCCAGGGTTTCCACCAGGAGGACAACCTCCCCAAGTACGTGCCAGTGCCGGTCCAGGAAGCGCCCGAAGTGAGAGCTGCTCGCATTGCCCATGAGAAGGCTTGGAAGGAGGCTGCTTACGCCAATCTGCATCCTGGGTAAGAACATCTAATGGTCTTGTCTGGACAACGTTTTTGATTAATTCTTTGTTTTGTGATTGTATATTGTGATTATCTCAAAATTTTTTTGAACAAATGTGCTTTTCAGATCTTAATATCCTTGTTAGATGTTGTTAAGGGCTACCAAGAGGAGCAGCATGCTACTACTCACCGCGATATGATTGGGGTTTGACACTGGGCTCACAATAGGTCTACTTATAATCTTAACGCTATAAAGGTGCCAGGTATTGTATATATATATATATATATACCAATCACAGTATTCGGTTACAGTATTCACACATTTAGAGGTGGATGGCACGGCTTTTAATGGTGATGATGAACAGTATTCCCCAAGAGGGTTGGCGACAAGCAGGCACCAAAATACCCAAATTTTAAAATAATTATTATTTCATATGTTCTTGTACTGTGGATGAGTGGAAAGATAATTAGTTGCTGAAATAATAATATGTACACTTTATTATCTGGCTGAATAAGGAATTCCGAAGGCGAGAAAGCAAAATAAAGACGAAGTCGGGTTATAAACCACAAATAACGCGTATTTGTCGAACTTAGTAACTTTAATTTTGTGGCTTCGAAGCTACACACAAGCTGCAGCTGTATTTAGATGTTTAGGGAAATCGGTGTCTAGAGCTTTGATTGGGTCATATAGGTAGTTACCACAACTTTCAATCAAAACAAACTCGATTTTCAATAACACATCGTTACATAGGATCTAATATACCACTAATAAAATTGTATTCTCAACTTACGGTAGTCTTACGTATGGTGCGAAAAGAAAGTTTACTTCATAAATTTCCCCGTATATAAAATGCAGATAGTCTTCGTAGCTCTATGCAAATAACTATCTGAGCCATCAATTTAACAGAACAACTCTTTCATCTTCCAGTGCTGCCGCTGCCGCCGCTGCCGCCGCTGCCAACCAAGGCGCACCCCAAAACAACTATAACTCATACAACCAAGACTACCAGTCCAGTGCTTCAGAACAACAGGGAGCCTTCGCCCTACCTCCCAACCAGCTCCGCCAGGGCAAGGCCTTAGACCAATACCAGAACCAACAGTACCAGACCCCGCAGTACCAGAACCAGCAATACAGCCAGAACCAATATCAGAACCAGAACTACCCTTCAGAATACTCCACAACAACGACTACTGAGGAACCTACTGTGAGTATTGTGAATTAAAAAGATTTTCTAATTTTGTCATTATAGAGAACAAGTAAAATGCAGTATATGGCACTGAATAGAAAGATTTGCCTCGTGATTTCTTATTTTAGTGATTAGCAACCCCCCAAATCTTTCTGTGGAAGCCTAAGCAATGATGGCCGAGCGGTAATAGCTATGGACTGCCGTGCCGCAGTACCCTGGTTCGACACCCACCGCCGGCTTGAGCTTCACCGCATTTTGGAATGTTTGCGATTGCCCGCCTAGCTAGCTACCACCCTCAAGTAGAAAATATGTCGCCAAACACCTAACGGTGTGTTCCGGCAGCAGTCTTTGAGAGCCAGTGAAATTACAGGCACACGAGTCTTAACAACAATGTCTCAAAGTGACGGGCGCAGTGCAATTCGTGACTTGTGATGAAATGTATCTGTTGTAGGCAGAGGTTAGTCCGCTTAACATCAGGTAGGCCTCGAGCTTGTTCCGTCACAATAACATAAAAAATAAAGTTGTAACAGGTGATAGACACAGGAACAATGCTATAAAGTGGGCAGCAGCACCTTCTGAAGCACCGCGTTCCCCAAGATGCCTGTCGGACGTGGGGATTGTGACAAACCGCCCCCCGATAGGGGAAGTTGTTGATCACAACCATGATCCATCACAGCCATGCCGTCCATCAGGACGGCATGGCTTTTAATGGTGATGATGAACTGAAAGATGATGATGATAATGTGGCCCGCCCCAAATGCTGAGGTCCTGAGGTCTATTTTTATTTCAGACAAGCGTTATTGGTTTTTTCTACAAGAAGCTGTCAAATACAGCACAGAATAAATAATAGTGACTACGGAATAACAGTCAGAAGTAGGAACTCTTCCGGGTCAGATAAGGCTCGCCTACCGTAACATGTCATCATAAAACATCTAAATATGTAGTTGATTATACACATCTGGCTCTTCTCCTTCGAAATCAAATATTCACTGTGAGTGGTTTTCTTTTAAGTTATATATTGAAAGATGTGCTCGGGAGTCCATTTACAACCAACTAGTATATCAAAGTTATAGGTTAATTACCGATTACTGAACGTTTTCTTCTTGCTAAAAACGTTGCTGCACAGAAATGCATTTTTTTTCTCCATTTCAGGGTCCTCCACGCGGTTTCTTCTACAACTTCGAATACCCAGTGTCCATTATCACAGCCAAGAGCAGTCTGGAAGGTGGTGCTGTTAACCCTGGCAAACCAGTAGACCATGACACCATTGCCGTTGGACAGAAATAAATAATTACTTATTAGTATCAGATATGACTCTTAATATGTTTATTTGGAAATAGAAAGATTTTTATTTTATGATCAAATCAAAAATAGAGAATTTAATAAAAGTGTTAAAAAAAAATGGCTAATCCTAAAAGAAACATTCGTTAAATGGTATACACTTTTCTAGACATACGAGTTAAAATTGTTAAATATTAAGAATAAACAAAACAAGGGCATTTTAAAGTCATATCTGTATTTTACGGATAAATTTGCTCCAGCTTTACGGGAAATTTTAATACGACCACCATCTATAAATCTCTCTTATTGTATATACAGCAGATGTGAACTATGGTTATCAAACACCTAGTTATATTAAAACTATGTGTATACCTTAGCTGTCGCAGCCTAATGAGACCATTTGTATGAGAGTTGTTATTCTCCATGTTTGAATAACTATACTTATTAGTAATGTATGCTCTGTGTCAGCTGGGGTAATTATCGTTGCCATTTTAAGTAGAAGTAGGTTAGATAAGTGATTTGTTTCTATTAAGTAGCGTGTATATATTTTTGAAAGTTTTATTTGAACTATCGTTTTATATTTCGTATTATTCAACTTCCTTGTGGCATTCATTATCTTGGATCGGGTTTGAAAGTGTAACATTTTTGATAAAATATTGGTTTAAATATTTTTTTATAATTTCAGATAGTTTTGCGTTAAACTCTTGAACCCGGTCTTGAATCATTCAAATTTAAAGTTGTTTTTTTTATTTAAACTGCTTTTTATAAAGCACGTTTGATATTTGAAATGTTAAAATATGTTACCAATTATAACCAATATGTTGGACAATGGTCAATGTAACTTATATACTTTTTTGGTAGTAAACAGGTAGTAAATAGGCAGTGTCAGCAGAAGTAGTTATTATGTTTTTAATAATAAAGCTTATTGCACTTTTATAAGCGTCTCTTTCTTACTTCTCCACTTGATAACATAAATATAAGTGATTATGTATATATTTAACAATTATATGCTTTTCTGTGATTTGAAAACAGTAATTATGTAGATATAAGGATAAGATTGTCTTGGACTAGAAATTACAAACACTTAATTAAGCCTTCTTTGGGGGGGCCTGCCTGCGATTTCTTATAAAATTCGGGTAGAAGTAACAGAACTCACAAAAAATAAAATAAAAATACACGCTAAAAATGTTTTATTGAATAAAGCATAAATATACTCTTCGAATCTTAAAATAATACCGACATATTAATTCATAGCATAGCATCTATGGCAAAATGCAAGTCTTTAATATGTAAACCTTATTTTCTTGTACGATTAAGTACACTTCTCATTATCTTATTTCAAAGTCGATTTAATAAGTCCATTCCCTGTCAACAAAATAAAAGATAAAGTAAAGATACTCGTACTAACACATTTTGTAAAGGTTTTAATGTCTGTTTTATTAATAGTTTCTGTTCTCTTTAGGTACTGCGATTTCCAAGTAGAGATCCTTGCAACTTTTTGTCTCAGAGAAGCATACGCGATACCATGCATTGTACCCAGTAGGCTTTCACCAACTCCAATTAGGACGATTTCAGTCAGTCCATATAATATATTTACTTGATTACTTACTAGCATAAACTTATTTATAGCCATTGTTACATTATGGTTATACGGGTGCATGCCATAATAGGTTAACCCAATTCACAAGACAATTTACAATGGTATCATACTAGGACTTAGGAATTTAACTAACTAGGAAAGTTAAAGTAAAAAAAGATGACTACTTATATATAAAAAAAATAGATGTGCATCTGAAATGAGGGATCAGTTCCTCAGATTCATGAGACGTAAAAGATATATATAGTAAAAAATAGTAAAAACTGAATGGTTTTGTCCAAAAATATGTTAAATGCGAATCAGTAAAGTTACAACCAAATTTATTTTCGCCTCTATGTAGCCTAATGTCATAGATAAAACTTATGCATATCAAAATTTTGTAAACATTTTTACTAAATGTTAATATGTATGTCATTTACGTAAATGTTATACTTTACTAAATAGTGAAAAGCATACACAAAAATAAATAAAGTTTTGAGATATATTTTTTCAGGCATCTTCTGATCTGAGGGTTATTATTATACCATATTATATGGCTGTTAATTTCAATTCGCGTTTTACAAATTACTAGAAAATATCATCCAGTTTTTACTAAATATATATTTAAAGTCTCATGAGTCCGAGGAACTGATCCCTCTGTTCAGATGCACATAAAAAATAGACACAATGAGTTAAATAAATAGAACTCATTACCACAAATAAGTGAAAGATCCGTAGAAATACCCCTAACGGTCCATTGCGGCAGTGGTCCTTGAGAGGCAGTTCCTCAAACAAGTTATTCTTCTAAGCAGTTGCTTTTCTAGATTTATTCTCATCAACACTCATCGACCACATAATCACTTACCAACAGGTGATACACTATTCAAAGGCTAATCTATCGGTTGTATAAAATAACAAAGCTAAAATTTATGTAATAAATCCTATTGTTTAACATTTAAACATAATTAATAAATACCAGAAGTTCTATTGGCATGCAAGTATAATTTCCTGACATTCTGATTTCTTTTGAAAATACTATACTAAATATTCATGCAGTTGAATGCAATGCAGTATGATTTTGGCTTCATTTTCACCACCAGAAAGATATCTATAATGACGAGACGGCACGCAATAGCATGCGGATGTATATTTAGCGGACGTACTTGTAGCTTTGTACCTAAAGTACGAAATGTGCCAGACCAAAGAATAAAAAAGACTTACTCCGCAAAGACGTTTAAATAAATAAGCAACTCTGCTACGACGAATTAAAGAACAATTCAGATCGCATTTCGCTGAGTACCTACCTAACATTTATATTCACATAAAAGGTGCCTCTCTATCTATCCCGTAGTTCTTATCTCTTATGACGCGGTACGTGGGTTAGGGTTGTATTTTGACTGAGCTAGGATACAGCTAATCCAGTACTGAGGTGAATGGTAAAAGCAATTAAATATATTTCAAACATAAGGTACCTAGGTACCTTATGTTTGAAATATATTTAATTAGTATTAGCAGAATACTATTTTAATAAATAGATTCAGGCGTTACTTTGCGGAAATCCATATTCAATAATAACAAATACTTTTAAAATATTTTATGAAAACATCAAATTAATATTTTAATTAAACACTTAAAAAATACAAAAATATATCTAGTGACAATTCCGCCTAATTTTCCTGTTAAGCCGACGTTACGTCACAAACGCCACGCAGCCAAACCGGAAGAGTTTTCGACGCGTTTCGCTTCTACACGAAGCATCCTCTATCAGGAGGTCTTGACTCTACGAGCACACGATCGAGAAATTCATTCTTGAATACTATTTTACTTTGTACATATAGTGTGGAATGCGCCAGGCCTGGCCAGCCCTACCAGCGTCCCCCGGATTTTAGGCTATAGGGACATGCTCGACTGAGCCGAATTTAGTGCTCTAATTTTATTATTTTAAATTTTCATAATGGACGGTGCGGCCATCAGCCAGACTACAAAGAAGTACTTTTTCTAACATGTTACTTTCGGAATGATGTCTCTATCCTTCTATATTATTAATAAATTCATAATACATAATTCAGAGAGTTAACCCCTATGACGTTTAATTTAGATATAAAATTAGACCACAATATTGGGCTCAGTCGAGCATATTCCGATTGTCTAGAGGTTAGGGCACTCAGCGCGAATACGGGGAAGGCGGGTTTGATGTTCGTTGACTAGAATTTTGTGCTCTTTTAATATTTAAATGATTTGCGCTTAGCACGCGATAGTGCTTGTAATCATATTAAGATACATTTTCTAATGTTGTAGGACTGAGTGCGAGCAGTTAAGAGCAGAAGTACTATCTCGAGGAGCAGCTCAGTTAGCCAGCGCCGCTCAAGTCAGGGATTTGAGAAGGAAACTAGCCCTGGTCACTTCTGGTGCAAAGCAATCCATATCACCTGCAAACAAAAACGACACTACCTACGATAGCAGTAAAGCCGATATTGCCATTACGAAAATATCGGCACCTGTTAAGAAAGTTACCATTGATGACGTTAAGAAGAAAGTGTCGTTTAATTGAATTTAGTAGATAAGTTTTTATGTATAAGATATTATTATGATGTTAGTTACTGTATATTTTCAATCATAAACTAGTATAAATTAATTAAAAAAAAACCCGACTGCATATTATTTATTTATTGTTCCATTGTAATTAACACTGCAAGTTATATATATATATATATATATTTATGGAATCGTTTTTAAAAGCCCTTCATTTAAATTCACTACTCGAAGTGTTTGGAAAAAAAATCTCATAATTTGAGGTCTAAAATCCGCCTGTTTGTTTTTTATTTCTTGTTATGTACCTAGTGTCACTTGCGCTATCAAGAGAAATCTAACGATATCTCATAGAATAAGATTGGTTAAGCCGTTTAGAAGTTATGGTGGAGTAAAGGAACTCACAAACGTACATACATGAACCCTGAAAACATAACACTCCTTTACAAAATTACAAATATACCCTACGAATAAATTCGTTGAATATACCATAGGAAAAATTGAAGTCATATGAGGGATTCGAACCCGCGTTCATCCACCCCTTTAGCCGGGGTATGCTCTAACCAATTGAGCTAACATGACATGACGTCATATCTCAAATTTTTCCTATCGTTCTTTAACCATCGTATTGGGATGGAATTTTTTTCTATAGAATATTTGTAATTTTGTAATGTAGTCCGCATAGCAGGCGTTGTTGCAAGCATAACAATATTAAAAATAACACACCTTTTTTTGGGCAGTCGTGTAATAAACAAGTTAAAATTTCATAATGTCAGTTTTTGTGTGCTTATATTGAACATGCTCTTATGAACTATCTCAGTTATATGTCAGCGTAATTAACGGTGCGCTTCTCTTCAGTTGGATTTTGATGAAAACCAGTTGGGAAGACATGGTTTAGTTCTAAAGCAGTTCACAGACGGCAGCTATAATATATATTATAGTATAACTGTCGGTATTAAGAAACGAACATGTAAAGCTATATATTATAGCTGCCGTGTGTTGTCACTTGTCAATTTCTATGGAAAATATGTTGAGATGTATTGAAATATATCCAGCTATAAATATATAGCTTTATATTATAGCTGTCGTCTGTGAAACGCTTAATATTGCTGTTATTGATATACGCACACTTATAGCATAGAACATATAATAATACTACGCTTATGCTTATAGCATAATGTTTGCGATGGTTCTAAATGCGAATCGCTTTTCCTGTTTAGAAAACATAATGAGTCGAGAAGAAATGGACCGAATTCCGTTGGCAACACTAAAAAGGTAAATAAAATCAATTCAAAAAAACAAAATGTTTACTTATGTAATAAGAAAAAATGTATTGATAAAAGATACATCATTTTTATATTTAAACCATATCAGAGGTACACATATAATATACCTAACCTACTTGTTACGATAATTTTGTATGATTCCATTAACACTAATGTTGATATGTATAAGGATTTTAGATTTATACCCATGATATTACAAAGATATACTCAATGTTAGGAAAGGGATTTCGTAAAAGATCATGCCGAAATGCAAATGAACTTCGAAATTTTGTTGTAGTGCAGTGAACCACCGCATAGAATATTGATTGCCCTGGTATGTCGAATGTAACACGGCGAAAGTGACTGGGAATCTAAATGGGGATTACGAGAGCACTTTATGTATTTTTTTGAAGATACGATGACAATCCTTTTTAAGAAATATCTCACCGACGCGATATGTAGATACCTACCAATTGAAGTTTCAACGCAACAAAAAAAAACACATTTCCAGGACCTCAGATTGTCCTGGCGTAGGCAGTAGGTGCCCCATCAGAACACGAGATATTACGAATGTATGTGAGGATGGGCGGCTCCTTACAGTTTCGAAGTGGATGTGAAGTGTGCACATGCCTCAGTTCCTGCTTCTTGTGTCAAGCAAATTTTGCATTTGTAAAGTACTGCGCTTACAGTATCGTAGCGCCTGAGTGTTTGCGGCGCGGAGCAGGCGTTAGACCGGCGGGTGCGGGTGCGGGTGCGGGTGCGGGTGCGGGTCGGGCCCCAGGTCCCGCAGGTGGTCCCTGCGCGCGCGCGCCACGTGCCGGTCGCGCCGCGCGTGCTCGCGCGCCTCGCGGCACGTGCGCGCGCGCAGCCGGCTCGCACCCGCCACACACACGCACGTCTTGAACTCATCTGTCATACAACAAACTCATTGCATTACCTACCTTGATTATCATAACGAATGTAAAAGACGTCTTCTCAGTTTGTGTCGCGAAACGCTATCCTACTCTATGCACAGGTAAGAAAATGAGTAAATAAATGTTTTGTGTACTGGCAACATTACAAATTTAGAACGAGATAGAAATGTGGCGGTAGGGGAAAGAGGTTATGTAGTAGGTCTCAAGAGGAGGGAGAAATTGTGTGGTTTGAAAAAGGTAACGAAGGCTCCCAAGATGGGGTAAGTCTCTTGATGTAATTACTATCGTTGTGTGAGAGTTATTGAAAGGAAAATAAAGAGGATAAGAGAAAAGTTTCGCTTGGTGGAAAGGGAAGGTCGTATGGGGAAGGCTGGTGGACCCACCTTCGGGACCTCCAGGTCCTGAAGTGTAATGAGAGGAGTAATTTCGCATTCAGTAATGATTTCATCCGTTGCGGGAGGATCCTACCACTAGAAGTGGCTCCCGGGTGACTTCATGGTACTGTGGCGGCTCTCATTTGTACAGAATGAAAGTTAATAGATAAATGGTGACCTCTATTCCTATAAATAATTCTCAATTATTATATTTGTGGCGTGTCGTATGATTTTAAATGTGAACCTAGGATAATATACTGAAATAAGATATTCTAAAATCGTAACTTCGCCACAGTTTGATTATTATTTTCCCACGATTTCCAAGTAACCAGCAAGTCAGTAGTAGTACGTAGTACCTACACTGATCAGGTATTCACAAGAGTATCTATGTGAATAGTTCGTTGATCTACGTTATGGAAGATCAGATCAGAAACCTCTCATCGCATTGTGTCAAATACATTTCCAATACGCGTGTTGTCCAAACTTCGCATTTTTTCCACTAAGGAGATTATACAGTAGCCAGATTGTCTAATACTCTTTATGTCCAATACTATTTACGTTGATAAAGACAACCTGGTTATTGAACCTTACTATTATTATGCTATCGCAACGAACTCGGGTGGCTCAATATTCGTTAGCGCCTCCGGAATGTTCACGTATGCCACGTATGGGATCCGATGGGTACCAAAAAGCACAACGGGGATATTTTTTAACAAGAATTACCGAATGACTCAAGTTGATACAAAACTATGCTTAAAAACACAAAAGCCGGTGTCACAGCCAGAATGCCTCTCTGAATTCATGGAACTCCCAACCTACTTTTCTGCAAAAATTAAAATGTACAAATGAACGACGGAATCGTACGGTTCCAAAAAAAAGTATACTTAATTTGGAACAACGCCATCATACCGTTATCTTTGGTACAACAATAGCATCGCATAGCATGCTACAGAGATGGCGCTGCAAAATAAAATTAAATTCTACATCGCAATGGCGAGATTCTCAGGAAACAAGAGTTATGCCTTAAACTGCCATGTTCATATAACTCTGGTCTCCCTACAATACGTACAAATCTTTCGCCTTTTACTAAAGATTTCCGTGGAGGGGGACACTCTAATGAGTCTAAATCTGTTTTTGATAGGCATTGCTTCGGCTAAGCCATAAATCAGTTAGTTATTTATTCTAGATGACGTAGGTAGGTAGGTACGTGGATGTCCGAGGTTGTGATCCACCACAGAATAAAAAGGATTCCGCAAAATGATATAATTTGAAAATTTTGATATGAAATATTTATTGTTAAAGATTGTAGAACAAAAGTACCTGTACCATCTACCGGGTAGATTGTACAGGTACTTTTGTGGTAGATTCTAGACCTACCTCTGCCTATAACAGATGTATTTCATCACAAATCATGAATTGCACTGAGCCCGTCACTTTGAGACATAGTTGTTAAGTCTCATGTGCCTGTAATTTCACTGGCTCTCAAGGACAGCTGTCCTTAGCTGTGACTTAACGGTGTGTTCCAGCAGCTGCTGTTAAGTACTTGGCGACAGATTTTCTACTTGAGGATGGTGTTAGTCAGGCGGGCACTTGCAAAATGCCATTCCACCATGCGGTGAAGCTCAAGCCCATCCTATACAGTTTTTTTGATGGTGGTTGCTTTCCGTATGATCATCAAAAATGCCCTACTACCATGTTATGAGAGTCAAACCTTATGTTTTTTCAATCTTTTATAATGCTTCTTACTTAAATCTACCTCATTTATCCACACCACGAATAATCATGAGTAATGATAATGTCCTGGCGATTTAAATTTGGTATGCAGATTTTAGTTTTTGGTGTTATTGACCAGGAAGTCTCTTGCAACTTAATCTAGTATCTCTCGTATTAGAGTAACATTTTATTGCCCGTAAAGACACTACTCACTAAATTTCGTACCAAAAAAAGGATTCGTCATTCAAAACCAAAAGCGTACCAAAAACAGATTAGCTAACGTACAAAAACAAAGTCGTTATTAAAAAATCTGATTTATAATTGTTACCAAAAAGCTTGACTACCTTAAAATATAGTTTATTTAGTACCTACCAAAACAATCCATTCTACACATTCTCTTAGAATTTAAATTTTTTTCCATTTCGATATCCCGAAAATACGCACAAAGCGTTTTAAAGCAACATTATTATTTGATACTTATATGTACTCGTATTGAAACATACGAGTACACATAGGTAGTGTAAAATATGACTTTCCAGTTCCGACTTCCAAAAAATTATTAAAGTTCTCTTGTCATCTATATTTTAAATAGTGTGATTAAGCAGAACTTTGAACCTAGAAGTTAGTTCAATTTAAATGTCATGAGCTTTTAATGTATACAAAAAAATTGTATCGGCCAATATGCCGTATTTAATAATAGTAATAATAATGACTGTACCAATGTAACACCTACCGAGAAATCTAAGTAATATGAAATGAGTATTATGTCTTATATTGAACATTATTATTGGCAAATACACAGTCGAAAACAGAACTGACTTCTTACGCTCATAAGGATGAAATTACTTGTGGAAGTCAGAACGGTACCGACTTCCACAAGTCATTTCACATATTTCACTGTTCATAAGTCAGTTTTGTTATAAACTTCACCATAGACTACATTTTAAATCATGCACATTATATTGATAACAATGCAAAAAAATTCGAGTGCAAACTACGCTCTTTTGAAACTTAAGCCCATAATCAATAAAACCACGATTATATCCATTTACTATGCCTATGTTCACTCTATTCTTATTCTTTCTTCACGATATTGTACCGACTTCTACAAGTTATTTCACAATTTTGAGTGTTGAAGTCAGTTCCATTTTTAGGTAAAAAGAAAATCACCTTTTTAGTGACCCTTGCAACTTACGGGACTGATTGTCATTCTGTCAATGACTATATCATCGAGATACACTTTCTAGGGATCACTCAAAAACGGCTGGACTGATTTTGATGAAATTTAAATGGAACTTTACGAGAAACATCAGCTTTAAATTAAAAAAAGAATCATCAAAATCGGTTAACCCAGACAAAAGTTCTGAGGTAATAAAGATAAAAAAAATACACTCGAATTGTCAAAAAATGCAAGGGTGCGTCGTGTGTTTACTCTTTGTTTCCACACGCACTGTCCTACACCCCTAACACACCCACCTGTATAAAAATGTGTACCTAAGGCATGGTCAGCAACTTATAAGTATGATAAAAGATACCTCCCCCTTGGGACGTCGGGTTAGAATTGCACCTCCCCATATCATCCCGTGGGTGTTGTAAGAGGCGACTAAGGGAAAATACTAGAAGGTGGGCAGCAGCGCCTTCTAATGAACTGCCATCGTACACTGCGATTGCCAAGCCGCCTGCCAAGCGTGGGGATTATGGCAAATACACCCTTAATAGGGGTGAATGTGTTCAGCAGTGGACATTCCGGCTGATACAGTATACAGTATAGTATGACTCTGGGTTATGACATGACTCAAGAAACATAGGTACCATATAATAAACCGATTTAATTTTTAAATCTGAAACATTCAGTCTTATACCACGGACCTAAATGCGACAACCCTAGCTCCTAGACGAATGGACAAAAGCCGAATCAGAGAGAGATGAGGCTGAGATTAGGCAGTGATTTAGTATACTCGTAAACGTAACAAAACTTTTGAAATAATTATTATATCATTGTGTTGTCCTATGTGCACTGTGCAGGGTTGGATTTAGGTATATTGAAAACGATGGTACAATCAAAATAATTCTGCACAAAATTATAGTACGCTCTATTATAGTGTTTTTTCTACCATATCGCCTCTACTTAGACATATCTTATTTTGCGTAGATACTCTCGGTCTATCGTTATTTACATTAACATCACAGACACATTCTATGAATGATGAAATAAATCATAAATTTAAGTAATATTATATACAAAACACGCTGTATACGAGATGAGTCTTAAAAAAACATTCACGGGAAATCCCTGTCGATTATTTTATTTAAAATCTGCGAAAGGGCATTCTGCGAAAGCTCGCCTGGCTAGCTACCACCCTCAAGTAGAAAATCTGTCATTAAGCACTTAACGTTGTGTTCTGGTAGCTGTCCATTAGAGCCAGTAATTATAGGTTAACCGGAACAACACCTTCGATGGCAGTAACTTACCGTTAGGTGAGATATAGGTCTTCAAAGCATTTATCATTTATTAAAAACATGTTTTTTTATTATCAGCTATAAGAAAAAACATGTTTTTGAACATGATATTTAGAAAGCCTGTATCTATGTGTTAACAAGATGTGAATAAATCATATATTTATTCACCAAAAACGGTTACTTATGTAGTTAATTTCTATGCTGTAGAAGTAGGAGCAAGGGGTACCAGCGAAATCTCTTCATAATCTATTAAATAACATTGGCCTGTCAAGAACAACCGTAACTTCCATCCTAGAACGAGTATGTGACGTGTTAATTTTAGAAGAATTTTATCAAATTTGGTTAGGGAGGGTAGGAGGCTCGAGCGTTGGATGCTTGCGTAAAGGGTACTCTTAACCCTACTCTTTATGGACGCTTGCAAATACCAGGCGCCTCGGAATTGGACTTCTTCCTCTAATATATGGACCTGGCACCCCCGCACAATGAAGCCATGGAATGTTAAGTTTCATATAATATTTTAGCTAGAGGATATGACAAATACTATGTCTGACCCGGAAACACAATTCCAAAAATTTCTATTGATAGAAAAAGATCACGAATACAGCTCTAAGATTTCGCTTAATCAAGGTTTGTTGTCTATCACTACAAATTTTATTTATAATTATTATGGAGCAACCAAGTGATAAATTGCCTGAAAGACTTGTATCATTTTAAAAAGCCCACTTTTATATGAATTTGATAAAAGAAAATTGTACACTCTAATTAATATTGCTTTTCTTATGTTAATGTGACGGAACAAGCTCGAGGCCCACCCGCGATGTTAAGTGGACTAACCTCCATTTGTAACAGATGCATTTCATCACAAGTCACGATTTGCATTGCGCCCTGTTATACGGGAAACCGGAATTGTCTTTTTAAAAAAGAAAACCGAACTTTCACAGAAGAGTTTTATTTAGGAAAATACTTAATGGAAAATTACACGGAAATGGAAAGTCGGTAAATGTATGATGTGATCGCGACGGAAGATGGGACTGAACTGAGCTACTCATGTATGACAATTATTGCATCTAAATGGAAACTGCTGAATAGGAGAAAGTTAGGGCTGACACACATATTTTAGGGTGCAAATCTATATTATAACAACCCCTCGCGTAAGAGTAAACTTACAGTTTTGTAAGTTTACGTAAATGCAAGATTTTAAGAGAGTAAATGATGTTACTCCATCCGAAGTCGAGGTTGAGGGTGTGGAGTTTGAATAGTCATAGAAATTTCATCGGGATCATGATCATTGTTTGCTATAGGTTTGTTTCTTAAGAAGCATTTACCGACTTTTACAAAATATGACATAATAAGTAAAACTATTACAAAAGAAATAACGCTAAAGGTAACGCTAACATAATCAGAAGTGTCAAAATCTGACATATCATCAAAATTATTGCTAGGAATATTAGTTGGAATACTATTAACTAAATTAAGGTTATCTAGGTTTATGTGGTGCATTTTTGACGAAGAAATATTAACATTTAGTTTTGTAAATTTTATAAAATTGCAACAAGTATCATTAATTATGTTGAAATTTGAAATAATAGGATTAATATTAATCGTGTATACTTTATTGGATTCTAATTTAAGTTGCCCACAAAATGCGGTACATCCTGGTTCTAAAGTAAGTATACCAGTTCCAGAAATGATGGTGTCAGTAGTTTTAGCATCACATTCATAGTTAGTTTTTTATTATTTGACTCTACAAATATCCATTTATTGTTGTTGAGCTTGTGCCAAATGTCTACGGTGCCATATAGAAATTTCGTGGTACATATTTCAGGAAGTACTTCAACAGCTTTAGTTATCATTTCAATTTCACAGATCGGGTTATTAATAACACTAAAAATATCTAAAGAATTACAAATAAATTGATTTCCAATGATAACCTTACAATTACTTAAATCATCAATACTAAAATAAGATTTCCTGTCTTCACTAAGACCTATATAAGATTTCGTAGTAGTTACTAATGCGAATGAGTTTGGTTTCTGTAGGTTATGAGGCACAGGTATAGGAAGAGTTTTATACAAACTATAGGTATCTACATTAGTTAGAGGAATTTTTGCTATAAACACTAAATTATCATTAAATACATATGAAACTACGTTTGCTAAGTTCATTAACAAATGAATATTATCTAAACTTAATTCTACAGGAAGTTCCCTATATTTGGGTAAATTCTTAAAAGTACTCATTATATCTATATACAATTGTTTGGGCGTCACAATCGAAGGATGTAAAGTGTTTGTTTTGCTAAACAAGATACTGTTGACCAAATCTTCGATTTTAAAGGATAATGTTAGTAGGTTAGCTTGTAGGACATTGAGAATTTCATCAAGGTTAGTTTTAAAATTAACAGAATTTATGACTTCTGAGACATTTTTGACAGCTAGTGTAATTTTTTCTAAAGCCTCGTTTAGTAAGAATTGATTTTTATTTAATTCATTCATTGAAGTATTGAAATTTAAAATAGCTGCTTTTGAAATGAAGATACTTTGAGCAAGATGCGTGCTCAAATCTTTGTTGGCGTTTTGCAGTCTATTTATAGCCTTATTATATTTATGCGCGTCGTCTTCATCTAGAGTTCCAAAAATATGTTTAAAAACTGTCCCAACACCGGCAAACCATGCAGATCTCTTTGATTTAGCAGATGTTAGGTGTGATATGGATTCGTAGTCTCGAATTATGTCGTTGAATAAAGAGTCAAGCGGTTGAATCATATTATGACATTCTAGGTTATTAAGGGATTCACTTTGTTGACAGAGGTACCGTATTGTACCAAAAACAGATTTAATGTTTTCTATATGTGTCTGAGCAAACGAAATATCTACTGGAATAACTATATGAATATAATCATTAATGATTTTTACAGTTCCAGACGGATCGAAGTAGATGCCAGGACTCTTGGTAATTGTTTGGATGAAATCTTCATTTTTATAACCCAATGTAGGGCTACAAAGTATTAGTCTGAAATAAGAAGTAAAAGCGGTAAGTAAAATGTTTGATTTGGTTTCATCATATACTTAAGTATCAATAGATTTAATGTGGTAAGTATAAATTTTATTTTTTTTTTATTTTTTATTATTATTTATTATATTAATTTTATTTAATTTTCTGTTACAAGTGCCAGCTTGACTTCATCGAAGTGGTGTTTCACATGGCGACGGTTGATTAGAAGAGATAAAGTATTATTTCCATGGATTTTCACTACTTTATAAGGCCCTTTCCAAACAGGTGACAAGGCCTTTCGTAGTCTTAAGTGATTTTTTAAGTAAACAAAATCTCCTATTTTGTATTTTACAGGTCGGGTATGGCGGTCATAGTATTCTTTGGATTTTTCTTTAGATGTTTGTATATTCTGAAGTGCTTTTTCCCTTGATAATTTGAGTCGATGGCGTAGCATTTTCAGGTACTCAGGGTAAGTCAAGTCACAGCGGAGATCGTAAATGGAGTCGGGTATGTATGGTTTATGGCCAAAAATAAGTTCGTATGGAGTAAATTGAGTTGTAGTGTGAACGTTACTGTTATATGCTAGCATAGCTGTGTAAACAAACTTATGCCAGTCGGTTTGATTTTCATTAATAAAGGATTTTAAGTACTCTTTTAATGTAGAATGGCTACGCTCAAGCGCACCTTGGGTTTGAGGATGATAGGGTGAAGCCCATATTTGCTTAATTTTCAAAAATTCACATGTTCTTTTAAACAATTCGGCTGTAAAGTTTGTGCCTTGATCCGTTACTATTATTTTTGGAATACCAAATACTGAAATGAAGTGGACTAGACACTCGCAAGATTCTTCTGCTGTAGCATTAGCAATTGGGTAAGATACTGAATACTTAGTTAAATCGTCTTGGATTGTAAGTATGAAGCGCAATTTAGCAGTACCAGCTTCTGGTAGGGGACCAACAATGTCCAGGCTTATGCGATCTAAGGGTTTTGAAGAAGAAGTTGTTATTTGCATTGGAGATTTATTAATTTGGCGTAACGCTTTGTTCGATTGGCAAGAAGTGCATTTTTTAACGTAGGTATCTATGTCAGTTCTCATATTTTTCCAACAATATCTTTCTTTGATCCTGTTATACATACGTGACGATCCAAAATGTCCGGCTATGGTTATGTCATGATTTTCCTTAAGAATTTTGGGTACTTCGCTTGGCGTAGGGTATATTATTGAGTCATGGTAGATATTTACAGTTATATTGGTATCGTGGAACAGGTAAATAATAATGTTATAAATTTTAGTAAACGATAACTTTTCGAATGCATTTTTGAAGTCAGGGATAGCAATTTCAGTTTCAGTTTCTGTTAGCATGATTTCGTCTCTGGCTTTCTTTAAGGTGTTAAATATTTCTTTATAGGATGATTCATCAAAATGATGAACTTTTGTAAATAGAAGGTAGTAGGTTTTTCCGTTATTTGAAACCTTTCTGAATGTATATAGTTGTTTTTCACTTGATATAAAATCACTTGAGTTTTCCATGTTTCCTATCAGTTCTTCGATGTACGGATTCGATTCATCAAGATCTAATGATGTTGGTATTATTATTATTTTACAAGAACTTTTACTTAAACTTTGGTTATGTTCTTTGACTTTTGTGTTAAAATTAATGTTTGGAGATTTTTCAGTCATGACTTTCATAAACTTAGAATAATCATTGTTTGTTGAGTCTAGGCTGGAAAGAGGATCCACGAGATCGTTAGTTTCAAATGGAGTGTTTAGAGGACTAAAGTCGAAGGGTTGGTCATTGAAAGGACTTATAACATCGTCGAGAGGGCCAAGGTCAATTAATTCGCTTTCAGAGTTTGGTTGCACTTGAAGGGAACTAGGGCCAGCGGTGCTTTGTATTTCAGGAAGTTGTGATTGACTGTTAGAAGGGTTTGGTTCAGAAACTGGGTCTGGTGTAAGGTTTTGAACTGGATTAACAGGAAATCTTGACAAAGCATCTGCATTGCAGTTAATTTTTCCTTTTTTGTATTCAATTTCATAGTCATACTCCTCTAATTTAAGGCGCCATCGTACTAATTTTGAACCAGGTTCCTTGCAGTTAAACAACCACTTGAGAGGTTTGTGGTCTGTAACGATTTTGAATCGTCGTCCATAGAGATATGGGCGGAAGATTTTTGTGCCAAACAAAATCGCTAAGCATTCTTTTTCTGTAATGCTATAGTTTGTCTCAGCTTTATTTAATGTACGAGATGCGTATGCTATAGGTCGATCTTTGCCTATAGGGCCTTGCGAGAGGATGGCTGAGATGGCGTAATTCGATGCGTCACAGGTAAGGACAAAAGGTTTTGAGAAGTCAGGATATATCAGAAGAGGTGCGGTTATTAATTTTTCTTTGAGGGTGTCAAAGGAAAGTTGCTGCTCATTTTTCCATTCAAAAGGTGTATCTTTCTTTAGTAAATAGGTCAAAGGTTTGGCAATTTTCGAGAGATCGGGAATAAATCTTCTGTAATAGGAGACAAGTCCTAGGAAGGATTTAATATCTTTGGGACATTTTGGAGTAGGAAAGTTTTTTACAGCTTTGACCTTGTCAGGATTGGGCTTTACGCCTTCGTCAGTGATCAGATGACCAAGATAGGATACTTCTCGTCTTAAAAATTCACATTTATTAGGTTGAAGTTTTAGGTTAAATTTGCGGAGTCTTTGGAATATTTCTTCGAGATTAGAGATATGAGAGGGGAGATCGTAGGAGTGGATTACAACGTCATCTAGGTATACAAAGCATTTGATACCGTTTAGACCTGATAGAGCAGAGTTCATAAGTCGTTGAAAAGTGGAAGGGGCATTTTTTAAGCCAAATGGCATGCGGGAAAATTCAAAATGTCCCTGTGGGACAGAAAAAGCAGTTTTAGCTGCATCCTCAGGAGATGTTTTAATTTGGTGGAAACCTGACGCGAGATCTAAGGTACTGAAGTATTTACTTGCACCAAGTTGGTCAAGTATCTCTGAGATGTTCGGAATGGGGTAGGAGTCACCTATTGTGATATCGTTAAGTTTCCGGTAGTCTATGACTATGCGCCATTTTCTTTGGCCGGAAGCATCAATCTTCTTGGGGACTATCCATATTGGCGAGGACCAAGGAGAAGAAGATGGTCTGATGATGTCATCTTCTAGCATCTTATTGATTTGTGATTCGACTTCTGCTTTATGACACTCGGGGAATCGATAGGATTTCGTGTTAATGGGTGTTGATGAAGTTGTTTTTATCTCGTGTGAGATGGCGTTAGTGAAGGACAATTTGTCATCGGGCAAATGGAATATGTCTGAGAACTTTGAACATACTTCGTGTAGGGCCTGCGTCTCTTCAGAATTCAAATGTGATACGCGGAGTTGGTTGATTACTTGATTTGTTCGAGAGTATGCGTTAGGGATAGTATTTCCGTTATAATTTGATATTGTGTTAACGTCACATCGCGTTAGGTCATTGGATACGAGAGGGACGAGATGGAGTTTTAGAGATGAGTCAATGGTAATAGGGTGTTCCGCGGTATTTACAACTGAAATATTTACACGTGAATTCGACTTAACTTTTACTATACAATTGGCAATTAGCAACGACTCAATGGGTTTCTGGTCAATGATGAGACCTTCTCTTAGTTCGGGGTTGAAAACAGAACATTCAATGACTGTTTCAGTTCTTGGGGGAATTGTGTACAATGGTTCATTGAATAGGATCTCGAATTCAGCATTATTTATTTTAAGAGCACTCTTTACGTAGTCTATATTACTATGTTGGTTAGACAACAGATCATTTCCAATTATACCATCGTATGGTAGTTCGAGGTCAGGAATAACATGAAAATGGTGATTTGTAATTATTCCGTTTGATGAAAGGGCGATAGGAATATGTCCTAATGTCAAAATACAATTATCATTTGTTGAGTCTATACCTTTTATTTGAATTTTATGTTCAATAATTTTGGGCAATTTTTCTATAGCAGATTGTTTCACCAGGCTTATCGTAGCACCAGTGTCAACCAAGAATGACATATATTTTGAAGAGACTGAAGTCAGGACTTTGATGTAAGGTAAGTATCGTTTTTTAGTGTTTTTAGATATTTCATATACATAATCATGTTTGTTTTTTGTTTCAGGAGCGGCTGGATCATCACAGCGGATAGGGTCTTGGACTAACCCTTCGTGTTCGCGGGATTTTGAAGATGAATTTAAGGAACTGTCGGTTTGGGGCTGGTTACCCTGTCGGTAAGTGTCCGGGATTTGTATTTTTACATCACGTTTACTGGATGTAGAAGATTTTGGAAGGAAACTATCAGTTTGGGGCTGGTTACCCTGTTGGTAAGTTTCTCGGATTTGCATATTCGCATCGCGTTTACTGGATTTAGAAGACTTTGGAAGGAAACTGTCAGTTTGGGGCTGGTTACCCTGTTGGTAAGTTTCTCGGATTTGCATTTTCGCATCGCGTTTACTGGATTTAGAAGATTTTGGAAGGAAACTGTCAGTTTGGGGCTGGTTACCCTGTCGGTGAGTTTCTTGAATTAGTGTTTTCGCATCGCGTTCACAGGATATAGAAGATTTTGAAATGAAACTGTCAGTTTGGGGCTGGTTACCCTGTCGGTAAGTTTCTGATAGAGTAGGACACTTGGTCTTGGAATTATAAAATACCTGTGTATTTATATTTGTGTCGCTTTTTATGCTATTTTGATCCGGACGGCACACACGCGGATCAGGGTTTAGTTTAAAGGATGTTCGTTATCGACTTCGTCGACACCTTCGGCTACATCAATCGAGTCATTCACCATATCTTCGTCATATTCAGCAAAATTTACTCGATTAGGGGCGTTGTTAGGGCGTGATTGAAATGGTTGAGGATTTGGTCGGTTTTGAAAGCGCTTATTATTATATTCTCGTTTACGACAGTTTTCAAGGACGTGCCCGTTGGTTTTACAATAGCGGCAAAATAAGGGGAATGTACTATTTGATCTTCCGTTGGTAGGAGTTGAATTTTGACGGGTATTGTTATTAACAGTCGCAGGTCTAAATTGAAAATCTTTCTGCGGGAATTGACGGTAAGTAGGGCGAGTCTGATTATTTCTAGACGAGGAGCCAGCGTTAGGAGTATAATAATTATTTCTTCTCTGAGAGGCTTGTTGAATCTTCTCTTCCGATACAGCAAAATTAATAGCATTATTTAATGTCTCAGGGTCACGGCATCTGACAATCGTGGACAATTTCGGGTTCAACCCTATTATAAAAGTGTGCAATGCTAAATCTTGCATTGCGGCGACACGGCCTGCCAGTTCACCTTTGTTGCGAGTAGGTATTGAAATATTTATTTCTGTTAATAATTTTGATAAGCAGGACTCTATTCGCAGGGCGTACTGGTTGACTGTCTCGTTATTTTGATGACAATCTTGTAAATCAGCGAGTAAAGCAGAGTAATGTTTCTTTTCTCCGAATTGTGTTCTTAAGAAATCTGATAATTGTTCCCATGTTTCAAAGTCGCGAATAGAACTAGCACTTTCTGCTTTTCCCTCCAATTGACTCAATATATATTTAAATAAAATGGGTTTTTGTTGAACATTAGCTAAGTCATAAGCATTTTGACAATTGGTTAAAAATGGGTTTAACTTATCTCTAGAACCATCAAAAGGTTTAATAAATTTCAGTAAAATGTTGAGGTCCATTTTGTCTTCACTTTCTGACCTTGGGTTACGTCTGGAGCTAACTAAACCACTTTCTTCCTTTGTGGTCATATGTAATTAATTATACAATTGTGAACTTGTAAAGTTTGTTAAACTGGCCCGCAGGTGAGCGGACGCGCCAAATGAGATAAGAGTTCCACGAACTGATTAATCGGTCTGGATGTCGAGTTATGAGACGGATTTAAGTACACTTCAATTTATAGACGTAATTAAATTTGGCTTTAGAACACTTTTCACTAATAGATATATCACTTCACTGTTGAAAGTAAGTATATAGAATTGTTAAACTTACAGGAATTTGTAGAATAGAAGAATACGCATGATAGGTACTTCTTGTGATTTCCGGGAAATTTCGGAAAATGGGCTCGGTAGTTTTCCGTCGGTGCTGGACACGTCGGGGCTTCTGCGCGCTGGTGGCCAGAGAACCCAATGCCACTTATTGCACAGTGGATCGGAGAGATAACCGGCTGATGATGAGTTCAGCTTGTCGCGAAAATGTAGCTGATGATGGTGATGATTGCACTTTTCCACACTTATGCACAAAACTTTCACTTTTCGAAGACGTTCCGGGGGATAATATTGTATCCCATTTACGCTGCCACCAATGTTATACGGGAAACCGGAATTGTCTTTTTAAAAAAGAAAACCGAACTTTCACAGAAGAGTTTTATTTAGGAAAATACTTAATGGAAAATTACACGGAAATGGAAAGTCGGTAAATGTATGATGTGATCGCGACGGAAGATGGGACTGAACTGAGCTACTCATGTATGACAATTATTGCATCTAAATGGAAACTGCTGAATAGGAGAAAGTTAGGGCTGACACACATATTTTAGGGTGCAAATCTATATTATAACAGCCCGTCACTTTGGGAAATAGTTGTTAAGTCTCATGTGCCTGTAATTTCACTGGCTCTCAAGGACTGCTGCCGGAACACACCGTTAGGTGCTTGACGACAGATTTTCTACTTGAGGGTGGTCGCTAGCCAGGCGGGCATGCGGTGAAGCTCAAGCCCGCGGCGGGATTCGAACCATGGACCTGCTGCGCGGCAGTCCATAGCCAATGCCACTGAGCCATCACTGATACCGTACTTCTGTTTCGCTCACTCGCATCCGAAACGAGGTCTTCCCCTCCTACGCCCTCAGTCTGACATTTCAAAGACTACTTCGCCTGTAGTGTTAGTGGAGATTTCCAAACATCGAACTATTTTTGGTTTTGAGTCTGTTCTCTTCCTGACTTGTGTACATCGTTGGTTGCGTCTCCGGTAGTGCAACATGAATCGAACCAAAAAATAGGGTCCGCGGAAACAACATTTTTACACCCGACGCGACAGTAATAAACTAAAATATCGTGTTCATAAGATTGCACCTTATACACCTGCACTTGCTAACTCAGCAACTCAGCGAGCTGAAAACTTCGTGACATAAATATGTTTTATGAAGGTTTTAAACTATATATCCGGCAATTGAAGATTTTCCTATAGCTGAATTGGCAAACCAACTCTATATCAAACCTGCTCACAAAATTTCACGAGAATCAATTAAGAAATTAATGCGCCCTGTAGAGCAGAACAACCGGAAATACGGAAAGACACACGAAAATATTTTTATCAAGCTGAAATGGAGTCGCTTCTCTCGTGTTTCGCGCTCTCTCGGTCACTATTATGCTTACCGACAGTATCCCAACATTTGATATTGTCCTCGGGCAGCGCGTGTGTGTTGTAGCATGCGATGACCTTGTCCTTGAACTCGGCGCAAACCGGCTCCACACTCAACATGTTTGCTGTACGGAAATCGATGCGGTTCGCCAGCGTGTTCAAGTCTTCTATCGTTAAACTGAAATAAAAAAAAAAACTCAATGTTTTGGCCTGAGGGACAGATTGTCTTGGGTTCGAATCATTCAAAAGCATATATTTTTATTTATTGAAATATAGCACGCGTGCAAAAATTACATTGTTATAATTTTCTTTTTTTTTTAAAGCGCTCGTAGCGGAGTTAGCCTAGTCATTCACTAGGTTGTGCAGTGTTCACTGTAGTCATGTCTAGGATGAAGATCGCTAGTAACATTTACTACGGAACGCTTTTGTGCTTCGGTGGGTACGTCAAGCCGTCGGTTCCGGTTGTTGTCTTAGGATGGCGGTCGTTATAGCGTGGTGGTAGGGCATTTTGCGAATGCTCATCTGGCTAGCTACCACCCTCAAATAGAAAATCGGTCGCTAAACACCTAACAGTGTTTGCGGCAGCTTTGCTTGAGAGCCAGTTCCTTGAGACCTTGTTGATCGGCTAAGAACGAGGCAGCAAGATCCGTTACGACTGCTTCAAATTCTCCTATCTTGCTTTATATAAAGAAAAACGCGTGAGATATGATAAACAAACAAACAAACAAATATATTTTTATTGACATAATTGATCACAGTACTTATTAATGAACCCATAGGTTCCCGAACTAGTGTATAACTGTGTTTCAGGAACCAGTGGCTTCTCCCATTTTCAACTTCTTAACAATATACATTTTATCATATTAAGTAAGATAGTTAATACCAAAATAAATAAATATTACATGGAAAATTAAATAATTAAAAACGGTATGTGTGTTGTGAGTGTAGAGTGTAGATTGAAGTGTAGTGAATGTATGTTTTGGGGTGTGAGTAGTTTTGAATATTGAATGAATAAATAAATATTTAAATAAGCATATTTTAACATTAGGAATAAAAGTGTGATAGCATATCCTCAATACTTTCATAATTGAAATTCTTTAGCCAAGTCACTATAGTCGCCTTAATCTCGCTATTAGACTTGTTTTTCAATTTGACCTTCTTATTTAGGACATTATAAAGATGTGGAACCATTACCTTATACTGCTTTTGTGCAAACCTACTAGATACTCTGGGGATCGGACAGTTGTCCAGCCTCTTTGAAACGGTTGGTAGGAAGGGTACGGTTTTTTTATGGTAGCGTCGCAAACTTTCATAAATAAATAGTTTTCACCTTTAGAGTCCACCTGTTCACCAACGGCAAAACTCCTACAAAGATAGTTCTTGTACTCCAGCAAATTAGTTACGGTGGACCTGCCCTTGAAAACCGCGTTGCTTAACAGATAAAAATGGCTTAAAGTGGTTAAGTAAATGACTATAAACTAACGATTCAAATAATTAGAAGCGAAACAAGATAGGATACTGATAGGTCTATAATTTTCACAGCGTGATTTATCACCGTTTTTAAAAATAGGAATTATATACGCTGTTTTCCATCGCTTAGGGAAAATGCCATAAGCGAGCGATTTATTAAATATGATGCATAATGGTACGCACAGTTGTCTACTACACAACTTTATAAATGAAGGAGGCAATTGGTCTGGTCCAGCACCCTTATTTTTATCAAGATGCTTAATTTTAAGGAAAATGTCCTGTTCAGTTAAAAAAATTTTTGAAAATGTATTTGTAGTGCTATTTATCGACTGCTGTGGAAAAGAATATGTATTATTACTCAGTGAATTGTCTTTTTCAAAAACAGACCCAAAAAATTCTGAGAATAATTCACAAATATCCTGGCCTTTACATGACGAAGAGTGCATTATATGTGGCATTGATACATGACCTTTCCTGTTATTAACGTATGTCCAAAACATTTTAATGTTCTTATCCATGGATTCCTCTATTGATAATATATATTTTTTATAGCATTGACTAGCCATTTTCTTAAATCTATCACGAAGTAACGTGAAAGTATCATAATCTCTAGGGTTATTAAATTGTTTAAAAAGTCTATGAAATCTATTCTTTTCCTCGTTGCACTTAATTAGGGGTTTGCTGTACCAAACTGGATAATTTTGGGAGTTAGAAGTAATAAAAGGAGTGTATTTTTTTATAATTTTAAAAAGAGTATCATAAAAAATGTCTAAGCACATGTCTATGTCAGAGCACGATAGAATGTCATGCCAAGCCACTCTGCTTAGTTCATTTTGTATGTCCATATAGTTACATTTTGAGAAATTCAATCGCTCACTTTTATTTTTTTTTTAAGATTTTAATGTATTGATATTTAAAGGGAATTCAAATTGAATAGCAGGGTGGTGTCTGTCCTTCAAACTCAATGGCTCAACTTCTGAGACGGTGAGGGATTGAACTGATGAGAGTACTAAGTCTAGAGTGCGCCCATTGACGTTAGTAATGCTATTAACTTCTATTAACTGAACTTTTGGGTAAAGTTCGATTTAATACCCCGACTAAACTCATAAGGTTTAACTTATTGATAAATGTTCCGGTATCTGATACTAATTATAGGAAAAATTCATACTTGTTAAGGGCGTCCAATAATTTCAATGTACTCAGTAAACGTCTGGAAATAGATATAGATCTATTCTGTACGAGCATCGGATCGGCTAGACAGTTGTTGGCCAGGGATTTTTTCGGATAATTGTGTGATATTTGTAAAGTTAGTTAAGTATAGTTCACACTGTTGTTATTGCTTTGTATAAATTGTTTATATTCGTGAGGACCTATAATTGGCCCATTGCTTTGTATACATGTTTCTATTTGACATGATGGCTGTTGGTCTTCCAAGCAAATAAATAAATAAAATAAATAAATAAATAAATTACATTGGTATAACTGACAAGTTGAGATTAATTCGATTAAAAGAGGTAGTCTTTTTTTAATTGGGGTTTCTAATGGCTCATCAGTACTTCGAGTCGAAGATGAAAATTCTGGTGTACTTATTAAAATCCCCTACAACCAGACTTTTTCCACGGCAGAAGTTTAACAATACTTTTTGACAGTTGGAGTAAAATTCGTCTAATAATGTATTGTTAAGATACGAGGGCAGATAACAGAGACATATGTTGAGATTAGCAATATCACTTGATCCCGGTATTATTGTGACCCAGATATCCTCCATACTACTATCCCAAGATGCCTGGCGGATAACTTGATATGTTTTCTTTATTGCGATGAGCACACCTCCACCTTCACGCTTTTTAGAATTTGTATCTAAACGATCTCGTCGAAAAATATTATAGCGAGCATCTACTATTTCTCCATCGAATATATTGTTATTTAAGTTAGTTTCCGTCAGGCATACAACATCATAATCACACTTTAACAAATTGAAATAAAATTCTGATAACTTAGTACGCATCCTGTTAACATTTTGATAATACACACTAATCATTAAATATGTTCTTAGAAATACAATATAAAAATAGGAATTATCAACAAGAATAAATAAGGTTTACAACAATTTACTAAGTTGCTCAGTACTTTTTACGTGTATGGCTGGGCTTTGTTCGTTTTTGCGGATAAAGCGCACCCATACAAATTTAAAGTCCTTTTCTTTTGAAAACTTTCTAGCTGCACTGTGCAGCTCCTTTGATTCGGGAGATAGATGCTCGGCGACGAATATCCTGCGAGTCTCACCCGTGAAACCTATGTGAGTAGAGGCAAGTTTGTCTTTAGGGTTTGCCTTGTTAAAACGCGTCGCCGAGGACAGGACGAGATCACGGAGTCGCTGTGATGAGAAAGTGATCAGTATGTTTCGAGGCCTCTTCGAGGAAGCATCCATTTTGGCAACGCGGTGGTACGCTCTGACATCGCTCTCAGGGATTACAATTTGTAGGCAGTCACAAAGTTTTTTAAATATTGTCATTAAGTTTTCATTTTTGTTCTCCGGTACTTCGTGAATCTCAAGATTTAAATCGCGAGAAATTTTCTCAATAGTTGATACTCGAGACTGCAACTTAGTCAGCGACGATTGAGAATGGCAGAGGTCAAGCTCTAGTTTCTTTATTACCGCATCTTTTTCTCTAATTTCCGTCCTCAGTTCCATTTGTTCCGCGGAAATATAGTCAGTTGTGGAAGTAAATTCGCCCTTGAAACTCTCAATAGCTCGAGTGACATGCACGGCTACCATTTTCTCAATGTCTTTATTAAGTGCTGACCTTAAGTTTGTCATAAATGCCGAGTCTGGTGCTAATTTTCGATCAAACAGGTTACTGATGCTATCCATAGATACTGGCTCATTCATTAAAGTAGAGCCCGTCGAAATGTTCATGGCAGCAAGTGCACCACTGTCGCCGGTCAAGTCCCCGCAGGATATATTCACACTGGATTTATTCCAAGATTGCGCCTTGCGGCGTGATCGGCAAGGAGTGTCATCTTTAATTATTCGACGAGTTACGTTCTGGCAACCAGGACAGCTTAATGATTTTATTTGTGCCTTAGTCAGCTCCTTAGCTGTTTTCTTCGTTAAGTTTAGGCATTCGAAACAGTATTCCGATGAGCAGCCATTGCATTTTAAAAAATTGGATTCTTTCAGAATCGATTTGCAGCTATGGCACGACATTATTTAAAATTATATTCAAAAGCACACGCTCGGTTGCAAGCAAACGTTAATTTCGGGCGAGGCAGCTCACGTACCGTGGCTCAGTTGTCCAAGCAGTCGGTCGAAATGTAAACGGAACTCAATAGCGCGAGTTCAATCCCCAGCTCAGGCGGCAGACTTTGTATGGAAGCAGCGATTTCTCAAACGCACATATGATCACAACATCACAAAGGCAGCGCCCAACGCACACAACCACCAAGGCGGGACACACAACAGGCAGGAACGAGAGGTCCAACACAAACTAAAATGGCCGCGGGGCCCAACGGCGAAACACCAAGGAAGAAACGAGAGGGGCCGATACTTAAAGCTTGCGGACGATATGCACCGGCAAAAACAAAAACAAAAACGCAAGTTAACCACACTCAAACAAGAACCTCAGAACACGTCCGCTCAATTCAAAAACCGATGAATGAATGAAACTATCCTGTTTTCATTTCCTTGTCTCAAACTATTTCCACACCAAATTTCATCCTAATCAGTCCAGTAGATCGGATATCGCGCAAAACCATTAACCTCTTTTTTGCTCAGTTGGATGATAACTATCCTATGACCATCCCCGTGTCTCAAACTATTTCCACACCAAATTTCATCCTAATCGGTCCAGTAGATCGCTTATCGCGCATAACCATTGACTTCGACCGACGGTGATCACTTACTAGCAGGTGAAGAGCCTGTTTGTTTGCCCTCCTATACCATAAAAAAACATTGTATAATTGGTTTACATTTGGAATTTTCTAAAACACTTATAAAGTAGGAAAGTTGCTGTCCGAAAGGTAAAATACATGCTTTAAAAAAAACAGTGATTCAGGTATTTGGCAAGGGTGTATTCTATCGCCATTACTATTCAACACAAAATACGGAGTAGGTATATAATGATAATTGTTTTAGAATGATGGAATAAATCAATTGATAGCCGGTGATTAATAATTACCGCTACGCTGACGATAACACTCTACTTACTCATACTGAAGATGATATAATAAGATAAATATTTATTTGCAAAAGAAAAACTTATTTTGTACTGCCTTTCCGGCCGCGGCTCCGCCCGGGGGTATAACGGTTATCGCGCAAAACCATTAATCTCTTTTTGCGCAGTTGGATAAAAACTATCCTTTGTCCTTCCTCGTGTCTCAAACTGTTTCCATACCAAATTTCATCCTAATCGGTCCAGTAGTTACAGAGCCTATTCAATGCAAACAAACAAACAATAAAATCTTTCGTTTTTATTATATTAGTGAGATATCGCAAGAATACATCACACGTATCGTATCAAGCACTGTATATTGCTCTGTATATTGTGCACTTCCATTGCGCTCCAAAATGTATCTGGCAAACGATAGATACTTAGTAAAAAAACTGATTGTGGCGATTCTAGATTTTAGAGTTTTATCTTAGCAAGCTTGCAAAACTAAATAAGGATGCCAGGCTGCCCGTGGAGTGCCGGGCTGCTTGTGGGGTGCCGGGCTGCCCGTGGGGTGCCGGTCTCACTCGTCACTAACCTAACAAAAAAAAGAATGATTGAAATCGGACTTCGCGTTAGTAAATTATAGCTAAGTGTACATTTTGACTTTCTTTCCCTTTCCCGAATGAACCGTGCTGAATTTCGGGATAAAAAGTATACAATAACCTTCTTCGTAGTATGAACTCAAATCGTGTTAAGTTTCATTGAATTCCATTCAGTACTTTTGGAATGATGCGTGGCCGGAATACAGACAGACAGACAAAAAATAGAGTTTTGGCATCAGTGTCAGCTACAGGGTTCTCCCAAATGTTTTCATAATATCTGCCATGTACAGAATTGCATTTATTACATTTTTATTATAAGTATAGATCAACGAGTTTTAAACCTTGCTCGATGGTATAGATATATCTCTAACGATAGGATAGGGATAGATGGAACTCTTTATATATAAGTATTCCTTTTTTGTTAACGCTCACTCGATTGCAAGATGGTGAAAAGTAATTATATTAATAAATAATAGTATCGCACAGTAATCTAGAACAACTAGATAACCAGACGTGATTTTGATACAAAATTTCATTCGTATGTACACACTAGCTAATATAATAGTAACATATTACATGTCTGGCATAAAATATTTTTTTATGAGGACTAATAACATTAAAAAGATAAATATTTCACTACACCAGTAGTATAATACATTATTAGTCAAGATGGTGAGTAACCCATTCACAAACAAGTATTCGGTGATGATTACCATTCTGCGAAATAACCACACCTTCTGACCTTTGGTAACATGGTGTTTTACATCCTCAAACGCATCATTTCATGATGATGACTGATCATCATTATTATTTTCTAATCTAAACTTGAAAGTCTCCGTAACATGAAAAACTGTCTTTTAAGAAGTAGTATACTCTTAAAAGACAGTTTTAGCAGGTCCATGGTTCGGATGCCGCCGCGGACTTGAGCTTCACCGCATGGTGGAAGAGCATATTGCGAATGCCCGCCTGGCTAGCGACCACTCTTTAGTAGAATCAAATCTGCCGCCAAGCGCCTAACGGTGTGATCCGGCAGCAGTCCTTGAGAGCCAGTGAAATTACAGGCACGAAACCTAACAACTACGTCTCAAGGTGACGGGCGCAGTGCAATTCGTGACGAAATGCATCTGTTATAGGCAGAGGTTAGTCCGCTTCACATCAGGTGGACCTCGCGCTGGTTCCGTCACAATAACATTAAAAAAAAATTAGGACACTCAAAATACCAAACTGAGGCTAAAATACCGAGATTGTCAGTCGCTCTGTCAATTAAATTACACGTTCTACTCACTACTGTTTAAAAGACAGTTTTTCTTTTAGTAAGGTACACTTTCAAGTTTGAATTAGAAAATAATGAATATCATCCGCAGCTTCTGATTTAATTGGAGACTTTTTATTACTGATTATCGGTAGTGATCATTATGGCCATTCTATACATTTTTCCTCAAGAATACGTCATTGAAAGGGAGTATCAAGGAAGTTGAGAACGCACCTACCGAGAATGAAATGATGCGTTTGAGGATGTAAATCACCATGTTACCAAAGGTCAGAAGGTTTGGTTATTTCGCAGAATGGTAATCATCACCGAATACCTGTTTGTCAATGGGTTACTCACCAACGTGGCTAATAATATATTATACTACTGGTTTAGTGAAATATTTATCTTTTTAATGTTATTAGTCAGCACAAAAAAATATTTTATGCCAGACATGTAATATGTTACTATTATATTAGCTAGTATGTACATACGAATGAAATTTTGTATTAAAATCACGTCTGGTTATCTAGTTGTTCTAGATTACTGTGCGATACTATTATTTATTAATATATTTATTGACAATAAATATGGTAATAAAGAATACCTGGGTAACCTAATAATTTCCAATTTTTGTGTCTTGTTATCTGCTTTACATAAACTTTGTCGTAACTTTTGTCAGTGAAGACACAGCTTTAACTATGACCCTATACAGGGTTATTGGTAAAATACTAACAACCTCGTAGGGTTGACTTCTGTTAGTCCTAAGAAACATTTTGAGAGGTTATATTATTGTTTGAAAAAACTTTTTTTTTTTTTTTGTGTTTTAATGCCTTCTCTGAGCTAAGAGCGCCCGCTGTAGAAACACTGGATCGCGCCGCGGTCCCTTTCAATATTTACATCGAGCAAAGTAATAAATTTTACCAATAACCCTGTATATGTGTATCTAATAGCGGCCTATCTAATGAATCTGTCTAAAGAACACGGCTCTGACATTTTGTAAACATCGCGTTTCTAGCAAAAAAAACCATTACCGACCCGTGGTACAACTGCGATGTCCAACTGGTTGTACTACGGAGAAGTAAAGTTACCCATGGTTCAACTCTTTTTTTATATATTTATGATTATGATCCATGGTACAACTGTCCAACTGGTTGGACTAAGGGGATAAAGTAGTAAATGATCACCAAAAGTAGTATATGAAATTAAATTTATGTGGCGCATCGCCGGCCGCTGCCGCAGCACTAAAAGAATAACTCACTCGAGTTGAATCATTGGTAAAGATATTTCCCCATAGAACAACCAGTTGAACCATGTAAAAAAAGAGTTGAACCATGGGTAACTTTACTTCTCCGTAGTACAACCAGTTGGACATCGCAGTTGTACCACGGGTCGGTCACTAAAAAAACGTACTAAAGATAAGGTGGAGAATAGTTCAAGAACAGTGGTACCAATATTATCGAAAGTTTCTTTTTACGAGCAAGTTATGCATTGAATACTTTGAGGAAGGAAGGAAAAATATGGTTTCTAAATGAAAAGCCACGGCCGTTTATCCATAATAATTAAATAAAATGTCAATATGACCATACAATTCGTTTCAGAGATATATATTATTAAATTAATCATGCCAAGCCAATTTATTACGGAACCTATAGCTTTATTAATGGCAGTTTTGTTATTCCTGTTGACCCCCAGTTTTTCACGCCCAGTAGGGGACAAAATGATTCTTTCCATTTCGACTCCATAGAGGCCAAACGTTATTTGAATTCCTGTTGATCCCCATGAAAATTTACAAGTTATATTCCATAATAATATGGTGTACCTCATCGAGTTATATAGCATTTATAATGAAGTGACGTTATGTCATACACTAAAAACAACAGTGACCCCTGTACACTACCCCTAGGGACGCCGAAAACCGTCAACTGTCAATTCTGATTTAGCACTGTGAGATAATATAATCATAATTACAAATTATCGGAGCACATTTTTTTTATGTTCCGGGCTGGAATCGAAACCTCTTCCTCCGATTTCGCAGCGGATGCCTATTCCAATCGGCCACCGGAACCCTACTACTTTGTGCTCTTATTTTTCCATAGTTTTAAACGATTATTTAATGACTTTTTATAACATTATTAAAATAGTTTTTATTACATACATGATTTTATTTTTTCAATCGTTATGTTTCTGGCAAAAACCTATTCCTTAACGTTTTATTATCAACTAGAGCATAGAATAAATATAATATACTCTGGTTTTTAATTCGAGATCAAAAATGTAAACTAAGGTGTTAACCGTGCAAAAAAATTACAAGTACTTGGTAATTTTTCTAATTTTGGGAACGGATGGAGCATTTTGTGAGAATGCGACCTCGTTTAATGGATACTCTATGAAATGTTTTATAAAGAAGTCCATCTCACTTCTAACAGATTCGTAGTAATGTCTAGCGGTTGTCAAGTATGAAAAATATGTAGAAGTTATTTAAAACAAACTTATAATGAATTTACAGTAAAGCCTGTTAATATAGGTAAGTAACTTAGTATATCGTGTATTGGATAACTCGTTCCTACAAAGGTTATGGGCAATTAATTTGGATGAGTTAAAAAAATCTCGATGTCAAAGTAAGTGAATAACTATAGCAATAATGTACGCAAATATAAATATTCTGCCAATATTAAAAGGCGAAAACTACTCCACCTGGAAGTTTAGAGTAAAATCTTTACTAGAAGAAAAACAAGTATTACATACTTTAGAAAAAGAAAATAAAGATGACACAATAGAAAAAATAAAAGTAGACGACTCAAAAGCAAAAGCTGTAATTATTCAATGCATAACTGACAAACATTTATCAATTATACAAGATTGTAAAACTGCAAGAGAAATGATTGAAAAACTGGACTCAGTATTTCAACGTAAAAGTGTATTCACTAAGCTAACGCTAAAAAGAAAGTTATTAAGCTTAAAGTTGCAACGAAACGAAAAATTGGAAGACCATTTCCAAAAATTTGAAAAAATTGTACATGAATTAGAAAATATAGACAAAAAGTAAGATGATTCAGAAAAGATCTGTCATCTACTATTAACTCTCTACGATGACTACGAAAATGCTATAACAGCAATTGAAACTATAAACACTGACATAAATCTTGAATTTGTAAAATCAAGATTACTAGATGTTGAATTGAAAATAAAAAATAAAGATATGACAGAAACTCAACAAAATATATTCAAAGCTTCAAGCTCAAAAGCAAATAATTATAATACTCATGATGAAAGACCAAACTATAGTAATAACTATACAAGATCAAGACGACCTACAAGAGGACGAAGTTCTCGTAGTAGAGGTTATTATAGAGGAAATAAAGACAAATTTGATGGACTCATAGCTTTAACGGCATCAGCCGAAAAAGACAATAAATTTATTCTTGATAGTGGAGCCACAAATCACATGGTTACAGAAAAACTTGAAAAATATATGACGAATGTACAAAGATTAAATGAACCAATTACTGTAACAATTGCAGATGGTAAAGGACTAATTGCAAATAAAAAAGGAACAATAACTGGATATTGCAACAATATAAAAACAGATTTTGAAGCAATCATTGTTGAAAACCTGACGCACAATCTACTTTCAGTAGAAAAAATAACAAGTAAAGGTTATACAATATTATTTAACAAAAACGGAGTGAATATAAGAAAAGGAAAAACAAATTTTCCTGGCACTAACATAACAATTTATATACTTTAGAAATACACATCATACCACCTAAAGACAAGAAAGAATACGCAAATATAACAAAAGAAAAAGATGATGTATGGCACAAACGACTAGGCCATTTGAATAAAAAAGGTTTGAGTATTCTTGGACTACCGATTTCAAATAAAAGATGTGAGAGTTGTATTCAAGATAAAAGTACACGAAGACCTTTTGTATACAGCAAAAGAGAAAGCAAAGAGATAGGAGATCTTCTGCACTCAGATTTTTGACCTATTCATCCAACATCAGTAAATGGCGAATGCTATTTCCAAGTTTTGATAGATGATTATTCCCATATGGTAAAAACATATTTACTTAAAAACAAGAATGAAGCAGAACACAATATTTTGAAACATATACAGCTAATTAAAACTCAGTTTGGATTAAAAACCAAAAGGATAAGGATAGACAATGGCGGAGAATTTACGTCAAAAAGATTTAAAGAGACTTGTCAACAAAAAGGCATAATACTAGAATATACAAGTCCGTACATGCCTCAACAAAATGGCACATCTGAAAGAATGAACAGAACGTTACTCGACAAGGTAAGAGTAAAATTCACAGAAACTAATTTACCTAAAGAATTATGGAGTGAAGCAATTTGCGCATCAGCTTACGAACTAAACCGCAGTCCAACAAAAGCATTAAATGGACAAACACCAGCTTCTATATGGTATGGTTACAAAGACCTAAAAAAATTGCGAATTTTTGGTTCCAAAGCATGGACGGTCACAATACCGAAACCAAGCAAGCTACAACCAAGAGCCAAACCAATGATAATGGTTGGATATACAGGCTCAGGATATAAATTGTGGGATTACGAAAGTAACAAAATTGTACAATCAACTGATGTCATATTTGATGAAACACAAATAGTTTACCAACCACAAAAGAAGGAGGAAGTAAACAATACTTCTGAAAATATCATAGTATTTGATGAAGAAGAAAAGTCAAATAGCCCACAAAGACTTGAACAAAGTCAAACAACAACAAGTTCAAATGAACAATTAGATGAAGATGATCTAAATGAATCTAACTATATGACTGACAACGACGATAGTGGTGATATCACTGATCCTGAAAATAACGTTGATAATCAAATAACTACTAGATCAGGTCGAAATATAAATCAACCTAAACATTTCAATGAATATCAGTTATATTCTGCATATTGTTTAACCACAAATGAAAATAAAGACCCAAATTCGTACAAAGAAGCAACGAATGATAAAGAATGGTCAGAAGCTATACAAAAAGAAATAAAATCATTAGAAAACTTAAAAACATGGTCAGAAGCCATAGATTTACCTAAAGGAAAGAAAGCTATTGAAACAGCTATTAAAACTAAAGAAAATGGACTAAAGAAAGCAAGATTGGTTGCTTAAGGATTTCAAGTAAAAGAAGAAGATTATTTTAACACAAATTATTCTCCTGTAGCAAGAATGAGCACAGTCAGAACATTTTTGGCACAAGCGGTACAACAAAATTATACAATTCACCAAATGGATGTACCGACAGCATTTCTAAATGGTTATTTAAAAGATGAAGTATTATATAAAAGTACCACAAGGAGTTAATGCGAATAAAAAGAAAGTACTTAAACTAAATAGAAGTTTATACGGATTAAAACAAAGTCCCAGATGCTGGAATGAACGGCTAAATACTTTTTTAGTAAAATGTGGATTAGAAAGATCGAAAAACGATTTTTGCTTATATTTCAACAAAAACCTGTGGATGTTAATATTTGTTGATGACATTTTAATAATGGGAAAGAAGGAAGAAAATGACAGAATAATGAAGTAAATGAAGAACGAATTTGATACTAAATATTTAGGAGAAATAAAAAAGTTTCTTGGAATGGAAATTGAAATGAAAAATGGAGTACTAAGCATTAAACAGTCAAAACAAATAGAGAAAATGTTGGAAAAATTTAACATGACTGAATGCAAAGAAAAGAACACACCAATGGAAAAGGGATTAAATATAGAAATAACAGGAAAAACAATAGAAGTACCATACAGAGAACTAATAGGAAGTTTAATGTTTGTGAGTACAGTATCAAGACCAGATATATGTTACGCTGTATCTTACTTAAGTCAATTTTTAGACAAACCTAGTGAAGAATGTTGGAAACAAGGAAAAAGAATTTTACGTTACTTAAGTGCAACAAAAGATTATGCACTACAGTACAAAAAGAGCGAACAAACAAGCCTAAAAATATATTCAGACGCCGATTGGGCAAATGATAAAAGATATCGTAAGAGCATAAGTGGATGTATAGTAAAATACAATGAGAATGTCGTAGCATGGTTCTCTAGAAAACAAAATTGTGTTGCATTGTCAACAGCAGAGGCTGAATACATTGCAGCATCACTGGCAGCATGCGAAGGAATTAATTTAAATGGTATTCTAAAGGATTTTGGAATAAATCTAACGCCAATGCTGTACGTTGATAACAAAGGAGCTATTTTTATATCAAAGGATTATGAAAACAGTAAAAGATCGAAACACATTGATATTCGATATCATCATATAAAAGATTTGATATGCACGAAGAAGATGACAATTTCGTACATACAAACTGATAATAATTTAGCTGATATGCTAACGAAATCTTTAGCGATTCAAAGACACAAAATGTTCCGAGAACAATGCAGAGTATTACAATAATGGATACTAGACACGGTGAAGTGAGTTTTTTATCTAGGAGGAGTGAGTGTTCAAATATATTTAATTTAACGATTTATATGTTACAATTCTTTTCACATAAAAATCGAGGAGGAGTGTGAGAATGCGACCTCGTTTAATGGATACTCTATGAAATGTTTTATAAAGAAGTCCATCTGACTTCTAACAGATTCGTAGTAATGTCTAGCGGTTGTCAAGTATGAAAAATATGTAGAAGTTATTTAAAATAATCTTATAATGAATTTACAGTAAAGCCTGTTAATATAGGTAAGTAACTTAGTATATCGTGTATTGGATAACTCGTTCCTACACATTTAATGTAAAAAATATATTTAATGCTATAATTTATAGCATAATAATGCTATGAATTATAGCATTAAATATATTTTTTAATAATAATGAAACAATAAAACACATTTATATGCGCGTACATATTAACGCATATATTCAAGCCTAAAAAATTAGTGTAAGATTTCTTTGTTTTTAATAGCCACACTTGTGATAATATTTTTGAAGAAAAACTATTGAACACCCTGACCTATCAGTTTGACAATGACATATATTGACATTTCTTTGTTTACATTTTTGATCTCGAATTAAAAACCAGACTATAGGTACCTATACTAGGATTCGACTAGCCAGCTGGCCACCTGCTAGCCAGGTTGTAGCACCATAAAATAAATTACAATAGAAATGAGTCTTGTTTTCCTGGACTATAAATCATCGAAGATCTTTCTTTCCACTTAAACCTTGAATACATATTAATATTCTTTATTGAAACAAGATTATAGCCATGCTCACAACTACGCTTTATTGCCTGCCGCTAGACGCGTGGCTTACGTAGTGAATACTATGTAAACTGTGGCCTGGTCATCTTCAGTTCTGACCTCTAACTATCCTGATAGGTATAACTACAGAATAAATAATAGTAGAAGTTATAATTTACCTAGTAAATATGACTTGATCTGTGACATTAGGGGACTTAATAATAACCTATATCTAAAGTTTAGTCGTTGGAACACGAACTACTTCGACGTTGTGGCATCGTAATCTTGGTATCGTGGAATAATATTAGCATGTATTTTCTATTTTTAGGGTTCCACGTATTGCCAAAGAAAATAAGGTGTCACATTAGGCATTATTACTATAACCATTAAGGTACTACCTACTGATTGAAAAAGTCCCGTTTTGTAAATAGTAAGATGACTGTTGAGAATTTCGATTAAAAACCGATAAGAATCTGCTTTTGACAATGAATAGATTTAGTCGTTACTTTGCGGAAATCCATATTTAATTATATTTAAGTAAACATTAAATTCATCTATACTTATAATAAAACTGTAACAGATCAAATTCTGTACATGGCAGTTATTTTGAAAAAATATTTATTTGAGAACAATCTGTAGCTGACACTAATTCCAAAACTGTATTTTTTTATTTTTGTCTGTCTGTTTGCATCCCGGGCGTGCATCACTCCAAAACTACTGAATGGAATTCAATGAAACTTAACACGAGTTCACACAACGAAGAAGGTTATTGTATACTTTTTATCCCGAAATTCAGCACGGTTCCTTCGGGACAGGGGATGAAGGGCAAAATGTACACGTAGTTGTAATTTACTATCGCGTAGTCCGATTTCAATTATTCTCTGTGTTGTTAGAATAGTGACGAGTGAGCCCGGCACCCCACGAGCAGCCGGGCACCCTACGGGCATTCACGCACAAAGTACTTTGCTTCAACATTTATTGGGTGAACCGCGAAGGGACTCTCTGAGTTACTTGTAAAAAGCTCCTTTCGGAGGTAGGCTTTACTAAGAGTGCTTCACCGAAGACCACAGCGTTGCTTAATATGAGATAAACAGTGCTCAAATGTGAATAATTAGTCGGCAATCGCGAACGAAGTCGCAGGTACAGCTAGTATTTTAATTAATCATTTAAAAAATATAAAGATCGAGAATTCTTCCGGTTTGGCTGTGTGTCGTTTGTGACGTCACGTCGGCTTAACAGGAAAATTAGGCAGAATTGTCACTAGATGTTAAAAAGAAAAATCTTTTCATGTTTTAAATATTAATTTAATGTTTCCTTCCACATACATTTTTAAAACATTTGTTATTATTAATCTGCTTTTGGGTGAGAGTGTGTGTCATAAAATACAGAATACAATATATATTATAAACACATAAGTGATCCTATTTTGAAAAAGTAAAATTTGAAAAACGAATCGTAATTTCTATCTAATAATATTTTATCTTCCAGTCTGGCTACGTGGCGTTTATGACATACGTCGACTTATCAGTAAAATTATAAATTGAATGTTCTCTTAAAATGGTTTTTAAATGTTGTTACTGAAGTATTTATTTAATTGTTTAAAATATTTATAATTATGAATGGTGAAAAGTAGACTTTTAAGCGCTAGAGCACAAGTGAAATCGATTTTTGTTGGCTGCCTTGTCATGTATTGGAAAATAAAATTATTGCTTTTTTATAACTGATAGGTCAGCTTTTCCCCACAATATCACCTGATGGCATGGGATGATGTACAGGTGCCAGAACACAACATTAAGTGCATACAAGGATTAAATTAGCGGGTGCACGTTTTTTTTACTAGTATTTCCTAGCAAAAACTTTTATTCACAAGTGCGCAGGATTTTATTTTTATCTAATAAAACACTGCAAACTATATAAAACACTACAGCTATTAAAACAAGCTTTCTTTATAGTATAGTTTAGGCAACCCGAAAGCGATTGCAGGCCCACAGGCATTTAGCAGCGTGCACAGCATGCTGGCAAAAGCTATACAGTTACATGTATAAATTTAGTAGACCGTTCGTGGAAGGAAAGGTGCCCATTGCTTAGTGCGTTTTTCGATAATCTACTGTTACTAATACATTTCAGCATACAAACCTTTAACTTAACTAATATAACAAAGAGAAGGCATTTGATCGTTTGTTTGTTAGCATTGAATAAGCTCTGACACAACTGGACCGATTTGGATGAAATTTGGTATGAAATAGTTTGAGACCCGGGAAATGACGTAGGATAGTTTTTATCCAACTGTGCAAAAAGAGGTTAATGGTTTTGCGCGATAACCAATATACCCGCGGGCGTAGCCGCGGCCGAAAAGCTAGTCTAGTATATGGATGTTCGTTAAACGTGTTTATTTGAAAATATACAAATACAAATAGTTTTTATTGACTCAAGTTACATAGGAACAGAGTTAACATGAATCTATAGGTTCCCAAACTAGCGTGAGCTGTGTTTCAGGAACCATAATATTATGATGTACTTAATTGAATATCTAAAAAATTGTGCCGGATGGAAAATTTACTATGGTATTACTGTATCAGCCGGATTGTCCACTGCTGAACATAGCCTTCCCCAAAGGGGGGTTTGCTATAATCTCCACGCTTGGAAGGGGTCTTGGGAATCGCAGTGTAAGATAGCAGTACTCAAAAGGCGCTGCTGCCCATCTTCCAGTATTTTACCCTTAGTCACCTCTACGACACCCACGGGATATGAGCTGGGGATGTGACATTCTAGACCTGTGGCTCCCCAAGGGCACATCGGAATTAATCTAGAATAATCAATTAAATCCTGCTAAAGCAATATAGCAGTAAGTATCACTATTTAGACATGCATATTATGTAAGGTGCGTTGGGGTAATACCGGATGGATTTTTCACAAGTTAGTATAGTCTAGCGGTTTATTTATTTTCTAGACATCAACGTATGTCAGATTGTTAAAATAAAGCTGCAATTCTTAATGGAAAAACATAGTATAGGCATGAATTTTGTCTGTTCTTTAAACGTTATAGTTTTTGTATTATACGTGTGCCAATACAAACTTTATATTTTATGAAAACAATACGATATTTGACCAACGAGGGGTAAGTTCGGACTGCAATTAAAATTAGCTTCTATTGCTTAGAAGACAGGTCCCATAAAAGGAATACACATCCGATCTTTCACATCCTAAACTATATATTTTGTATAAAAAAATTCAAAATAGAAAAAATGTTCTATGCAATTTTTGTTTTCTTTGTTTTAGACATCCGATGTTACCCCTGCTACAGAAAAATAATGATTTTGTGGTTCTCAAACTTTGTTATGCTAAAGGGGAAAGATCGGATATGATTGACGATTTCAGTAGGTATATATTTTAATTTATATATTTTAAGAAAAAATATGCTAGGTAATTAAGGTATTTTATAATTATATCATGTTACTATTCGTACTGGGTCGGTTTCTATAGGATTACCCAAAAAGGTATATTTAAAGGATAGGTATTTTATCCACTTCACAAAATTAATATTTTTATTTAATAAATTTTGGGTAGTGGATAAAATAGTACCAATTTCTAAACAATCAAAAACAAAATGCAATATAGATTAAAAGACCTTTAATTTGAAACATAAATATGAAATTATGTGAATACAGCTGTGTGAAAGGACAAAGCTACTGACATAGCAACACGTGACGAAAAACAAAAAATCTGAATTTACTTAGTAATTATAGTATATTATCAATAATGAACACTTAACCCTATCAAACCTTATTTTTTTAATAATATTCTAAGCAGGTACTGAAAAAAAAAATCAAATGGTATGGTAATGTAATGGTAAATAAATCAAAAATCAAAATAACAATATATATTTTATTTATGTCTTCTTTTATGTATTATATAGCTCGCGTTGAGGTTCTACAGCGCTTCCGAGGCATCTGTATTTAATATTTTTTAAATTATTAATTTGTAGTGCTTAACAGAGGAGAAAGAAAAGCAAAATACGAGTATATGTATTAATCAAATAATTTAAACATTTATTATATACATAAATACATAGAAAGGGTATGCTTAATCATATAAAATTGGTCAGGTAATAATGGTTAGGTAACTATAAACTTAGCATTGTGACAAACTAGCTGCGCCCCGCATAATCATTCTGGTTTTCGAGATAGATAGTGACAGCTAAATTATGTACCTACAGGTTCATCCATCCATACTAATGTGGTAATTCTGTCTGTATGTCTGTTTGTGTTCTTATCATGATAAAACGACCAAGCCGATCTCTATGAAATTTGAACAAACAAAACAAAAACCAAACAAGAACAAAGGTTTTTAAATTGAAAGTTTGACAATCACTTTCATTTTATTTAACAGGTCAAGATCGGACAAATTCATCCGATCTTTGACTGTGAGGGGGAATACCGGATATTTGCGTACGACTACTCTAGACAGGTTAGGATCACTTTAATCTCGATGTTAGAACATATAACTTAGTATTCTGACAATATCAATACCGAAACACATATTGGTGTAATAAAAAACACAAACCAAAGTTCAAGGGAAAAGATCGGATGACATAAAAAAGCAAGAAATTACCTTTTTTTCTTATATGCCGCACGACACATGTCTGACTCGCCGGAGCCACAGGCAGAGACTGAGGGTCGCGGGACGATAAAATGGCGTCCTTTATAATGTTGCCAGAGTTAGAAAATTTTGCCAAATTAGATAGAAATTTAACTCCTATGGTCTTACCCCACTTACGAACTTACCCCAGCGCACCTTAGTCCTCCTCAAAGACCATATTAGGGATTCCCTAAGGAATGTTTTTCTAACTATAGCGAAAGCAAATGAATCACCATTTAAGGATATCTTTTATCTTCCGCTTATCCACCGAATCGCTTGGCATAGCTTACTAATGCAAGTGCAATACCACCTTAAATCAACGAAACATATCTATCCAAGATCCATCTATCGCTTTCGTCATCCATTGCCGCGTCACAAAGAAACAACAACGACGTTCCTTCTAGAAAAACATCGATGTACGTAAAACGAAGGTCGAATCTCGTGAAGATGAGCAACGGAACTGGTTCCTGCGGGCGTTGCGCGGGGTGGGGAGGAAGCATGAAGTCATCGGAGGCTGCAAAGGTATATAGCAGATGCGCATGCGCGAACGTCAAGTCAGTATTTTGACATACGTGAGATAATTGTGTTGTTATATTTACCGGTGAAAGATATGCTGCGTTTCGTGACTTTGTTTGGTGCGGTGAGTAATTAAATTAAAGAATTTTTTCAATGTGAACGCATTTAGTATATTAAATTTAGAATAATAATAATTATCCATAGATATGGGGATGAAATATGCACTACGCAGTATCCTCAAATATTCTATATTAATTCAGAAGAAGATATACATTATAAGTTTTATATAATTTATATTAACAATATATTATTTATGCATCAGAAATCGAGAGGAACCGAAATTAAATAAATTATGCTCAAGTGTCGATCGTAAAATTTTCAAGCTTAACCCCTCCAAAATAAAAATTGTTGTTCTAATTCATAACCTATATATACATATGGCTTATGAATATGTATCTAAATAAGGTTATTGGTTTTCTATTTCCATGTATGGTCTCATTGGTTAATTTATTGTAAAGGGAGGTAAAGGTCACCACAGAACATAGATGGGTCCAATACATACAATAAAAATGAGAATATTCTATGATCAAGATGTATCAGTCCGAGTAATGTCATTAATACGACAGTTTGTAGATAGGTATAGGTGTTTACATAAACTTTGTAACGCCTGAACAGATTTTGATACGATTTTTTATGTTATAAAACGTTGAGATGCACATGTTGCTAGCATGATGGTAACCGTAACGACTGGTCATTAACGTTGCAGTGTCACCGTTTGTCATTTTTCTTGACACTGCACTGCGCTCGTCACGTGTGCTTTTAAGCTGAATATCTGACACAGTAATACCCATCACATACATTATGTATTTATGAGTGGTTCTTCAAATCCCGGGTTTAGCCTAAAACAGGATATTTTTTTTATCCTTCTATTCCTGATGTATTGTGACTAGGTTAAGGCGCAAGATTCAAAATCAAATAACCATGTGAAAGCATTGCTAGAAATAGTAACGTAGTAAAATAATATACTAAAAGTTTGATGCACCTGTAGCAAAGCTAAGTTAAGCAACGTCCGCTGCGGTTATGACTTGGATGGGTGACCGCTAGTGACATTACTACTGAGCGTGCACGTACTTCCGATGGCACAATAAGCCGTCGGTCTCGGTTGTTGTCTTAGGATGGCAGTCGTCATACCATGCGTTAGGACGTATTGCCAATTCCCGTCTGGCTATCTACCACCCTCAAATAGAAAACCAGTGTATTCCGACAGCTGTCATCATAAGCCAGTAATTTTAGGTTATCTCGTAGTCCGCTGTATATATAATATACAGCGGATGCTCATTGAAATGGTCGCAATACCTATAGCTTGGGTACAGAGTCCCTGACATCTCATCATGACTACCATATTATGTAGTCAGTATTAATGGATGTCGGGGACTCTTAATATTTTTAAATTTAGTTTTATATCCAGTTGTTGTAAGCATTGTCCCGTTTGTGTACAGAATTATAAAAGAAGGTCAAAGGCCGAAAAATTAAATGTTTTTATTTAAAACCAGTACTGATTTGCAACACTGAAAATGTGTAAAATTACTCGTGGATGTCTGTCGGAACAGTACTGATTCTGAAACACAGAATATCGTGATCATGGTCCCGACTTCTACCCATTTACGTAATGTATTTACAGTTTCGATTCTTTAATTCACTAACAATAACTTTCGACATTAGGAATAAAGCTCACGGAAAATTATATAGGTATATCTATTGTCCCTGATAACTGTTACGATCGCAATTATTTTAAAGTAATTTCCAATTAAATAATAATAACCAAAAAAAAAATAAAAGCCCAACAGAACTGATGAAGCAGAAATTTGGAGGTGTACTCACTAAATATATTAATATTAAAATATGGTTATCCATGAACTCACGATATCGATATAAATGATCCGGTAAAAAGTTATGCGTTCTCAAAAAGTATACGTAATGTTTTCGCTACGTTCAGTAAATAGAGCGTTATGATGGTAAAGAGTCCTGTTGCGTACGTAATGTTCAGCAACACCCTACTCACGTCAACGTGAGTGTTTGCACGCTGCTCTTTCAGCACATTCTTTCCATTAAACGCAATATTCGACCAATAGGAGAAACGTGAAAAGTCAGAATTTATTCTTTGATTCAGTACTTCGTACAAAATTACAACTTACTTACTTACTCCTCTGGCGCAGCGACCCAAAGTGGGTCTTGGCCTCCGATACAAGAGAACGCCATCGGTCTCGGTCCCGCGCTGCCTCTTGCCAATCGGCAGCTTGTAGCTCGCGCAGGTCCGACTCCACAGCGTCAATCCAGCGATATCTGGGCCTGCCGACGGGTCGGCGGCCACTTGGAACTCCAAGATATGCTTTCTTGACATTGCGATCCTCCCCCATTCTCTGTACGTGGCCCACCCAGCGGAGCCTTTGGGCTTTGGTCTCTCCCATGATATTGGGCTCGGCAATCAGGTCTTCGATCTCCTGGTTCTTTCGCCAACGCCAGCTGCCATCATCACGTTGGACCGGGCCCGGAATCTTGCGCATATTCTTCCTCTCCGCCACTAGAAGTTTGTTATCTTCTTTGAGGGTCAGTGTCCAGGCCTCGCATCCGTACATGAGTATCGGTCTTATGACAGTTTTGTATATGCGGATCTTGGTTTTACTGCTTAGTAGCCTGGACTCCAACACCTTTTGAAGCGCTGCACTACAACGGAGGGCATTGTGAATTCGGGTGTCAATTTCCTCCTCCCTGGTGTTTGTGTCTGTTATAGTGCATCCAAGGTATTTAAAATTTGCAGCCCCTTTATACGGAATATCATCCACGAGCAGGGCTTCGCGTTTTTGCCTGGTGTTTTTATAGCGTTTAATGTGGAGATATTCCGTTTTTTCCTGGTTGATTTTGAGCCCAACCCTTGCAGCTTCGAATGTTAGAAATCGCATTGATTTCTCCACCTCTTTTCTTGTTTGCGCTAACAAAGCCAGGTCGTCAGCGTATCCTATAACCTTATGTTGTCCATTTAGCCGTACTCCGCAATCAAGTATCATGACTTTCCTGATGACATGCTCTAGTGCCAAATTGAACAACATAGGGGACAGGGCATCTCCTTGCTTGAGGCCAGTAACAACTTCGAATATCTCGGTCAATTCGCCTCCTACTTTCACGCGCATTTTGCTCACTTTAGTAGCCACTTTTATCATGGTAATGAGTTTTTGTGGGATGCCAAAGTTGTTGAGTATGGCGTATAGTGAGTCTCGGTCGATGCTGTCGTAGGCCTTACTGAAGTCCACAAACAGTGAGTGCATGCTCTGAGCGTACTCCCACTTTTTCTCCATAAGCTGTCTCAGGAGGAAGATTTGATCCACGGTGCTGCGGTTGCGTCGGAACCCACACTGATAGTCGCCAACAACTTTTTCCGCGTAGGGTTCAATTCTACCCAGTAGCACATAGGATAAAACCTTATAGGCAGTTGGAAGTAGAGTAATCCCTCTTTAATTGGAGCATGTTTTCCTGCATCCTTTTTTATGTACCGGACAGATGACGCTCACGTTCCATTCTTCAGGTTGTGTTTCAGTATCCCAAATCTTGCACAGTAATTCGTACAGTCTAGACTGTATGGCTGCTCCTCCATATTTCCACAAAATTACAACGACGGGAAAATTTATAATCATGATGGGACTATTTATTCTGTTCTCAGTTAGGTATAATTAACTAAACCATGGGGTAATTATTTGTTCGTAAGCATAAATACTTCAAATGATAGCGTCTTCAAATTCTGACCGTGAGCTCTAATTGATACCTAAATAGCTTTATTTTCTCACTAATTAGGAATCACCACATTCTTAAGACCAAGGTCTTCGTTTCCTGCCAATTTAATAATTTTCTGTCGGCATGTCGCGATGTTAAAGGGAAATGGGGAGCCATGCAATATCACGGCTTTCATTCATATTCATCAAGGCCATTATTAATGTTATTATATAAAACAACTAATGAACGGTTAATTTAATATAATATATTATGCGCCTTTATACCCTTAACTAATGACGGTATTGATCGGTCAATATTATTTTAGACGGCATTGAAAAATATTTTACCCGAATGATCTAGACGGATTAATGTTTTTTATGTATATGTATGTATACTGCTTAGGTACATATAAACATAAAAACTGCTCCGTAGCTCACCGTAATTATCACACAAATATTATATACTTTTAAATATACATACACACATAATTTCACATTTATATATAAATTTGGAATGTGAAATTATGTGAGTGAGTGAGGATAGGAGTAAGTGATGTAAGTGTGTATGTTTGTTACTCCTTGAGGCTAAAACACCTAAACCAAATTAGATGAAATTTGGGATATAGATCCTAGTTTAGGTCCTGGACATAGAATACATAAGATACTTTTAAATATGATAACAAGCACTATCGCGTACTAACCGAAAATCATCATGAATTATAGAAGCAGTGATGGCTCAGTGGCATTGACTATGGACTGCTGTGCCGCAGGTCCATGGTTCGAATCCCGCCGCGGGTTTGAGCTTCACCGCATGGTGGAAGGGCATTTTGAGAATGCCCGCCTGGCTAGCGACCACCCTCAAGTATAAAATTAGTCGCCAAGCACCTAGCGGTGTGTTCCAAATGTTAGTAATCAATTCAAGATGTAATAAAACATATATTACTTAGACATCGTATTAAATCTTATCCGAATCCCGCACATTACGTGATCAAGTAAATAAATGAGATAAACTGGCAATAAATCCAAAATACATATTGAATTTAGAATTTTTGTCACCATACGAAAAATTCGGCGCCTCTGCAACCGATCTTTGTAGTGAATTGAAGATGAAACTGCATCAGGCGCGTATCATAGGTATAATTATAGTCACAAAAAAGGCGGGCCAATCATCAACAGCAGCATAAACTGTAGGCGCTCAACACTTGTGAACTTAATAATATATATGTAACCAGTAAACTCCCAAAAACTGGTGACAAATAAAGTTTTCACGTTTTACTTATTCCAGGTGGCACTAGCTGTAGCAGCACCTCAGAGCAGCAACTTCCAGGTTGACTTGGAACCCGAGGTCGCGGCCCAGTACCTCAACAACCCACCTTGGACACAACCGCAGCTGGCAGGACGCACTGCCGTCTTGCCTTTGGTAATTTCTCAGGAATCACATCACTATCTACTTACTCAGTACTGGTGTGGGGTCATAGTCATACACTTAATACTTAAAGGGACTGTTTAGGAGATATGTTCAGCCATCATTGTAGACTTCGCCCGGTTTTGGGGTCACTGTGATATCGTTCATCCAAAATGAGATAAGTGTTCGTGATAAGTTAACCTTGATTGGATGGCAATAAAATTGCTATTGTGTGGTTGTCTTTAGCAGTCGTTTTTGATGCGGACGACTAAAAAATGAATTAGTTTCCGCACTAAGTATTTTTTTAAGAGTCCAAGGCAGCATGCCATGTGTTTTCATTTTGTTCATTTTGCACCCTTTTTCTATTCTTAGGTCTATCTTTCCTATGTAGTATATTTGAAAACTGGTAGTTGTTCTTCAGATCTGTACCCAGGTAATGTCCTGCTTTCCACGTGTCGTTAGTTAGCAATCGGGATAACTTAATCTAGTCGATTTCTGCAGTTTTGATATTATTATAACTTTGCCTTTTTAAAATATTTTGCACCGAACCAATAAATTTTACTAGTAACTCCTATTAGTTCTATAGAACTGTGACGTCGTAGAACGTACAGCATAAAAAAATTGAGATACTGCGAGAAGAACTTCCAAGAGGCTATGGCCAATCTCTTAAAATGTCTTACGATGAAACATTGTGCTACAAAAATGTATTGTACTCGTAATACCACATTATTTACTGGAGTTCGGTCCATACCTATCTTTCTATTCACTTAAAAAATTAGAAAAGTGTCACCTGGGTATAAGGAAATATCGCATAGATGTTTGATCACGTAAGGCAAGTCGTTGTTATACATGAGAAACAGAAAAGGTCCTAAAATAAATCTTTGCGGAACATCTTCTTTTCCAAACTACCAGCTGAATATGTATCTCCATTTATTTCAACCTTCTGTACCCTGTCTGACTAATAGGAAACGATAAGATTCCGAATACTAAGGCATAAAAACCTGAAATTTAAATCAACACAATTCCAAAATATTTTTTTTATCCCAGGCAACAAGTTAACATTCAAATGAATAACGTTATTTTGACTCATATTAATTTATGATTATAGCTTTATGATTATCGTACGTACTTAACAACTTTTAATGACAATAGAATAATAATTAACACTTGATTTCAGTCCAACGTGTAAAATGTACCATCGCTGAACTAAGACTATGTTCATTGCATTTCAGGTGAAATACAACGACCCCAGATTTCGTGCGGCTGAAGCCGGCCCCACACTTGGACATTACTGGAAGAACGGACAAGAGATCCAAAACCCCGATAACTACCTTGAAGAAGTAAGGCTACTGTTTGTTGAATACTTGGGAAATACCATGTTGAATAATTCAACAATATTATGGTACCAATCATTCCCTGTAGGGTGCTGGGCTAGAACTGCACTCCTATCTTCCTGTTGGAGCCTTAGGAGGTGACGAAGGGAGCAGCGCCTTCTGAAGAAACTATACTATCTTACACTACGAGACTAAGACCAAGCGCAGGGAGGCCTTCGTTTCAACGTAGGACGTTGTGGATGGTTACGATTATGATGAATGTTTCATTCCTCAATCCAAACAGTTCTCGGCTTAAAATATACCTACTATTGCATATCCCGTCTCTTAAGGAAAAAATGCAGCCATGCAATGAAGATACGGCCAGTGTAAGGTTGGATGGACGGATCGACAGACAGCAATGGTGGTGCCGTTTTCAAGTACAGAATCCTAAAAAGAACTGTGATTTTGCTATTAAATTACTCTTGGTTTCCAGGTATACAATGCTGCCCAGTACCACGGCCAAGACGGGTTGGGAGGTTACGCATACGGCTATAGAACACCAGAATCCGCAAAGGTAGAGAACAAGCAGAGATCCGGAGACGTCACTGGATCCTACATCTACAAGGCAGGCAACAGCAGTGATTTGACCGAGGTAATTAGCACCAGCTATGTTTTTGTATATGTGACTGTTTAAACATGATTATAGGACAAAGTGAGATAGCAATGGGCTGTATCCCATGCGGTTCTCTTAAATTTCCGGAGTAAACAGGCTCCGGGTAATCAGGATAATGTTGTTGGGTGACTCCTGATCTTTCGGCTCTCGCGTCAGGTTGAGCAGATCTTCAATCCATTTGGTTGAAGGAGTTCAAAGCAGATTTAATTATCTTATCAAACTTGTAGTTTAATTACTGTGTAAAATACCTTATAATTTTTGATCGTATTATTTTTAATCTGCGTTGTAACCAAAAACCCACTTGTACCTAACAGTAACATTGTTGATGCACTAACTTTCAAGACTTTTGTAAGTCGTCATATTGTGTAATAACCACTTTGACATGGAATTCTCCGTTTTACATAATATATGTATACAGAAAAATTTAGAAATGGAAGTGATGAGAAAGAGAAACCCAGATAGGAGAAATATGTAAGTGACCTCTTTGATTTCCGCTATTTTCAGATAAACGAGATCACTTTAAACTCATTTGATTTTACTCTGTTGATTACAAAACTTCCTCTATTATTTTTTTGTATAGCTGTTATTCTAGCCTTTGACTAGCGTCTTACCTGGTGGTAAGTGATAATACTGTCGAAAATGTTGTTCAGACTATCCTAGAATATATTATTTAGTCTAGTTTCATAATGTTACTTTCAAAACAGTATTGCAATCTAATAATCGAGTTGGTTCCACAGTTCTTTACATATTTCCTCGTTAGGTACGTACTTGTGAGGTTGTAGAAAACTTTTGTACTAAATTATTTAAAATTAATGTAAAATCTTGCAGGTACGTTACTGGGCTGATAGCCAGGGTTTCCACCAGGAGGACAACCTCCCCAAGTACGTGCCAGTGCCGGTCCAGGAAGCGCCCGAAGTGAGAGCTGCTCACATTGCCCATGAGAAGGCTTGGAAGGAGGCTGCTTACGCCAATCTGCATCCTGGGTAAGAACATCTAATGATCTTGTCTGGATAACGTTTTAGATTAATACCATGTTTTGTGATTGTACATTGTGATTATCTCAAAAATGTATTGAACAAATCTATCATAATAAGTGCTTTTCAGATCTTAATATCCGTGTTAGACGTTGTTAAGGGCTACCAAGAGGAGCAGCATGCTACTACTCACCGCGATATGATTGGGGTTTGACACTGGGCTTCTACTTCTACATCAGCTTCTACATCAAACAACTACTCGTTGTAGTAATTGTCCAAAGTGCCAAGTCCTGGTTTGACACAGGGCTCACAATAGGTCTACTTATAATCTTAACGCTGTAAAGGTGACAGGTAAACCTATACCAATCACAGTATTCGGTTACAGTATTCACACTATTAGTGGTGGATGGCATGGCTTTTAATGGTGATGAAGAACAGTATTCCCCAAGAGGGTTGGCGTCAATCAGGCACCAAAATACCTTAAGCTGAAACTTTTAAAATAATTATTATTTCATATGTTCTTGTACTGTTGATGAGTGGAAAGATGATTAGTTGCTGAAATAATAATATTTACAGTTTATATTCTGGCAGAATAAGCAATTCCGAAGGCAAGAAAGCGAAATATAGACGAAGTCGGGTTATAAACCACAAATAACGTGTTTTTTGTCGAACTTAGTAACTTTAATTTTGTGGCTTCGAAGCTACACACAAGCTGCAGCTGTATTAGATGTTTAGGGAAATCGGTGTCTAGAGCTTTAATTGGGTCATATAGGTAGTTACCAAAACTTACCATAAAATTTTCAATAACACATCGTTACATAGGATCCAATATACCACTAATAAAATTGTAATCTCAACTTACGGTAATATTTACGTATAAAGCAACAAGAAAGTTTACTTCAGTAAATTTCACCGAATATAAAATGCAGCTAGTCTTCGAAGCTCTATGCAAATAACTATCTGAGCCATAAATTTAATGGAATAAGTCTTTCATCTTACAGTGCTGCCGCTGCCGCCGCTGCCAACCAAGGCGCACCCCAAAACAACTATAACTCATACAACCAAGACTACCAGTCCAGTGCTTCAGAACAACAGGGAGCCTTCGCCCTACCTCCCAACCAGCTCCGCCAGGGCAAGGCCTTATACCAATACCAGAACCAACAGTACCAGACCCCGCATTACCAGAACCAATATCAGAACCATAACTACCCTTCAGAATACTCCACAACAACGACTACTGAGGAACCTACTGTGAGTATTGTGAATTAAAAAGATTTTCTAATTTTGTCACTATAGAGAACAAGTAAAATGCAGTATATGGCACTGAATAGAAAGATTTGCCTCGTGATTTCTTATTTTAGTGATTAGCAACCCCCCAAATCTTTCTGTGGAAGCCTAAGCAATGATGGCCGAGCGGTAATAGCTATGGACTGCCGTGCCGCAGTACCCTGGTTCGACACCCACCGCCGGCTTGAGCTTCACCGCATTTTGGAATGTTTGCGATTGCCCGCCTAGCTAGCTACCACTCTCAAGTAGAAAATATGTCGCCAAACACCTAACGGTGTGTTCCGGCAGCAGTCTTTGAGAGCCAGTGAAATTACAGGCACACGAGACTTAACAACAATGTCTCAAAGTGACGGGCGCAGTGCAATTCGTGACTTGTGATGAAATGTATCTGTTGTAGGCAGAGGTTAGTCCGCTTAACATCAGGTAGGCCTCGAGCTTGTTCCGTCACAATAACATAAAAAATAAAGTTGTAACAGGTGATAGACACAGGAACTATGCTATAATGTGGGCAGCAGCACCTTCTGAAGCACCGCGTTCCCCAAGATGCCTGTCGAACGTGGGGATTGTGACAAACCGCCCCCCGATAGGGGAAGTTGTTGTGATGGACGGCATGGCTTTTAATGGTGATGATGAACTGAAAGATGATGATGATGATGTGGCCCGCCCCAAATGCTGAGGTCCTGAGGTCTATTTTTATTTCAGGCAAGCGTTATTGGTTTTTTCTACAAGAAGCTGTCAGATACAGCACAGAATAAATAATAGTGACTACGGAGTAACAGTCCGAAGTAGGAACCCTTCCGGGTCAGATAAGGCTCGCCAACCGTAACATGTCAGCATAAAACATCTAAATACCTATGTAGTTGATTATACACATTAGCCTCTTCTCCTTTGAAATCAAATATTCACCGTGAGTTTTTTTCTTTTATGTTATATTATATTTAGGTATATTATATTAGAAGGTATATATTGAAAAGTGTGCTCGGGAGTAGGCTTACACCCACCAACAAGCATATCAAAGTTGTTAGTTAAGTATAACCGATTACTGAAAACGTTGTCTTCCCGTTGAAAACGTTGATGAACAAAAATACATTCTTTACTCTATTTTCAGGGTCCTCCACGCGGATTCTTCTACAGCTTCGAATACCCAGTGTCCATTATCACAGCCAAGAGCAGTCTGGAAGATGGTGCTGTTAACCCTGGCAAACCAGTAGACCAGGACACCATTGCCGTTGGACAGAAATAAATAATTACTTATTAGTGTCAGATATGACTCTTAATATGTTTACTTGAAACTAGAAAGTTTTTTTATTTTTAAATCAAAAATAGAGAAATTAATAAAAGTGTTAAAAATAAATGGCTAATCCTAAAAGAAACATTCGTTAAATGGTATACACTGTTCTAGACATACGAGTTAAAATTGTTAAATATTAAGAATAAACAAAACAAGGGCATTTTAAAGTCATATCTGTATTTTACGGATAAATTTGCTCCAGCTTTACGGGAAATTTTAATACGACCACCATCTATAAATCTCTCTTATTGTATATACAGCAGATGTGAATTATGGTTATCAAACACCTAGTTATATTAAAACTATGTGTATACCTTAGCTGTCGCACCCTAATGAGACCATTTGTATGAGAGTTGTTATTCTGCATGTTTGAATAACTATACTCATTAGTAATGTATGCTCTGTGTCAGCTCGGGTAATTATCGTTGCCATTTTAAGTAGAAGTAGGTTAGATAAGTGATTTGTTTCTATTAAGTAGCGTGTATATATTTTTGAAAGTTTTATTTGAACTATCGTTTTATATTTCGTATTATTCAACTTCCTTGTGGTATTCATTATCTTGGATCGGGTTTGAAAGTGTAACATTTTTGATAAAATATTGGTTTATATATTTCTTAATAATTTCATATAGTTTTGCGTTAAACTCTTGAACCCGGTCTTGAATCATTCAAATTTAAAGTTGTTTTTTTTATTTCAACTGCTTTTTATAAGTCACGTTTGATATTTGAAATGTTAAAATTTGTTACCAATTATTACCAATATTTTGGACAATGGTCAATGTATCTTGTATACTTTTTTGGTAGTATAACAAGTAGTAAATATGCAGTGTCAGCAGAAGTAGTTATTATGTTTTTAATAATAAAGCTTATTGCACTTTAAGCGTGTCTTTCTTACTTCTCTACTTGATAACATAAATATAAGTGCTTCTGTGTTTAACAATTAAATGCTGTTTTGTGATTTCAAAACAGTAATAGTAAATAATAAGTAACGAGCCAGTACTTCTACGTTAGCCTGAACAACATCTTCGACCACATCATCACTTACCATCAGGTGAGATAGTGGTCAAAGGCTAATCTATCAAGCATAAAAAAAAAAAAAAAAATAATAATAATAATAATGATAAGATAAGTAACCTTGTCTTAGACTAGAAAATACAAACAATAAAGTCTTATCTTTGGGGGACCTGCATGCGATTTCTTATAAAATTCCGGTAGAAGTAACAGAGCTCACAAAAAAATAAATATAAATTCATGCTAAAAATGTTTTTTTGAATAAAGCGTAAATATACTGTTGGAATCTAAAAATAATAACGGCATATTTATTCATAGCATATATCTATGGAAAAATGCAAGTCTTTAATATTTAAAACTTTATATTACGATTAAGGAAACTTCTCATGATCTTTATTAACTTATTAGGAACTGGCTAGGACCCGCGTTAAATATACCGGAAAGATTCCAAAGTGAAGTTCTCATTATCTTATTTCAAAGTCGATTTAATAAGTCATTCCCTGTCAACAAAATTAAAGATAAAGTAAAGATACTAACATAATTTGTACAGGTTTTAGTGTCTGTTTCATTAATAGTTTCTGTTCTCTTTAGGTACTGCGATTTCCAAGTAGAGATCCTTGCGATTTTAGTCACAGAATAGTATACGCGATGTCTGCAATATACCCAGTTGGCTTTCACCAACTCCAAGTTGGACGATTTCAGTCAGTCCATATAATATATTTACTTGATTACTTTCTTGCATAAACTTACTTGTAGCCATTGTTACATTATGGTTATACGGGTGCACGCCATAATAGATTAATCCAATTCACAAGACAATTTACAATGGTATCATAATCTCTCTTTATTTCAAGTTATAATTTGTAAGCTGCTGTATATTGTCATTTTTCTAAATCAATCAACTACTCGTTACTACTTGTCCAAAGTGCAAAGTCAGATAAATATTTTTGTCTAGCTATCACAAGAAAACCGAAATTCACACTGACATCATTGGTACTATCGGCTGATTCAATGGTATCACTACAATGGGCATTGTCTTCTTCCACGCTGCTTTCATGTTCTCTTCACTTGGTTTCTCTGACTGCGGTCTATTAAATGGCCAACTTTGACCTATCCCTGATATTATACCAGATATTCCGTTATATATCCAAGATATAGAATCTGGAACGTTGATTTCGAATGGAAGGAATGGTAAGCTCGATATGAAGCCTCCGATAGATAATCTTGCGTTATTAGGTACAAGGAGGAATGCTTTCATAGGAGCAGTTTTGGCATCAACTCTGTTTATATCTTCAGATTCTGCGTCTATTGTGATAGAATCAGAGTCTATATCTTCGATTTCTTGCATAGGTTTTCTTTTCAGAAGGTTTTCGTTCAGTCCATTATATCGATCGTTTTGTTCGGTGCTTTGTTGCGAGTTGGGAATAAGTAGAAGCAATGGTTGTGTTGGATTCCTGAAAAAAGACAGTGTACTTGTTGACCTGTTCTCAAAATTTAAACCAACCTTTAAGTTTTGTTATTATTATGTTAAAATTCAATAAACTCACACCGGTGCTACTGTTATACGACTCACTATCAAAATGCATGTATTAATATTTTTCAATTGAATGTTTTTCAGTTTATCGTATCAGTCTTTCGGAATTATAACAATTGTGAATTGTGAAAATAGATCACAGATTGTGTATATATCTCACTTGACGTAATTCCGTCCACCAACAGAGACTTGTACAAGTTAATGATGATACTTAGTTTTTTTTTATTATTGCTTCTTAGAGATTACAAAGAAATTAGATACTTTTAGATTTATTTAGTGAATAATGTAATTTCTTTATTTAATAATAATAATGTCCAAGTTGCTTACATTGCTATCGGAAGAGTAGGTTGATTAAACCTCTGCAGAGCTTGAAACTGCTGTATTGCCAACATCTGCTCCTCTAAAGCCAACTGTTGTTGCTGCAACGTTCCCAGCGGTTGCAGCAACGGAAATTGCAACGGGGCTGCCAGTGATGACGTCGTTTGTAACATAATCACTAAATACGCTATGAGTAACATTTCTTCTTTCTTACTTAAACTTATTTTTGTAAATTGATTATCTGTTATTAGTTCCACGTATTTTATTCACTTGCACTTCATTAAAACGTTGAATTAATCTTTACACAGGAACTGCTCAAGTCCAATTTATTTAGATTTGTATTTGTAAATATTATATTGATAATATGAATTTATTATATTTTATTATATTGATAATATGAGTAGATTTTTTCTGTTTTAGTTATTGAAGTGAATCCCATGCAAAATATAAATTAAGCACTTGTGTTCTGTTTATAGTTTCTGATCTAAAATTTTGGGGAAAAGATTAAGACAACAGCATCACTAGATCTTCACAACGTGTTTGGCACTGTTCCAAATCGTTAATCTATTTCATATTTAAGCGACACGGACGGTTATACTAAATTCTTGCACTATACAGGATGTGTCCACACATCACATTCAACTGACAGTACTAATAGGAAGTTTACTGCCTGCGTCTGCGCATTGATATTCCGCGCTGGTTTAGCACCGTGACCTACTGACAGGACTTCCGACCTTAGCAGCTTTCTTTGACTCATTATAATTTGAGAAATTGCAAGTGTTTTTTCTTACTGAATCGGTAAAAAGGAAAGTTATGAGTATTCGTACTGTAATACTTAACTACAGTTGTATTTTTTTAAAGTAAGTGATCTCCGTCCTTCTCTTCCCGTCAGAGAACATATTCACCATAGTATGCCGTTATTCACTTAAGACTGCGAGTGTTGGATAACTGAACATGAGATTCACAAGAGGGTTTCCGCTTAGAATTACCCGAAAGGTAGCGAGTTTACTACTAAGATATAATTCCCAACTATAGTTGCCGTAAAAAAATCTGAAGCCCTAAATATTTTTGTCACTATACTCTTTTTATTTACCCGGCGGTGGTATGTATTTATTGATAAAAAATACAAAGTATATACAACACTACAGCTACTACATTGTATCCTTGTGTTGATTGTGTGTAAGAACATATTTTATGAGCCTTTTTATGAGACCTAAAAATTAAGTAAGGTTCTAAAGTTTACGCGTAGGTATATAAATATACATTTACGTGACCACGCATTATGAAATTTTTTTGGATCATCTACAGTTTTCTTTTTTAATTGAGTGTATCTTAAAACTTCTTGCTCGAAGTTGTTGAACTACGACTACTATTGACGTTTTATTTGTATTTCAATCCTCAATTGGTCACATTTCAATTTCAACAACTTTTTACCAAGTAGTTTTTAGGATACACTCAATTAATTATTATTTTATACCGAACTGCGTAGCAATTAACCTCTATCTGACCTGATGTTAAGTGATGATGCGATAGATGATGGTACGTATTTACCCAGAAGATACCTATTCACTATGAAGACCATATTATATTTAACCGGAAATACAGACTCATGCAGGGTGCTCCATTCTCTAGCGGTTCGTATGATGTACGAAGAAGCAAATCGCTTCGTTCTGGCAAATAGAATATCCACAATATAGCAGTGGCGCATCTGGGTATCCCTGGATGTCCGATTATAGAATGGTGATAGTGACACTCAATAACTAAGTTACAACACTAGCTACTACTAACACTAGGTATTTGGCAATATTTATTACAGCTATATTATAGCTATTGCCGATGGTAACCAGTATTATGAGCAAGTGACACGATCGTCCCTATAATTGCATCACTAAGGTCCAACTTCATCAACTTAGGTTTTAAATAATACTAACAAATATTTTGTAATAAATTCTCGATCAAGCGCTCAAAGAGTCAATCGATTAATACCTGAATCTATTCAATATTTTATATAATGCTTTTTTAATGAATACCCTTTATTGGTATAATAGGGCCTAAAAAGAGGTAATCAATAATCCTGTAATGATAAAATATTATATGAGAAAACAAAACCAAGTATACACATTAAAAGCACGGTTATATTATCTTTATTATATTATGTAAGTACATTTTGGAATTTAGGCCATGAGAGTGCTCAGAGTTGTTTCACAAGTATTATAATATAGTTTATTTATTTATTTGCCTTTCTGTGTTGTTCATGGAGACATATTGCACCGACACCCGCTTGCGTGGGATAAAGGTAAGAGATAACCTTATGTGTTTTTTCAATTTCCATTAAGATTCGTTTGGATATTCAACATAATAACACATATTCTATGGAAATTTCTCAAAATATTTGTATATTTTGAAATTTTATCAGTTATTGGAAACTTCTTATTGAAGGACGGAAGGAATGAGACGTAAAATGCTTAATAATAAGGTCCCGTTTCTTTGACAGAACCCTAACAAAAGAAGATCCGACTCCACTTATCTTTCCAAAGCCGTATAGAAACCTCGTAAATCATAGATACTACGAACTTATATTATTTAAATAATTTTAATAATATAACCACTTAATCGCTCTGTAGCGTTACTAATATTGAATGAATTAAATAAATAAATCCTCATAAAAGAAATTACCTCAGTAAGTATTAAGTAAGTCGGTAAATTTTTTGTCAAATCCTGTAAGACTAAGACATATCTACCTTATATAAAAATCTTCTAAATTCCTTAACTTTACCTTCGACCACTGACCTGGTTGGACAACAAGAGCAACAGTAGTGGCACAAAAGATATATACTGCTATTAAGAACGTACTAACATTAAAATAAAATAAATTATCTGCAACTAATTTTTCTTCTTTGTTTTTGTACTAAAATAGTGTACATCAACCCTATTTTACCTATATCCCGGGAAACAAAGTCATTAAATTGGAAAATAGATTATTGCTATGAACAACATTTCAAATTAACTCCCAAACTAAAACTCAGAACTAAAAACTGACAGGTGTGAATATTTTAGAAGATTTTGATATTGTTATGATTGCAATAACGCCTGCTATGCGGATTACATTACATAATCACAAATATACGATAGAAAAAAGTCATGTGCGGGATTTTGTAATATTTTAGAAGATTTATGTTGTTTTTGTAAATAGCCCTTCAAATAAGGTAACCCGGTAACTGAAATGGTTACTCCAAGTAGGTAAGTATTCAACAGTTAATGTTTATGTGGGTGTTTATGCGATGCTTAAGTTTCTTGTATGGTAACAAATAATGCAAATAGTGTCACGGGCCGCTTAGAAACTACAGTGAAATTTTCTGGAAAGTGGGTAAAAGTCATCATCTTTACATACTGTGTATACCTGACAACTAGATATCATCGCTTTATTGTCTAACCTCTATTCCACCGAATTGGTATGGGTTCGGTACAATATTTTTATTTAGGAAAGGACGACATAATGTTACTTATATGTTTTTGAAGCGCTCGTACCGAAGTTTATTGAAGCGCTCGTAGCGAAGTTTACTCGGCTGTTCTCAACCGATCAGCAAAGTTAAGCAACGTCGCCCGCGGTCATGAGTTGGATGGGTGACCGCTAGTGATATTACTACTGAGCGTTTCCGTGCTTCGGAGGGCACGTTAAGCCGTCGGTCCCGGTTGTAGTCTTAGGATGGCAGTCGTTATAGCATGGTGGTAGGGTATTTTGAGAATTACCGCCTGGCTAGGTACCACACTCAAGTAGAAAATCTGTCGCCAAGCACCTAACGGTGTGTTCCGGCAGCTGTCCTTGAGAGCCAGTACTTCTAGGTTAGCCTGAACAAAATCTTCGACCACTCACTTACCATCAGGTGAGATAGTGGTCAAAGGCTAACCTATCAGATATAATATATATATATATATATATTTGTATAAGTGGTACTACTAAATTGTGAGTGCCCGCCTGGCTAGCTACTATACCTTCAAGTAATCCAACGAAATGACAAATCTCCGTAACGGTGTGTTACGGCATCAGTCCTTCAGAGCCAGTAATTCTATCTTACACTGAACAACATCTTCGAACGCATCATCAATTACCATCAGGTGAGATAGCGGTCAAAATCTGTCACCAAGCACCTAACGGTGTGTTCCGGCAGCAGTCCTTGAGAGGCAGTGAAATTACAGGCACATGAGACTTAACTACTAAGTCTAAGTGACGGACGCAATGCAATTCGTGACTTAACGAAATGCATCTGTTATAGGCAGAGGTTAGTCCGCTTAACATCAGGTGGGCCACGTGCTTGATCCGTCACAATTACATGAAAAAAATAAAAAACAAAAAATACCTTGCACTTAAAGGGCACTAGCAGCAGTTGCACTTAGGGCTAGAGCATTTGTACTGCCTATGAGTCCAAATGCTTTTATTGTAGTAGCTGTAGTGTTGTATATAGTTCGTAGTATTTTGCACTTAAATTAAAATCACTTACCATGGTGATTAAAGGCAATTAAAAAATCTGGTCAAGTGCGAGTCGGACTCGCATACCGAGGGTTCCGTACAAACCTGTAGGTATATAAGTCAAATTTATGGTAACTTTATTGCTGAATCCATAACATTTTAAAATTACTAAAAATATTTTAATTACTTATCTGTTCGCAAATTTTCCTTTATCTGTGCTATAAGACGTTGCTTCGTACCAAATTTCAAGATTCTGAGTTCACGGGAAGTACTCTGTAGTTTTTGATTCCCTTGCGAGTGTCGAAAATTTTGCGGCATAAACGGCTGTATCTTTTGATTGCGTTAGCTTAGAAGTTTATTTTTTTCACAGCTACAAGCGACGGTAAACTTGAGTATTTGATATGAATTTCGGCTTGATTCCTCCACGAGTTTCTGAGAAAAAGGATCTTGAAATACAGATGGACGAACAACAAAGTGATCCTATGAGGGTTCCGTCTTTTCCTTTATATTACATACTTACTATAGAGAAGCGATACAATCGGACTGTCTGCAAAGAGACTGGCATTCTCGGAAGTGCAGTGCAGACCGGTGCGCAGTTATGTGGTATTTTTACGGCGAACGGAGAGTCTTGTAACTGTCCTAACTGCAATTTGTAGAGACACAAAGAGCTTTGGTCGCAAGCTGTTGGGTTACTAATTGAATGTTTGAAGCGCTTGAAACAGAGCTTACCTGGGCGTCAAGTCTGCTAATCAATATGAATCTATAATGGACTCGGCGTGGTTAATTTTGACAGTTTTGGTAGTCTTATAACTTCATATCGTTCATATTGAATCAATATTGATTCAATCTTGGTTTCATATGAAAACGAAACGAAATAATAAAATAATAATAACGAAATTGTTTTCTAAATTACCTTACTCGTCTCTTTTTATTTTTTGTTGGCAATATCGTCAAAACAGCCTAGATTGATCATATATTCATAAGAGATCAGCAGACTACTGATTCTGTCTTGTATGAATCTATGCTGAATATGAACATGTAATTAGCAGACTTGGCCCCTGATCGTAGAACAAGTCATGTTCACTGCGGATATTATACATATTATTATGATGGGTAACCGCTACTGAGCGCTTCCATATGCTTCGGAGGACATGTTACGTTAAGCCGCCGATTGCGGTTGTTGTCTTAGAATGCCAGTCGTAATTGCTTAGTGGTTATGCATTTTACGAAAACCTACCTGGCTGTCAACTACAAATAAAAAATCGGTTGCCAAGCAACTATCGCTATGTTCCAGCAGCAGAGCCAAAAGCAGTAAAAAGAAGCGGTCAGTACGTAGACATAAACTATTTAAGGTACACTGCAGATTTAACGAATCTCACCCATGTTATGTTTATAACATGCAGTAGTAATAAATACGCTATTAGTATTCCCCTCCGCCCCACCTCTGAGGAAATTTCCTTGGGAACTACTAACTAAATCAGAATAATAGTACATTGTTATACATGGTATGAAATGGTAGGTCCTTTTCATAGATAACTTGTAAGTATAAGAATCTACGAAGACGGCAAACCATTTCAAGCACGAAATGGTTTGCCGCCCGTGCGTAGCGAGGGCGCTGATAGTTTGATTGCCTAATAGGCTTACCATCCGAGGTAAGCACTCTGCTTTTCGTTTCAAATATGTGGATAGTAAATAAAAACAGGATTAGTTATTCAACCTCTTTTTTTAGCTAAGAACTATATACCTATAACACTACACTACACTGCATTGAAATTTTTTGACTACCACTTGGCATTGTAGATTCATAGGCACACCATACGCTCCAGCTCACTACCAGTTGGCAGCGGGTCCAGTTTTGCCAGTTGGATTGTATATCTACGTAAGTATTTGCCCTTAACGTTTCTGAACGAAACATTTGTATAATCTGTGGTGGGCCCGAAAAGCCCGCCATCCGCTTAAAAAAAAATCACGTATTTCGTAATAATAGTTGTGCAGACTTGTGTATTAAAGGTATAATTCATAATTATTTTCTCGCAAAAGTGATGAAAAACATTGTATGTTTGTACGGGAATTACGAACCTCGACTCAGAAAACTACTCTACTGGAGCCTCGACCGTAATTCCTTACTTACCGCCCTTAATACACAATGTATTATTACAGTAGGGAAAATCGATCCCCATGGTCAAAAAGTGCTGTTACTTCTCTGATCAGCTTCTTCAAGAGCATTTCCAAGTATGAGAAATGAAAAAGTATTGTATATCCTAACCTAAAGTTATTATGCACCAAGTTTTATTCAAATCCGTTTTGCCGTTTTGGGGTTAACTGTCGACAAACACAGACTCATAATTTCGCACTTATAATTTTAACGAGTGTGTAATGTACCTACATAGATATATAAGTAGTACAGTGTATGGTTTTAAGGAGAATAAGTCTGAATTTCTCGGTTCCTTTTGTACCTTTCTGCTAAACATGGAAGTAGAGTTTAGTGCGTTGGATACTCAGAACAATCGAGTTATTCTTCTATGTTGGAAACAACGCACGATTGTCGAATGTATGTTAGGTTTCTCTATGACAGTTAACTGATTCACATACAGTGTAACTAGTTTATTTTGCGTATTCCTAGAATATTATGCCGTATGGTGTATTGTAGTGGGGAGCTGCTGCTGAGATAGAAACAATCATTTTTATCTTACAAAAGCGTGCAACTCGTGCTAAATATTTAACGCATTAACGGATCCTTGTGAATTTTAAAGATCTTTATTTAAGTAACAAATATTTTAGCATTACCAAGTCTGTATATCTCTTTATTTAATATCAATAAGTATGCTCGTAAAAAGTTTTTTTTTTTTTTTGTTTTAATTTATTGTAACGGAACAAGCCCGAGGCCCACTGGATGTTAAGTGGAATAACCTCTGCCTATAACCGACTCATTTCGTCAACGACGAATTGCTCTGTGCCCGTCACACTGAGACGTCCAGTTGTTAGGTCTCATTAGCCTGTAATTTTTCTGGCTCTCAAGGACTGCTGCCGGAACACACCGTTAGGTGCTTGGCGACAGATTTTCTACTTGAGGGTGGTCGCTAGCCAGGCGGGCATTCGCAAAATGCCCTTTCACCATGCAAAAAAGTATTTGTAAATATAAATTAAACAGCGAAAACAACTATCATAAAATTAGAAATAAAATAAGATGGTGGCGCCAGATTTAAGATTCTCAAAAGTAATCTTGTTAGGGAATTGTTTATGATTTTGTAATAAAGTTCTTAAATATTACAGCGATTACAGGAAAAATAAACTACAAGTGAAAAATATTTTAGTTAAAAAGGAATACGGGGGCGATGCTTACTGGTATTTTTAATTTTATATCTCCTACAGGAAGATATGAAGAGAAGGGTGCAACTCAGATCCAGCACCCATTGTAGTATTCATAATACATTTTTGTAGCACAGTGTCATATATCCCAAGTGCAATATATCCCAGTTGTTATGGTGGTTCTATTTTTATATATTCTATATTTCTGCTTAACTTGGAGTAAAATTAATCTTTCAAAATTTAGTATTGAATAGATTCAGGCGTAACGTTGCGGAAATCCATATTTAATATTAATAAATATTTTAAGAAAACCTCATATTATTTTCATAAAACACTTAAAAATATATCTAGTGGCAATGTCGTCTAATTTTTCTGTTAAGGCGACTTGACGTTACAAACGCCACGCAGCCAAACCGGAAGAATTTTCGACGCGTTTCGTTGCTACACGAAGCATCCTCAGGAGGTCGTGACTCTACAGGCTCACGGTCGGGAATTATTCGATCGTGGAAAATTAGGTGGTATTGTCACTAGATATGTTTGTTAAGTGTTTTAATAAAATATTAATTTTATGTTTTCTTAAAATATTTGATATTTTTAAATTTAATAATTGACCTCAATATGATCGTTTTAGTCGCTGGACCTGTGCGAGCTCAAAGGAAACATACCAAAAGATCTGAGGAGCTGCCGTTTTACACTGCGATCTCCAAGACGCCTGACAAGCGTGGTAATTATGGCAAACCTCTCCTAATGTGGTACGTATTTGTTCATCGTTGTTCATAATGGCTGTCTATGAGACGCTGATATTAATTAATGATGTTGATTTTGACTGTGAGATTTATGTTTTCCGGTGCTTGGATTTATTTTCTTCCTTTTTTATAGCTGATAGTCTTTTACCCACCCTCTCACCTATTGGTAAGTGATGATGCGGTCGAGGACGGTGATCCGACTTCAGCTAGAACATACTGCCAAAGACAGCTGCTGGAAACACAACGATAGATGTTTGGTGACATTATGTATTTGAGGATGTTACTGAAAATTCGAAAAATGTTTTACTATGTATTATGCATTGAAGCTCAAGTCTGTGATGTGATTCGGAGCAAGGACACTTGGCAGTCCATAGCTATTGCAACTGGACCATTAAAAATAAACGTGTAGTCACATCATAATCCTGTGTGTTTACCGATCAATCCATCCCACTACTACACATTGCATATTAGGCTATATTTATTGCTATATTTAGCTGGTGTGCTGTGGGTAAACTAGTTTGTGAGGTAGGGGCCTTGTTATTATATTGTGAAATTGTATAGCCTACCAATTCCAAGGATTGTTTACTACTACTTTGTGTATTTTAATTTATTTGTATGACTGTTGGAAATAAACATTATTATTATTGTATTGAGTTATCATTGTTCTTATCTGTCTGCAGTGTTTTATAAGTATACCTACCTCCTATAATTATTGTCCTACTGCACTACGCAAAAATAGTTTTAGGCTATTTTATATAATATTGTAGTAATTTGATTTGAATTGAACAATAAAAAATATTTGTATTTGTATATATGTTTATTTTAAGTTTTTGTTGTAGGGATTTCATAATATATAGCAGTATTATATTAAATGTATAATTATTTTACACAAGACGCCGGTATTCGGGAAAAACAATGTCTTGTCTGGACACCGACACACTATTTAGATTGTTTATGTACTTTAAAACGAAATAAATAAATATTAATAATCACCCATGAGTATGTGTAAAAATGTAATTCACCATAGCTGTCTTTAAATAGAATAGGGCCTGTTTCAGAATGTTTGAGTACGTTCCGGTTATACTACCCAGAACATATTTAATTAATAAAACACTATCTTTGCGTTTCACAGTCATCGATTTAGCCTATCCATCGGTTAGAGCTTGAAACGCGCAGCATGTTAACTGTCATTTTTATCATTCAGTTATTCTGTGTTCTGGGTAGTATAACCGGATCTTACACAAACATTCTGAAACAGGCCCTTCTAAAAAAAATAAAAATTGAACCAATATATCTACTAAAAACAACCCATGTTCGTAATAACCGACCGAAGCCCACCTGATATTAAGAGGTAATCTTTGACTATAACACATGCATTTCGTCATAAGTGACCAACTGCACTGCACCTATCACTCTAGAGACATACTGATGTTAAGTCTTATGTGCCTGTAATTTCATGATGATTTACTAGCCCTCAAGAACTGTTACCGGAACACATTGTTAGGTGCGTGGCGATATATTTTCTACTTAAGGGTAGTAGCTAGCCAGGTGAGCATTGGCGAAATGCCCTAACAACAAGCGGTGAAGCTCAAGCCGGCGACGTTATCGAACCAGGGACCTGCGGCGCGGCAGTCCGTAGCTTTTACCGCTCAGCGATCACTATTTTACAACGCAAAATTATAACAGTTTGACATAATTACTATACCTAATGCCTAAATACATAAATATTATGTCATCACAAGCCAGTTTTCTTACTCTGTTTGTTTACTTTCACTGAATATTAATTATTTTATCTGTATACCTTACTTTCTCTTCTTCCTTCAACGTGCGGGATAAATCAATACCATTACGTTTCACGTGATTTTATGACATAAATAAACATTTAATGAAACAACTGTAGATTACCAATGACTTAACTTACAATTATTAAATGCATTCTCATTTATCACATAAATAGCAGTCTTTATTAGTATTTGTTTTCGTTGTTTTTGTTTTCCGGCTGTCCATCGTCGACGAGGACGTTAATTTCAACTTCGAAGGTGCCGGGCTTGTCTCGGGAAGGTCGGACTACGACGCCGGGGGCTCGAGACTGTGGCGCTGCATCCACTTCGTTCTCCGAAGCATCAGCGATCGGCACTTCGGTCGCTGCTTCCGGGACTGCTATCGGGTCGATTTTGTCTTGAGGCAGCCGCACTGACATCAACCCCTGGAACCGTTGGACTAGATACTCGAGCAGGGGTCCGAATCGCGACACTCCATCCGTCGTTAGCAGCACGCGCTCAGGAGCGTCCTGTCGCGGTCGCAGCACAAACATGTTGAAGTTGAGAGTCTTCTTTACCGGCCTGGACGCTACCTGCTGCAGACATGCTATAGCAACCAGCGTCAACAACACTCGAGACATGTTCGGGAACGTCCGCGCGAACTCACGAGAGAGCCTGCACTGAGCGTTGCCGTTTTTGCCCCTACATCTAAGTCGATATAACGGGCCTCGGGTAAAAAGATCATAATTGCCTCACGTTGCTGTTGCGGCTCTGAACGCGGGATAATTGCACGGCACCTTTCCTTTGGAAAGCGATTCCATCTTAATTTAGGTGAGTCATCTCCGACACCCAGAATTAGGTGGTCTTCGTTTGGGAAGTCTAGTAAAACTTTGGAAGGTCAATATGTAGCGGTGAGCTGTTAGCGGCTTGTTAACAAGCCGGGATGCAAAAGCGCAGTAATGCAGTTCCATTGTTCTCTATGTCATAGAGATATGGTTGAATTTTAATTCAAGTGAGGTACATAAATTTGGTATTGAATGCACATATGATTTGTAGAGATATAAGAATCAAGAAAGCAGATGATTGATGGTATAATAATGATGCAGTATCAAGGCCACGGTAATGCGGGTCAAAAGAAAATAAAATGCGGTTTGTAGAATTTCAGATTGTTGTTTTGTTTGCATGATGAATCTAAATTAGTTTTAAATTGTAGTAAATAGCGAGAACGAATTGATAATGCTACGTAAGTAGTTGATGCACGTATCTGCACAAGAACTAGGAGGCCGAGGCTGATGGGAATTCACAACAACAAAAAAAATACTCAAGTCGAATGTAGAGTATTTTATGGAGTTCATTTAGATTAAAAACGTAATACTTTTAGTTGGTTTTCCAGCATCTACTGTACCTGACTATTTACAGTATGAGGTTTGATGAAATCTTGTTTTTTACGTTGAATAGAAATGTAAATTAAATCATGATTGTCTAATCTCACAACCTCTTTGAGAGACTGTAATACCTTGAGAGCCAGTAAAATTTACAGGCACATGAGACTTGACCGTAGTGGAATTCGTCACTTGTGACGGAATGCATCTGTTATAGGCAGAAATTTAGTCCACTTTACAACAAGTTATGGAAACTACGGGGAGGCACGTCCAACTGCCGTGTAAGTGGCAGATCCGCAGCGGCTTGTTGTAGGATACAGCCGCAACAGACGTTGTCGTAAGGGTGAGGTTGAGGTTCAATACATCTACGAATAAATATCGGTACGGTTCAGTTCATTCTGTGCATAACATGTAAATTTTGGTACACAGGTTTTAGTCTCGTGTAAAATAGCCTATAGTTCTGGAGTCAGGACTCCAGACTGCTAGTGATTATATCTGTCCACCTGAAGATTGCACCCAGGACTCGAGTGGTGGTAAAATCACTTTGAACTCTCCAGGAGTTCAAAGTGATTTTACCACCACTCGACCACGAGGAAGCCAGTTATAGAGAATGGATCATAAAAAATACTGGTGATATATACCAGTTTAGACATGGCATTAGACATCTCTGAATAACTTCGGAGAAATACTGACATGATGATTAATGCTGTTATTAAATTTATATCTTGGTGTGCAGTAGATAGCACTACTATCAAACACTTTATTTATATGTTACTTACCATCAGGTGAATCAGAGCAAAAGCAAGGCGGCCGGAGGCCGGGCTAGAAAGTCACCCCCCATCTCTACCCGTGGGTATAGTAAGAAGCGACTAAGGTAACACACCAGAAGGTGGGCAGCAGCACATTTTGAGCCACTGATATCTCACACTGCGATCCCCAAGCCGCCTGCCAAGCGTTGGGATTACCAAGTGCCATGTTTTCAGACTACCCGGCTGTATCAGCCGGGCCGGGTAGTACCATCAGGCAAACAAAAGCACGTTAAGGTTGAACTGGCCGGTCAGTTCTCTATACATACGCTGTAGGGTGATCACTCCCTTATTTTTCGGCCAGTTCACCCTTAAGATTAAAAAAGCCAATAAAAATACGAACCGACTTTTATCACTGAAACAATATGAAATATCTTGTTTAAGCCCCTACCATACTGATTTAAAGCTCTGAGTTCGCACTTTCATTGTCTTGACTTCTACAAGCTATGTCACTATTCATAAAGTTCAGTTCTAGAAGTCAATTCAGTTTCTTCTTTTTAGTTCTGTCTTATCTACACTATCCTATATATTATAAAGAGGAAAGATTTGTTGTATTGTTGTATTCAACGAATAAACTTAAAAACCACTAGACCAATTTTGATGAAATTTGCTATGGAAATAGTTTGAGACCCGGGGAAGGACATACAATAGTTTTTATTCAACTGCGCAAAAAGAGGTTAATGGTTTTGCACGATTACTGACATACGCGCTGGCTGAGTCGCGTCCAGGAAGCTAGTAATATTTTAAAGAGCAAAGGCTTGTATTTTTGTATGAAACGAATAAACTTAAAACTACAGGACCGATTTTCATGAAATTTCTCCGGGTCTCAAAACCCAGAGAAGGACATATGATAGTTTTTTTGAAAAAGAGGTAAATGGTTTTGCGCGATAACAGACATACGCGCGGGCGGAGCCGTGGCCGCCCGAAAGCCCGAAAGCTAGTTAAAAGTAGAAAGATAATATATAAACCTTTTTCCAAGCAGTTTAGTACTTTAGCACTTTTGTCGACGATGATAAAATACTCAATCGATGGGAGAGAGTCTAATTGATTTTTGGGATCGATTGGGAGCTTTTGAAAACTGGGTTCCAATTAGTGGGATTCATAGGGAGCTGCCCTGCGTGTACGATCGATTTGCCTACAGTTCCATAGTTTATTCCAGTACATTCGCCTACAACAAAAGTTGCGATTATCATCGAGATATAGGAATATCGACAAAAACTTTTTGAATTAAGAACGTTCTCCTCTTTTGGAAGTCGTTAAAACATTAAACATAACGACAAACGATACATATAATATATAACTGACTTGTCTAAGGCAACTCACCATAATAAGTTGGTTTTATCTATTTCTACCGTTACTTCGGACTATACTTTACCACCCGGAATTGCTCGAGAAGGTAACGGACCCTCATCCTGAGCCGTTTCAACACATCACTTTCTTAGTCTATTATTAAAATACACAAAGAACTAAACGTCATAGAAATAGGGTTGAAAATTCAATTAAAACGAGTTTCCAAGGTTAGATAGTTTGTTGGTGCGATGTCAAGAATGATATCCAATGTAAGATGTGCAAGGAAAATTGCCCTATACTCATGTCGGATTGCGTTATAAGTTGTTTAATAGCATTGTGGCAATTATAGTTGACAGTTGTGAATTATAGATATACATGTTTAGATTAAAGTAGCTTTTAAGACACCTAGCGAATAAAATATTCTAGGCAACTCGAAAAGTGGAGTATATTTTTGTAGAAGCTGCTGGGTATTTTTTTATTGCTGATAGGTAAGCCTTTGACCACAATTTCACCTGATGGTAAGTGATGAAGTGCTCGAAGGTGTTAACAGGCTTAACCTAAAATGACTGGCTCAAGGACAGCTGCCGGAACACACCGTTAGGTGCTTGGCGACAGATTTTCTACTTGAGGGTGGTCGCTAGCCATGCGGGCATAAAAAAAATGCCCTTCCACCATGCGGTGAAGCTCAAGCGCGCGGCGGGATTCGAACCATGGACCTTCTGCGCGGCAGTCCATAGCCAATGCCCCTGAGCCATCGCTGCTTCAAATTTGCTTCAAAAAACATTTATATTAATTAGTTACCACATTTTAAAATAGGCCTCTATATATGGTAGCAAGGCAAGTGAACATTCACAATATGCCCTACAGCTATGTGCTGAAGCTCAAGCCGGCGGTGAGGATCGAACCATGAACCATGGAGCTGCGGCACGGCAGGTCCGGCACGGTCCCGTTTTCTAGTACGGAATCCTAAAAAAAGTATTGCATTTTGAATTACCTGCCATTCATTTAAACGCCTTATATCCAAAATTTAAAATTCATGTAGATTCTAGTATATATAAATTAGCTCATGGTATTCTCCAAAGCTCATCAGAGCTATTGGTCGATGCGACTCATTATGAAAATGCTGGAACTTATTTGGCTCAACGAATAAGCATTGTAAACCTAAGGGGCAATGCTGCCAACATGCTGAGCGCGCTGCCAACTGGTAGTGAGCTGGAGCATTGATGAGGACGTGTAATGGCCTTAAAATCCAGTAGAGTTGTTCAACAAACAGAGGCAAACAACAATCTTGTCCTCCCTAAAAGAATGGCCTAAATGATTGTCTTAATGCTTTGGTTGTAGCTGTATATAGTTGGAAGAGTTTTGTTGCAAAAGACATACCACCGGAAAAAAAAGGAACAAGCTTAAATTAAAAGTTAGCCTGAACCACACCTTCGACCACATCATCACTTACCATCAGGTGAGATAGTGGTCAAAGGCAATCCAATAACGAAAAAAAAACCCATGAAATCTCTTCATTCGGTCGTCGTCTACAAAATAGGGTTATTTAAAAAATACAAATAAATATTTAGCTACCCCTTTTAATAAAATATTAATATTATCAGCATAAATCGTACCGGTTTATGCTTTCAATAATCTCATATAAAGAAATAATTTTCCTCATCATATCTGTCCCTGTAGAGCTCAAGAAGAGCTTGAGATTGAAATTGAGATATGTATATTGCTGATGAATGAGAATAATTATTATTCATTTCATAAAGGGACAATGCTACGTCTATAGTCAGTTGTTAAATACAACTGAGTATTATAAAATTGTCACATTATTAAATAAACCAATATATTTACTCATGTTAATCGTATATTAGTCTCTCCCTGCGCATATTCTAAATGCGAAAGTTGTATAAGTTGGTAAGCAGCGATCTCCACAAATATAGTCAAACGATTTTCTCGACACTCCCTCCAGCCTTACATGCATATTTAGATTTCTAATCCTTGCAATTAGCGTTCGATAAGTAAACTGTAGACAAACAGTCTGTGCGGTAGAAAGCACGCTGTGGGTACTTCATACAAACAGGACAGAAAGCTGGTTCCGATGCAGCCGGTACTAATATCGCTCCATATCTCAAAGACCTGGATTAGAAAACCGCTTTTTGTAATCGAGCAGGGCTGGCTACTTCGGGTTGAGTTGAGATTAAATAAAATATTGCAGAATGATATTCAATTATATAGAAGCATACAGTATTTGTTCAGTTATGTTAGAAGTTGTACCATAGATTAAATTGTTGTAATATATATAAAGTTCATCACTATTTTATCTACTCCGTTTTGAATTTTGGTAACATTGAAATATTCGTTGACGTACAGAAACGTCCTCTTTTTAACACTGAACTGAATTTGATGGTAAGTGATGCAGACGAAGACGTGGTTCAGGCTAACCTAGAATTACTGGCTCTCAAGGATACCTGCGGAACACACCGCTTGGTTCTTGGATATACATTTTATAGTTGAAGGTGGTAGCTAGCCAGGTAAGCATTCGCAAAATGTTCTACTACCATGCTTTAACGATTGAAATCCTATGACAACCCATCCAAGTCATGACTGCAGAGACTCGTCTCTGCTACGAGCGCCTCAATGAAAGCATTAGCTGAATTATATATTTTTATTCGTAGATCCCATTGCTGCTGATTTAATTCTAACACATGAAGATTTTGGTTGAGTGGTCTGCTTGTCCTGTGAAACATAGGTTACTTCCAGCTTTTTCTATTCAATTCTGTTGTTAGCTTTTCAGATTGCTCCTCATATATTTTTTATCTTTCAGTTTTTAACTTATCCACCTAGCCTACTGTTTTCCTCTTCAATCACGTGGTTGCCGCTCTAATTTTTTTTTTTACTTATTTTAGTCCATGTTATCTTGTTTGTAATTTGTTCTATTCATCAGCATTTCAACTGTCATGCTTATTTTATTTAGCATATCTTGCAGCTTTGTTCTAGATCGTAGTTTTTATATCTGATAAGCTAGACTTTGACCTCTTTCTCACCTGATGGTAAGTGATGATACGGTGGAAAATGTTCACGCTAACCTAGAATCACTCTCTCAAAAACTGTTGCCGAAACACATTTTTAGATGCTTAATGATTTTCAACCTTAAAATTATTTTCAAATTGAGCGTAATAGCTAACCCGGCGGGCGTCGCAAAATGCTCTTGTTATGACGTCTGCCATTGTTAGACAACCACCAGGACCGACGGCTTTACGTGCCTTCCGCACTCACGAAACCGCTGAGTAGTAAAAGACAGCAACGGTCACCCATCCAAGCCATAAGCGCAGTGAATTCATTGGCTTAGAACGAGTAACCATGTTCTGCGACGAGCACTTCATAAATTCCAATTTCTTCTGGCCTTTTTTGCGGTCTTTTTGCATGGTTCCTATCATATTACTATAAATTCCCCTTTGCCACATTCTGTTTTAGAAGATGTTTTGAAGTCAATGCCCATCTTTGACGTCCGTACTTGAGACATGCGAAGATACACAAGGTACAACCCTTTCTGCTGGGGTGCCATAGGAAATAGTTTACTATTGAATATTAAGAACCATATAACCTCCAGATAACAATATAAAGAATCTATTCTTCTTAATTCTGTGTCTGTTTGTTCTCTGAACCATATTAATTGCCCTAATTGAGTAGTTTCTTATTTATTCAATAACTTCATCATCTACTTCTTTGAATATATCTTCCCTGTATGTCGTTACTTTTGTTTTCGATTTATTTAGGGTTTAACCCATCTTCCCTCCCTCTACTTTTATCTTACAACTGTGATAAATACTTGAAACCCCGACGTAAAACCAGCTTGGTATATAAGTTGTTGAGCGTCCGTTAGTGCAGTTATTCTGTTTCCAATTAATTTAGAAAATGCTTTATAAATATACTCGTGACATATAGGCCAATAGTTTAAAATTATGTTCCTATCTCCTTTATGTGTAATAAAATAATTATGCTCTTGGTCCATTGATACTTATACATAGACTTGCATAAAATGGTGTTGTACATTCCAGAAATATACACCAATCTGGTTCTGTCAATGAAGTTTTGATCATATCATTTGTTGTCTGGTCTGGTCCGGGTACCTTATCGTTTTTTGTCTGTTGACAGGTTTTTCTATCTATTACTTCAAAAAAATATAAGTCTTCTATCTCGCCATCATTCTTTCTAACCATGTTTGATCCTATTGTTTTATACGTACGCAATTACTACTATCTTTATACTATGTTTATAAAGCCATTTCTGTAATATTTTTGGATTATTAAATTGATACGTTTTGTGACCGTACAAACTGAGCTATAGTCAAATTTTACTATAGACACGCAAAGTATGGTTTTTGTTTTGTTACTATATTATACGAGTATATTATGATTAGTTCACATAACATAACAGTAACATTTGTGGGTCTGTTGAAATAATAAAAGAAACAAGTTATGCAAAAATATTTATTATTATCTAGATAACTACACTTTAATTGCACTAAAATTGGAATTCTTATTAAAATAACGGTAACTGGTAGTAAAAGGAAATGGCTCTCTACTATATCGCCAGAAGATTAAAATAAATATGTGAAAAGAAGTTTATAATTAGAGATTTTATGTACGAGTATTATCAATTTACCTTGTTCTTCAGACTTGGTTTAGAATGTTTCATACACACTGCAATATAATAATGCGTGTACCATATGTGGTTTGTTTGGCAACAAAATTAGCAGTTACTAACTACTCCTTTGGTCCACAAAAATAACTACAGACTTAGACAGTCCCGAACTCCATAAAGTCATAGATTGACATCTATGACTTTATGGAGTCTCATAAAATTATGCCAAAAAAATGGGTACAGCCGTTTTTATACCAAATTTTCAATTTAAGAAGTAATATATTTTGAAACGTTTGTCTTAGGGATGATTTATATTAGACCGGGCCGTGTCCGGGCCGGGCCGTGGACGGGGCGGGCCCGGGGCGCAGCCCGTCCGTACGTTAGTAGGCGGGCCCGGACGGGACACGGATCAGGCACGGTCTAATATAAATTGCTTCATACAAAATGTATGTAACGTTTCAAATTACGTACGTACGGGGCACGCCCCGTACGGGCCACGTGCACGGCACGCCCCGGGCACGGCCCGCTCTAATATAAATCCACCCTTATCCTAATTGAATTACACTTGATGAAACTTTATAATTTAAATCCATTGGGAAAAGTAATAAATTGATTGACAGAAGTTACAGCATAGATATAAGTAAGAGCATAGATCAAACAAAAAGAAGAAAGATTCGATACGTTCTAACATAACGTGATCAATTAACTAAGGCAAAATAGTGTGCATTGCATCTTACTTTTTACGTTCACTTTTGAGACCGAATGTAGTACCGAGTCTTTCCTCTTTTTTTATTTAGACATGGTTTGTTGATTACATTAAGCTTTGGTTCTTGACTGCGCGTGCGCCGACGTAGGCCGTGCGTTCCTGCGAGGCTCTTCGCTGCCTTCTTTGGCCTCCGTGAGAGCTTGGCTATGCTGTTTCGGCTCAGCTGACGACGCTTCTGTTAAAAAATTCAATAATTTGCCTTATTATTCATATTGATGGAGGATATTTTCTTGCACTAACATCTTCTCTATATTTTTATTACTATTTGAATAAGCCAGAGTCGCTGACTTAACTACTGTCATGTCAATAAGAAGCTCCCATCATATTTTTGTCTCCCGATTATAGTAAGTGATATTCGTTTTCAAACAGAAAAGTACTTTATACTCGTATCATTTGAATTCGGGACAATTAACGGAACGATGTATTGTTTTTGCTATAATTTTATTTCCTTAATCAGGTATTAATGCGATCACTTTTTACCATTTTTATTGTGAATATGATCGGGTTAAAAAATAGGATCAGGTTTAAAAGCATAGCCCGCGCATTGTACTGCACACCGAGATGGACCGGATATCGGTGCAACGATTATATTATGTCGCAGCTATAGATGCTTGAATTTGACTGAAATGTTTTTTAGGCCAAGGTGCCGTTCAAAACGCGTATACACTCCTCAAGGTACTGTATCAGTCGGATCGTCCACTGCTGAACACAACCTCCCCTATTAAGGGTGTATTTGCCATAATCTCCACGATTGACAGGCGGCTTGGGGATCGCAGTATAAGATGGCAGCTCTTTAGAAAGCGCTGCTGCCCACCTTTCAGTATTTTTCCCTTAGTCGCCTCTTACGACACCCATGGATGATATGGGGAGGTGCAATTCTAACCCGGCACCCCAAGGTAATGCACTGTAAAAATAGGTATCAAGATGATTTTAGGTTATTTTTTCAAAGGTTACTTTAAAATTCAGTCAATGTTATCTACTAGTTAGCTATCTCGTTAGTTTTGCTTAGCAATGAAAGCACTGGTTACCTATCCATACAGGTAGTTTTTAAATTATTCAAAAATAAATTAGTATGAGTACTAACCAGCACTAGCTTGTGTCCTGGAGCCTTGGGGGTGGCCGGAGGGTTGACTGTGAAGGTTGATCAGCTGCGCTAAGCGAACAGGGCTCTGGTTGCCTTCAGGGCTTGATTGGAGACCAGCTGGTACAGCTTGCCTAAAAACATAAAAATATTAATATCATTCTGAGCCCTTGAAATCTTTTTATATTATTGTGACGTAACAAGCTCGACCCTACCTGGCGTTAAGTGGACTTACCCCTGCATATAAAAGATGCATTTCATCACAAGTCACGAATTGCACTGCGCTCGTCGCTTTAAGACATAGTTGTTAAGTCTCGTGTGCCTGTAATTTCACTGGCTCTCAAGGACAGCTGCCGGAACACACTGGTAAGTGGCGATAGATTTTCTACTTGAGGGTGGTCGCTAGCCAGGCGGTCATTCGTAAAATGCCCTTCCACCATGCGATGAAGTCCAAGCCCGCGGCAGGATGCGAATCATGGGCCTGCTGCGCGGCTGTCCATAGCCAAAGCCACGGAGCCATCATTGCATCAAAAATTAAAAATTGAAAAATAAATAATATGATTGGTTCTAGACCTATAATAGTAGGAAACTGGCTGGAATAGTACCCATAACTGAAGTAGAACATTGTTATCACTGATACGAGTATACTTACTGGTAAGCTACTCCTGGGTTTTGGTATACCAGGTTAAAGGGTCTGTTCACGAACTGGGGACCTCCGAACACTAAGGGGTTGTGTCCTTGGATGAGCCCAGGGTTTCCTCCCTGCGCCATGCCTTGTGGGTAACTGAAAGGTCCCCCCACTTGGTTCGACGGGTCTAGAAGCACTGCGTTGTGGTAACCTGAAATTGTTAATAGTTTAAAATAAATCCAGCTATATGCGATCTGGACTCTTACATCGAGGCTTCCACACCAATCATAGACTTAGGATTTTTTCGCTACGTACTAAGCCCATAGCGCCCATAGCGCATAATCTATTTAGTATATAGTGCCAGATTCTTAGTGCGACCTACAATTGGTCAGTTTTTACACGACTGCTTAAAAAAGAGTGCTATTTTTTCAGGGTTCATGTATGTATGTTTGTGAGTTTCTATATTCCACCATAACTTCTTAACGACTTGACTTATTTTAATGTATGAGAAATCATTAGATATGTCTTGATAACGAAAGTGACACTAGGTACATAAAAAATAAATAAAAAGCAAACTGGCGAATTTTGGCCGCCATATTGTGAGAAAATATATATATTTTCTAATTATATCATTTTTCATACAAACCCATCGAGTTGGATATCTCGAAATAAAAGGGCTTTAAAACACAATTCCATTAATATAATACTAATATAACTTGCTCTTTAGAATCCAATAGAACGATAAAACATTTAACAAAAACAAATAATTCGCAGTCGGGTTTTTAACTTTGTTAATTGTTGTATACTTAATTTAGTTTGGATCTGCTGTACTTGAAATTATGTGAGATAAAATAAGAATAAAATACATAACTTTATACACATTTTAACGTACCATTGCCTGGAAAGCCAGGGTTCCCTTGCGGCGCAGCAGCCACAATGTATACTGGTTGATAGCCTCCGATTGTTCCTGGCCTAAAAATAAAGAAAAGTTTTTAATGTAAGTAGTCACTTTGATTAGATTCACTTAAACTGAAGAAGTTTGAAGCACTGATGGCTCAGTGGCATTGGCTATGGACTGCCGTGCAACAAGTCCATGGTTCGAATCCCGCCGCGGTCTTGAGCTTCTTCTTTGAAAATGCCCGCCTGGCTAGCGGCCACCCTCAAGTAGAAACTCTATCGCCAAGCACCTAACAGTGGGCAGCAGTCCTTGAGAGCCAGTAAAATTACAGGCACACGAGACGTAAAATGTACGTCTTAGTGTGACGGGCACAGTGCAAGTCGTCGTTGACGTAATGCATCTGTTATAGGCAGAGGTTAGTCCATTTCACATAAGGTGGGCCTCGGGCTAGTTCCGTCAAAATCGTAATAAAAATACTGTCATATTATTATGCTTCTTCAATCTTAGCTAGTGTAAAAATTGTTATCTAGTTCAATATGTATATAGTATTTACCTGTATCCAGGGACGGGCATATGAACGATGAATACCCTCTGCCCAGGCACCAGGCCGGGTATGTTCGGAGCTACCGGTGCCTGAAAAAGGAATGAGATATTATTGTTATTGTAATAAAAAACATTATTATTCTAAGTAATAATAATAATAATTTTAAATTGGTACAATTTTATGCACCCCACGTACTCACTACTAGGCCGGCTCCTCACGAACCATATCAAAGTAAATTATTTATTTATTTATTTATTTCTTAGGAAGACCAACAGTATTACAAATATCTTATAAATAACTAATAGCAACAGATAACCAATTATAGGTCCTCACGGATAGCTATCTTATAAATAACATTCAAGTAATGAACACCAGAATACAACTAAGTCTAAACATTATGCTTATAATTAAATTCAAACAGTTAGTCGAAGAACTCTCTGCTCAACAACTGCCTAACCGATGCAATGCTTGTACAAAATAAGTCTAGGCCAACTCTCTTGTCTATCTCATTGAAATTTCTGCTCACACGTAACAGGTAGGAATTTTGCCTGTAGTTAGATTTAGCTAGAGGAACATGTACAAGAGGATTGAATCGCAACGCCAATTCAGAAGGCGTATTTAGTTTTACCATGCTTAGTAGCTCGGGACAATCTATTAGGTTAGAAGTAATTTTTAATAGAAAAGTAACATCTGCTATCTCTCTCCTTTTTGAGAGAGGAAGCAAATGAAATTTTTTGCATAGAGTAAGATAGTCATCAGAACTGTATGGAATTTTTAAACGAAAACATAAATACCTTATAAATTTAGTCTGGATTCTCTCAATTCGTGTGACGTAGATATTATATCGTGGATTCCATACTTGAGAAGCATATTCAATTATACTGCGTACAAAAGTACAGTATAGTATTTTAAATGTTTTTATTTTATTAAATGAAGCACAGGAACGCATGACAAACCCTAAAGCTTTAGATGCCTTCGCAACTATATGTTCTATATGTTCATCAAACAATAGTTTGGAGTCATGAATAACGCCAAGATCGCGCATGACGGTATCCTTAGACAACTCATGATTTTTTAATTTGTAAATAGAAGATATTGAGTTAAGTTTACGCGTAAAGGTAACAACTGAGCATTTTAAGGGATTGAGATCAAGCTTATTCACTAGACAATAGTTGTCAAGGCGAATCAAGTCAGCTTGAAGGCTCTCAACATCATTAAGTGATCTTATCGACTTAAATATCTTCATATCGTCAGCAAAACACAGCAGATGAGAATTTAAAATGCAAGTGGAAATATCATTTATAAAAATCGTGAATAATAACGGGCCTATTAGTGATCCCTGTGGAACTCCACTGGGAATGGTCACCCAGCTAGAAATATAGTTTTTGACCACTACAGCTTGAGTCCTTCGGTCAATGTAAGACGAGAACCACCGATATAGATCACCAGAGATGCCAATAAGCTGAAGTTTCGATAAAAGTATTTTGTGGTCGATGCGATCAAAAGCTTTGCTTTAGTCGGTGTATACTACATCTACCTGGTAACCACTGTTCATAGCATCAGTAAGATATTCATTCAGCAGGATTAAATTTGAGACAGTGGAGCGCCCTCTGAGGAATCCGTGTTGAGAGGGGTGAAATGAACTCTTAATCGCACCATACACTTGACCATAGACGACCTTTTCGAATACTTTTGCGATAATGCACAGCTTAGAAATAGGTCTATAATTTACTACATCACTTTTAGATCCTTTCTTGTGCACTGGTGTAATAAAGGCTGACTTCCATATCTTTGGAAATACACACTGTGAAAGAGATTTTCGAAAAAGAAGAGTTTCTAGTAATCATGTCAAACTACCAAATAATTAGCGTCATGGTTTGACGTGGGCATACCTCATTTGCAGCAAATTGGTAAGAATATATGAGTATAAAACTTGAAATATAGTTGCCTTATGATTTGATTGATATGCAGAGAGCAAAGCGCGTTGAAGCTTGCCTTAGCTTGTTCTTATCGGTTACTGATACAGAACAAGGTATAATAATATAGCCTATATCCAAGCAGGTAAAGCCCCTGGCCGTAGGGTGCCGGGCTAGAATGTCACCCCCCCCCCCCCATCTCTACACGTGGGTGTCGTATGAGGTGACTAAGGGTAACACACCAGAAGGCGGGCAGCAGCACTTTCTGACAAATGATATCTCATACTGCGATACCCAAGCCGCCTGCCAAGCGTGGGGATTATGGCAAACCCCCCATATTGGGGGAGGCTGTTTTCAGCAGTGGACTATCCGGCTGATACAGTACAGTAAAGTCCCTGGCTGCTAGTCTCATACCTGTAGGTATAATATTTTATTCAATGCTTGCTTATTTATGCTCTTACAGAAGTCAACGATTAAAAGACAATTGCTATCAAAATTCCCGCAGGTGCTTCACATCTGACAACGTGCCACCGTAACAAATAATATAGAAATTATTGGAGTCACGAACTAATTTGTATGGGCAGTAGAATTAACGCAAAGGAGGCTCTTATAAATATGACATAGTCCTTTGGAACGTGCAACATGTACCTAGTTTGTTGGATTCTACTAGAATAGAACTACTGCATCAGATTTACGAGCATTGAATAGGTGTTAAATCATATGGGCTCTGTCTTCTATCAAAGCACTGCAATGTAACGAGCAGGCTTCTTTCAGGGCTTTCTCTGCGTCGGATTAAGTTATATCTTAGGTATTTTCTTCTGTATTTCTTCACGTTGGAAACTATCGCGAGTTTTATCCATATTAACTTATTAGGAACCGGCTAGGACCCGCGTTATATTTACCGGAAAGATTCCTTGTATTTCGTTGCAAGGTGGTTGGGCAATTCACATTGCCGTGAGAGTGAGAGTATTTCTAAGTTCACTTGAACAAAGTGTTCTGCCCTTACCGTCAGTTGAGATCGTATTTAAAGGCTAGCACCTAAGTATTACAGATTTAACACTATTTTTTTTTTGCCTGAAAGGTTAGCCTTTAACCACTATCTCACCTGATGGTAAGTGATGATGTGGTCGACGATATTGTTCAGGCTAACCTAGAAGTACCTACTGGTTAAGGTATAAAATCTGTCGACAGCACCTAACGGTGTGAACCGGAGGCTGTCCTTAAGAACCAGTAATTTAAGGTGAGGCCGAACAACATCTTCGAGCATAACATCACGTGTGCAGGGAGCACATGAGATAGTAGTCAAAGTCTAAGAAAATTTATGATGTGCGATCTGGTACGTTGGTACGATTTCATGTAAATCCGTTCAGTCGCATAACCAATTACCTGATTTCTTACAAATACATAAACAAAGATATGCATGCATAATGTTAGAAGAATATTGTAATTTACCTGCTGAGGAGGCTGCTGCGGAGTCTGCCCTCCTGGTATCAGTTCTACTTCACTGTCGGGCTCCAGGGTCTCGAGATGTGATGGTTGGTTCTGGCTGGCGGCTGCATTGCCTAGAAAATTTAAGAAGCCGTTTTATTACAAAAACATCTTTGCACTTGTGCACTAGATGGCAAAATAATAACCTTTAAATTGACGTACGAGGAGTAAACAAAAGCAAACGAGTTTTAGTTTTGAGATTTGAGACGTTTTAGAGGCTTATTTTAATAAAGTTATATATATCTATGCTTTGTAGCAAGTGTTTTTAAATATCCTGTCCGGGGTAGTTTCTTCGCATTCGTTAGTATTTTTAACCCCTACAGCAAAAGCGACCCCCTTTTGCTGTAGTTGTCATTTTTTAGCTAGTTGAAAAATTATCGAACGCAGTTTGCCTTAACAGTTTAGAAGGCGCACGTTTTAAACATATACCCAATATGTTTAAAACGTGCGCCTTCTAAACTGTTAAGGCAAACTATCCCCGAACGTGATGCATAGAAGATAAGATACAATGAGTATTTTTGTTTCTCAGAAAAAGTAAGAAACAAATGAAACTTATTGAGTATGTTGTGGTAAAGGTGACTTCACATATAGGATTTTCTATTTATACCACAGTAATCACCTAAATTCTAGAGACAAATAAAATAAAAATTAAATAAGGTACAAATGCTATCACGAATAAATTGCTAAGTGTAGGAGCAATTCACAAATCACTATGATGTCATTAAGACTGATTCAGAAAAGCAATGTAGAAAGTTCTCCAACTTTACCTTGTTTCTGCTGCTGCTGTTGCTGGCTGTAATAACTGTGAAGCTCCGGGTGGTCGAGGTAGTAATCCAGACTGAAAAAAATAATATTATCAGTTATTAATAAAGCTTATTTAACAAACTATTGGAGTACAAAATTTTATTTCCCAAGGCGGGAACCGCACCCTTTCACCGGTATCGCGTCGGATGCCTAAACCTCCTCGGCCACCTGGATTCGGCATTTCTAACCGAAATTATGTGCTCAAATTGTATTACTTTAACTGTCATAGGGGGCGGTGCGCAACCATCAACCAGACTACTAGATTTCATCTGATCGAAAAAAGTGTTTTTTTTTAAACACATAACTCTCGGTATGAGTACAAAATTGTATGCCCAGAAAAATTTATTCCCGCCTTGGGCAATAGATTAAATAATTTGTTAAGAGGCCTTTTACATTTTGCAGCCCTCTCACTCGCACTTTTAAAGATTATTTCAAATAGCAACAATATGGTTTATATTTTTAAAAATGTAGTCAATCATTATTTCGCTGCATGCAACTATAGATGTTCTCAATATATTTTTACTTTGTTACATGTTGAGTCCAATTAGAATTAGAGGCCCAAAATTTAAAATAACTAAATTACGCGTTTTGGATCCCCCATAACAGATATCAAAATGAAAATTAGTAGAGAACATCTACAGTTGCATGCAGCAAAATAATAATTGACCACATTTTAAAAAATATAAACCATATTGTTGCTATTTGAAATTATCTTTAAAAGTGCGAGTGAGAAGGCTGCAAAATGTAAAAGGGCTCCTTAGCACGCGATAGTGCTTGTAATCATATTTAGAAATAATTAATAAAGTTATTGTTCCATTCAAACAAATTATAATAAATTAATGTCATACCTTATAAAATACCTTGTTAGGGAAGATATAGCTGACAACAGTTGCAGGCTCGACTTAGAATAGGGAGGCTCTAAAGCAGAACTCCCAAGCTTACCGTTCGGATCTTACATTCATATCGTCACTCCAGTTTCATCCAGATGTCTTTCTGCACGCTCGCCGTGTTTAACTGGCTTTGTCAATCTCCTATTGTCTGTATTAACTCAATCACTATACATTCCTTTATTCTCACGCTTTTTGTCTTTCACTTTATAAAATATTTTCAAAATTCTCATCTCAACTACATATATTTGATTTCAATCCAATAACGAGTACATTAAGAGTACATTCCTCCCACTATCATACATTAATAATGCTAGAGATATTAAAGTCTAAAAATGCACGCTCTTATATGCAAAGTTCAACGGTTGAACTAATCAGGTGTACTAGTGGGAATGACCCCCCACACACTTTTGAAGCGCTCGTAGCGAAGTTTGCTTAGCTGTTCTTAACCGATCAACAAAGTGAAGCAACGTCCGCTGCGGTCATGAGTTGGATGGGAGACCGGTAGTGAAATTACTACTGAGCGTGCACGTGCTTCGGAGGGCACTGTCCCGGTCTTAGGACGGCAGTCGTTACAGCATGGTGGCAGGGCATTTTGCGAATGTTCGCCTGGCTAGCTACCACCCTCAAGTAGAAAATCTGTCGCCAAGCACTTAATGGAGTGTTCCGGCAGCTGTCTTTGTGAGACAGTAATTCTACGGTGTACAACATTTTCGACCACATCATCACTTACCATCAGGTGAGATAATGGGCTAAGGCTAACATATATGGCATAAAAAAAACAAAGTAAATTTAGTAGAGGTATGCAGAGAGGTGTGTATGATCTCCACGAACACTGAAGATAATTTAAACTAGATTTTTAACGCTAGCCAGGTAAAATGTTATACCACCCTGAGCTTGATGTGGCTCTTCATTTAAGGTGTACCCACACTAGTTTTCAATGGAACGTCCAGGCCCTTCACCTTCTTCTATTCACGATGGACTTTGGAAATAAAGCTGCTCCGGTGTTTATAACTGATAACGCAGTGGTCTCGGAAAAGGTGGGGCATCACTATAATGCCGAAAGCCTGCAGCCATTCCAGCTTCTAAGGTCTCGTGGTATTTTCGGATAATCTGAAGGCCTCTAACATAGCCTAACGACTGCTATCCTAAGACAATAACTAGGACCAACGGCTCAACGATTCAAAGCATGGAATCGTCAGTAGTAAATGCCACCAGCGGTCACCTATTCAAGACTGACCTCAGTTATATTGTTTGACTTATTTGATCGCTCCAAGGTGAAATTCTAAAACTGACGACGCACTTACACTTTAATCGGCTGCAGATGCTATTGGAGCATATATATAGAAGCTTCTGCAGGTAAGTGATCAATCAATTTTACTAGGTGGTAAGATTCTTCAGCAAGATTGCATCTTCGTGGTCTTGGACACTGTACTAGTAAGTGTAGTGTCAGATATTCTGCCTCAAAGCAATAGTGTGGAAACATTTCGGCTGAAGGTCAGTCAAGAGAAATTACTGGGCAAACGAGACATACAGAAATATAACTAGCGTCTCGGAGTGACGAGTGCAGTGTATTGTCAAGTAAATTGTGACACAGTAACTGTAATGTATAAATGTGCGGTTACCATCATGCGTATGATAGGTCCATCTCGTCACTTCAAAACATAACAAAAAATGTTTCTCGAATAGGTCACACTGGTTATCACCATACCTTTGAAAGTACAGTAAATTGATGATGCACTTACGGATGTATCTGCTGCAGCTGAGCCGGAGCTTGCTGCTGGTAACGCAGTGGTCCAGGTGCAGGTGGGGCTCCACTTACTGCCAGGCACAGAGCCGCGAATACTATCTGAAAATGCAGAAATTAAGAATTTTAGAACTTAGTCGACATCAGAACTACTACAAATAGTTCTTCTATATCATTGTCCAGATAATCTTAATGTGCCTATTAATAGTACATTGTGTAAGTAAGGAATCACGATCGAGGCTCTAGTGGAAGCCCGAAGTCGAGGACTGAGGGCTTTCTGAGTCCAGGTTCGTAATTCCCGTACCGCCCTTGAATCATACAATGTTTTTCATCACATTTGCGAGTAAATAATTAAGAGTATGAGTATATTAATACTCAAGTCAGCACAACTCTTATTACGATATAAGTGAACTTTTTTTAAGCGGATGGCGGGCTTTTAGCCCACACTACAGATTATACAAATGTTTCGTTCAGAAATGTTAACGGCAAATAAATATATTGCCTTGACGGAGCGTAAAAATAAATAAATAATTTTGACGTTTTGATACAAAAAACGATGATTAAGATTGAACATTAGTTGAGTATTTAAATAACATGTAGCGAGATTGCAATTAAATTTCTGTTTACATAACATTTTGAGACAATTTTTCAATTGCGTGTAAACTCCTTGCTTAAACTTGTATGATCTGTGAACTGTGCTATAATTTAAAAAAAAATATATTTACCGACCTTGGGTTTCATGACAAAAAAAAAGGTCGAGGGTTTTGTCTTGGCATTACGGCTAAGTTAACCTGCATGTTTAGATACTGTCGATGTTCCGATCACGTTACATTGACCGTGGTCACGAGTAGACTCCTTACCTACCTCATTTATTGTTCCCTATAAGCTAAGCTGCCTCCTGGGAAGTAGGAAATCAAGATAAAAACATACCCACAATACTTTTATCTCCACGTATAGATAGGTCAAGTGTTCAGTAGATTGAATGTCAGAGTAGGGTAAGCCAAGTATGATAGAGTAACTTGAACTATATTCCGAACCGACTGAATTCATACAGAACATGATTTTGGTTTTATCGCCATTTGTCAAAAAGTTCTTTTTTATGGGCTTGTGAGGGATGAAGCATGAGGTCCACTGATGTTAAGCGGTTACCTCTGCCTATAAAAGATGTATTTCGTCACAAGTGACGAACTGCACTGCACCCGTCACCCTGAGACATAATGTGCCTATAATTTGACTGGCTCTCAAAGACTTCGCAAAATGCTCTTTCACCATGCGGTGAAGATCAAGCTGATGGTGGGGATCGAACCATGGACTTGCGGCACTGCAGTCTATAGCTATTACCACTCGGCTATCATTGCTTCAGAATATTTCTTATTATTGCAATTTTGTTATACATTGAGCAGAAACATTTTTCTTTTGACTCTTGTACAATGAACCCTGTCACTACACACCTTGTCTTTGTTTTTATCTCCATGACGAAACATACCGTGTAGATAGGTACAGTTACGATGACAAATAAACATTAGTAATTTACATCACTGTTTAAATTACAACAATGGTGGAAACAACAGCGATTCGACACTCCATAAGGTATGGTTCAGTTCTTTTATGAACCACAAGTGTTTTGAATTGGTTTTGTTCCTCGTTGGATTAGATCCCCAGCTCGGACTGTTATTGTGGTTTTCTGATAAAATAAATTTTGAGTCGCAGTCCGGAGTCTAGAATTACATGGCAGTAGGCTCGCCCCGTGAGACCATAAAAGTTAAATGCTAAGACTGTTGTACGAATTGAATATCATGACAATGAAACTACTGTGAACGAATGAAGCGTCTTTTCAGTCACTTTTACCCCATGTAATTTTTTTTTTCTCTTTTCATGGGGGTAAAAGAGATCTGGATTTTAAATTAATATTGGAAATCCTGAGATTAAATGACTGATAGAAGAGTGGTATACCTATTAAAAAAGTAAACAAAACAATATTGTGTGGGTTACAACGAAAAACAACACCAATAATAAATAAATTGTTCAAGTTTTATGTTTTTTTTCCATCATTTGAAACAATTTTGTAACGTTAGGTAAACAATTATAAAAACAGAAGTATTACATTTTTATCCGAAGCATCTTTTTGGACTATTTTCATCACAGACACTGTAAAATATATATTGTGTTCAAAAGTAATATATTTAAAATTAAAATAATAAAAACTTATTGAAGAAATTTGTTATAAATTGCAACAGATCTTCAAATATCCAAGAGCTCAGGAGGCCTAAACGTCACTTTCGCCACTTAGCTAAAGAGACCTACGAATTTATTCGTAGAATGAGATATTCTAGTGATCACCCAATCATACTAATGCCTAATGCCCCACATGAAGAGTATAGTAGTGCTGTATATGCTACGGAAATATAAAGTAGAACGTTGTTCCAAAAAGGAATATGTGATTTCAAATGTAATTAATAGAATTTCCCAGGGGTTTCAATACATGATATATAACTGAAAAATTGAAACATTATTACACCCTGTCAGCATATGAGATGTTCACTTCTTGAGCTTATTTATTATAGAGCGTTTAGTACCAACGTATTTTAATATTTATCTAGAAATATAAATAAATGGATTGATTAATATTAATTAATTAATTATTGTTAATTAGTGAATTAACCAACAAATAGTGTAAATACCGTTTTTTTGTAATATTGAAACTATGATCCAAACCCATAAACAATTTTTCTTGCCTTTAAAGCTGTGCCTAAATTTGGTTGTATAATTGCAGAATTCTAAAAGATTAATGCCCGATTCGCACTTAGACAGCTTATATCTTCGTCATATCGTCGCCATTATCAATTAAAAATATATGTAGCGTGCGTTAGAAATGCAGACAGATAAACAACAGTAATTAGCATTCAAGCTGTTAATATGCCAATTACAAATACCTATGGTAATGGATACTTGTCATACTTGGTTTGTATTATCTTTGTATAGAGTATTTAAAACGTTATGTGAATGATGTAATGTACACACTTACAGTTCCTGGCTTAAGGATCTACGGAGGGTTTCTTATCTTCTCATTCAATTTAATATTGTTATGTTTGCAATAACGCCTGCTTTGCGGATTACATTACAAAATTACAAATTTACGAGAGGAAAATTACATTCATGTGCGGGATTCGAACCCGCCATCCACCCCTATAGCCGGGGTATGCTCTGATCGACTGAGCTAACATGAAAATATGACTCATAACATAACTCTAATGTATGCTCTCGTTCTTCAACCATCGTATGGAGATGGAGCGACCCTATTGTTCGACTAGACGGTTTTAGGCGTACATATTATTAGAGTACACAGTTTTGTCTCGAGCGGGAATTGAATCGAGTATATTTACCAACTGGACAAAGCGTTGGCTCTTAAGGATAACTGCCGAATTGTGCACAAATGCCATTTGGTACTTTGCGACAGGTTTTCTACTTAAGGGTGGGAGAGCTAGCCTGGTTGGCATTCGTAAAATGCCCTACCATCATGCTGTAACGACTGCCATCCTGAGACAACAACCGGGACCAATGGCTTAACGGTCTTTAACACTAGCGGTCACCCATCCAAATCATAACCGCAGCGGACGTTGCTTAGCTGAGCTGATCGAATAGGAAAGGCTAAGCAAACTTCGCTACAAGCGCTTAAAAATGAATCAAATATAAACTGAAAACTGTCTTTTTTAAACAGTTTTCTATATCAGGTTTTCTGCGAGGTATTTCTTATTAGTAATTTAATCGATTATTTGTTTATCCATATATGATGATCAGAATTCGCAAGGCATGCTCCCTTGCGTAACATTACCGTTCTGCCATTACAATGGTTATCCTCACCGAGACCTCAGCCAAGGTGCACGGTGCTTGTGGATGCTCACGGCATCGTAATCAGCTGATTGTGATGCTGATAACTTAACGATTTGATTGAGTCGATTTTGGATTATATGTGAGTGGTAAAACGACGATGACTTTTTTTTGTTTTTTATGTCTGATAGGTTAGCCTTTGACTACTATCTCACCTGATGGTAAGTGATGATGTGGTCGAAGATGTTGTTGAGGCTAACCTAGAAATACTGGCTCTCAAGGACAGCTGCCGGAACACACCGTTAGGTGCTTGGCGACAGATTTTCTACTTGAGGGTGGTAGCTAGCCAGGCGGGCATTCGCAAAATGCCCTACCACCATGCTATAACGACTGCCATACTAAGACGACAACCGGGACCGACGGCTAACGTTCCCTCCGAAGCACGGAAACGCTCAGTAGTAATGTCTCTAGCGGTCACCCATCCAATTCATGACCGCAGGCGACGTTGCTGATCGGTTGAGAACAGCTAAGTAAACTTCGCTACGAGCGCTTCGAGACTGATTCAAAAACAGATGAAATTGTTCAACTCGCCTTATTCTGACCCTCATCGCACCGTTGTGAGGTCGGTGTATTTTGTTTTGTCTAATTATACATGTTTACACTAAAACATAGGTGGTATAATTATAAAATTGTTGTTCTCCACGAATAACTCCCCAAGTCTCTCAACTGATTTAGCTCTTTGTCTTAATTTGGAGCAGTGATCGCTCAGTGGTATTGGCTATGGACTGCCGCGCTGCAGGTCCATGGTCCGAATCCCGCCGCGGGCTTGAGCTTCACCGCATGGTGGTAGGGCATTTTGCGAATGCCCGCCTGGCTAGCTACCACCCTCAAGTAGAAAATCTGTTGCCAAGCACCTAACGGTGTGTTCCGACAGCAGTCCTTGAGAGCCAGTGAAATTACAGGCACATGCGACTTAACAACTATGTATAAAGGTGACGGGCGCAGTGCAATTCGGGACTTGTTATGAAATGCATCTGTTATAGGCAGAGGTTAGTCCGTTTAATATCAGGTGGGCCTCGTCTTGTTTCGTCAACAATAACATAAAAAAATATATATATTTAGGACCTATTTTGTGGAAATCCATATGTAATAATAACAAATCTTTTAGGTAAAACATTAAATAAATATTTTATTGATTTACAACGCCATCTTTGATCCGAGTCTCTTTTAAACTGGGTTCTATAATGGATAAATTACGTTAACATAGATATAAATAATGTTTAACTTCCGGTCTTCAGCGAGTACCGATTTTGCAGATTTCATTTGACATTCTAAAGCAGGTGCTCGTCATGTGGTCTTATTTAAACTTGAAAAAGATCTAACGAGTATTATTTGAGTTATTCCTCATAATGCGAAACTTGTATGAAGTAATTGTTTTTTATTAAATTCAGCTTGTAAATTTTTTTAAGTATGAAGGTGGTATTAGAATTAAATTTTTACTTTAAATGCAGTTGAATTTCCTCATACCAATATCTTGAATCATCGTTTTTAGCCCGTGCTAAATTTCATGTTACCAGTGTATCAAAGGATTATTCTTTTATATATAAAATAAAAATAGTTTTGCGTCAAAGTGAAAAGAGGTTGGTTACCTTTTTTTTATGGGATTGTGACTGTACAAGCAAGAGGTTAGCCTGAACATCATCTTCGACCACATCCTCACTTACCATCAGGTGAGATAGTGGTCAAAGGCTAAACTATCAGGCATAAAAAAAAGAGGCCCACCTGATGTTAAGTGAACTTACCTGTCGGTAACAGATGCATTTTGACTCAAGTGGCGAATTGCACTCGCCTGTCACACTGATATGTACAGGGTTATGGGTAAAATTCTATATAACAACCTCTTATAGGGTTGACTTCTGCAAGAAACATTTAGATTTCGTTTCATTTTTTTTTTTTTTAATGTTTTATTGCCTGCTCCGAGCGAAGAGCGCCCGTCGCGTCAACACTGGATCGCGCCGTGGTCCCTTTCAATAGAGTTTTGAATATTTCCATCGAAAAAAATAATAAAAAATATGAAATAATACATTACGGGCACAAACTACTTTTGACATCAGGTGGTCATCGTGCTTATTCAGTGAAAAACATATAAAACACACAAAATAATTAACAATTTCAATATTAAAATAATTTAAAAAAAATTTATTGCATTACAAAAAAAAAATCATCTCTAAATGTTTTTTAGAACTAGCAAAAGTCAACCATAAGAGATGTTAGCATCCTTGTACAGTTGTTAAGTCACATGTGCCTATATTTATCTTGCTCTCAAGGACTGCTTCCGGAAAGATAAGTAAGTAGATTTTCTACTTCAGGTTGGAAGCTAGCCATGCGAATATTTGCAAAATGCTCTTCCACCATGCGGTGAAACTCAAGCAGACCTGCGGCACGGCGCGGCGCGGCACTTCATAGCTATACTACCGCTCGGCTATAATTGCTTCCAAATTTTTCAGAATCGACTAACAAAGATCGTAACGGATGAAGAAACTTGATGACTTGCTAAGACACCTGTGTTTTAAATTAATGTGAATATTAGGTAGGTGCATAGATTTCTTGAGTTCTAAATCCTCTGCGAGTATTAATCCGATGAACTGACGAATCATTTGAAGCAGTTATAGCCGTGTGGTAATGGCTATGGACTGCCGTGCAGCAGGTTCGATCCCCACCGCCGGTTTAAGCTTCAACGCAGGGTGGACGGGCATTTTGTGAAAGGTCGCCTGACTAGCTACCATCCTCAAGTAGAAAATCTGCCGGGAAACACCTAGCAGTATCTTCCGGCAGCAGTCCTTGAGAGCTAGTAAGTAATTATGAAATTACAAGCACATGTGACACGAATACTGTATGTCAAGTCACATGTGCTTGTAGAGTGTTGGGCGCAGTACAATACGCCACTTGTTACGAACTGCGTCTGTTACAGGCAGAGGTTACCGCTTAACATCAGGTGATCGTGCATGTTCCGTCACAAACCCTTAAAAAATACAGTTCAACCATCAGGGGTTTTTGAGAATATGGACCCATCGCGTAGCATTTTAAGTTGAAACTACTCATTAAAGTAATGTCCAAACACAGGAACAAGATGTCCAAACCTGGCAACCTCAAGATGAAATGACGAGCCTCGCTCAATTTAACCCATCCTCTGCCAAACGGAAGGAAGTCTGTAACAACTACTATTAACTACTCGCTAACTATGTTCTAGACATGACATTTAGTTAGTATGGTATTCTCGTAGGGCCTTCACCCAGATGTGGGTCGTTAAGGATCTGTCACGTCATTGTGACATTTCTGACATCATGGCGATTAAGAAAGTCACGCGTTGTCTGGCTCATCAGTCTAAAATCAGTCTTGATAAAACCACTCAGACCAATAAATATACAGTAAAACCATTTTATAAAGTTAATTTAACTTTTTAAAGTGTCTGTATAAAGTTTTTTTTTTATTATTTTATTGTGGCGGGACGAGCTCGAGGCCCACCTGATGTTAAGCGGACAAACCTCTGCCTATAACAGATGCATTTCGTCACAAGTCACGAATTACACTGCGCCCGTCACCTTGAGACGTAGCAGTTAAGTCTCATGTGCCTGTAATTTCACTAGCACTCAAGGACTGCTGTCGGAACACACCGTTAGGTGTTTGGTGACAGATTTTCTACTTACATCATGTCAATTAAGAAAGTCAAGCGTTGTCTGGCTCATCAGTCTTAAATCAATCTGTCTTGATAAAGCCACTCCAACCAATAAATATACAATAAAACCATTTTAAGTTAATTTAACTTATTAATGTGTTTGTATAATGTTGTCTTAGGTTTTCGCGATTATTACACATAATAAAACAACTTTAAACGGTTTAAATCGCGTATATTTATCTTTATGTGTGCAGTATTATCTGCAGTGTTTGAAACGTCGGGACAAAAATAATGAAAAATATACGCGATTTAAACCGTTTAAAGTTGCTTAATTACGAGTACTATTGTGTATGTATATTTTGATCTCGTATAGTTTAAGGACTGGTTAATTCTGGTAATATTCTAACTTTTTAGTCTTAGCTCATCAGAAAAGCTTATATACTCATCAACCGTTTCGAAGGAATTATTTTTATAACGGGGTCATTTACTGTTGAAGCCGCGCGGTAAGTAGTGCTCTCCAGGAACCATTAGAATGGCTTGTAAAAAATCAAATCAGATCATTTTGTCCCGCATGCTGATTAAAAAAAAAAATCCTTCCAACCACAACCAGGACCATCAGATCAACGTGCACATGCTTTGGAGTATGTACACGCTCAGTAATAAGTATATACCACTAGCGGTCACCCATCTAAGTCATGACTGCGGCGGAGGTTGTTTACCGTATTTAATCGGTTAAGAACATAGACCTACGCTTAGAGCGTATCATAGAGCCGGAAAACAATTTGAATAAGGAACATGAATATTGTTTCTTACTGGGCAACAACTAGATCATAGACTTAAGCGTTTCACAGACGACAGCTATAATATAAAGCTATATATTTATAGCTCGATATATTTCAAATACATTTCCCATAGAAATAAACAAGTGACAACACACGGCAGCTATAATATATAGCTTTATACTTTCGTTTCTTAATACCGACAGTTATGCTATAATATATATTATAGCTGCCGTCTGTGAACTGCTTTTTTAGGAGAATCGCTTGTTATGAAAAGAGTATGTACTTAACTACCTAACCGGTTATCAAAGTGGAAAAACGCGAGCATGCAGTCTCAACGAAAAACAATTCCGGATATTCCTAAACCATAATTATAAAAAAAGGACTTATATATATATATTAGTAATTTAGTAACTTGAATGTTATCCAAGGATATTAAAAACTATTTTATTAATTTTATGGTGTGTACCATTATTAATTTTATATTCATGAGTTATATTATTTAAAAGTCTCTTATTTATATATCTCTTAGTAGGATGAAAAGTAGAGTGTATCAATGACAAAAATATTTTACCCTCCAGCAAAGTATATTGCTGCGCTTAGAATTCAAAATAGCGCCCTTGCCATAAAAATATGTTTTTCTGCCTTGTGAAAATTTGTTACCAGGGACACAGAATAAAAAAGACCAGGGGCCGAAATTATATTTTGTTGCTCTAGCGCGTTATCTTGAATTTAAAGCGAAGCGAAAGATTTTATAGTTTGAATTTAAACTTGAATTTTGTTCCCGCTGTCTCTATATAACTGTGGGCGTTATAATATAACTAAGCTAAAGCCGTACAGCGACTTATGTAGAGGGCTATGCTTGGTGTTTTTCTACAAGAACGAATCACAATTAAAGAAATGGATGGGGTTGGAGATGCTCGATGAGGCCGAAAGGTTCTCGAATGGAGGACAAAAACCAGCAAGTGCAGCTTCGAAAGACCACAAGGTGGACGGACGACATTGTTAAGGTTAAGTAACGCTGGTGCATCCAGCGACCGTTCTATTTGGAGTATTTACAAAATCTGTGGGAGAGGCATATATCTAGCAGAATACATCTTGCGGCTGAAATGTTAACGCTCGTAGCTAAGTGTGCTTAGCTGTTTTTAACCGATCAGCCAAGTTAAGCAACGTCCGCGGTCATGAGTTGGATGGGTGACCGCTAGTGACATTACTACTGAGCGCTTCCGTGCTTCGGAGGGCACGTTAAGCTGTCGGTTCCTGTTGTTATCTTATGATGGCAATTGTTAAAGCATGGTGGCAGGGCATTTTGCGAATGCCCGCCTGGCTAGCGACCACCCTCAAGTAGAAAATCAAGCACCTAAATCGGTGTGATCCGGAGCTGTTTTTGAGGGCCAGTAATTCTAAGTCAAGCCTGTTAACACCTTCGACCACATCATCACTTACCATCAGGTGAGATAGTGGTCAAAGGCTTACGTATCATCAATAAAAAAAACTTATTTTTTTCATGCAATACGGGTTCTTTAGCGGGATTGCGACTTGCGCTTGCACAGTTTTTGTTATTTTTTATTATTATCACACTTTTGACGATTGTATATGTAACGGCTTGGACGATAGAACAAAAATTAAAATAGTTTATTATATAAAAATTTTATTTTGGACTCAACTCTTTTGAATTTTAAGTGTTTGTTTATAATGACCGCAAATAACACATACATTCTGTGAAAATCAACCGGCCACCATTCTAACTTGACTTGACTGGCTTCTGTGACGTATTGTCACAATTCTGCAAATGTCCTTACACCCTATAGTGTCATATACCACCATTCTATAATATATGTTTAAAAAGGTATAAAAGTGTTAATATTTAGTTAACTATTAAAAAAATAATGTATAACTTTGAAGCAGTGATGGCTCAGTGGCATTGGCTATGGACTGCCGCGCAGCAGGTCCATGGTTCGAATCCCGCCCAGAGCTTGAGCTTCACCGCATGGTGGAAGGGCATTTTGCGAATGCCCGCCTGGCTAGCGACCACCCTCAAGTAGAAAGTCTGTCGCCAAGCACCGAAAGGTGTGTTCCGACAGTAGTCCTTGAGAGCCAGTGAAATTACAGGCACAATGAGACTTAACAACTATGTCTCAATGTGACGGGCGCAGTGCAATTCGTGAGTTGTCATGAATTGCAACTGTTATAGGCAGAGGTTAGTCCACTTAACATCAAGTGGGCCTCGGGCTTGTTCCGTCACAATAACATAAAAAAAAAAAAAAAAAAAAAAAAAAAAAAAAAAAACTGCCAACTACAATACTACGAGTTTTTTCGGATCGGTTGTCTGGAAAAATTGCTTTAAACAATAAAACTAACCATTGTATAAGTTTTTTGTTATAGTGCATAGACAAAATATATTGTTTTCTCTTTTCTGTGATTATGTGATATTATAATGTTATTTTTAAGGTATGCAAATAAAGAATTTCCTATTAATATATCTATTTACTCCGGTACCAAATACACATCCACTATAAGGACGGACAGATGGACGGTCGGACGTACAGCCGAGGCTCAGTAATAAGGTCCTGTTCTCTAGTTCTTCGGCGCCCTAAAAACTCTGCGAACTCCATACAATAAACATTTAATTTCAATAAACACTACAACAATAATTGTATTCCGTATTAGTACGGAACCCTCGGCTGGGCGAGTCTGACTCACACTTTCCCGGTTTTATTTTTAACGATGACTGTGTATATGGCGTTAGATTATCTTACTTAGAAATCCTGCGTGTAGTCAGTAATTTTCCTGTGAGGGTACTAACAAACCAGTTTTATGAATAAACATATCATTTCTGTAAGTTTTGTAGAATGTTAAGGTACCGTGGGAAAACCAAAGTTTATATATATACATCATTATATCTTCTTATCCTTGTCCCAGTTTATGTGAGGTCGGTATAATATAGTTTATTCAACAAAACAAAGCACAAGATCTTATTGAAATTCATGTTTTATTTACTACTAAATTCATGTTTTGATTTTCGTACTTGCTGACCGGAACTGCTAATATAACATATTAGCAGTTCCTGTCAGCAAGTACGAAAATCAAACAAACTGCCGTTGTTGTGTTAAAAAGGTAAACGGCAGTTTGTTTGATTTTCGTACTTGCTGACAGGAACTGCTAATATGTTATATTAGCAGTTCCTGTCAGCAAGTACGAAAATCAAACAAACGAAAACTACAAAATAATTACTTTACCTGAGACCATAAAGTGGTAACAAAAATGGGCTTGAAGGACTGATAAGAAAGGATAAACTCAATTTTGTAATTTTTATTCACGGCATATAGGAAATTATATGAAGTTTTGACCTTAGTTTTTTGGCGGATACCTGCCTGAGGCCTTTGTTGGGAATGCTGTCGGCGGAACCTAGTATGGACATTTAACCACGAACAGAAATCGATCCCACGACCAACCGCCCCTAAGAACGGGACAGAATTATATTACACTCTACAGTCACAGTAAACATAAATTATATGTTCTCCTGAACAACATATTCGACCACATCATCACACAACATTAGGAGAGATAGTGGTCACTGAGGAGGTAGAGTCGACGATGCAATCCAATGAAAAGTAGTTTTTTTTTAATTTTATGGAGTGATGAGACGGAGAAACCGGCCAATTTATTAAATTTTTCTGTATTATTAATATCTTCTTTATTTAGGAATTTTTCTTCTACAAAAACTTCTATTATCATACATCTGTTCTAAATCGGTGTTACCAGTATATTTGTTGTGCATATACCTAATTAACGGACATGATACATAAATCAAAATGTATAAAAAATAAAAAAATTTTTTTGTTTGTCTAATCGTTCCTATATTAGATGAACATTGAAAATTATAAAAAAATACTGATTTTAGAAAATTCTGCCTACCCCTTCGGTGATAATGGTGTGCTGTTATGTTTTTAGGGTCCCGTAGCCAAAGGGCAAAATAGAGCCTGTCCGTCCATTCGTAGGTGACTAGCTTGTAAACTTGGCATTTTAATATCTTGTGTGGAACCCGATGAATCAAAGCTGAATATTAGACTAGACATTAAATTACCATACATTATATTACCTTTGATTCTTTTAATATTGTTATGTTTGCAATAACGCCTGCTTTGCGGATTACATTACAAAATTACAAATTACGAGAGAAAATATTATAGTAATGTGCGGTGTGCATCCCCAATCGCCATACGATGGTTTAAGAACGAGAACAAGAATTAGAGTTATGAGTCATACTGTCATGTTAGCTCAGTCGATCAGAGCATACCCCGTCTTAGGGGTGGAAGGACGCGGGTTCGAATTCCGCATTACTATATTTTTTCCCCTCGTAAATTTGTACCCTTGATTCTCTTAAAATTATACTCCAATACATGAAAAGCTAGATCTAGGTATCCTCCAACATCCAAAAATCCTATTAACCTATTAGAATCACACGTACCAATTTCGGACATTTAATGAAATTCTATCGTTTTCTATGATGCCCAAGAATAATAAAAACTAGATTTTTAAGGTATGGTCAAAACTAACAAATATAAACTTTTACGGGCTGTTGCATTGTAGAACTCTAAAACATCGAGTCTTGACTTTAGTCAGTTTCCTTCTTTAAATTATTGTCATTGAATTGACGTGCAGCAAAATACGGCAGTAGGTAGGCCTGTCGACAGACTTCAGAGAATAAATGCCAAGCTAATGTAGCTGTGACAACTTAAATGAGGTACTTAAGTATACCTCGGTGGTGAGAACCATTTCATAAACAGTATCGAAGTAATAGTTAAATCTTGCAACTTCCCCTGTTACCGTCCATTTGGCCTACAAACCACTGTTGCGACACAATGGAACTGTCACACGCTGCTATCTACCACCGGTCATTTGGTGTTGCTTGAGGTGTGACATCACCTTTGGTTATCATACAATTTTCTATTTGACGTAACTATTTTTAATACAAGTTTGCCCAAAATACGAGAGATGTGTTTTCAGGGTTTATGTATGTATGTTTATGAGTTTCTTTATTCCACGATAACTTCTAAACGGCTTAACTGATTTTGATGTAAGAGATATCGTTAGATTCGTTTTGATAGCGCAAGTGACACTAAACACATAAAAAAACACAAACGGATTTTAGACGCCGTATATTGTGAGTTTCTTTTTCTTCCAACTAATCTATTTGGTTTTCAAATTGACGGGCTTTATAAAACGATTCTATAAATATATTATGTAACTTGCAGTTTTAATTCAAATGGTAGACGTTTAACAAAAATAAATAATTTGCAGTCGGGTTTTTTTACATTTTTAATTAATTTATACCTGCAGAAGTTGCATTTGCTAAAACACTATAGAAAAACTATTTCATTGGTTATTGATAACTTGACTTGAACGCATATGTTATTTAGGTAGAATTGTCGCCAACGTCGAAAAGACGTGCATTCAAACCGATAAGATCAGCATCACTGGAAATTCAGCTCGGTGTTCTGGGGTTGAGAGTTCAAGTCTTACTGGTTATTAGTTATCTTTATTAACCGAAATAATTTCTATATTTTCACTTAGCATGCGTCAATGCTATTTAAATAATAATTATTCACTACATGTTATTGGCATCGCTACAGATATGGCACATGGAAAACAGTAATGTTACCTACTTGCTCAGTTGGTCATCGACATTTCATTGATATTTTCTCGCTGAGAGAGAGAGAGAGAGAGACGAATTACTTAGCATTCCATGGATTCACCGGGTGTCGGGTCCATAACGTTGCAGAGGAAGAGGCCCAAGTCGAGGTGCCTGGGACTTACAACAACAGAGCCTAGGGATTAGGGTTAAGGGGCCCCTTTATGATTCACCGCTCGAGCCTCCTCCCCCGCCCAACCAAATTTGGTAGGATACTACTAATGCCGCCATGGATACACGTTCTACGATAGAAGTTACGGTTGTTTCTGAGAGGCCAAGGTCTTTAAGTATTAGGTTAGTACAGGGATTTCGCTGGTATACCCCTTGCTCCAACTTCTACAGCATATAGATTAACCGTTTTTGGTTAATACTTGTTTGTTTTTATTGTGTGGTCTTTAGGTATGTTTGTTTCCCACGACACAGTAAGTTCTATATGTAATATGCGTTTTAGATTTTTTCAGTACAGAAATATGTCTGGTCTGGAAGACGAATCACCAATTTGTGTGTGTACGTGTTAAGTTATTTAGTAAAAATTTGCCATTTTATGACCATTATTTTCTGGACTGGTCATGTTATATGTAAATACTTTTTGACACGAATTGTTTTTTTATAGGAGAGGTGTAACTTATGTTACGCTTTGAAATACCTTTCGTAAAATTCTTGTTTCTTCAGCAACAAAGCTGATGTAATCATGAATTCCTGATAATTATATTAAGAACTACGGTAAAATTTCCCTTTTCTTTTACACTATAATATTTTTATTAATTATAATATCTTATTAATGATATTACAATATTTTTTTTTCTTTAACATAACCATGACTTGAATTTAGATACTTTTATCATTGCGCTATTTTCCCAAACTTTTTTTATTTTTTGATGCAGTTTTGTACAAATTAAACTTATCCTAATTTATCGTACCTTCAACACTGGGATATGAGTAATATATTTATTAAAACGCCACCAGGTTAAGATAAACCGGGGTGTAGCATCACCTTAGATCTAAATACAAAAAAATAGTAAGCAGTAAGATTATTTTCGACGGTACATTTATAAGAGACAAAAAAGTAGACTTATTTAAAAGTATAATTTTGCCGTGATGACAGAAAGTATGTGATTCAATGTGATTCAACAAATCACTTGCTACAAAAGCACCTTAGATTATGTCATGTATCTGTGCGAAATGCTGAATAGATTGATGGTAGAGACACGAAGAAATATATAACGAAAAACAAACTGACACACTGCCCGAACTCTCTTAACGCGATTTAATGAAATGATTATCCACACTTCAAACATAACTAAGAACAGACTTACCGAAGAGCTAAGGTTGAGAAAACATTGTAATTTTGCCGTAATGGTAGGAGAACCTTTAATAATAAGAAAGATGTTTAGATGCTATTGCGCCATACATATGCTGTAAGAAAACTGTGTCTTAACCGAAAACAATTAAATTATTGCTCGTGTGGTTGGAAAGACTTTGTAGCAAGCAGGAAGTTCCAGTAAAAATATTTTTGTGTTATCTTTCAAAGAAATCATTTTGACCGATAAAGTTTACCGCGTCTTCGCCCGCGTCGTAATCGATTGTAACGCAAAACCAGGAAAAATAAATAGGTAGGTACTTACTTATACTATGCGAAAGTATGGTGAAACATTTTTATTTCTCGTATTTAGTTTCGACTGAGTGTACTTATTCAGTTCGTTTGCTATAGTGAATACTATTAACTTTAGGAAATGACAAGTAGCATACATTATGCTAAAAAGGTTTTTAACAAAATTAATTAATTTTGTAGCGGTAAGGAAATTATATATAATATTGTTTATTACATTACTAAGGCCAATGTGATTCTAAAATACTTTTTATTAGAATTTTGTCGCATATAAAAATTTGTAGAACATAATTGCAAAGCCGGCTTCAAATTACGCTTGTAACGAATATGATTTATGTGTATAAAAATAAAATAGCAAAACCTTATCAAGATAGATGGACAAATTCATTCACGGTTATTTTTTATGGGGATACCAGAACACGCACGAGGCCTACCTGATGTTAAGCGGTAAACTCTGCCTATAACAGATATATTTCCTCACAAGTGCTGAACACCCTGAGACAAACAGTTGTTAAGTCTCATCTGCCTGTAATTTACTAGCTCTCAAGGACTGCTGCCGGACCACAGTTTTAGGTGATACGCGACAGATTTTCTAGTTATGTATTAGGAAGATTTCCTTCGTCATTAACCTGCACGGATCACGTTATCACTATACGCAGTTCGATAGTGATGGAATTACAGAATCTGGCATTGTCATAGCAGCCAAAAGGAATATAGGCAAACCCATAGCTAAATCAAAAGGTACAGTGCTTACGGTAGCTAAGTAGGTGACAAAACGAAGAGCCGCCGGCGCACATTGCAAAAGCGCAATTTTGCCGTAATGAGGGAGGGATGTGATGCGCTCCAGTAACTTAACATGTCACACACATGTCGTATAGAACATGTTGACCTGGATTATGAAGTCTTGTTATGACATTATTAATGTTCCAGGAAGTGTAAGTACCGAAAAAAAGTAATTAAAAAACCTACTTCAAACATAAAATATTCTAAAACAAAAGACGCACTAAAAAGTCATTAGTTGACTGCAGCAACCACGACAGATTTGCTGTAATTTATTGAAAAGTTCCATTGTATGTCTTCAAAGAACTTCATCAGAATATCACCAAACTAGAAAGTGACCACCACAAAATACTACAATGCAAACCGTCGTATACAGTTTTTAAAGTACATTTTACATCGAAATGTGAAAATGAGAACATCATCAATGTAATCAAAGCTAATAAAATACGCATTATTAGGAATAACTCAAATACTACTCGTCAGATCACACTCAAATTAAATGAGACTACATGACAAGCACCAGCTAGCGAAAAAAAAATAACATTAAAATCGGCACACTCTGTAAAAAGTTATGAGGTAACACGTGTGTGTTCCCTCATAACTTTTTACACAGACACAAAAAAAAGTGAAATTGAAAAACTCCTATTTTTGAAGTCGGTTAAAAATAAATATAATATGAACCTTATTCTAATATGATAAGTTTCAAGTCTATCCTGCCAAAAACTAAAAAGGAAAAACAAACGAATAAATAATTCCACATATTAATAGAAAAAAAAAACATTTAGATAATTATGAAACAGTTATTTTACACGCAATATTAATAATAATTATAAATGTCTTTTCAATAAATTCTACTGTTTATGCAAAACTCTTGTAACTGTGCTGCGAAAATATCTGAAAAAATTGTACAATATCACAGACTACATTGTTTCAACTAAACGCCTTGTTACATATATAATAAAGGTAAACGACTCACAACAAAGCCGGCCATCTCGTACAGACACCACTCACAGAACGATATCTCACAAGGAAATGCGCAGAGCGGCGCGCGCGCATCCTTATATCGTACTAGTTTGCGCACGACCGGGGTATGAGTAACCCTCTGCTGTTCTAGGGGTAAAAATGGCTAGTAGAAAAAAATAACTATTTTCAACTTCGGCAATTGTCAAATTAGTTGGTAAGTCAAAATCAAAATCATTTATGTGACATATTTATAGATGACTATAAGCACTATCGCGTGCTTAGCGAAAATAGCATTTACAAATTTTTAGAGTACACAATGTCTCTCTACTATCTAGGTGTGTGTGTGATAATCAAACCCGCGTCTTTCAGTTTTACGCACAGGTGCCATGGACCTGGGCTATCGAGGATCGCTAAACTGAGCCAAAATTTTACTCGAGTTCATTCCCATCCCCAGTGAGATATTTTTTCCTAACATTTATAAATGTAATTTTTCTACTATCTTAGGTCTACGCTCTTATAAAGGTCAATTTCAAAATTTAATATTAAAAGGTTTCAGCAAATGAATAGGTAGTTAGCAAACATTGGAATTGGAATTGAATTGTTCAATTCCAATTCCAATGTTTGCTAACTACTTCTTTGTTTACTTTCATTTATATGTGTGACTGTTAAAAAATAAACATTACTATTATTATTACTGCGAGAAGTACAGACAAGAAATTATTTTTCAAAGTTATTGTACATATTGTTCCCAATTGTTACAATATATTCAATTACTTATTAATTTGATTTCAAGCGCTATCGCTTGCTAAGCGAACATAATATTAACACATTTTTAAAGCAATATAATCTTCACGTCTCAAGCGGTATAAGTCCCCACGGTTATCGGCTCAGTCTCCATGGCGTAGCGGCACCCAGTGCTTAACTTGGGTTCGAATCCCGTCCGAGACAGAAGTTTTTTCATCTAAAATTAATTAGAGTAACTTATTTGTTACTTGGTATTATTACATTGGTATATTCCTGTGGGGTGCTGGCCTGGATGTGCACCCCACCACTGTCAAACGTGAGGATTATGGTATACTCCCACTAACCGGGAAAGGTCTTTGTTGAACAGTGGGCTTCATGGCTATTGATGATGACTCAGGTGTAGTTAGGTGACAGGTGGTGGCTTGACATAGATAACATTTATTTACCATACATCTTGTCTGATAAATGCAAAAGTTTGTGAGTGCGTGAGGATGTGTGTGTTTATATTTGTTACTTGTTCACACTGAAATGGCTGAACCGATTTAGATGACACTTAGAATATAGTTTAGATATTGAATTATCACATATCATACTGAGCACCCCTCCGGGTGCCGGGCCGGTGCCACCCTGACATTACCTGTGGGTGTAGTAAGAGGCGACTAAAGGTAATTTACCGGAACTTGGCAGCAGTGCATATCCCCAAGACGCCTACCAAGCGTGGGGATTATGGCAAACCCACCCTTAATGGAAGGAGCAGTGTTCAGCAGTGGAAAATCCAGCTGGTACAGTATACTGATCATCACCATCACTTCAATTTATATCATTAACTACGCAACTGAAACCAGGGGGTGCTGCTGGTGTTTTTATGCATTCTGGCATTGATATATAAATTGTCAGGGAAGACATGTTGGAACACAAGCGCTGGACAAGGGTAAAAGGACAATGAACCAAGCCATTGATCCAACAGATGTGAAGCTGATCCTTGTGCTCATGACATGTACATGCCACTAAAATATTTTGCAGACACTCGTCAGATCATTGATTTGTCAAATTAAAGACACGACAATTCCTTGATTTTCCAAAATAGAAACTGACCCAAACTTTAATTTATCAAATACTTGATTCAAGCAAGAAGTCCGTTGATTTGAAATTGGGGAATGTGGAAAACGCCCGAAAGTATTGAAGCAATTATTATAAGGCATTTCACGAATGCTCGTCTGGCTAGCTATGTACAACCCACAAGCAGAAAAACAAACACTTAATGCCGACTGATCGAATCAAGAAAATGTAGTTATAATTCAGGAAAACATAGTCATCAATACCAACCGTTTCAAACGTTTATTTCAGTTTTTATGCGTTATTTTCGTTTTAAATGGATTGGTTTAATTGGTTTTAAACCGGCCTTACATCTTTACCGATATGTCCTCGAGGGCCAGTATCTTCTATGTCACGCTTGTTTAGCATCCTCAATAACATTATCATTTACAAACTGGTGATCCTGTGCTCTGAGACTGTAAAATAACTGGTTAAGTGCGAGTTACATTCGCGCACTGTGGGTTCCACGCTAACATAGAATGTAGGTACAAAATATCGTTATTTTTTTCATATAGTTCCAGAACCTTGTTTATTTATGTGATGTATGGCAAACAAGCATTATGGTAAGCGGCTACCGTCGCGTCGCCTATAAACATCTGCAATACTATTAATACTGTCAATGCGTTGCCGACCAGGCTCTACTAATCCCCTTTTTAAATGACTCCAGAGAGACGAATTACTCAGCAATCCATGGATTCACCGTGCGGGTGCGGGGTCCATAGCGTTGCAGAGGAAGAGGCCCCAGTCAGCTCAAGTCAAGGTGCTTGGGACTTGCAACCTAGTGAGTAAGGTTAAGGGGCCTCTTTTTGATGCAATTTATGAGGAAAGACCGAATAAGGAAGCCTTTTTTACGGTATGCAGCAAAAACTACCGGTAGAAACAGACGGTGCGGGACGTCCAAGCTTGCAAAATGTGAGGATATGTATTAAGACAGTGTCGAGGCGTGCGACGGTAAATTTGGTTATGTGGTATAAGGTCAAAGAGTTCTGCAGAGCATTCCCCATAGAACAAACGATAGAAAACACATAGCGAACCGATGTCTCTTCGGATGCTAACTGATTCCAGAGTGTTAGCTAGGTCAGGATCGTCAATAATTCTAGTGGCTCTTCGCTGTAGGTAACTTGGCCGGTTTAACTTGTTTCTTGATTTTTATTGGTATTATTTAGATTATAATCGAACTAACGCATGCATGTGTTTTTATGATACAGCATAACCAATTTAGAAGCAATGATGGCCGAGCGGTAATAGCTTTGGACTGCCTTGCCACAGGTTTTTTTCATTTTACGATTGCTTGCCTGGCTTACTAATTTTACTGGCACATGAGACTTTAAACTGTATGTCTCAGGGTGACGGGCGCCGTACAAATCGTGACTTGTGACGAAATGCATCTGTTATATTCAGAGGTCTCCACTTAACATCAAGTGAGCCTCAAGCTTGTTCTGTAAAAATAAAAACAAAAAAAAACATTAAAAATACACTTTTAATATTGTTAGGTTTGCAATAAGGCCTGCTATGCGGATTACATTACAAAATCACAAATATACGATAGGAAAAATTTAAGTCATGTGCGGGATTTTAATTAAAATTATAAGGTGGCGTCATCATTTACAAGTATAAAACCAATTGCAAAATTGGTCTTGTTTGTAGTACAACGCAAGTGGTACTATAGATTTCGCTCCATCCCAATACGATGGTTAAAGAAGGATAGGAAAGATTCGAGTCATGACGTCATGTCATGTTAGCTCAATTGGTTAGAGCATACTCCGGCTCAAGGAGTGGATGGACGCGGGTTCGAATCCCGCACATGACTTATATTTTCTATCGTATATTTGTGATATTGTAATTAAAAATACACGTTTTTGGTATGGGCACTCCCATTTATTTTTTGCTGTCATTATGATTGAATAAAAAAGCATGACTGGCTGAAATCCCCACAGGCTAGGTTAGTTTTCCCCCCGCGGCACGTTTGAGGATAATAAAGTTGGGTCAAAGTGATACCTAATATCGTAATTAGAATGTTTGAATTATTTATGACACTGATATAAAATTGGATCGTTCCAATTAAAGTGTTAACCTCATATGTGTCATAGTAGTTATATATTTATACACAGGGTTATTGGAAATATGCTAAAAACCTCTCAGAGTTGACTTCTCTTAGGCCTAACAAACATTTAGAGATGATTGTTTTTTTTTTGAATTTATTTATTTTTTATTTATGTCTGTCTGTCTTTTTCGTTTTTATTTATGTCTGACCGAATAATCACGAGGACTACCTGATGTTAATAGTCTCTTGTGCGTGTAATATATTATTTCATATTTTTTTATACATTCCTCTAAATATTCAAAACTCTATTCAAAGGGAGCGCGGCGCGGTCCAGTGTTGCCGCGGGGCGGGCGCTCTTAGCTCGGAGTAGGCATTGTCTTTTACTACGAGACAAAGAACTTCAAAGTGTCAGACAGTACTAGAAAAACAATTTTTATGGGTTATGAGTCTCGTAGTAAAATACAAGGCCTACTCCTAGCCAAGAGCGCCCACTGGACACTGGACCGCGCCGCGCTCCCTTTGAATAGTGTTTTAAATAATTACATCGAGCAAAGTAATAAAAAATATGAAATAGTAAATTACAGGCACAAGACTTTTATTATCAGGTAGCTTTTCGTTCGTTACCATTAAAAATTGTGTTTAAAAATACTCCTTTTGCGTAATTTTGGCTTTATGCCCACCCTTAACGTACCCTAAAACGATCTCACCACCTATGTATACACGCTTCATATGTACAAACAAAAGGCAAAGACAAAGTCGATCGATAGGCAAATTATGTGAATAGGAAGAGACATCCCACACAAATACCTACAATTGCAAGAATACGCAGTAGCTAAGGTATTGTTTACAATATTATATTGGCCAAAAGCCAATGTTCCTTTTGCCGTAACTTAGTCATTTCTTTCCGGTATTGGCAATACCCGTGAATCAAGATATAGGCATTGTTTTGTAATAATGAAGTATTCAAAGAGAAAAGTTAATAATGTAGCAGTATTTTTTATGGGATTGTGCCGGGGCAACCACGAGGCCCGCCTCTCTATAACTATATCATATATGATATAGTTATAGTTATATACTATATCACATATGATATAGTTATAGAGAGTCTCTGCCTATAACAGATTCATTTCGTCACAAGTGCATGACCTACCTGATGTTAAGCGGTAGCCTATACCTAACAGATGCATTTCGTCACAAGATCCAAACTGCAACCGCTCTTCACCTTTTTTGCCTGTAATGCTACTGGTTCTTAAACACTGCTGCCGGTACATATTTTTGGTACTTGGCGAGAGATTTTCTACTGCAAGGTAAGAGCTAGCCAGGCGAGCATTTGAAGCCGGCGTTGGAGATCGAACCAAGGACTTGAAGCACGGCAGTACATAACTGTTCCGCTAATGACGCGGAGCCGTAAAAGCAGTAAGAGATATAATATATATCCTACTAGCTGCGCCGCGCAGTTTCGCCCGCGTAGACAATGATGAAAAGTGATCCTTTTGTTAATTCAAAATTATACATAATATTCACCTATACTACAGGATATATTATACACTAACCGGGACAGACACTTTGCTTTCTTGTTTCTATTATTTTTTATGACTTCAAATAAAGAGGATACTCAATACGTCTGTTTTTTTATGTTTGTTACCTCAAACTTTTGATGGGTGAACCGATTTTTATAATTATTTTTTTATCTGAAAGCTGATGCTTGCCGTGTGAAATTTTATCTCTCTCATTAAAATTTTATCAAAATCGGTCAAGCTGTTTTTGAGTTACACTACAATAACTGAAAAGTATTTTCCTATCTTGATGATATAGTCATTGACAGTGAATGACAATCGATCCCATAAGTAGCAAAAGTCACTAAAAAGGGTCAAACAATTTACCAAATATTGGACCAACTTCAACACTCAAACGTGTGAAATAACTTCTCGAAGTCGGCACCGTGCGCACAATGTTTTGATAATAGGAACTTTTGAACCGTCATGGTACCGACTTCAACAAGTTATTTCACACATTTGAGTGTTGAAGTCGGTTCGAATTTTTGGTAAAAAAAATTGTTAGCATCTGTACCGAACGACTAGTGGAAACGCCTCATCAAGAGGTGCGACGACGTGCCGGGAACACAAGCAATACGACGAGCGACGTTGTCGGAACAGTAGCTAACAAAGGGGCGGCGTCCGTGGTGGAGCAGCGTCGTAGTGGGAATCATCCTCATCAACTAGCAGGTGAGACGTTTCTGAACGTCACCTATAAAATTAAATAGGTAGGTTTCATAGAATTGAGTACCAGCCACAAACTTTGATGTAGGTACTCTTCTTAGAATGCATGATGATACATTACCTACCGTATAAAAACAATAACTATTTGAAGCATTCGTAGTGAAGTTTGTTTAGCTGTTCTTAACCGATCGGTTTAAGTTAAGCAACGTGCGCCGCGGTCATGAGTTGGATGGGTGACCGCTAGTTACATTACTACTGAGCGCTTCCGTATTTCGGTGGGCCGTCGGTCCCGGTTGTTGTCTGAGGATGGCAATCGTTATAGCATGGTGGTAAGGCATTTTGCAAATACACGCCTGGCTAGCTACCAACCTCAAGTAGAAAATCTGTCGAAAAGCAGCTAACGGTGTGTTCCGGCAGCCTTGAGAGCCAGTAATTCTAGGTTAGTCTGAACATCATCTTCGATCATCACTTACCATGAGGTGAGATAGTGGTCTAAGGCTAACCTATCAGGCATAAAAAAACTATACTTAATAAAAAAAAACTGAAAATACCGACGTGCCTTCGAATGCCAAGTAGCTCAACCGGAAGAATTTTCGAAGCGTTTCGATTCGATGCGAAGTATCATTTAGAAGACTGACTTTGAGCGCATCGTCTGCGTAAAGATTAGGTCCAGTTATTAGGTACCGGTTAGACTTTGTGGCGTCACGCCGGCTTAGCAGGATAATTAGACGGAATTTTCACTTTACTGTCTCAGCCGGATTGTCCACTGCTGAACACATCCTTCCCCATCAAGGCGAGGTTTGCCAAAATCCCCATGCTTGGCAGACGTCATGAGGATTGCAGTTTGAAATATCAGTTCCTCAGAAGGCGCTGCTGCCCACCTTGCGGTACTTTACCTTTAGTCGCCTCTTACGACACCCACAGGTAGCAATAGGGGGGGGTGATATTCTAGCCCGGCACCCCACGGGACAATTTTCACTTACATATTTAAAAAAAATTTTTATAAATTAAACAACTTTAATCAGTTTAAATCGCGTAGGTATATATATCATTATTTTTGTCCCGACGACGTTCCAAACACTTTGCAGTGATCGTGGTCACGGGGTGACTAATTGGGTTAATTGACAAAAATAATGATAACTATACGCGATTTAAACCGTTTAAACTTATTTAATTACTATGTGTAATAATCGCGAAAACCTAAGAAAACATTATATTATAAATTATTTTCTAATATATTAATTTATCATCATATTATTACGATATTTTATAAATATTTGTTATTATTACGAATTTTCGGCAAAGTAGCGCCTGAATCTGTCAATCATTACTTACGAACATTTCTTGAAGTACCGACCTACTTACTGTTTTGATGGATATAAGTGGCTAACAGTCATTTATTGTGGCGTTCTATAGGGGAGGCTTTTGTTCATCAGTCGAAGTCATCCAGCTGATGATGATATTGTTTTAAAGCACTGTGGGACTGCCGCGGAGATGATCCATGGTTTGAATCCCGCTGCAGGTGAATATGGTATATAGTATATGGTTTCACTTTTACTTGAAGCATGAAGCATATTTACTTATTGTGGAGGCGGTAACCAAAAGGCAGAATATGATTTAAGGTTTTTTTCTATGTTATTTTGACGGTACAAGCTCGAGCCCCACCTGATGTTAAGTGGACTACCCTCTACCTACAACAGATACATTTCACCAAAAGTCACGAATTGCACTGTGCCCGTCACTTTTGAGACATAGTTGTTGTCACATGTGCCTGTAATTTCACTGGCCCTCAAGGATTGCTGCCGGTACACACCGTAGGGTGCTTGGCGACAGATTTTTCTACTTGAGGGTGGTAGCAAGCCAGGCGGGCAATCCCTAAATGCCCTTCCACCATGCGATGAAGCTCAAGCCGGCGGTGGGGAGCGAACCAAGTAGGGCGATAGGCGGTGGGGATAGAAGCGCTCGTAGCGAAATTTACTTAGCTGTTCTCAACCGATCAGCAAAGTTAAGCAACGTCGCGCGCGGTCAGGAGTTGGATGGGTGACCGCTAGTGACATTACTACTGAGCGTTTCCGTGCTTCGGAGGGCACGTTAAGCCGTCGGTCCCGGTTGTCGTCTTAGGATGGCAGTCGTTATAGCATGGTGGTAGGGCATTTTGCGAATGCCCGCCTGGCTAGCTACCACCCTCAAGTAGAAAGTCTGTCGCCAAGCATCTAACGGTGTGTTCCGGCAGCTGTCCTTGAGAGCCAGTACTTCTAGGTTAGCTTGAACAACATCTTCGACCACATCATCACTTACCATCAGGTGAGATAGTGGTCAAAGGCTAACCTATCAAGCAATTGTGGCCGAGCGGTAATAGCTATCTATTACCGCTCGCCCATAATTGCTTTAAAAATGCATGTAACGTTTTTAAGTGGTCAACAGGAAAACATGTGAAAATAAATTTCAAATGATAAACACTTGAAATTTATCGATCTTATTTATCGATCATATTTATAATCAAATGGGTTTTTACAACATAAAAGTGTATCAGATGAATCAGTTTTTACCAATAATTTATGTTCATTTCATAACTTAAGTGAGTACCATATCGTAATATAAAAAGTCCATAGACCTTTTAGGTGGGATGTTAGATATAAGTTTTCTTATTGGGACAAGGTGTTAAGATGTTGTTGTTTATGCGGTTATTGAGACATTTGTATGGTAATACCTAAACACGTGGTATAAGTAATAGTATAGTAAACACCCACCTAATTGAATACTACGCACTTAAATAAGTAAATAAGGAGTACTATCTATAAAGTAAATGCTTCCAGCATATTCTTTGGCCTCGGATTTCATAATGTTGCCCTTTTAAGCTGTATTTTCTCAATAGGAATCACCATCTAACCCTTATTCCTAGAGGGGGGTAACACACTACTTGATGAAATGCAAGACGAGAAGCAGTTTACGTAGGCTTACCATAATTATGGAAAGTATATATATGTAAAGCAAATCCGGGACGCAATACAGCAAAAGGCTCATTTTGGCCTGTTTTGCTTTTCGCGTTATTTTTTTTCATTTTCAAGAGTCGTTAATCAAAGTTACTAAGAACAAAACAAAAAATAATTGTTATGTATATTATATGTAGTGTTTAATTATAGATTTAATTATAGCCTTCTCACACTTTAGCAAAGGGATTGGCGCGGGCATTCGGAACGGTCATGCTCACGGGCATTTTTTTTTTTTTTTTTTTTTTTTATTCCTGATAGGTTAGCCTTTGACCACTATCTCACCTGATGGTAAGTGATGATGTGGTCGAAGATGTTGTTCAGGCTAACCTAGAAGTACTGGCTCTCAAGGGCAGCTGCCGGGACACACCGTTAGGTGCTTGGCGACAGATTTTCTACTTGAGGGTGGTAGCTCACCAGGCGGGCATTCGCAAAATACCCTACCACCAGGCTATAACGACTGCCATCCTAAGACAACAACCGGGACCGACGGCTTAACGTGCCCTCCGAAGCACGGAAACGCTCAGTAGTAATGTCACTAGCGGTCACCCATCGTCAGGCATGTGTTGGATAGCAGCGGCTTCGTGTGTCGGGTCGCCCTCTTCTCTCAGAAATGGTTGAGGAGGACGATGGCTGGCACGCACGTCAAGTGCTGCTTGCGTTCAGAATGCCTGTGCAAACCTGTTTGTATCTGATTTGTGATAGTTTATATTGGGTACTAGCTGTACCTGCGACTTCGTTCGCGATTGCCGTACCTGCAAACTAATTATTCACATTTGATCACTGTTTATATTATATTAAGCAACGCTGTGGTCTACGGTGAAGGACTCCTAGTATAGCAGAACTCAGAAAGGTGGTTTTTGCTTTGGGTTTGAAAACTCCCGGTTTGTATTTTCCTGAAGACAGTAGTTAAGTAACTCAGAGAGTTCCTTCGCAGTGCTCACAATAAATTCACTTCCATTGCGCAGTCATAGAACATATGCGCAGTCTCCAAAATGTATCCGGCAAAAGATAGATAGTTAAAAAACTGATCGAGACGAATGTTCCAATTTTAGAGTTTTATCTTAGCAAGCTGGCAAATCTAAATAAGGCTGCCGAGCTGCCCATGGGGTGCTGGGCTGCCCGTGGGGTGCCAGGCTGCCCGTCGGATGCCGGGATGCGCATGGGGTGCCGCGCTGCCCGTGGGGTGCCGGGCTACTCTTGGGGTTCCAAGCTCAATCGTCACTATTCTAACAAAAAAATAATAATTGAAATCGGACTACGCGTTCATTAATTACAACTAAGTAACATTTTAATTTTCATCCCCTTTCCCGAGGGAACCGTGCTGAATTTCGGGATAAAAAGTATACAATAATCTTCTTCATAGTCTGAACTAAAATCGTGTTAAGTTTCATTGAATTCCATTCAGTAGCCCCTAGGGTTGTGGGCTACCCGTGGGGTGCCGGGCTGCCCGTGGGGCTCCGAGCTCACTCGTCACTATTCTAACAAAAAAAGAATGATTGAAATCGAACTACGCGTTAGTAAATTACAACTAAGTATACATTTTGACTTTCATCCCCTTTCCCGAGGGAACCGTGCTGAATTTCATTCAGTAGTTTTGGAGTGATGCGCGGCTGGGATACAGACAGACAGACAGACAGACGGACAAATATAATATAAAAATACAGTTTTGGCATCAGTGTCAGTAACAGAGTGCTCTCGAATTTTTTTATTCAAAATATCTGCCATGTTCAGAGTTGGGTCTGTTACAGTTTTATTATAAGTATAAAAGATAGATAATTAGCATCCCTTATTTATTAATAACAATAGCTAACTTACAGTACTAAACCAAAGTGCTAACTATATTAGATTCATAAACATGAACTTTAAACACATTTGCGATGGTCCGTATTGTGTCAAAAAACACATCCACATCCTGGATCTGCGTGGTAGCGTTAAGAAGAGCCAGCGCGCGTTGTGTGGGAGCATTCCTGGCATAGCTCGTTCTTGAGATAGGACAAGGAAATTTATTATGTCTACGACGTTCATCAGAGCGGATATAGGTTTCGGGTACGAATAATTTAGAAGCGCTTAATACAGTTGACAGGCGACAACTGTATTAACCCTCGGGGTGCTGGGCTAGCCCGTGGGGTGCCGGGATAGATTTCACCCCCCCATCTCTACCCGTGGGTGTCGCAAGAGGCGACTAAGGGTTACGCACCAGAAGGTGGGCAGCAGCGCTTTCTGAGGAACTGATATCTCACACTGTGATCCCCAAGACGCCTGCCAAGCGTGGGGATTATGTCCAAACCCCCCATGATGGGGGAGGCCATGTTCAGCAGTGGACAATATGGCTGATACAGTAATACGGTTGGATCGACTCTCTTACCGTGCAGTATCATACAGTAGTGAATGACAATACGCATATCCCTTCTGAGTTCCAGCGTCTCTAAGCTAACCATACCTAATACAAATAAGGATGGATACATAATATAGCTGTGTTTCCCACTTAGTATGTAAGAATGTTCCCCAGAGTAATATAATTGTTTAATTAATATCTTCGTTAACTTTAAATATGGCACGGACCCTGGAGTCTGTGGAAAATAAATTGATCCCTACAAAAAAAAAAAAAATGGAATACATGTTCATTATATTTTAAACAACAGAATATAGTACTTACACTTAGGGCCTGTTTCAGAATCTTCTAGTAAGTTCCGGTTATACTACCCAAAACATATTATAATAAATAAAACACTATCTTTGCTGTTAACAGTCATCGATTTAGCCTAAACGCGGTTAACAAACTGTCATTTTTATCATTCAGTTATTTTAGGTTCTGGGTAGTATAACCGGAACTTACTCGAACATTCTGAAAGTTAAGTAAATGGCATCATTTGACCTGTTTTATTATTCGCATACTGTATCAGCCGGATCATCCACTGTTGAATACAGCCTCCCCTATTAAGGGGGTATTTGCCATAATCCCCACGCTTGGCATGCAAGGTTAAACCGGGACGTATGGTAAGCCTATCTTACGTCCCTTTAGGGGATATTTTCCGACCATACCAGTAATAAAAATGATGGAAACTAATAGTAGTATAGCAGTAAACATATGTAGTAACCGTATTTTTTTTATTTGATTGTGACGGAACAAGCACGAGGCCCACCTGATGTTAAGCGGACTACCCTTTGCCCTTAACAGATGCATTTAGTCAAGTGACGAATTGCATAGCGCCCGTCACCCTGCGACATACAGTTGTTAAGTCTCATGTGCCTTTATTTTACTATCTTTCAAGACTGCTGCCGGAACTCAGTGTTAGGTGATTGGCGGCAGACTTTCTACTTGAGGGTGGTAGCTAGCGAGGCAGGCGTTTGCAAAATGATTAGGTGTTTGAATTTTATTTATAATACTTTTTAATCTCCATTATGTGCTTAGCGACTGATTTTCTACTTGATGGTGGTCAGGCGGGCATTCATAAAATGCCCTTCCACCATGCGGTGAATCTCGAGCGAGAGAGTAGAAAATCTTTCGCTAAACACCTAATGCTTAGCGACAGATTTTCCACTTGAGAATGGTAACTAACCAGGCGAGATTGGAACTCCACAGTATTCAATCGAGAACTTTGGTAGGCAAGGAGGTCTTTGATCAGCAGTGAGACGAATCGGGATAGCAATAAAGTAATAATATTTTCATTCTTCCTTTCCCACATATTGTTACGTAGAATTAGAGAAGGAATGTGATGAAACAGCTAAGCTTGTCAATGAAATGACTCGTTCAATTGTTTTATTTGTACGTAGAATTTGATGACTAAATTTCCATGCAGTGTGCGAGTAGGTATAAGTACTATTTGCAATAAACGTGGAAATTCCATTTCAAGTGACTAAGGGATTACAAACATTCACTTATTTTATTGTTTTAGGGAGAATTACACTAATCTAGGGTTTTTTTATTTCATTTTTATGTTGTTGTGACGGAACAAGCTCGAGGCCCGCCTGATGTTAAGCGGAATAACCTCTGCCGATAATAGATGCATTTCTTCACAAGTCAAAGAGCCAACAAGCCACTGAGCCATCACTGCTTCAAAAATATGCGTATAACTATACGAGGATAAAAATACTAAGTATTTAAAAAAATACGAAAATAAAACCAGGTTTGAAGCTGTACATTGAAGATGTTGACTAGAGTTGTTTATCAAATGGGATTAATGTACACCAAACGATTTGCTCACTCGAAATTCTCTGCTATAACAGACTCACAAAATCACAAATTTTTCAATCCAATATTTTTCATATATAAGTGGGAATTGAACTTGCTTCCTCCGGTTGGCCGAGTACGCACCGGGTGCTTTAACCCCTCAGCCATAGTAGATATTAGGTAAGTTCTGTATCAGCCGGTTGTCCACTGCTGAACACAGCCTCCCGCATTAAGGCTTACCATAATCATCATGCTTGGCAGGCGTCTTGGAGATTGCAGTTTAATATATCAGTTCCTCAGAAGGCGCTGCTTCTCATCTTACGGTATTTTACCTTTAGTTGCCTCTTATATGACACCCTCAGGTAGCAAAGGGAGGGTGACATTCTAGCCCGGCACCCCACAGACAAATTACGTCGGTACATAGTAGATTACTATCTACTATGTACCGACGTAATTTGTCGTAGTTGTAGCAGATTACTATCTACTATGTACCGACGTAATTTGTCGTAGTTGTAGTAGATTACTATCTACTATGTACCGACGTAATTTGTCGTAGTTGTAGTAGATTACTATCTACTATGTACCGACGTAATTTGTCGTAGTTGTAGTAGATTACTATCTACTATGTACCGACGTAATTTGTCGTAGTTGTAGTAGATTACTATCTACTATGTACCGACGTAATTTGTCGTAGTTGTAGTAGATTACTATCTACTATGTACCGACGTAATTTGTCTGTGTAAAAGTATGGCTCAGCTATTGACGATATGGAAATTGGGTCTAAAGCGATAGTACTTTACCATCATAAAAGGTTTATTTTTGGGCACAATTGAAATGGACTCAGTCCCTCGTGACCGCCGTCGATGCAATTCGATTGAAACGTTGATGAGAAGAAAAATTTTAATAAATTTTTCGTATAGCTGGATGCTTCGGTTGGTATTATGAGGATGTTAGATAATATAACAATGGATGTCTCAGTAAATAACTGTATTAGCTAATATATTTCAAATCACGTCTCCTCATCGCCATGTAAGTGGTTTGATGTTATCTTCTGCGTCTGCGCACTTAGAATTACAAAATACGGCTTAGATGGGAAAAATAAACTGGCTTTGTTGAAATATGGTCATGTGGTACACAAATGACTGATTGTATTTATAAGTATAACCAAGTAGTATTTGTTAAGAAGATTAATGTACCTCGTATTTAGCTTCCCAGTTACTTGTACCTTTTTTATATCATGTGACGAATGAAGCCCGTGGCCCACCTGATGTGAAGTGGACTAACCTCTGCCTATAACAGATTCGTCACCGACAAATTGCACGTACAGTTGTTAGGTCTCATGTGCCTGAAATTTTTGTGGCTCTTGGAGTGCTGCCGGAACACACTGTTAGGTGCTTGGCGACAGATTTTCTACTTGAGGGTGGAAGCTAGCCAGGCGGGCATTCGCAAAATGCCCTACCACCATGCTATAACGACTGCCATCTTAAGACAACAACCGGGACCGACGGCTTAACGTGCCCTCCGAAATGCTCAGTAGTAATGTCACTAGCGGTCACCCATCGAACTCATGACCGCGGCGGACGTTGCTTAACTTTGCTGATCGGTCAAGAACAGCTAATTAAACTTCGCTACGAGCGCTTTAAAATCATTCACTCGCCCTAAATAGTGTTCGTCGTCGACAACAGCAAATACCATTAAATTACTATAACTTTTAAACTACTTAATTAGTGATCAATTGATCATACATAGAAAAATATATTCTCGTCGACTTGAGAACCTCCTTTTCTTTAGAAGCCGCTTTAAGATGTTAAAATTGGTTTGCTCCAATATTGAACTTTAAGTTTTGAGTTTAGTTACTAGCATCCACTCATAAGATAATATATAAGAAGGAAAGGGTTTATGATTGACAAGGAGAAAAACATCAATTTAAATAAAAAAAGACCCTGCACACTTTATAAATAAAATAAATATATTTTTTCGTCTTTTCAAGACTATCTATCACAACATTTTCTCTCACAATCACATATTCCGAATTATTTCAATGTTTAAAATTATGATACAGTAAATTAAATAAAAACTATTATTAAGTACAATAACTGTTAAAGTATATAGAAAACAATAAGTAAATTAAATCAAAGTTCATACATATAGGATTAAAATTAAATTTATCTACGCTTTTCCTGACACTGAGCTTACATCTATTTCCTTAAATTACACTGCCTTATGTATCCAAAACTTTAACTTATTTTTTTTTTCTTTTTATGCCTGATAGGTTAGCCTTTGACCACTATCTCACCTGATGGTAAGTGATGATGTGGTCGAAGATGTTGTTCAGGCTAACCTAGAAGTACTGGCTCTCAAGGACAGCTGCCGGAATACACCGTTAGGAGCTTGGCGACACATTTTCTACTTGAGGGTGGTAGCTAGCCAGGCAAGCATTCGCAAAATGCCCTACCACTATGCAAAAATTCGTAGGTAATCTTAATTATGTATTTCTTAATTAATGATAGTTTTTAAATGGTTTTTGTAATTATAATTGTAAGGACGCAGCGTGGATTATCATCACCTTTCAGTAATATAAAAGCAATCATATTTTATATAAGTACTGAGAGCACAATATAATCAGGCGCTTACTAAACAAATATACTTGCTTTCCACACACTTATTTGAGTATTCTATGTATACCCATGACGAGTTCTGGTAATTTTTTTTTTACGCATTATAGGTTAGCCTTTGACCACTATCTCACCTGATGGTAAGTGATGATGCAGTCGAAGGTGTTGTTCAGGCTAACCTAGAAGTACTGGCTCTCAAGTCATTAAAATTTAAAACTCAGCGCTCCTTGTTCGGATATTTTACAATGATATTACGCATATTTGAAGCAGCGATTGCCGAGCGGTAATAGCTGTGGACTGCAATGCCGCAGGGTCATGGTTCGATCTCCACCGCCGGTTTGAGCTTTACCGCATGGTGGAAGGCATTTGGCGAATGCTCGTCTGGCTAGCTACCACCCTCAAGAAGAAAATCTGTCGTCAAGTACCTGCGTGTTGCGGCAGCAGTACTGGAGTGAGTGCCAGTAAATTTACTGTAGTAGGTACATAAGAATTGGCAAATATGTGTCAGTGTAGTTTGTCACTTGTGACGAAATACATCTGTTACAGGCAGAGGTTACTGTTTAACATCAGGTGGGCCTCGAGCGTGTTCCGCCACAATCCAATAAAAAAAGTGTATACCACAGCAATTTAGTAGATATTTTTATAGTATTGTAAATCATTTATTATTATTTTAGCTCATTACTACAGTATAGTATTTAGGAAATCGTATCTTCCACTATTCCACACTTCCACATTTGGAATCGATGATTATAATTTTTTTCCCATAGATGAAATACCCCCGAATACTTTTATATGTTTATATAAAAGTATTTTTTTTATTGCAGATTGGTAAGCCTTTGACCACAATCTCACCTGATAATAAGTGATGATGTGGTCGAAGGTGTTAACAGGCTTAAGCTAGAATTACTTGCTCTCCTAGGACAGCTGCCGGAACCCACCGTTAGGTGCTTGGCGACAGCTTTTCTACTTGAGGGTGGTCGCTAGCCAGGCGAGCATTCGCAAAATGCTCTGCTACCATGTGGTGAAGCTCAATCCCGCGGCGTGATTCGAACCATGGACCTGCTGCGCGGCAGTCCACAGCCAATGCCACTGAACCATCATTTTGAGACGAAAGCGTAAAAATAACTGTTAAATTAATTAGATAGGACTCGTTGTACTTTCTTCGATAGACATAAAATAAAACAAAAGTAAAGTTGGTGGAGATAATAATTTGCAGATTTGTTACTGTGAATGATGAATTTGGTAGTTAAACCCTAATTTGGACGGGTCCACCCCAGCTATGGCGGTGGCCATGGGACGAGCGATGGCCAGCCCTGAAACTGCTACCGCCGTTCCCACAGGCCTAGAGGCAGCTATGCCGTGGCTGCCGATTACTGCTAGTCCTGTAATTGAAACAATACAATAACTGATTTAAATTTAATAAATAATAATAAATCAATTCTTTATTACCAAAAATGCTTAGTTAACTAACACATAATACTACTAAACTTCACGTGATATTTCTCGATAAACAGTCATAATATATGTTACCAGCAAGTCTCAAACTAGGCGAGAGCCTGTGTCTTGAGACTCCGAGAGCGAATATTCAGTGTATGCCAAGTTTAATACAGAAATAACATTAAGGTACGTGAGTAGCTAGTTATACTGAAGCCACGTGACATTAAACAGATAAAAAAAAACCCATGTATAGTTGTTACTATTAGGTATAATAGTTAAACTATGACAAGGATTAATTAATATAATATTGGATTGAACACTACGACTAAATTATTCGTAGATTGAACAGCATACAAGCTAACAATAAATAAATATATATATATATATATATATATATATATATAACATCCTATGGAACTTGAATTTTTGACATTATTTAATAAATATTTGAAAAGAAAAATGGAGCTAAATCGAACTATTGATCAGTTAATTAGTGCTGCACACTTAAAACTATGAAAAGGTTTATTATTTATCTTACTTGTTGAGTGTGCGTGTGTGTGTTTGTTTATGTTAGTGTGAGAGGTTGGTGTATTTGATTTAGAATGTATGTGACAATAAAGTTCTCGACAAGTTATGTATAATTTAATATTATGTTTTCAGTTTCCTCGTACGTTAACTTTAACATGAGTTCTCTGACCAGCTTTTTATATGTGAGTGTAGAGCAGAGTTTGATATTACAAATTTTTAATACCTTATTGATGTTGATGTGGGAAAATTTGGGTTTTCTACGCACAAGTAGGCAGCGCTCGTAGCGAAGTTTACTTAGCTGTTCTCAACCGATCAGCAAAGTTAAGCAACGTCGCCCGCGGTCATGAGTTGGATGGGTGACCGCTAGTGACATTACTACTGAGCGTTTCCGTGCTTCGGAGGGCACGTTAAGCTGTCGGTTCCGGTTGGCGTCTTAGGATGGCAGTCGTTATAGCATGGTGGTAGGGCATTTTGCAAATGCCCGCCTGGCTAGCTACCACCCTCAAGTAGAAAATCTGTCGCCAAGCACCTAACGGTGTGTTCCGGCAGCTGTCCTTGAGAGCCAGTACTTCTAGGTTAGCCTGAACAACATCTTCGACCACATCACCACTTACCATCAGGTGAGATAGTGGTCAAAGGCTAAACTATCAGGCATAAAAAATAAAGTAGATATATAGGACTTGGTAGCGGAATTCGAAATACTCTTTTAGATATGAGGCAAACCCCCCCCTTAATGGGGGAGGCTGACTTCATCAGTGGACAATCCAGCTAGTACAGTATAGTAATGTAAAGTGTACTCTTTGTACCATTGCTGTTTTGTATATTTCCTAGCTTCAGGGTAGTTTCAGACTTGATTGTTCTTACCGATTGGCTTGGCTTCAGCTACAGTGCCGATACTGCCGATATCATCATCGAAATCTGCACTGGAAACAGATCCCCCATCTCCGTCGGCGTCAATACCAACTCCTTCTTCGCTCACCTGAAATATGTATTTGTATACATAATTAGAATATACAAAGTATATAATACATATACAGTATAACAATCTCACAAACAGTAGCAATGTTTAACATTGCTGAGCCTCAGTATAAAGAATAAAATTTTACTTCATCAGCAGCTGAAATAATTTTCCCTGTTGAACCTGCTTTCCCCATTTTGATGGAAGAGAGCCATAATCAATCATGCATAAAGTCTTTGGGATTGCAACATGAGTTGACAGTTCTTTACAGACTGATACTTTTCCCTTCGTCGTCTCTGGTGACTTCCAGGAAAGAGAAGAAAAAGGAATTCATTTTAACCAGATTCACAAATACCCCACGGGCAAGGGCAGACTAACCAATTGAGATTACTGGAATATGAGGTATATATCTATGAGTAAACATCAAAATAATTATATTTTGACTAACCTCGACGTTTCGATCAAGTTGCATTGACCGTGTTCACGAGTAGACTGTGTGAATGTGACAGTGCCCCGTTTAGGATTTAGAAACATGAGCTTAGTTCACGAAAGTTTAAAGAAAAGTATATCTATGAGTACTATATCTTCCTTGCGCAACCCAGTGTCGCGAAGACTTTAACGTTATAAGAAAAGTTGGGACTACCCACAGATGGATGCCGCTGCTGTCATTAAAAATTTGTTGCATCGACTGTCTTTGAAATATAGTTCACATGCTAGATTTAGCCTCCTATCTCCAACCACATCACTTACCAACAGGCACAGTCAAAGAGTATAATCATATATAAAAAATAATTCGAAATGAAATCTGTGCCGTAATACTTACATCATCATTGTACTCATCTTCGTCCAGCCCTCCGTACTTCCTTAAAGCGGTTGTGTTCTTCTTATAGAGCATTTCAACATTGTCACCAATTTCTTCAATCAACTTTATAGTATTTGAAGCAGCCTCTCCTAGAGCAGCCAGTTGCGTTCTAAATCTATTTTTCTCAGTATTTCCTAAGCGACCAGTCTTTCTTCCAATGGTATGTAACTTTAGTATATTATTCGAGACAGTACGTAAACTTTGCAAGTTAGCTGCAAACACCTTAGAGAGAAGATTGTCTTCGCTGTTTTTGAATATGTTTTCACTGCTGATTTTGTCTTCGGATATAATTTTTTCACTTGTGATGGACCCTGCAGTGTCTCTCTTAATTTCTAGGTATTGCCCTTTGGCGCCACCGTAAAATGGCAGATACTGTGTTGAAGCCCTACGGACAGATACAATTTGAAATTGTTTAATAAATTCTCCTTTAGCAATTTGACAAATTTGTGTGTATAATTTACCTCACAATCCAAGCTTTAATTCATGTAATCCTTGAATAATTATGATATTATATAATACGCAGTAACTACTTTTTAATTCATAACTAAAACATTTTAAGGGCGTATAATTTAATATTCTTATTTAAGGTGAATGTACAAATAAAGTCCTTCTGAAACTATGTGGGTAACAAAATATTGTAACGAAAATTAAAAAAATATATCTTTTATATTAAAAAATCATAGTGAATTACCGCACAGAACAACTACTCACCGGCCGTTTAAATTATACTGTCTGTGGCTTGTTCAATTTTATATATCAAGCCAAACCTGTACAATAGTCAATGAATAACGATATAATAACGATGTATTAGTCTTTCACAAAACATAACATGAAAATGTATCAATTATTTGAATTTATTGTATGATGCTTTGAGAATATGTGTTGTGTTGGTGGTTGAATTTAAATATGATCCGGCCTACCTTCAAGATTTTTACTAACTAGTTTATGTAAGTATATACTGGCAGGAAGTAAAACACTTGCAAAATATAACCTAGGTACATAGTTTATTATAATAAACATTTAACATTTTACAAAATAATCGAAAAGTAATTTCAAGTGGACAGTCGAAATTAATTTCCGAAATAAAATTCACACTATTTACATAATTTGTACTACGCTGGGGAAAATACTTCAGTTTTCAACATATTCATAAAGGTTAAGGTCAGATTGAGCATGTGCTACGCCACCTGGACCCGCTATGGCGGATGCAATTGGCGCGTGAATTATAGACCCAGTGGTATTCCGAGCAATAACTACATTGGACACAGGGTTAGCAATAGCTGTCCCTGTCTTGCTTAACGCATGAGCCATTGGATTTACGAGCAGCAGGAACATTGGCACTTCCGTCTTCAAAGGACCTTTCCCAAACCTCACACCGTCGAATTTGAATACGTCTGATCCTCTTCTGTCTCTTCGTCCAAAGCCCCAGGTTCCAAGGTCGTATCTAATAGAGAGAGAAACAAGGTCATTATATAGAAAGATAAAGTATCTAGGTTAGGGTTAGAAGACTACGAAGGGTCAGGATGGTAGTAAATAACAGGACCAGTAGCAACTACTTTTCCTTCAATTATAGGTTGTAATGATCGAGGTACAGAACCATCTTGTGCTTGAAGGCGGGAGATGATGGAAGACAAGTCAGCGTCAGGAGCGAGAGCGACGACTCGAGCAGCCGGCCCAGCTACTGCCAGTCCTCCTGGTTGAGTATACGCCAATCCTCCAGGTCCAACTATAGCCGTCCCTCCTCTGCCTGCAGTAGCAACTCCTCCAGGTCCCGCTATTGCCACACCACCTCTCCTGACCTTCAATCTATTTATAAAGAATCCGGGACTTGGAGCTAAGGGTTTTTTATTTCCAAATAACGAGAATTCTCCAAAACGCAAATCACCCTCGTCATCAGTTTTTGTATCTAGTTCGGTGTAAGCTTGTTTTACAGGTTTCCGAGTAGTTACAGGTTTTGTTGAAAATATTCTCTTGGTTTTCTTTGCATTCTCAACATCTTGAAGTCTGGTTTCATGGGTTACTGTGCGTTTTTTGATAGCTCGACTTTGTCTTGAGTTTAAATTGTTAATTGATTTTAAAAAGTTTTCTTTTTCTATCATATTGTCTTGAATGTCCTCATTGTCTGCAGATTTTTGTCTTCTGCATATATCAGCATTTTGTCCAGTTTCTATAAAATTATTCCAACCACCACCATTCATAATGCTTAGAAATGGATTCCTTATCAGGATGGGAAAAATGTCAGTAGTTGGCCACTTGATATTGAATAATGAAGACACACCTTCCAGGCCTTGTCTAGTTTGTATATTAGGCTGGTCAAACTGCATTGCATTTAAACCATTGTTGTACTGATATTGCCCAAATTGCATCATGTTTATGCCATTAGATGGGGAGTTAGTTGGTAAAACGAGCACCGGGAGACTCGTCAAGTATGGCATCGACATGAGTGGTGACATCATCGAGTATCCCAGATTTTTTAGTATCTGTGTCTCCATTTGTTTAGACTGCCTTAAATCTTCAATTTCTGAAATTAAATTATTATCTTGTATATTAAAATTATTTTTATATGAATGCAATTTTCCTGAAGCAATTATCTGTTGTAGTTTCTCTAAAACTTCTTTGTCCATAATGTATGAACCGCCAGTTTGCGGCTGGGTATTCCAATTTATCTGCGGTCTTTTGTAGGGTCTTTTAATCGCATCATTAATGGCTTTGATTTTGTCAATTATATCTTTTGTGTTTCCTTGTGGATCAATCCCTTCTTCGTACATAAGAGATCTTTCCTCTTTATCGCTTATCTGTTCTTCAGCTGCGTCGGTCGTCAGCTCATAAGGGAGGATCGTGGTTTCTCTGAAAAGCATAAACATTTTTGTATTAATGTTGTTGTTATTAATATTGTAAATAACTAAATCAGTGTTATCCTTGCCCATAAGCGTATAGCGCAATGTCTACAGCGTATTGAACATAAAGCAGTGTTGAAGCATAAATAAAATAAAAGAATACATCGTACCTTGCCCATTGCAGTGCTTAAATCTTCTTACTTCACTATGTTCAAGCCTGTTTTCTACTTTTGTTAGTTGTGCTTTTTGTGCATTATTTATACGTGGTTTTATTACAAATTTAGCCGCTAAGCCGAAATAAAGACGAACGAGATTATTAATCGATCAATTTTAAAACAGTTTTCACCATACGCAGAAGAAACCGATTAAAGTCTATGCCTCATTAGAACAGTCACTACGTGTATAGTTACTGTTTAATGAATACTATCATAAAAATTACGTATCCAATATTTAAGTATCAAATAAGATACATTTTTCAATAGACTTGTTTTTGATGATATTATTCATTATGTTCAAAAGTTATTTAGATTAGCTATCTACATATCATGTTATTTAAAGTATTTTAATACACTCACTCATTATTTGTAGGACGTGGTAAAGCCTCTAGCAGAGAGCAGGAGAGCAGCATCTGAAAAATACAAAAGAAAGAGTTAAACATTGCAACATAATAAAAAGTATCTTACAGATTCGATTCCATCCATGGAAAATTGCTTGTACGAGTACTACAAATAAAACACTGAACTCATTGATTCCCGGTTTAACAATTATGAATGTTGGATTCCTCCCCTTTTGAGTAAATGTTTAAGCTGACTGAGAGAAAATTATGCGCCAAATGAACAGTTGATGAGAGATTCTTCTCGCATCTCAGTTTGTTAAGATTCGATGCAACAAGGACCATTATTTATGATTTTTTATTAGCTTCTACATAATATTATATTCATAAGGTACTAAGTAGAATAAAAAATACTAAGTTGGGATCTCTCTGTTAAAGATACAGTGTTTTCATATTAAAATCGTTAGGTTTATAAAATGCTTTACGAATTTAACTTATGAAAACAAAGAAGTCAGTTTAATGAATGCGGCAACCTTGGCATTGACAGCGAATGCTTATATTAGTTGTCATATAACACATGTCATAATAATCATCAAGGCAATATCGGTATATATACTAATATAAAAGTTACGACATTGTAAATTAGTGTCTAATAGATTTATATACATGTACTCTATTTCTGTTCCTGCCCCTTTCCCACGCCAAGTGGGGTCAACACTTTTTATTATTTGTTTTCCATCTTTTGTCACATCATATCGATACCACGGTGATCTAAACCAACAACATTTACATTTTAATCACTATTTTCAAGTTTTCTCTGTTAAACTAATTACTTATCTATTCTTCAGATTCATCTACGTCACATGCAGTTTTCCATTATTTTATTTCATTTTTATTTGGGGGGCTTACAACTATCATTACAAAAAAGGTTTAATAACTTAATTTTAAACTATTGTTGCTATAAACTCAGATTCATACCTAACGGCAAAGCTTCTATTGGTTCTGATTTGTAATAACTCAACAATGTTGAATTGTGTTCGCCACAACATTCTAAATTGAGTATTTATTTCCTTTATTGCTTAGTCAGCAATACCGCTTAAAAAAGTAAAAGTATAAACTATTCGCGATGTGACTAAACTAAACCAGGCTTTTTATTTTTTTACTAGTATCAAGTCTGACCAGAGAGATATAAACAAAATAAACAACTTTCATAAACGCATCAGAGAAGGTAAGGAAGTTATTAACTACCATTTAAATTCTTTTCTGTGTAATGAAATGCAACAAAACGGAAAAACAAAACAGAAGCGAAAGTGTAATGAGCAAATTGGATGATGGTCAGTAAGATGAGATGGTCGCTTTCAAACTAAGTGCGAGTCAGCACGGGGCCACAAGATTTTGTATTGGGAAAACCAAAGTATGTAACCCCAATAAACAATATTTTGTCACACGCAACAGTCTAATCGATCAGTTAAGTGATAAGTGTATGCAATACATTGAAAATTACTATAATTTCGACTATTTCTATGAATTTTACTGCTTCATTGACTCATTCATTGTAATTAAATTTAAAGAACGAATGAACCTCGAAGATGTAAATATTCTATGAGTATACATAAACTTTAAAATCTACCCATCACTACTACCCTAAAGCCACTTATTATTCCGCTTACGATACAATCGGGGTACAATATTTCTCCTCTGATAAATCAAAATACAACATTAGAACGTATTAAAAACAGATTTTCATGAACAAAGTATGCTTGAACATAATTTTCAATTATGACCGCTTTTTCCACTGCAATCACGAGCCTCCATCTTTAATGTAAAATGATTGAACTTTTTGTTAGTAACTCCCTACCTGGATGATTTAAAGAACATTGTGCGTAATGTGCATACTGGTTACACATCCAGCTTAAGTTCCATTTTGTTCTCTTTAGTAGTTCACATTCAGTTCACTGGTGATCTCTGAGCATTAACATTGGCCACACATGGTTCATTGGCTGTATAAAAGTGGTCAAATTGAACTATGCAGCTAAAACTATTATAAAGAACTTTTTGTGGGGCGTTATTCAGTTTGTAGCTATAAACGGGTCTAGTTTGTGATATATTCATCAACTTTTAATCTATTCTATAAAAAATCTGTTTATTGGAACATAATATGAACCTTTCTAGAGCTGATGACATTATAATGACACATGTGAGACTTTAAAGAGGTCACAATTTTATTTAGAGTTGCAATGGTTCACTATAGCTGGAGGAATGTCCGCCATTTTGTTCATACAAAAACTATAATATTACTAAATTAATCGCAGACTACGGAGTTTTCATGATGAGAGAAGAATGAAGAAATAATGTACCTAGGTGCATTCTTTAGCGTAGTTGTCTTGAAGCAGTGATGGCTCAGTGGCATTAGCTATGGACTGCCGCGCAGCAGGTCCATGGTTCGAATCCCGCCGCGGGCTTGAGCTTCACCGCATGGTGGAAGGGCATTTTGCGAATGCCTATCTGGCTATCGACTACCCTCAAGTTGAAAATCTCTCGCCAAGCACCTAACGGTGTGTTACGACAGCAGTCCTTGAGAGTTAGTGCAATTACAGGCACATGAGACTTAACAAATACGTCTCAAAATGACGGGCGCAGTGCAGAACGTCACTTGTTATAGCTAAAGGTTATTCCGCTTAACATCAGGTGGGTCTCGAGCTTGATCGGTCACAATAACATAAAAAAAATATGCTTTTTACGACATACAACTGTGTTGTTTCAACTCAAGGAACTAACTATATGGCTCCTCAGAATAGAAAAAAAAACAATGGAAACAGATTCGTTAAAGGTAGTCCATTGCTAATATTACGAGGCATTCGGTGATATGGTTGTCATACATAAAACATTTTGTCCATATAGTGAAAGTGAAAGTGACATTTAGATTCTCATTTTACACTACCCTAAAATCAAGTAGGCACTTTGTCGACAGCATATAAAAAGTGTTTATTTTGTACAATACGACCACGAGGGCAAAATTTGTGGGTCACTATACATATACCTACTTACTTACCTACAAGTGATGAAAGTATTGAACCGTTATTGTGCTTGTTTGGTGCCAAATATCTGCTTTAGGCGCCGTTTGATAAATGTATTCATGTTTGATCAAGATGCTATTGTTTGAAAAAGAATATACCTAAGTTTTCAAGTTTTTTTTTTATGTTGTAGTCAGACAGAATTTCATTGACAAGAAATTTAACATAAAGAAAAATAATTGCCTAAGAAGCTCTCAATTTTACGCGGTGATTTATTTTTAATTACCTATATATGTAGGCTGCGTTCGAAAACGAGTCATTTCTCACCAGTCAACACTTGTCAGTTAATCAAGAATAAACGTCAAGTAATATAATTATTACTATCTTAAGGTGCGTACCATTTGGAGTTAAATTCGCCAAAAACGATAAAAACGTCACACTCACAAAAAGTTGTTCCACTTTGGTCTTGGCATTATTTTCGCCATAAACGCTATGAAACTACTGTAACAGTTTGAATTATGAAATGAAATTAATTACTTACATCTAATGTCAAAAGTGACATAAGTGGCATATTTGTGTGGCATTCTTAGCGTTCTTATCCTAAATGTAACAGAGGAGAACAGTTACAAACAATCACAGTGATCACAACCATAGACGCAGAATGTGGTCAAAAATAACGAAATTGGCGACAAATGGAATACGCACTTAGTCGTTTCCGAAAGACTATCGGGTAACTCACAAGTAACTAGTAGTCAAAATTATTTCGCGACCAGTTGCAAATTATATTTTTCAATAAAAAGAAATGAATTACTAAAAACTTGTATAATATTATATATAAGCATAAAATATTCATATATTTTATTTAAGCTTATATTTAATATTAAATGCATTTTATAAGGCGTAAAATAAATTGTATTTAATGGACTCTCAAATGACAACCGACTACCATTCACCTGACGGAGAAAATCGTTTAATTGGGTTAACTTAGAAGTAAACAGACATACTATATTACTAGTAGCTCTGTGAGCTTGAAGAGGTCTTTTTTACGACTGAAGCAATTTTTTTATTCCCATGTTTCCGCCGATTTGAAGAATTTCCAAACTCTGAATGCACAAACAAAAAAACCACATAATCATCGAACCTGTTCAGTTGCAATTTAACCCCACATCTTTCTGTGGGAGTTGTAAGAGGCGATGAAGGGAAAAATACCAGAATGACTGCTACCGAATTGCAATTCCCAACACACCTGCCTGGCGTCGGGATTATGGCATACCCTACCTTATGAAGAAAGTACTTGTTCAACGGTAGACGTCCGTTATGACTGTTTATGATGACGATATTGATGAAGAGAGAATAAATTAGGAGATGGCCTGCCATATGTATATTTAGCTTTGTCTCTTCCATTTTCATTTTGGTATAAACGCACATAATTCTCCTATTAGAATAAACGAATTTAGAATAGATAAACTGTTCGTTGGCCTTTAAAGGTAATATGACTTGGAATGTCAGGTTATTATACAATCATATTATAGTTTTATTATACCGTTTGTTATTTATTGCCGTTACTGTTATATTTGAACCGGTTTCATGTTACTGTTATATAAAAAGGAATATTCTTTATATGATTTTATACATATCTAGCGATCTAATATTCTAACTTATACACCTTCAGGCTAGTCAGTACAGTTTTCATAAAATTCAAAAGTTGTTTGTTCATATTTTAAATACCAAATGTTCAACCTCGTTGAAATTGGGTACTCATATCATTGAATCTATGCTTCTGGTTTTTCAGTTTTCCATAAATATTATCAAAATTGAAAATTGCATTTACAAATTATAATAACACAATATTCTTATACCGAGTGGGAATCGAACCCGCGTCCCCCAGATTCGCACCAAGTGCCCGTACCTCAAGGCTGTCAAAACATGCTCGATTGAGCCAAATCTTGTTCGCAAATATATTTTTTATCCGTCATTGTGGATGGATAACGACTAGTAGTCTGGTTGGAGGCCGCATCGTCACCTATGACCGTTAAAACAATATAAAATATATAGTTCACTTCTTAGTCTTTATGCTTTAAATGTATTCTTTATAGAGGATTTATTATGTTAATTTCCAGTTACAAGAATATCACATAAACGCACATGCGTTAATAATACTTCATACCTTATCGAATTTAGTTGCACTGTGCAATTCCTAGAAACATCTCGATCGAAAATAAAGATTGACATTTGATGAGGCCATTACTTTTTATAAACCACATGATTTCTTATATCCTTAATGTTTTATCTACGATATTACTTTAACCTTTAAAGTCCAAAGCAGAAATAATGTCAAGCAATAAAGATGAAGGTACAAGTAAAAGGCAAAGGGGTATTGCCAGGTTGACAATTTTATAGGGAGAGTTTCTTTATATTTATAGCTTATGTGCTAGCCTTTGTCCACTGTCTCACCTGTGGATAAGTGATGATGTGATCAAAGATGTAGTTCAGACTAACCTAGAATTAAGGGCTTTGAAATATACTTAATTGTTAGAAATTAAAATTCCTTAATTGTTTGTAAAAGCTCTTATTCCCGTCAGATGAAGATCTAGTAGTCTGGTTGAAAGCCACACCGTCACCTATGACGAAAAAAAATAAGGCACAAAAGTAGCATCTTATTTATGAGTCTCGATGATTAAGCAGTCTCTATTTAGCTTGTGAATGTAATAACATTTACAAGCCAAATAGAGACTCTTTCCAATAGGAAAGAACTTAATAAAGATTATCAACACATATAAACAATAAAGCAATTTCCAACACTGAAAAGTATGAAATACCCTAATGAAGTCACTATCATGCTGATTCAAAAACACACTGAGCTCACATTTTCATGGAAATATGACTTTCACAATTAATATCATCTCTTGTCATGTTTCAAATAAGTTCTAACATACATACTGGGAAATACTTTTATCAGTTCATTGTTCATCATCTAAAAACGTTAAGACTTTTTTTTTGGAGAGAATTTGGACGTATACTAAGCCTTAAACAAAAAAAAATACATCAATATTTTATAATTTTGTAATGAAATATGCGTGGTCATACAGAATAAAAACTGGTTGACTTGAAAACTTTTCTCCAATTTGGAAGTATGCTAAAAAAACATGTTTTTCGTTAGGCTACTCGCGTTTTTATCGTTCATCTAATAAGATACAAGGCTAGTGAAGACAAGGCAGACGGCTTGCACAGGTTTATCTTTGTTTTATCTCCATACAGGGCTTTCTTAAAGAAAGTGTGTCAAGTGTCAGTTTGGTCTATCAACAACACCATAACAACTACCATCTTGGTAGATGCGAGATGAAATAATAACTAATCGGAAGACAAACAGTTACCGGTTTTTACAGCTTATTCTTTTCTAGTAACCAAAACAGTAAAAAACACGCGTGACACTGCTTTTGTCAAGCGCAGTCTAGCTTACAAATTATATATTAGCACCTCACTACCTTGTTCTGTTATAAAAAATGCAGTTAGACATGAGCAAAAGTAAATTCTCATGAGAAAAAATGTGACCAGTGGTATAGCGAATGAAAAGACGTAATTAGAGTAACAGTCATTAGTCTAGAATTGCTTAGCTGTGATAAAACTTTTGACATTGCAGAACAGAATATCATTTATTTGCATGGATCTTTGAAGTCTGTGTCCATGTTTATTTGCTCTAAATGTCAGTTTAATAATATTGCTATATGTAAATCAATTTAAGGTCTAAACATTTCATCAAAAAACTGGCATGCAAAAACTTATTATGAAAATTAAATTTCTAGAAGTAGGTCAGTATCCTACCTATTTTTATGAATACAAACAGGGTTGTTCTTAAATCTAATAGAATATAACTAACAATGCGTCTTTAAAATATTCATAAAGAGAGTAGAAGGTATGATGCAGCATTTTACGTGGCCTTACTAAAACTTTTGCGTACATTACTAACAAAACAATTTTTAGCTGACTTCCAAAATCTCCCTTATAATCGATTTTGTTCTAATTTAAAGAACTGACTTTTAAATGAAAGTTTTTCGACAATTGAAGAATTTCTCATGAAAATATGACGTCATTTTCACGTCTACGGAAGTGCACTGTAGTTAATTATGTATATTCATAATAACTATTAAAATTTTATGAGATATAAATATTAATAATATATTGAATGTTTAAGTTTATAATACGAAAACATTAATCAAAATTTGCACACAAGGATTCTGATTGAATATTGAGAGAATTATTTAATATTAGAAGACCATAATTGTACCTATTTGAGCCAATAAAGAAAAAGGGGAATTCTAAAGTCGATAATATGTTTTTCAATATCACCACGCGTTTATATTTTTGGACAATCCAATCTTGATTAATACGTTTTTGTTGGTGGTATACCCCACCAAGTTTGTTAGAGTAGTTTATTCCTAAGTGACACTCAAATTAATTACCCAATATACACATGTTTATCTCGATGAAATAAAATAAATTCAAAGTAATTACAGCTATTGTCGATTGGGACCAGTATAATGTCATAATGTGTGTTGCTATTCGTTTTAATAGCAGTATGCATTGAAGTGTTTTTTAAATACGTAACTAACTTTAAACATTGAAAAGTATGAAATAACCTCATCGGAGTATTTTTTTTAGAAAGCTTTTTACGGTGCCACTTGAAAAAGACAGCTATACAGCTATACAGCCCCATTTTGAAAAAAATAAACATAATACATATCATCTCTTTGCTCACACATTTTGCTTGACACGTTTTTTTTGGCAGGGTTGGATTCAGGCCCTCGTAAAAATATTGTATATGGAAAATAAAATTAAACTATTCATCCAAAATTATGGTATAATTTTGGACGTCTATCTCGGCTTATTCACCAATTGGAACATCGTCCTTCTCATTGACACGATGTAAAATGTTCTCCGACGTCATAAATTCTATGCAGTTATTAAGTTTACTTCCTATTAAAGCACCGCAAGGGAGTATTAAGGAGTCAATGAAGCGAGTTGCAAGTTTATACCTAAATTTGGTTTTTGCCAAGTAAATTTTGCTGAGCAACGAACGTTTTCGTGAATCAAAACCTGGCAATCAAGTCAATAAATTTTTTGAAAAGGATAGTTTATTAATATAAGCGCTTATTTTTCGATATTTTCAAATAGTATAATTACACTACGAAATCCAAAACTCTTTGTTGGTCTACTGTTACCCCGAAGATGCATTCACAGGATCGTACGTTCCTTTTAGATCCAGAACGAAGCATGGTATTGATTGTGCTCTTCATTATCTAGGCTAGCGTTGAATTTTTTTTTAAGTTACAAACTTCAGAATTATGAACACTTTTAAAAAAAAATTCGTGGCTCATATCATAACTGAATTATCTCTATAAAAATTCGTAACGATACAAGCCTCGATAATGAAACGATCAATGGATATAATGCCTGGAATAATCACCCTTCGACGTTTTTATGGAGCAGTGAGCGGCCAGTTCAACCTTAAACTTCGAAATATTTCATGAGTCATACATAATCATAATTCTACTCGTATACTGTTTAAAGGAGAAACAATGCTCAAATATTTACTACAGGTAAGTAATACATCGTTTTTAGTGGGTTTTTTTGACGAATTTATGAGTTTCTTTGTTACCGTTAAATTTGACATTCCCTTTCAATGCGTAGCTAACAAATTGCATTGTTTATGTTTATATAGTCACAATTTTATGTACAGAATATTTAAGAATAAATGTTATTTTTGAAATGAATGGAATTTTTTTCAAAACTTACTGATTACAACCTTTTTTGCTTGTTTTCTTATCATCATATATATATTGACTCATGTCGGTGTAGTAATCGACATTCTATTCTACATATTTAGATTTTTATGAAATATAGTCCACGTGGCTGTTTTTATTTTGATTGGTGAAATGTTTCCTTACAATATATTCCGTAAAAAAATTACATGTTATAACAGGTGTCCTATTTATTATGCATTTATTATCTATATATTTTTTTGTTTTTTATGCCAGATAGGTTAGCCTTTGACCACCATCTCACCTGATGGTAAGTGATGATGTGGTCGAAGATGTTATTCAGGCTAACCTAGAAGTACTGGCTCTCAGATATGGACTAAATTAGTTATGGCATAGTCCACTGTTGTGTATAGGACTACAGGTACTACTAGGTACTACAGGAATAGGTATGTGCGTTTTGCGAAGCCGACCATCGCGAGCTTACTGGTTCTACTCATATATCTTCGAGTTTTGTAGTTTCGTGACTACCTATTGTCGTGAAATTGTATGTTTTAAGGTGAAGTCGTCTTTGAAAAATAGCAGGCTGAGGGCGTATGACGGTCAGATCTCGTTTCGCATGTGAGTGAGCGAAATAAGACTTTGCAATTTTTAAATAGCGTGAGCGTAGTTTATGAAATGTATTCGTATAAAAAAAGCTTTTTAAAAACGTAAAAAATATTCATTTACTGTATTAAATTTGATATAGATACTGCATTTGATTTGATACGATTTGCTTTATTGATATAATTTGATTGTGAAATTTTAAAGCTGTATTAATTATTTTTTTCTACAGAGATAATTATATATTATAGGATCAGGCATAATATTTATCATATCCTCAAAAATATTATAGATTTTATACTTAAATATATTTAAAGCGTACATACTTTAAAAAAGTCGCCCTTTGACGACTTACTTCGCCTTAATGATTTCGTTGAACTATTATTTTAATTTATGCATGGAAACATAAAAAAAATACACTGAATGTAAGCCTTTGTAATCCGATAAAATTAAATTTAGGTAAATAAAGCCAATATACAGATATACCTCGTAATGACTCTAAGCAGTCATGGCCCAGTGAACATGAGTATATACTATCACGCGGGGGTTCTAATAATCCGTCGCCAAGCACATACCTAATCCGGCCATCCGGCAGCTGTCCCTGAGATCCAATTCATCACATTTGTAGCGCGAAATTTAAACAACAGATACAACGGGCTTAGCTAAGTTTGGTAATCATTCTACCTGTCCATGGTATAGTTTAATATAATGTTACTCGTATTATCTTGAAATGCTATTGAAAACCAATGCACATGATTCCAAAAAATAAGTTACCCCTAAAAGAGACAAATACTTAAAAAGTTATATTTACTCGAAATAAATGTTATCAATTCAATAAATGTCGGAATCTTGCGTATTACGTGATCTAGAACAATAATTAGATGACCTAGCAACAAAACAACAACAAAAATACGAATTTGCCACCATAGACTTCAACACATAGCAATAGACGGCATTGCAGTCAAACTGAATCAAAGGCTAACCTACCAGCTTGTATAAAATACAACTAAAATACTGTTTTTAAAGGTCTGGTCTGGACAAAAAACATTGTTCTCTTTGTTACAGCCTCCTACGTCGTAAAATGTTAATTTCTGGATAAGTGCGCTAGCCTGCTTCATAGTACCTAATTGAAGTTCTTGAACGACTTTGAGAAAGCTTGATGAAACTTGGATACCTAAATGGAAAGTTGCCGAGAGTTGTACCTTCAAGGTACCAAGTTAATGAATTATGGGTGACTAGGGCAACACTTTATTATAATTGATCTGAACGTCTCTGAGCAACGATGTTTATCAAGAGTAAGTTTTGATTATATTGCACTCTTGGAAACTACTTCCTAAACCAAGACGAAAGTATGGTAGTAAGCCTGTCGAGTTAAGGGTTACGTATGAAAAAACGGATCTCTGTTTGGCACTGAGTTTACGACTCACCGTCCTCCGTTATCGATTTGTTATTGATTTCGTACACCAAATTGTTAAAATAAGATTTAGGACTTCGTTCGCTGTTTATCAATATGCAACAATTTTTCTGCATTATTTTGAAGATACACAATCTTACGGAAAAGTGGCAATGTTCAAATGTAGGAACTTAAGGACATGTATAGAAAATTTCACCGAGTCTGAATACTTAACAATTATTCAAAATGTGACGTAACTATACATTTGTTTGGAGACCGCTAAGAAGACACTACCTTAACTTCCTTCTATTAAGGTTCTGTATTGCAACAGTACGTAAAAGTTTTTTTCCGTTTATGTAATTATATCTTAAAAACTACATTATAAATCCAAATTTATCAGTATTTGTCCAAACATAAAATACGTGTTATTAGGGATAGCTCAAAAAGTCAGATCTCACTCAAATTGAAATCGGACCACACAAGCACCAGCTTCTTTCTAAAAAACATCCAAATCCGTGCAGCCTCTAAAGAGTTATGAGGTAAAAAATAGGAAGTTAATTTATAGTCAAATTAAAAGTATATAAAATTACCAAAATTGGTAGTATGTAAATTCATTTTTATAGAAGTCTTATACAGTTAGAATTTCTACAACTTTTTCCAGCCAGATTTCGAATGATAAACTGCACCATTCCGAGCTTGGGAGGTGACAAAATTATTTAGTACCTACACATGGTTTACAGATAATGGTACGGAACCTTGCGTGCGCGAGTCCCACTCGAACTTGCCCGGTTTTTTTTAATCATAAGGGCTGACTGACAAACCTCATTGTAACAATTATAGGGCTTTGTTATGCTAGTTAGGGTACAGAAACCTGAAAATTACTTAGAAGCGCTCGTAACGTAGTTTGCTTAGCCGTTCTTAACCAATCTGCTAAGTTAAGCAATGTCCGCTACAGTCATGATTTGTATGGGGATCGCCAGTGACATTAATACTGAGTGCTTTCGTGACTAGGAGGACACGTTAAGCCGTCGGTCCCAGTTGTTGTCTTACGATGACAGTCGTTAAAGCATTGTGGTAGGACATTTGACGGATGCCCGCCTGGCTAGCTACCACCCTCAAGTAGAAAATCTATCGCCAAGCACCTGACAGTGTGTTCCGGCAGCTGTCTTTGAAAGCCAGTAATTCTGGGTTAGCCTGAACAACATCTTCAACCACATCATCACTTACCAAGGTGAGATAGTGGTCAAAGGCTAGCATTTTAGCTTATTAAGATATATAAATTAGCTAGTAAAATAGCTTATAAATTATACTTTTTTTTATGCCTGATAGCTTAGCCTTTGACCACTATCTCACCTGATGGTAAGTGATGATGTGGTCGAAGATGTTGTTTAGGCTAACCTAGAAGTACTGGCTCTCGAAGGACAGCTGCCGGAACACACCGTTAGGTGCTTGGTGACAGATTTTCTACTTGAGGTTGGTTGCTAGCCAGGCGGGCATTCGCAAAATGCCCTACCACCACGCTATAATGACTGCCATCCTCAGACAACAACCGGGACCGACGGCTTAACGTGCCCTCCGAAGCACGGAAACGTTCAGTAGTAATGTCACTAGCGGTCACCCATCCAACTCATGACCGCGCGCGACGTTGCTTAACTTTGCTGATCGGTTGAGAACACCTAAGTAAACTTCGCTGCGAGCGCTTCGAAATACTTCACATCTCGTTAACGACTACCCGAGATGGGAACAACTCGTTTTCTTTTTATTACCACAACCACAAGGTAGTCAAATTAGCTGAGCAATCACAATCACCTACATACCTCACTACTTATTCTAATAGAACCTGTTCCTTTTCGCATTTCGAAGTCTACCTCAACGAAAACCAGTTTGGTAATGATAGCAAAAAATGCCTTGTAGACAAAGTAGAGTAAAATCTATTCTAGTCATAACATTAACGAACAATCATAGCCGAGCTGTAACAGCTATGGAGTGCTGCGCCGCAGGTCCATGGTTCAATACCCATCACCACGCCAGCTTGAGCTTCATCGATGGTGGAAGAGCATTATGCGAATGCTTGCCTGGCTAGCTACTGCGCTCAAGTGGAAAGTCTGTCGTCAAGCACCTAACGGTGTATTCCGGCAGCGGTCTTTGAGAGCCAGTAAAATTACAAGCACTTGAGACTTCACAACTGTATGTCTCAGGGTGACGGGCGCAGTGCAGTTAGTTTTGTGATTAAATACGTTCGTTATAGGCAGAGGTGATCGCTTAGCATCAGGTGGGATTCGTGCTTGTTCCGTAATCTCATAAAAAAACATAATGTCAAAGTAAGGTAATCAGTGTTACGGCGCCTGTTTTGTGGAAAAATTGGCGATACTACATTATTGGTTTATACTGTAATGATGTTGTAATTGATTTTCTAAAAAACCGGCCAAGTGCGAGTAGGACTCGCGCACGTAGGGTTCCGTAACTAAATATTCTGTGAAACGTTAAAGCGTATACCTGTCACCGTTATTAGCATCGAGCAAACAAAGGGTAAAAAAATCTAGTTTGTTGTATGGGAGCCCCCCTTCAATATTTATTTTATTTTATTTTTAGTATTTGTTGTTATAGCGGCAATTGAAATACATAATCTGTGAAAATTTCAACTGTCTAGCTATCACCGTTCTTGGGATACAGCCTGGTGACAGATGGACAGACAGCGAAGTCTGAGTAATAGGGTCCAGTTTTTACCCTTTGGGTACGGAACCCTAATATATAAATAAAAACACCCACTTCAAAAAAACGAGGACGGTTTTTAAATGATTATTATTTTTAGGTTCCCGTACTAGGAAATTGGACCTCGACTATCCGTGAGACCTTTAAAAGGCTGCATCTTAACGGTAGCTGGTTGAATTTTGCTCTGTTAAAATAAATATATAAACAGTGTTAGGTACAGACAGTTCTTTGTCAATTAAACAGGAAAATGCTTGCAATTGAAATGCTCTTTTTATTATTTTTCCAGCTAATTAAGGCAATTGCGACACGGCACTCTAATATAGTGCTCAATAACGTACTTGACTGGTTTCTCATTGTTTAGATAATGTACTAAGTTGAGAAAAAAAAACAAGCTTTGAAGCAATGATGGCTCAGTGGCATTGGCTATGGACTGCCGCGCAGCAGGTCCATGGTTCGAATCCCGCCCAGAGCTTGAGCTTCACCGCATGGTGGAAGGGCATTTTGCGAATGCCCGCGTGGCTAGCGACCACCCTCAAGTAGAAAATCTGTCGGCAAGCTCCTAACGGTGTGTTCCAGCAACAGTCCTTGAGAGCCAGTGAAATAACAGGCAAAATGAGACTTAACAGGTATGTCTCAAGGTGATGGGCGCAGTGCAGCTCGTCACTTGTGATGAAATGCATCTGTTATAGGCAGAGGATACTGCTTAACATCAGGTGGGCCTCGCGCTTGTTCCTTCACAATAACATAAAAAAAAAAAAAAAAACACAGATAAAACTATTTGAAGTTAGGCCTTTTTCACCAAACTAGGATACAACTATACGATGATAACTTTAATCTCGATAAACAAAATATGATAGATCTTTGTCACCATATACCTCCTATGATGTTGCAATATTTCTAATATGCCATGGTATTGACTTATAAATTTTGACATCGGGTAGACGGCTGTAGTAAAGGAAAGAATCTTATTCGAGATCAAATCAAATTTGACAGTATAATTTTAAGCTAAAAACAAAGTTGGCTACTCTGCTGTACATGATAGTACGTGATCGTACGTACTATTTCTATATCCACGCTGTTTTTAGGGTTCATGTAGCCAGTACTTCTAGGTTAGCCTGAACAACATCTTCGACCACATCATCACTTACCATCAGGTGAGATAGTGGTCAAAGGCTAACCTATCAGGCATAAAAAAATTGCAAACTTTCTAATTTTTTATTTATTTATACTTGTGGTTGTTTTAAATTTGTAAATTTACAAAACTCCTCATTATGTTTAAAATTAATTTTGATGGGCTATAATATAAACTTTACATTATTTTATATTCCTCAGCTAAAAATATATATATAAATTAAATACTTAGAATTTAATACTCAAATATAAAATCAGTTTTCAATTATTTTTAATGTGCCTTATAAGATTATAATTTAAAAGGATGTAAATGACGAACAAAGAGGCTTTACTATTATAATAAAGTTATCAGCGTATTAATTATACCCTGAGAATAAATATGTATATTATTCGTAGATTAAACCCCAGTTTGTTGAAATGGGGCTAAATCGATTAAAATAATTTTGAATATTTTTCTCCTTCGACGGTTATTTTATGTCCATTTGGAATCTCAAAATTCTGAAATTTCAGTAGGAGTCCGGAATCTGGATTTTTAGATGGTAGATGGCTACAGGCTCGCCTTCTATTACGTGGGTTCTAAATATATCTGGTGAAACGTGAGTGTGCAGTCACTTTAGCTCACCTTCTCGGTGATATATAGCTGTCAAATCACATCAACGGCCTTAATGTCCACCGTTGAACAAATGCTTGTGTATATTTGCCATAATCCCCTCACTTGCACCTGTATGTATGGTAGAAGGGCATTTTGCAATTGCCCACCTGGCTAGCTACCACCCTAATGTAGAAAATCTGTCGCCAAGCACCTAACGGTGTGTTCCGGCAGCAGTCCTTGAAAGCCACTGAAATTACATGCACATGAGACTTAACAACTATGTCTCAGATTGACGGGTGCAGTGCAATTCTTGACCTGAGATGAAATACATCTGTTATAGGCAGAGGTTAGTCCGCTTAAAATCAGGTTGGCCTCTAGCTTGTCACGTCACAATCACATAAAAAAAAATAAGCTTGGCCGTCGGCTTCGGGATCGCAGTGTAAGAGCACAGTACTTCTGAAGGAACTTTCTAGTCGAGTATGGAAAGAAATTCTGGAAAATGGGCGCCTTCTAGTTTTTCTTTCCGTACTCGACTCTTAAGGTTGAACTGGCTGGTCAGTTCTACATACTAACGCCGCAGGGTGATCACTCCCTTATTTGGGATTAAGTCAGAAAATTGGTCAGAAATTAAGTTTAATATCGATTGGACTCGTCATTATCAACGCTTGTATCGTAACGAAATTTCAAAATGATAATTAAGTTGAAAGATATGTGCCTCGAAAACTTTACATGAAAATGTTTCGAGGCTCATAACTCTCACGTTAATTAATTCATTAAACAACTGTTACGATACAAGCCTAGATAATGAAGAGATCAATAAATATCATGCTTTGTTCTGGACCTAAATTCTCAAATAAGGGAGTGATCACCCTGCGACGTTTGTATGGCGAACTGACCGGCCAGTTTACCCTTAAGACTCCCACAGGAAGATGTGGGGAGATGCAATTCAAACCGCCCCTCCCCGACGGCATAAATATAGGTGTGACGATGTTCAATTGTTATTGTTTTATTATCGTTCTAATATTAAAAAGTTAAACTATAATTTATTATGTTAAACTTATTAATGTAATGTGACCATCAACTGTCAAAAACAGAACGGACATTGACTTTTATATTGACGTTTGACGTTCACCGACGCAGTCTAATCAAATAAACCGAATCAATATTGATTTAGGAACAGGGATTAATTCTTTGTTCCTGATTTGACTTGGAAATTTAGTCTTTTTATACATATACTGAGGGTTCATAATCGGTTAGCAGGTGACTATTTTAATAAGAGACTCCACGCCTATATTATCCGCGTTATATAGAAATATTGCACGTAAGCTTTATATTATATTATAGTAAAAGTTTTTTTTTTTTGTTGTTTTATTAGAACATTGTCACGATGGAGTCACTTTAAAAAAAGTACTACTATGAATATATAAGTTTTTTCGATCGTGCATTCGGAGAGACTTTTGATGATACTTCGTGTAGATACGAAACGCGTCGAAATTTCTTCCGGTTATACTACGTGGCGTTCATGCCGCCACGTCGGCTTAAAAGGAAAATAAGGCGGAATTTTCACTACATACAATTTTATTAATGTATTCTTAAAATATTTTCAAAATATTTGTTTATAATATGTACGCATGTAATGGATTTTCTGCTGTTTTAATTCTAAACCCTAACGTCGTAGCGTAGCGCAATACCCCACCTTCAGCAGATTATGATTTGGTCTATTGTAGTATGGGCCGAAGAAGAGCCTATAGCCAATTACCGAGTATAGTTATTTGTGATTTAATTATTTTTATTTATAGAAGAATATAAAGCTCTTATTAGTTTTCAATAGTTTATATTACATTTTAAAATGTATTACCTATTTCATAATAATTTATGTAAAGGATATCAATAAATGTCAGTTGTTACTAAATCTGAACTTAAAAAAATAGCACAATTAGTACTCACAATAATTCCCAAAAAGTAGTGCCGCGCCATTTTAGAAGAATCCAATTTTCTATCGATGTATTCCTATCACTTCCTGCAGGAAGTGAAATATATTTATCGATAAATTCTAAGCTTAAAATATCACTGCTCTACGTGCGTTCTGTCCCACGTCCAACTTTAGAATCAAGTGCCTCTCGAATCTCGCTAGCTTTTGCTAAACGACTTTTTGCCCGTACCAATGTTTCTTTTGTCGAAAGCAGTCATAGTGTTGAGTCGTAATAATAACTTATACCGTTAATATTTTTGATGGGCGTAGCCATTTATGGATTTAACGTCTTCGTTATTATAAAGGTGTCTGATTCCTTAGCATATATTTGAGGTTCATTGAAACTATTAATAGGTAGGTGGTAATATTATATTCTGTTTTCAATAAATTCGTCCTAGATTTTTTAATAAATTTCTAAGCGATGACGTGATATTCCTTTCTAGTGTTTCATGTAATTTCAGAATATTTTCGTAAGAGTAATCCTATTGACTTTAAAAGTAAAGTACCAGCTCCTACGCAAAATGAAGTAAAACTAGAATATTTTGGTGATAATAAAAAAATTGTAATTTTTTAGAAGGTCACGTGTCTTCTATCGGTCTTAGTAATGAAATTTGAAACGCTTCCAGTGTGTTTTGGCTAGAAAACGAGATTGAAAACTCTGCACCCAAAAATTTAAGGAAGTCATGGTATGAATGTAGTAATATTTTCGAAAATGAACTTAAAATGCAGCCATTTAATGCAATGGTATTAATGGAGAAGATAATCTAATGAAAGTATACATACATGTATTCCATAAATTTTCATAATGGTAGGGCATTTTGGAATAATAATAATGGTAGATGGATACGTGGATACTGGATAGGTGAGACGCTTACTATCAGGTAGGCGAAGAGTTCGTCTTATCTCTTCATTATATATAAAACATCGGTTCACCCGTGGTCATAAATAGAGCAAATGAAATGAAAAAAAAAACCTTTCGAACACTCATAGTAGAGGACCAGGGATGCGAAATGTGAAAGTCGAGATTAGAAGATAATTAATAGTTCTAAAATAAGATATTGTGTTCAATCAAAATTTAAACTATCATCATCATAAAGAATTAATTGGTTAATTAACATTTTAGTTTTTAAACCAGTATATAATTATAGGAATTTTAACGTATCGAACATAATGTAATTAAAACAGAACATATCATCACGTTTGTATATTCTCGAAGGGATAGGCATATTAGGCATACGTGATTAAACATGATTATTATTTAAACTTAATGATTAATGAAATAATTATGTCATGTTAGGAAATAATTACACTACGCTTATAATTAATGATTCATTCTTCGTAAATACACTCGTATCATTATAAATATGTAGTGTCTATATCTATCTTAATTGGATTCGTACAACTTGTGTCCCAACTCCCACTGCTGGGCAAAGACTTTCCTTCTCTACTTCCAGACATCCCGGTCTTCGGCTTTGGTGGCACAGTCTTTTTTGTTGCGGATCAAGATCGAACCGCCAACGTCTGGATATACCTCAGTGCCGTTGTGCTGGATGCCAAGTATGTACTGTACTGTGATTATTTTTGTCAGTGATCGTTTGGCATCCGAGCCTCACCCATTCCTATTTAAGATGTGTTGCCATGTAGATAACATGAACGATTTTGATTGTTGAGCGCAGTATCATATTTCGTATCCGGTCAGTTTTTATTATTATATATTTCTAGGATATCCTATATGTTACTGCTGTCAATATCTTGCTGGTAAGCCTCAAAGGCCTTCTTCTCTCACGTCAAAGTCCAAGTCTGAGCATAGTATAAAAATAAGAATGCACAGGTCCATATGTTGAAGCTTCAAGCACAGGGTAAGATCGCCATTCACAAATTTCTTCAAGGCCCAATAGCTCATCCAGGCGTTGTCGGTATGTTAAACTTCCTTATCTTATCTTGTATGGAAGAGACTATTTGGACGAGGTGTATTACTAGACAAAAGTTATTCCATTTTTGTTTTTGATAGGCTAGCCTTTGGTCACTATCTCATCTGATAGTAAGCGATGATGCAGGCGACGTTGCCATGAGTAGAATTTTGCTTCTTTAATGCACATAACAGACAGAATGGCTAGTACGCTGTACTACTGCCAAGATTAACAACAATAGCAACGAGAGCAGGCATTAAGAAGGCCGGCCACAAAACTTAACTACAAATCCATACAAATCTTTGTGTTGTATTTTGTTGTTAGATAAAGTCTATTTTACAATTCCCAGTAAAGAAAGACAGAGGTAGAAAGATCAAAATATTCTCAATACTGTTCATAATATTAATAGCAAGTATATAATTGTAATTATTATTTATTTAGTAACCGGCTAGTTTTTTAGCTCTATATAATTGTAATTACTACTTGCATATAGGTACCAACTAATAACAGAAGAAAACACTTTCACAATAATAATATAATATGTCGTAATGTAATCAAAACGCATCACTAAATAGTGGCAACCCGTTACTTCTACATTAAAATATATCTATACATAAAATAATCGTACATATCCCTCGATACTAAAGCTCGTGTGTTTATCGACGTCGATTAAACGTATTGTAAAGGTATGTGAACATCACTATTCCTATCTCGTCCAACCGAATTGCTGGACAATCACTAGTGCGCTTGAACTTGACCATGGACTTTAAGTAATTCGTACTTGTGGCCTATATAACAAACTGGTATGTTTATTGACATATGTTTATTTCTTTTCTGTACGAACACAATTGTAAAAGTAGGGGGAAAAAGATTGTTAGTGGTTCAGGTTATATTAAGGCGAACCTAAATCATAGAGGTAGAACTTTTGGTGGTATCATATTCGGTAGTTACGAAGTAGAACGAAAATAAATTATATCGTGCACTTCCATTGCGCAGTCTCCAAAATATATCCGGAAAAATATAGATAGTTAAAAAACTGATTGTGGCAAATGTTCCAGATTTTAGAGTTTTATCTTTGCAAGCTTGAAAAACTAATACGAGCTAAAAGTAGTAATAATACAAGTACCCGTGCGAAGCCGGGGCGGGCCGCTAGTAGATCAATAAATTGTAAACTACTTTCCTACCAAATTGTCATATAGCAATGGAACTCGTTGAAGAACAGGACATTTAATTATTTTATACGTTCCATTTGTCCCAATCTTGCAAAACGACATATCATCACAATAGCCAAAACGTCTCTGTGGAATTAACGACAATAAAGCCCAATGACGTACTAGTAATCGAATGGAATGTCAAGTTGTACTAGTTTTTTGCTATTAAATAACTGAATGTCATTAAATGATTTTATTAGATAAGCGTGTGGAATAACTCCTATAACATATTATAAGACAGTTATCCGTTATGCTCTGGTGCCAATGGCAGAATGATTGCGATAGAGTTTTTATTACACCTTTATAACTGGTATGATAAATCATTCGTATCAAAATTATTTAGGCATATGTATCTCAAGATAGTTCTTATGTTTGTTTGTATTTTGTTAGAACAGAGATTAGCGGGTATTTTGAATAAAGACAATTTAAGATCTAGACGTTTCGCTTCTAGGACATTTACTCTATTATTATTCATATGTTTGACACTGTTGGGTGATTTTGTTTTGATCTAAAGTATTCTGATTGCTACATAATCATGGTAAGATTTCTTGTTTAGTTTTCGATTAGTAGGTAGTTTTTTTTATAGGTGATACGCTAGCCCTTGACTATAACTATCTCACCCGATGGTAAGTGATGACGTGGTCGAAGATGTTGTTCGGCTAGCCTAGAATTACTGGCTCTCAAGGACAGCTGCCGGAACACACAGTTAGATGCTTGGCGACATATTTTATACTTGAGAGTGGTAGCTAGTCAGGCGGGCATTGTAAAATGCCCTACCATCTTGCTGTAACGACTGCCATCGTAAGACAACAAGCGGGACCGACGGCTTAACGTGCCCTCCGAAGCACGTGCACGCTCAGTAGTAATATCACTAGCGGTCACCCATCCAACTCCTGACCGCGGTGGACGTTGCTTAACTTAGCTGATCGGTTCAGAACGGCTAAGCAACCTTCACTACGAGCGCTTCAAAACTGATCCTAAGAACTGATATCTTACACTGTGATTCCCAAAATGCCTGCCCAGCGTGGGGGTTATGGCAAACCACCCGTAATGGCTGTGTTCAGCAGTGGATAATTCGGTTTAGTCTTCTTACGCACCTACAATTGACGAATATTCAGTATTGCCGTCATATTGTTACATTGATAGTTCGTTGATGATAAAATTTGGGTACTAAATATTTAAATTAAATAAAAAGAAAAGTGGCAACTCTCCAGGTGGGGAAGAGAAGCTTCCACATACCTAACCTAACACTACCTATCTATAAGGAGGCTTTAATACACAAATAAAAACAGTAGGTATGGAGCGTTCAATTAGTTCATATAATAATTTATTTTCCAAACATACACACAATTGTTATTAAAAAATAGGCTATATCAGTCCAAAACACATTTCATATCAATAGGGGTTGCTCGCTAGCGCCAGGAATAGGAGGCATATTAAAATTTAACACATTTCAAAAATATGCCCAGAGCGAGCGAGCAGCACCGAACTAATTATTACATAAAATTGCCTCAATTATAATTTCTGTGTGCCAGCAACGTAGATCCACATACAATTAGTGTCCTAGATTAAAATGATTTAATATTTAAAGTGAATTATAGTAATAAACCAGCTTGCTCAAGAAAATTAGTTATCTCAGGGGAAAAATCGTGAGTCGCATAAGGTGAAAGATGAATACCGTTATTGTAAATAAAGAAAAGGGCGCCACCCGGCTATATAAAACCGGGAAAATATATAAATACCGGATCGGTGCGACGGTATACAGTCTTGGGGTGAAATCACTGCATTGGTCAGCAGCCCTACTGCATAAGGGACGCAAAGCAGAGCGCTGACAGCTCAAACTGTTCACTCGGGCTGACTGCCGGAGCTGGGGGGCTATGGTAGGTGGTTATTCTTCAACCCCTAACGGTGAAGTTTTCCCCTCCTAACCAGGAACCTCCTGGAAAACGCAAGGGTGCGCATGTGAAAATCGTACCTGCCTGTGAAGGGCATATATAAAGCGTTGACATCAATATCGCAAAAGAGGGACCGGTCGATTTGGCGTCGGTGGCTAGCCCACGTGGTGAAGATGCATGCGGGCGCAGCCAGCCTCAATCCACAGGAAAACACGGAATTTCGCTCGCAACGACAGGGCCAATATCCATACACTGGGCACGCGGTCACTTGAGAAGGCTCGCACATTCGGGTTCAGCGACGGCGCGGGCCTAGGGACCACGCGGTCCACAACTCGGAGAGCCTCACTAGATAAATTCACGAGACGAAACACTAGAATTTAGCCCGGCGCAATAACCCACAACTTCGCACGAAAACACTGCACCGAAAATACTCAATCACTTTACTAACCTTTTGGGAGGTTGAAAGGCGCTCGTAGCGTTCTGGCGACTTCACGTCTCACACTTGGAAAGTCGCCTCCTAGGGCTTTATTTCAGCTGGTATGTATCGTTCAGAATCTCAGTGGAACGCTGTCCTGATCGTGGTCCCGCCCTGAAAATATCGAAATTAGTTTGTCAATTGCCAAACTCCAAAGCCGCTAGGGCACGCAACGGGAATCAAGACTTACCTCGCAGCAGGCAGCGTCTTACATGGGTTGCTGGGCGAAAAAGAGTCCAGAACTGCTCTTCCGCCGTATTTACGGGGCGGCGACAGTTTCTCGAACATTCGTCGAGGAAGGGGCAAAAAACACAGATCACACCACTTACCGATAAACTTTCAGATAAAAATATGCCTTATTAATCTGCGCCTAGGGATGCCAGTATTGAAAGCGGGTAACGTTCAAGACCTTGAAAAAAAACCGTAACAATATAAAATAAAAAAACAGTACCAAGAACCTTAACACACGTTAGAGATTGTTTGACCTAGCCTCAGATAAATAAAAAGGTTACCTGACGATCGAACGACCTACTTAATAATCTTTATTCCAGGTTTAAATATCTATCCTACTAAATTCAACTAAACTAGTCAGGTGAGATTGTGGTCATAAGTTAACCTATTCATAAAGAATTACAAGAAGAAATACGTTCATATACTTTTTAGTGAAAATGTATGTCGCGCCGCAATTAAGATTTTATACCGATATGAAAAAGACTGTCAATCATTTTTTGAGTTGTGTTAGCGTATAGCGCTATTAAGGTAACTGTTCTTAATCAAATTGCAATTATTAAGGCACATAAGTGCCTAATAATCAGTAATTAGAGACATAAAGTATGGCATAGCGTAACAATCATAATCAATGACTGGTTAAATAAAATGAACTATGATGTAGTGGAAGAATTATTATTAAAACGGCAATAACAATTACAAGACATTATCGGTACATTAACTTTCTTCACTACTATAGGTTTCTTCTTTTTACACACACCTCACAGACACATCTTCATATAACACACACACACACACACAACAAATAATTCAAAAGAGCAGAAGAATAAGCAAATAATACATTTAAGTTACTATCACCCTTTTTTTCAATTGTGTAATATATTAAAAACTGTAAAACAATGTGCAAACTTTGGGAAGGCGCTGCCTTTTGTAACACAGTTTTATAACTAAAACAAAAGGCAGAGTACCTATTAATTAAAATTTTTAACATAACTTAAGTTTTACATTAAAATATTTGTATTTGTATAGGTATAAGTTATAAAAAAATGGTTTTTTAAAAAGATTTCAATGTAACAATTTCTTAAAATTTGTTTATGTGTTGCTACTCGTATTTGTTGTTTATACTATTTAACTTTCGTTTACTAACACATATAGGTACCTTTTATAATTTATGAACGAGATAAATGTTTAAAGTGTAGTCATCTTTGAAAATTGAGAGACTGAGGGTGTGTGTGTGCAAAATAGAATAACGCAATGTTTATATAGTGTGCTCAAATTTTTTAAAATAAATGCATAGTATAAATTGAACTTTTTAAAAACGGGAATAATCTTTCTGGTACTGTATCACATGATTCCTACATACTCGTAATAATTACAAATAAAATGTGATTTGATACGATTTACGATATAAACACAAAACTTGGTTAAACGTACATGTCTGGTTCGAACACCGCCGCGGGATTGTGCTTCACCGCATGGTGGAAGGGCGTTTTGCGAATGCCCGCCTGGCTAGCGACCACCCTCAAGTAGAAAATCTGTCGCCAAGCACCTACCGGTGTGTTCCGGTAGTAGTCCTTTAGAGCCAGTGAAATTAAAGGCACATGAGACTTAAGAACTATGTCTCAAGGTGACGGGCGCAGTGTAATTCGTGACTTGTGACGAAATGCATCTGTTATAGGCAGAGTTTAGTCCGCTTAACATCAGGTGGGCCTCGATCTTCTTACGTCATAATAACACAAAAAAACGTAATTTTTAGAGCTGTATTCATGTTTCTTTTTCTATTAAGAGAAATATATGTAATCGTGTTTCAGACAGTATTTTCTATATCCTCTAAAATACACTATGTTTTATTAATTTATCTGACGCATACACTATTTTTAAATAAATGTTCAAAAATTTTGACTACTGATTACTCATTTCGCCTTTTTGTGGGATGCCGTCTTAGAAACAACACCTAATCATCGATGTCTTTGTGGTTAAGGTAGTTGTACTAACAGCTAAACCTATTTCTATTTCTTTTCTTTCTCTTAACATCAAATAAAAAAAGCAGACGCGAAGCAGATTTTCTTAAATCATACATTTTTCTATAGCACAATATATTTTTACAGTAATATATGAATATTGTCACACATTTATATATATATATATATATATATATCTATTATATATATATAATTATATTCCTTAAGAGGTATGTGGAGGCGTTTGTTTCTATATAATATGGGGCGAGCCCATTGCTATATACTGAGCACAGCTGTATATCATGTCCTGCTACTGAAGATTTATTTATCAGGAAAACCTAATTGGTATTATGTGGGGATTCAACACAGAAAAGAGAATACTCGTAGTATTATATTTCTCTATGGGATTCAACATAGAAGTCTCTAGAATCCAAAGCAACGCTTAACACTACTTGACCAACGAGACAGTCGTTTTAACGAAGATAATAAAAAAAATGGGTATTCAATTTCGTATAAAAAAACTGTTAACTGTACCTAACATGATCCTTTAATTTCACAAGTAAGTATATATATAATATACTGTACATATATCTTTTGTACTACTACTAACTAAACAGTCATTATTAATTATTTTATTAATATTTTATATTATACATTTATAATATATTTAAAAAATATATATAGATAATTACTGTATTTTATAATTATAACTTAATTTAATTGTAACCTAATATAATTTATAAATTACGCAATTCAACAGCTAACGTATAAAAACAATTCCGTAAAACTATAATTACATATATAAACCAAGTAAACCCAAGAACGGTACCTATATAAAACTGCGCAACAAATCTCTCATACAAAAGACATCAACGCACAAGTTTAATCCTTAGTTTTATAACCTTTATTATCGCTTTTATTACGATAAAGGTACCGTTTAGTTTATGATTATAGATCCACAATATACAAGTTTATATATACCTCATTATAATGTTCAGATCATCGCACTTTTTGACTGCTTCTGATCGTCAAGGTAGACTGGTTTTGCACTTTTTAGTTTGATTTTATATTAGCACCTTGTGCGCACGGCTCCTGTTTACTGTACTACTGTAACTACTTCGCAATTAGACAACTACTTCGCAAGTAGAAAAAGGAAGCAGTGTATGTAAGGATTATTGATTATTAAGACGAAGTGGTCTTTAAAAATGACAGACTGAGGGCGTAAAATTAAAATACCTCGTTTTGCATGCGAGTGAGCGAGAACTACGCAATGTATAAATAGCGTGGGCAATTTTTATTAATTCATATAGAAGTGCGCGTGATAAAAACGGAATATATATTTCTAGTACTATCACATGGTTGCTACATAATAATTAGAAACGAAATTTTGTATTGATACGATTTATTTAGTAGACACAAACCTTTATTAAGTAAACTGTATTTAAATATAAAAAAAAATTTTAATAGTACAAAATTACAAATATACTGAAATTGTTATTTTGTAACGAATTTTTAGCGCTGTATTCATTATATTTTTTAATCCAATAAAATGGTATCGTGATTTCGGATCAGGCACAGCATTTGTCATATTCTCTACTGTACTGTATCAGCCGGATCGTCAACTGCTGAACACAGCCTCCCCTATTAAGGGGGTATTTGCCATAATCCCCACGCTTGGCAGGCGGCTTGGGGATCGCAGTGTAAGATAGTAGTTCTTTAGAAGGCGCTGCTGCCCACCTTCCAGTATAATTATTCCCTTAGTCGCCTTTTACGACACCCACGGGATGATATGGAGAGGTGCAATTCTAACCCGGCACCCCACGAGGAGTTCTCTATAATATTACATATTTTATTCATATCTGTAAGGCGTACATTCTTTATAAAACATGTTCAATATTTGCTTTTTTGATACTCATTTACTCTTAATACTTATTGATCTTTGGAAGAACCTGGACAAAACTATGATAATGTTATGTTTCGCTTGGTGGAAGGGTATTTTGCGAATGTCTGCCTGGCAAGCTACCACCCTAAAGTAGAAAATCTGTCGCCAAGCACCTAATGGTGTGTTTCTGCAGCTGTCATTGAGAGCCAGTAATTCTTGGTTAGCTTGAAGAACATATTCGACTTCATCATCTCTTATTCTCAGGCGAGATAGTGGTGAAAGGCTAGCCTGTCCGCTATAAATAAAAAATGTTCAATGAAAGACCGGGACCAATTGAAGAATTTAGCTGAGATAGGCTACTATCTCAACTAAATTCTTTTACAAGCTCCGTCCATCAGAAAATTTACATGTTAATTTTAGACGGATTAATATTTTTCTTTAATAACACAAAAGTCAACAACACTTTATGGTGCCAAAACAGTTTTTTACATTGATCAGACAAAAAAATATCGTATATCACTATAAATGTTAGTTATAAGTTAATATAGCAGAAGCAGTTTACAGCATCATATGTAGTAACATATACGATGCTGCAACACTTATGGTACCACTTGTCCATTGATTTCATGTTACACAGCTGGACTGGAGAGGGCTATTTACGATCGTTATCAAGTCAACTTTTCTATAAAGTAGCGCATTAAATTATTAGCCAGTAGGTAATTTATAACGATTAGCTCCAAAGTACAAACCTCAAAGGATTAGGCAACGTTAAGGAAAGAAATAATTTCTAACAAACACGGAGAAACATAATATTATAATTTCTATACAAAAAATTTAAAGAGATACTTATACTAATATAATACTTATACGCATTATAAGCAAAATACACGTGACAAGTTACGCGAAAAGGTGGTATAAAAATAGAATAACTAGTATCATTTTTATAAGACAAGTTCATCTAAAGTTGCAGCATGTCCAATGTTTAATTATGTTGTAAATTGCAATCAACCAAAATACCAAAAGTCTTCCAGGTATTAATGACTACCTGGTCTAGTTTTATACATCCATATAAATAGCCTTTTTAATAGAGGTACCTGCTAATTTTATGGTATACTAAACTCTATTCAAACCTACTTACTTCTAGCAAACATTAGCATAAAACTATCAAGGAGTTATGTACCTGTCATTTGATTTTTTGACTGATTATTAAAGATATTGATTCTGATAAACTAGGTTTTATACATCCAAATAAATAGCTTTTTTAATACCTACTAATTTTATTTCATACCAAACTCTTTTCAAACCTACTTACTTCTAGCAAACATTAGCATAAAAATATCTAGGAATCAAATACGAAAATGAGTTTATTTACTGGTTGTTAACGGTTTAGCAAACAGGGACAACATAAAGTGTTCATAGACGTCTTAAATGTAATTCTAATAACAACAAAAAATTAATATTAAAGTAGTTAGCATAATAAATTTGTTAACTAGTTAGCGTAGTAGATAAGTCGCAGGGCAATTTGCAAATGCTAAGCGATGAAACATTTAACAAATTTTATAAGTAAAAAAATTGCAACCACACACTTAACAATACGTTCTGGCAGATCTGGGTTAGTCTGAATAACATCTTTGACCGAAATATCAACAGTGTTTGTCTTACTTAGTTAACTTAGTTCCAGCGAAGCGTCTCTGCTTCAACTTAGACTAAAATGTATGGACGCCTGCGCTTAATTTAAAGCTAATGACCTAATACGCACGTCAGTTGCCTAAAAGTGATAAGCTCTCTTTCTCTCTCAGGTATAATCAATTATTTAATTTCCATGTTTTTGTAGCCAGTATATTAATACGAAATAAATACATTACCAATTTTGTATATTTACTACTTACCTACCTATTTCTGATACAACTAGCCTTCGCTGGGGCCCGCGTGTCATTGATTATCTTAGACATAAGTCCAAGAAAGTCATTTATTATTTGCATTACATATCTAGATTTTTGGATTTCTTGACCCATTCTCCCATTAGCATGCTCAGTGAAACTTTAATCAATCAATTGCAAGTTATGCAAGGGCAGGCTCGCGAGGTCTACAGCACGGAGAGCCACTCGTATTTAAAAATCTACTTGTTGTGAATGTCAACAAAGCTCAAATTCTCACTGGGTTTAATTGATGGAAGTTAAGTGATACAAAATTAAAATATGGAAAGGGTCTCTTGACTGAGCAATAAAAGATTATTGCAATACCAATATTCATGATTTCCGGCTAGGGTCATTTTAGGAAAAGTAGAACTCTTTGTGAACAAGTTCCTGCCATCCACCATACCTATTAGTACCGCCTTGAAGTAATGTTCACATTACTGTGTTCCGGCTTGAAAGGTGTGGGTGCCGGTAAAATTACAGGCACATGTGTCCTAAAAAGTTTATGTCTCAGGGTGATGGGCGCAGTGCAGTTTATCACTCTTGATGAAATTCATCTGATAGAGGCAGGGGCTTACTGCTTAACACTGGGGCGTCATGCTTGTTCAATCATACAATACTGTCAAATAAAACTTACAATAATCTAATGTTATTAAAATCAGCCTCAAAACTTCTTTTTTTATGCCTGATAGGTTAGCCTTTGACTACTATCTCACCTGATGGTAAGTGATGATGTGGTTGCAGATGTTGTTCAGGCTAACCTAGAAGAACCCCTTTGATCGATTGTCGCTATTTCTCAACATGTTTTAACAAAAAATGTATTAACAAAAAAACATGTTTACATAAAACCATAGAACTTTGTTACCACTAACAATCAGTTATCTATCACTTTTCCTACATCTTCGAGGTGATCTATATATCTTATCTACATATAGTTCGCTGTGTCCAAGTATTTATTTTGGTAATGGAATCCTTTGTTCATCGAACGACCTTGCAAAGAGATTGTATAATGCCGGCTCACATCAGCGCTAAGATAGATGACATTTGCTGATTGCTGACTACATCCTAATCGATATAAGGATCGAACTAATTCATGAGTTGTATGTATACAAATTGGTAAGTTTTATTTTAATAGGAGAACTTACTTAACTTGCCGGAGACTTAATGAAATTGAATCATTTGCTGGATGACCTGTATTGTATATTTATTGAGGCAAAGTTTTTGGTAATGGTTAAAACAAAATTATCAAAAATAAATCAATGAAACCCTGAGTCTAAGCAATCTGAAACTGTGTGTTCGAATACCTCCTACTCCTTCAGGGATAAACAGCTGTTATGATGATATACGAGAAAGGTGGTAGGGCATTTCAAAAATTCCCCGCTGGCTAATTAACCCCCTAAAATAGAAAGTCTGTCGCCAAACACCTAATGGTCAGTTCCGGTAGCTGTCCTTGAGAGCCAGTCGCTATTCCATGTTAAACATGTTAACTTCGGCCGCATCATTACTTATATGAGATTGTGGTCAAAATTTTCTATATTTTTATTAATCTGTAGTAAAAAAATATAAAACAATTGAACGTAGATGAAATTCATCTGATAGAGGCAGGGGCTTACTGCTTAACACTGGGGCGTCATGCTTGTTCAATCATACAATACTGTCAAATAAAACTTACAATAATCTAATGTTATTAAAATCAGCCTCAAAACTTCTTTTTTTATGCCTGATAGGTTAGCCTTTGACTACTATCTCACCTGATGGTAAGTGATGATGTGGTTGCAGATGTTGCTCAGGCTAACCTAGAAGAACCCCTTTGATCGATTGTCGCTATTTCTCAACATGTTTTAACAAAAAATGTATTAACAAAAAAACATGTTTACATAAAACCATAGAACTTTGTTACCACTAACAATCAGTTATCTATCACTTTTCCTACATCTTCGAGGTGATCTATATATCTTATCTACATATAGTTCGCTGTGTCCAAGTATTTATTTTGGTAATGGAATCCTTCGTTCATCGAACGACCTTGCAAAGAGATTGTATAATGCCGGCTCACATCAGCGCTAAGATAGATGACATTTGCTGATTGCTGACTACATCCTAATCGATATAAGGATCGAACTAATTCATGAGTTGTATGTATACAAATTGGTAAGTTTTATTTTAATAGGAGAACTTACTTAACTTGCCGGAGACTTAATGAAATTGAATCATTTGCTGGATGACCTGTATTGTATATTTATTGAGGCAAAGTTTTTGGTAATGGTTAAAACAAAATTATCAAAAATAAATCAATGAAACCCTGAGTCTAAGCAATCTGAAACTGTGTGTTCGAATACCTCCTACTCCTTCAGGGATAAACAGCTGTTATGATGATATACGAGAAAGGTGGTAGGGCATTTCACAAATTCCCCGCTGGCTAATTAACCCCCTAAAATAGAAAGTCTGTCGCCAAACACCTAATGGTCAGTTCCGGTAGCTGTCCTTGAGAGCCAGTCGCTATTCCATGTTAAACATGTTAACTTCGGCCGCATCATTACTTATATGAGATTGTGGTCAAAATTTTCTATATTTTTATTAATCTGTAGTAAAAAAATATAAAACAATTGAACGTAGGTATATTATAGTAAATATATGGTAGCATAATCATACGTATGCCATACCACAATTCCATATTTGGCCATACAAGTAAAACCAACGATGGGTCAGCTAATTAACGTTAAAAAGTCTGCTGTGTCATTGACTTTAGTTATATCGAGTTTATTCAACTACAGTTATCTAAAAACTTACCTTTTATCACAAGGCCTTTGAAACTATAGTAGGTACCTAAAGATATAACGTTGAAATTAGTTTGTCATACCAACATGATGTTTGACAAATTTAGACATATCGTAGGCCGAGTGGGACAATAACGGGGTAGAGTTATAAAATATAACCGTTTATGGCGGTTTGCGGTAGCTATCTCCAAGTATGCATTGTCCTAAATGATTCATTCAAATTTTAAAGGTGAGTGAAGAGCTTTCCCTCAAATTATGGGTGTTAAAGCTTTTGACACTATACTAAAGAAATAGGGAATAATCGAAATTGAACTTTAAATAAAAACTCAAAATCTTAAAATAATGTACAAGTTTATTCGTAATGTTTATTACAGATTACTAAACGTTACCTCTGTGTGTATGCCTATTGAAAAGATCAAATCTTAATTACACTGCAACAAAACAATTAATATGCTTCGCAGAGTTTGTGTGGCGCCCACTGGAGGCATTATACGTATTCTATTTTGAAGCCATTATTTAGTGTAACCAATACCCACTTGAGAAACTGAATACACATCCGAAATTCTTTATTATAAGAAGAAAAATCGGGTCTATCTGTTGATGTGAGTTTTGCTCTCCGCTATATAAGACTCAGGTGTATTCAAGAAAACAAAGTTAATTTTGAATAGAAAACAGTATTTGCAAAACATTATCGAACTTACGACTTTGTTCTTCACTTACTTTTAATTTATTAGAACTCGTTTCACACATCATCATATCTTCTTCGTTCTTTGAATTATCCCTCGCAGCTGTTATTTCGACTTTTTGTTTTATTTTGTTACGGTTCTTCTCCAGTTCTCGATCAAGGTTGATTTCTTGATTGATATTAAAAACGTTTCGCGGAATGCCTTGTGTTTCGTTGTTTCCATTCCTTTCGAGTTTAATATCACTGTCGTTATGACTTACGTTTCCACGGATATTGACTATAACTGTTGGTTTAAAGACAATTTGTGATTCACGATTCCCAATTTGACTCTGTCCACCCATTGTATTAACCAACGGTTTGATATCTTCAGGAGTTTGCGTTTCTTCATTTTCCCTATTGTTATTTGGTTTGTTTTTATTCGGCTGCGGTCGCTTCTTAGAAGGTTTTTGGGTCGTAGGTTTAGGTGAATCTTGTGATGTCTCATGTGTATCGATATAAAGGACTACTTCCTCTTTTGTAGGTCCATTGCTCTTTTCATTTGAGTCATTAAGATTGAGACTTTTTGGGAACCGGTATTTAAGAGGTGGCATTTCGATTCTGTCGTTTCGTCTTGGTATAAAATCAGCGTCACTTGGTATCTCAAGTGGCTCATTTTCATATCCGTATCTGTCATAGTTATGTGACAGTTTGTTGTCATCGTTTTGATTAATTTCTTCGGGGAGTTGCGAACGTAATCTTAAAGATTCTATGACATCGCGGAAGAGGGATCGTTTCTCATGTTTTGTTGCAATTTCTCGTGTTGTTACTGGATTTGCACTAGTCAGGATGATCATATACGTCACGCAGATGTAGCAATGCATCTGTCAAACAAAAATGGTCTTTATTAGTAACCAAAAGCTTTTACAATAATTAAAATGTTTATTATCGCTACACACAATGTGGTACTGTGTAGAATATTAACGAGTATTGCTCCGTAAGAGTTTAACGACAAACATGGTTTCATTCTACGCCATTTCCTAATTATATTGTACTAAAAAACGTAACAGTAGTAACCTCTAAAAACTTTTCTTTTCTCTAAAATACACGCAATTTTTGTTTATTTTGTTCGTGAATGTAATTACCATTGGAAAACGTTATCATAAATTTGGTCCCCCAAACGCGTAACATATTAATAGTTGTAATACTAATTGATTCATTTTTGGATTCGGTACTAGAAAACGGGGCTCTACTACTGTAAGCTTCGGCTGTTCGTATATCCAACCTTCTGTCTATCCGTCCATTCGTCTGACATTTAAAGGGCTGAACCTTTGAAATGGTAAATGATAATGGGAAATTTGAAAAGTATCCAATTCAAATTTCCCATTAACAATTTCCCAGAATATGATTATTAGTATGGCGGATTGCCTAACAAATAACAATAATAACAAAGAGGTTAAATACATATACGCGTAAAAGTATTCTCATTGAAGAAACGTGTTTTGTTTACCGTTTTTAGGGTTCCGTACTTCAACAGGAAAAAACAGAACCCTTATAGGATCACTTTGTTCTCCATCTGCCTGTGAAGACCCTTTCTCTCAGGAACACGTAAAAGTATCAAGTCTAAGTCATATCAAATACTCAAGTCTACTGTCCTTTGGAGCTGTGGTAAAATCAAACCTAAGCCAACTCAATCAAAAGATAGAGCCGTTTTTGCCGCTAATTTTCGACACTTGCAAGGGAATCAAAACCTACAGGGTATTTCCCGTGAACTCAGAGTCTTGAAATTTGGTACGAAGCAACGTCTTATAGCACAGATAAAGGAAAAATTTTGAAAAAGATATATTTTTAAATACGTCTTATAACGTAAATATATATATATATATATATATATGCACTCGCACTTGGCCATTTTTTATGTTTATGTTCTATCGTGAAAACAGTAATAGCTAGAAGTCTCAAACTTGGTATCATACTTGTCCAACATCTAACGTACAACAACAGACACCGCACATAAAAACGAGATTTTAAGCGCAAGTAATTGTATTAAAAAATTAAAATTTTACGGCGCATTCTGTGTTGTATGGAACCTTTGGCGTGCAAGTCCAACTCGCACTGAACTGACGACTCTTACGCGGTATCTGAATTTAAAAAAAGCGAAAGTTCAAAATTATAGATGCGAAGATAATAGATCGTAACAAATTTTGCCCGGTACTATACTGACGCATTGTTAGAGCAACTTCGTACCACTGACCGAGAAAGTTCTGTAGGTCATGTGTGCAGAACCTAGACAGTTTTATTTAAGATCACTCTAAAATTAAAATGCCCCCAGCGTTCTAGCGAAACATTAATCAGGAACGTGTGCAGAAACTGCTTCTGTAATTGTGTACACATTAAAAGATCTTAACTGCTGATTATAAATGGTATGGTGTATCCGAGAAGTCAATTTGTTCGGCTGGTGGAACTGGCCGGTCGCTTCTCCATACAAACGCCGTAGGGTGAACACTCCCTAATTTGAGACTTTAGGTCCAGAATTAATCATAATACCGATTGATCTCGTCATTATCTAGGCTTGTATGATGCCGAAATTTTAAAAAGATAATTAAATTGAAAGTTATGAGCCTCGAAAATGTTATATGAAAATGTTTCGAAGCTCATAACTCTCAAGTTAATTATCTTATTAAAATTTCGGCATCATACAAGCCTAGGTAATGACGAGATCAATCGGTATTATGCTTTGTTTTGGACCTAAATCCTCAAATAAGGGAGTGATCACCCTACGGCGTTTGTATGGAGAACGGCCCGGCCAGTTCACCCTTAAACGATCAATATATAGCAGCTGTAGGTATATTTGTCAGTTTTTAGTCTAATGAATGTTGTAAAGATCTTATTTTATGTGATGGTAATGAATCTCGCACACAGCCCTAGGACAAACAGTTGTTAAGTCTAAATGTCCTTCTAATTCACTGGCTCTCAGGACTGCTGCCGGAACACACTGTAAGGTGCTTGGCGACAGATTTTATACTTGAGGGTGGTCGCTAGCCAGGCGGGCATTCGTAAAATGCCCTTCCACCATGCGGTGAAGCTCAAGCGGGGGCGGTGGGAATCGAACCATGTATCTGCGGTACGGCAGGCTATAAGTATTATCTCTCGGTTAAGATCTTCAAATCTACATAAAGTGTTTGTTACACCCCAAAGATGTTGGAATTACTCAATTAAAGTTGATGAAGAGAATATATAAGGGTTTTTAAATATCATATCTTATAATTATCAGCAAAATAAGTTTATTTTATGATCATTACAAATAAGGAAATTATCTATTTTACAGATAATTCGTATACAGTTTTTTTTTATAACTAAGTATTATTGTGAAATTGTTTGTGTAATTAAACTTCTTAATATTTTGTATAGTCCTGTATTTAGCAAACATTAGACTGCATCATAAATGAGAAAGGAACCTATGATTAGAGTCTGATAACAAAATAGCGCTTACCTTAATATCCTGGTGCGCTGGTTCCGCGTCACAGGCACGACTGAGTCTGAACCCGCCTCGTCGCTGCCGGACTTCAGGGTTGACTGAACCCTAATGAACTGCAGGTGTGCTCCATCTTGGCATCGTGACGATTCCTTTTATTGGAAGAATTCCGGAATTAAAACTCAAGACTCAGGACAGTTCCATACCTTTCTATTGGATGCCGTAAAAGGCTACAATGGAAAAAAATGCGCAGAATAAGCAGCATGCATCACTCATGATTTGTGTGGGGTGTAGCTGCACATGGGGCGTACAACATGGATCCTTTCCATAGATATGATAGATGGTACACACTACATATTAGAGTATTCACATGGAGGGTAGGTGACCTGTATACAACCAACCGTTTTATTGTGTATTTTTTATGTTATTGTGACGGAACAATCTCGAGGCCTACCTGATGTTAAGCGAACTAACCTCTGCCTATAACAGATGCATTTCATTACAAATCTCGAATTGCACTGCGCGAAAATTGTCGAACAACTATATATGTCTCAAAGTGACGACACTTTGAGACATAGTTGTTAAGTCTCATGTGCAAGTAATTTCACTGGCTCTCAAGGATTGCTGCTGGAACACACCGTTAGGTGCTTAGCGACAAATTTTCTACATGAGGGTGGTAGCTAGATAGGCGGCCAATCGTAATACATTTAATGGCCTTCCACCATGCGATGAAGCTCAAGCCGGCGGTGGGGATCGAACCCGGGACCTACGGCATGGCAGTCCATAGCTATAACCAGTTGGCCATCATGGATTCAAATAGGCACTTGTAGTTACCAGCTATTAGCTTTCTCGCGATCGATCGACAATTTTCTCGTCCAAGAAACGTAGACAAGATGTAAACAGCGTAACGAGAAACGAGATGCATAATGTGTAATAGATGACCATTTAAATGCTCCCAATGCGGTGAGAACTCTCTCTCCACTATTTGAAGCGACAAGAGCCATACATGCTCAGCAATGGTCTTTCTTGGTGGTCAGAATCACAGAACAATACTACTCTTGGTCAAGACACTCTACGAGAGATTCTCGCTTGATAGATAGCGTCGCGTTTCAGGGAAGATGTACTTTTATAGAGTGTAATGTATTTTCGGCATTTGTCATGGCTCACCTCTACTGATAAAGTATGCTCTCCTGCTCTCGTGATGTCACAGTGTGTTAATTATTTTTTTAAACACAGGTAAGTCTCGTGACATAGTGTTCTCTCAGTCATTTGAAAGTCCAGGTATCCCCATATAGCGGTTTAAGTTTGTCAGAGGTATCTTTAAAGCTTAGCTTAAGCTTTGTAGAAGAATGAGATTTGTCGTCAACTATATCAGAACACCGGGCTCTCAACAAGAACATTACTGGTCCCCCGCGTTGTCCGGTTTTCTTTTTTAATGTTATTGTGACAGAACAAGCACGAGGCCACCTGATCAACCTCTGCCTATACCAGAAGTGTTTCGTCACAGGTTACGAATTGCACTGCGCCCGTCACCCTGATACATAGTTGTTAAGCCTGTAATTTTACTGGCTCTCAAGGACTGCTGCTGGAACACACTTTTAGGTGCTTGGCGACATATTTTCTACTCGAGGGTGGTAGCTAGCCAGGTGAACATTTGCATAATGCACTTTACCGCATGGAGATCGAACCACGGACCTGCGGCACGGCAGTCCATAGCTATTACCGCTCGGTCATCATATCCCATTCATTCCCCTCCCCTACATTGAAAAATTAATGAAGCAGAATAGGGGCATGGTGTTAGTTCAGCCACCTCCAGATTTGAAGCAATGATAGCTGACCGAGTCCATAGTTTGATCACCACTGCCGGCTTGAGCTTCACCAGATGGTGGAAGAGCATTTTGCGAATGCTCTCCTGGCTGGCTATCACTACACGTGATACATATACGTGGGCTTCGTGCGTGCTCTATCACAACCCCATAAAAAACCTCAGCAAACCAAGCCGAAGATGCTCTCGGAAGTAACACTTTTCTATCCCACTTTACGCTGTTTAGTAAATTATTTGTAATTTGCATTTATTTTTGTTCTTACAGGCTGAACAAATTTATTATTTTCAGTTTGTTTGATAGACTAACTAGCGCCCGAGTGTTAAAGATAAATATGTTTAAGGTCCATATTCTACAACTAAAATGGGTTAAAAGAGTGAAATGATGATGAAGTTGGTAAAGTTGCATCGAAGCGGTTTAACAGAGTTAGATTAATACATTATAGAGAAAAATCTAATCTTGAAGATAAAATAAAATGTTGAACACCGCTGTAGAATTCAACATCAACTAGTCAGTCGGGAACTACTAGATCCTGATTACCGGAAGCTATCTATCTAATGTCTACCATATATCCTCACTATGCACCTTATATAATGGTAATAAGAGTGTTTCAATGTGCAATCTATTGCTGTTAAGTTTTTGTTAGCTGCATAGAGTAAGTTTAAAATTATTCATCATGAATACGCTTCACAGGTGTGGAATCACTGTTACGATGTGTATGCTTCACGACTAGAAGCTATACAAAAGAGATTTCTACGATATCTACAATTTAATACCCATATATTCTTGCCTGATTACGATACAAGGTGTCGTACATTTCATTTCCTTCCATTGTACAAACGAGAGAATTGGCTCATATATGTTATCTGTTAGGCATTGTAAATGGCACCGTGGACTGCCCGAACTACTAGAGCACATAAGGATACGTACAATTCTTCAATCTTCTTCAACCGAAACCAAGTAATTCGGACACAACAGACGTGTCCGGATGATCTATCTCATTGTTATTTATAATAATTATATATTGTGTCAGTTTCAGGGTACTAATCCGAAAATATCACTTTGATTTGCGGATACATGGTACTTTCTTTAACTTCGTCTCGGATTTCATTTTACTTTTCTGTATACACATATGTTGAATTACAATCCAGCTCAAAATTTGTATAACTTGTATAATTATTGTAAATGAGAAATTAACTGTAATTTGTTTTGTGTATCAAAATAAATAAATAAAATAAAATTATAGCAGTCTCACGGAGAAAACCTGTAAATCTACTTGTTCTTTTGATTACATCATTGTGATACTTCTCTATATATATTTTATTTTCTTAATTATAATCGCCGTTAACTGTTACTGTTAATCTACTATTCCTAATACTTATCTGCGAAATCTTTTAATTGGCCTTCCTGTATATATAACTTTAAGCTGCATATACATGGTGGAAACTTTCAGCGGGGCAGAGAGGGGAAGTATCTTATCCGTTGCAGCTACTCGGAAATGGCCTTAGGAGACTATCCATAATTTTCAAAAAAAAAAATACAGTTAGCAAGAAAATAGCCATTTTATCACAAAAACAATTTTTGATGCCAATCGATCCTGTTTTTATACTGATTAAAAACTTTTATGGGCCCAACTATCGTTGGAGTGCTCAAAAAGTTACAAATTTGTTACAATTTTGTAAAGAATTTGTGTAAGTAACTGAAATACAAAGAATAAAATAAAAGACAAATGATTACGTAGTAATCAAACCCCCCGCCCCCCCTTAAATGGGGAGGCTGTGTTCAGCAATGGACAGTATGGCCATTACAAAGCATACCCCGGCGAAAGGGTTGGACGCGGGTTCGAATGACCCTGACATGACTATAATTTTTTTTCTCGTAAATTTGTAATTTTGTAAAGTAGAGTATTATATTCAGTTGCAACACAAGTACAACCCAATAATTTTCTTTAGGCTTATAATTTCCAATTGGGTTGCGATTGCTACTAAAATAAATGCAGGTATTTAACCTAGATAAACGTTTGGAGTTTTTTTTTACTTTAGACTTTGCTTCAATCGGTGAAAAATGTGACTATACTTAATAATCGGCACGATGGGTTCCGTACAACATTAGACACTATATTATATCCTTCTTTTTTCGCGAGTCTGACTTGCATATGGCAATTTTTAAGTTTTTTTTGTTGCAACATAAATACATCATCTGTGAAAATTTCAACTGTCTAGCTATCACGGTTCATGAGATACAGCCTGGTGACAGACAGACGAACAGTGGAGTCTTGGTTAAAGGGTCCCGTTTTTCCCTTTGGGTACGGAACCCTAAAAATTATGGGATCAAAATACTGATGGATAATACTGAGCAAACTACGAGCTTCTATGTACAGTATTTATTCGCATTAAGAAAGTGTAAAATGACACGTGTTGAGCTCCTTAATAAAATCGCATAGCAAAGAGTAACGAGTTATTACAATATTTAAAGTAAAGGAGAAGCAGTCGTCGGCTGGGTAGTTGATTGCTTCAATAATTAACCTACATAATATACTTAATACTTTGATTAATTAAGGTCTGAGTTCGCTACCCAGTATTTTTCATAAAGGAATTATCAAGTTTGCTAGATAAAATTATTGAATAATGTATCTGTGAAATTGAAATTTATAAGGAATATTCACTTTTAGTATTCGTGCAACTTACTAGATTACTACCCGAGAATTAATTGTACCATGAAAATTTGTAAATATCATGTCAGTTTGAAATTCAACTTATGTTTACATATTCATATTGATGCCAATTTTATCATCCTTCGTTGGTAATAATAACGATATTCAAACATATACACAAAAATCAAAGCTAAAATAAATTAAATAAAGATGTAGCGTTTAAAACAATAGAAAACATCTTAAGCTAAACGTGTTATTGTTTAATTTCTTTTAGTAGAGCAAGGGTGCCTCTGTTTTACGTTTTAAAAACTCAAATGATCCCGTAGCTCACGGATATCTGTAAAACAAGAGGTCACGAGGATGCGTTAATATTGCGAATATGCTCTCTTCTTAAACGCTCCTAAGTCGTATCGGTCTGGGAAGTGGAAACACATCACATGATAGCTGGTTCCACATAGTGGCAGTGTGAGGCAGAAAATGTCATGAAAATCGATTTGTTCCGCGTTCCTCTCACAATGTTTCGTCCCACATAAATAATTCTTAGTTCGCACTGAACAAACATCAACAACAATAATAAATGTTAAAGATCTTTTTTGGGCGAATACGTATCGGCCGGATTGTCCACTGCTGAACACAGCCTTAACCATTGACGGGGATTGCCATAATCCCCACGCTTGACAGGCGTCTTGGGGATCGCAGTGCAAATGCTGGAAGAAATTAATAACCAGTATAGCAAAAAATAAAATACAGATAAAGTAAGTGGGAGTCGCACCGAGTTCTTATTATCTTAACTTTTTTTCTTTATGGATTATAGGCTAACCCTTGACTTATATTATATGTCACCTGCTGTTAAGTGATGATGCGAAAGGTATGGTTCAGGCTCCCCCCGAAGGGTTCCCGCCTTGTCGTGGCGGTGGGGCTTAGTAGCCGTGGCTTCGTCACCCACGGTGAAGCGAAGAGGAACCAGGGGCCGTGCTGGCTTGGGCAGTCGGCCGGCCCCAGAGGGGCCGCTCCACTGGGCTTTGCCTCTAAGTCCAGACTGGAGCGGCAACGGGTAGGCTGCGGTGCTGTATGGGCAGCACCGCATCTGAGGCGGGCTGTGGTGTTGTATGGGCGACACCACAGCTGACGGTGAGGGGCCACGGCGGGGGAGGAGTGCCGGTATCACGGTGCGCCGCTCTCCCTACCTTCCGTGGCCACGGCGGGGCCGCCACCGTTGGATGGCGGACGCGGAGGGGCCGCAGGGGAGGAGGAGTGTTGGTATAGCGAGGCGCCGCTCTCCCTATCCTCTGCGGCCGAAGTAGCAGGCGACGGGGCTACTCATCTGACCCGTCGCAGGGGGACCTTGGGCGTCGGAAGCGGGGTCGTCTGACGCCCATTTGCGGGCTTAGTCCCCGGGTGGTAGCGACGTGCCATGTGTTCTGGTGCGTCGTGAGGGGTAGCACCCCAGGAGGGGTCCGGCAACGGACAACCGTGGCGGGTTCGTGGTTGAGTGCTAAAGCGACCCTGCGATCCCGCCGAGAAGCGGTAGAGATGGAACACCGTGTGTTATTTAGTCGGTAGGGGCACTTGCTGCTGTGGGAGTAGTTGGTGTCGAGCCCGACATATCCCGGCCACCTTCCCCGGGGTGGACGGGAATGCGTAAATGCATTTTTCACACTTTAAAAAAAAAAAAAAAAAAAAAAAAAGGTATGGTTCAGGCTAACCTAGAATTACTGGCTTTTGAGAACAACTGTGTTAATTATTTGCTGATAGATTTTCTACTTGAACGTGGGAACTATCCAAGTGTGAATCCCCAAAATGCCATACAACTATGCTATAACTACTGCCACCCTTAGACAACAACCAGAACCGATGCCTATTGAAACACGGAAGCGCTTGTTAATAATTGCTACTAGCGGCCACCCATCCACCTCATTGTTATATTTTTATTTTTGCCGCACACGACTGTAATTTTTCTTCTCATTGTAGTTTTGTAAAGGAAACTAGTTGATCAGGTAATGATGACTAGGCAAGTTCCGCCATGAGCGCTTGAACCAATGGAAACACACAGCAACATGTTTTATTTGTAATTCTGTGGTTTCGAAGTTCTAAACAGCTACTCGTATATTTGTTTTATAAAAGGTGTCAATAATGTGACGGATCTTAGACATTTTAATATTGTTAGGTTTGCAAACCTAACAATATTAAAAATAAAAGGTTGCATCATCATTTACAAGTATAAAACCAATCGCAAAATTGGTCTTGTTTGTAGTACAACGCAAGTGGTACTATAGATGTCGCTCCATCCCAATACGATTGTTAAAGAACGATAGGAAAGATTTGAGTTATGACGTCATGTCATGTTAGCTCAATTGGTTAGAGCATACCCCGGCTCAAGGGGTAGATGGACGCGGGTTCGAATCTCGCACATGACTTAAATTTTTCCTATCGTTTATTTGTGATTTTGTAATGTAATCTGCATAGCAGGCGTTATTGCAAACCTAACAATATTAAAATTATAAGGTTGCGTCATCATTTACAAGTATAAAACCAATTGCAAAATTGGTCTTGTTTGTAGTACAACGCAAGTGGTACTATAGATGTCGCTCCATCCCAATACGATGGTTAAAGAACGATAGGAAAGATTTGAGTTAAGACGTCATGTCATGTTAGCTCAATTGGTTAGAGCATACCCCGGCTCAAGGGGTGGATGGACGCGGGTTCGAACCCCGCACATGACTTAAATTTTTCCTATCGTATATATGTGATTTTGTATTGTAATACGCATAGCAGGCGTTATTGCAAACCTAACAATATTAAAATTATAAGGTTGCGTCATCAGTTACAAGTATAAAACCAATTGCAAAATTGGTCTTGTTTGTAGTACAACGCAAGTGGTAGGTACTATAGATGTCGCTCCATCTCAATACGATGGTTAAAGAACGATAGGAAAGATTTGAGTTATGACGTCATGTCATGTTAGCTCAATTGGTTAGAGCATACCCCGGCTCAAGGGGTAGATGGACGCGGGTTCGAATCTCGCACATGACTTAAATTTTTCCTATCGTTTATTTGTGATTTTGTAATGTAATCTGCATAGCAGGCGTTATTGCAAACCTAACAATATTAAAATTATAAGGTTGCGTCATCATTTACAAGTATAAAACCAATTGCAAAATTGGTCTTGTTTGTAGTACAACGCAAGTGGTACTATAGATGTCGCTCCATCCCAATACGATGGTTAAAGAACGATAGGAAAGATTTGAGTTAAGACGTCATGTCATGTTAGCTCAATTGGTTAGAGCATACCCCGGCTCAAGGGGTGGATGGACGCGGGTTCGAACCCCGCACATGACTTAAATTTTTCCTATCGTATATTTGTGATTTTGTATTGTAATACGCATAGCAGGCGTTATTGCAAACCTAACAATATTAAAATTATAAGGTTGCGTCATCAGTTACAAGTATAAAACCAATTGCAAAATTGGTCTTGTTTGTAGTACAACGCAAGTGGTAGGTACTATAGATGTCGCTCCATCTCAATACGATGGTTAAAGAACGATAGGAAAGATTTGAGTTATGACGTCATGTCATGTTAGCTCAATTGGTTAGAGCATACCCCGGCTCAAGGGGTGGATGGACGCGGGTTCGAATCCCGCACATGACTTAAATTTTTCCTATCGTATATTTGTGATTTGGATCTTAGACATTTCCTACTTTAAAAAAGGATAAAGATCTCAACTCGACTTAATTTTTTTTTGTGTTCCTTACCTCGTATCTCTTTGTAGGGGCTACCGATGTTTTTTTTTCTTTTATATTCCAAGACTGGTGGTTATCATGTAGTCCTATTTAAATTTGAATGAGATTTGACGATCCCGAATAATGCGTATTTTGTGATTGAAGTCGGTTTTTAATAAATTAATTTTATTTTTGACAAAGTATCTGTTTGAATCACGGTGATTATCATACAAATCTGGATACTTCTGTTTTAACAGAAAAGTGTGAAAGGGCAAAACAAAAACAGTAAAAAATACAGAATATTTAACCACATATTCACTTTTGAATTATTTTGTTTCAGAGTTAATTTAATTTAATACAATTATATCAGTTTCAGTTCCTTTCAAAATAAATTTGTTTATTTATTAGCATAAAATATTGGCATTTTATGCCAATATCAACTACTGACTATATGTAAACACGTCAAGTATTGGAGACGTTGGGATGAAAATAATATTAAATATGCCAGATCTAGTCGTTTTATACAAATCTCAAATTTTATACGAGTTTCATGTTTTTTTAAATGGTTAAGTTTAGTGTGTTACATTATTATTATATGTTAGATTTTGCCCGCGGCTTTGGCTATCTCCAAGGGTCAGCATGCAATTATTAGCCTAGTAAGGCTGCTAAAACATAGACGTTTCAAGGTTTTGTGTCCCAAATGGATAAAATATGGCACCCTTTTAGGTTTGTTGTTTGTCTCTCTATTAGCCATTTCAGTCAATTTACTAAACTCTTGGACATTTTTATTTTTAACACGGGGGGCACGGCAATTCCCAAGTCGAACACAAAGCGAAACAGCCGTACCATCGTTTTCTCGAAGCAATTCAGGCTTTTTACGACCTCTATAATTAGATATTACTTTTATTCATTATGAGATTCTTATAGTACATGATTAAATACGGTTTGGTATTAAAAAGTTCAAATCGAAATGTGCGTCATCTGTTGCTACTGCATAGAACTAAAATCTGGCATTAAGTAGCTATGGGCTATGAGAAAAGTCTTCATCAAAAAGTTCTTCTAGTGTTTCATAGATGGCAGTGTAATAAATTAGCATATAAAAGTTTACTTAATACTGAATTAGTAAGTAGATGAATTATTGTACATCTGATGTTACACGTTAAATATAAACAGTTATGGTGGAAATAAAAAATGAATGTGTATGGACAATTGGTTATAATTGAAAAAACTATTGGCCAGCACTCGGTTATGGCGAAGTGTCGCATTCGTAGCGCCTGAAGCACACAATTATTGTAATAATTTTAATAACGTTCATGAACCCATTCAGCTGAGAGCTGTCAGGCGGCGCCACAGTCGCAAATGCCGCTATAGATATTATTACTTATTAAATTAAAATAATATTTTATTAATTACGACAAAGTTAACACCTACAAAAATGAGTTTATAATTTATAAAACTAGTAAGGTCTAATTAAAGCGTTTCACAGACGGCAGCTATTATAAAAAACTATTTATTTACAGCTCGATATATTTCTATATATTTCAACTCATTTTCCATAGAAATTGACAAGAGACAACACACGGCAGCTATAATATATATCCTTATATTTTCGAATCTTAAGATACCGACAGCTATGAAAATATATATTTGTATATCTCAATATCTTACGATATATTTTGATATATCTCAATATATTTTCGTATACATATTACGATACATCTCTCCTTGAACAGTGTGTTCCATCCAAGTTTGACTGACAATGTTGAGTCGTTTTTTCAACCGACCACAAAAAGGAGGAGGTTCGATCCATATGTTTTTTGTGTTTGTTACGTTATCACTCCGCCAATCATGAATTGATTTCGATAATTGTTTTTTCGTTGAAATTGGGATAGCTCAAGGGTGTTCCTATGGCAAGTAAGTCAGGATCTGATCATAAGATCCTGTAGAAATTGAGAGAAACCCTAGAAAAGTAGGAACGAACCCTAGAAAAGTGTTACTTTGATTTTTCGTAACTTTTGAAGCGCTCGTAGCGAAGTTTACTTAGCTGTTCTCAACCGATCAGCAAAGTTAAGCAACGTCGCGCGCGGTCAGGAGTTGGATGGGTGACCGCTAGTGACATTACTACTGAGTGTTTCCGTGCTTCGGAGGGCACGTTAAGCCGTCGGTCCCGGTTGTCGTCTTAGGATGGCAGTCGTTATAGCATGGTGGCAGGGCATTTTGCGAATGCCCGCCTGGCTAGCTACCACCCTCAAGTAGAAAGTCTGTCGCCAAGCACCTAACGGTGTGTTCCGGCAGCTGTCCTTGAGAGCCAGTACTTCTAGGTTAGCCGGAACAACATCTTCGACCACATCATCACTTACCATCAGGTGAGATAGTGGTCAAAGGCTAACCTATCAGTCATAAAAAAAAAAAAAAAACTTGATCGGGTGTTTGTCAAGGTCTAGGAGTCATCTGCTCATGCTGCTGAGCTGATGTTGAAAAAATAGGATTCGTGGCGCGAAGCGAATGTGAAATAATTACAATAGATAGGTGTTTTTGTAGAGATTACAGGAAAAATACAACAATGTTGCATGAATGAATTGAATTGTTTCTAAGTGTAATGATATTGAGGAATCATGACGCGTAATTCGCAAGCCCGTGAGAAAATGTAAGTTTCCGTGGAAAAATGATGACCCTGAGAAGTAAGCATATCAATGGTGAAAGATTTTTTGGACACCGGAATTTTCTCAAGAAATTTCCTTTCTCAAGGGAAAATTAAAAATAGCCTAAGATACCCGCTATTATAATTACAGCTATCTGTCAGTGAAAGTGCGGTCAAGATCAGTCTAGCCGTTCCGGAGATTAGCCGAAACAAACAGACGGACAGACAAAAACAAAATGTGTTCTGCTCTTATGTATTGTATACTGTGTGACTGGAGGACGAAGACGTAGTTCAGGTTATATACGTTCGTTTGGCCTTCCATTAGGTAAGAAAAATGTTATTTTTTTTTATTAAATTTGTTAATTTTTGGTTACGTAGTACCGCTAATTGTGGAAATCTTATTTGTAACCAGCTGCCTGGTGAAGTATTTCCGAACAGATACGACTTAGGGGCTTTCAAGAAGGGAGCATGTTCCCTTATGATTCCCTCATCAAAGGCCGGCAACGCATCCTCGAACCTCTGGTGTTTCGGATGTTCGTGTGCGACGGTGATCACTTACCACCAGGTGAGCCGCCTCGTCGTTTGCCTTCCTATCCCATAAAAAAACGTACTGGCTACTTCTCTACCAGAGCCGTCCATCGAGATTTAAGGCTTGAGATATCCCTTATTTACTAAAATTTGTGAAAAACGTCATTTTACATTACAAAATCACAAATATATGATAGGAAAAATTTAAGTCATGTGCGGGATTCGAACCCGCTTCCATCCACTCCTTGAGCCGGAGTATGCTCTAACCACGTAATGTACCCCGCATAGCAGGCGTTATTGCAAACCTAACAATATTAAAACGTCATTTTACGTTACCCGAAAAATAAGATTGGCTTGTAATTGATGAGGATCTGAGTGAGTTTTTTTTAGTAAGTATTGATTATTTATTATTTTCCTGGACATGCAGTGTATCTAATTAACGAGATGGATGGGTATTGATTGGGATGCTAACTTTCCACGGATATCTCCCTGCCGAAACCGTGGTATTAGCCATAAAAAGGTATAGGGAAGAGAAAGGGCAAGCTTGTGGTCCTTTCCTTGACCACAAGCTTACTAACTCATCCAATCCAGTCTTTTTTTGCGGGAATTCTAACTATTGAAACAGCCCAACGATGCATCAAAGTTTGACTTTGAAATATTACTTGACTACCGACGCAGTTCACATTTTTGGGAATTTTTCATTCTCAACAGGTAGGTCATCGCGCATGTGAACGGATCGATTCGATTTCAAAAACGCTAAATCATTCAGTTGGAGTTCAGCGTAGGTATACTTACTAAAGATGGTGCATTTAACAATCCTCAAAGGAGCAACCGATAGCAATCGCCATTACACAATCAGACTCCCTCTCTCCATTATTACCCGTGTCGCGAGCAAATCGTGCCCAGAATAGCGAATTGTTGCTTACTGCAACACCGAAATATCTATTCATACAAAATAGGTTTTATCACAACCGTGATAAGGTTTAACATTGATTATTTTGTGTCTACTGAAGTTGTGTCCTCAATGAAGTATGTAACGCAGCAATCACAGCTCTTTAGGGACGTTATAAACAACTAAACTTTGTGTGTGTGACCCCTCATATAGCTGTAATACAATAATGTAGTGATTTTGCCTTGTTTGAAATTGTTGTCATAGTGAATGGGTCTTATGAATTGGTTGGTATTTGAAATGAACGACGTCAAAACGAGACGTATCGTGATAATTTTGTTTGAAATCCAAATCTATGATAGGATCCTAATTTATAACAGTTGTACTGGCATGCCTACAAGTGTAGAGTATTCGTAAAAAATCGGAACTTTGTATTGAAAAAGGTATGTAAATTGCGCTGTTACCTACTTATATCCTGGTTACTGCATCAGGACGCGGCTAGCAAAGATCTTTATATTTCTAAAGGGGGGCCAAGAGGTATAGGCATCCGACGCGATATCGGAGGACGCGGGTTCATTTCCCGCCTTGGGCATAAAACTTTGTACTCCAATAATTTGTTAAAAAAAGGTCTTTAAACCTGATATTGAAAATGATGGTATTAAAAGTGGTGACTTATTATGTTAAAACCAGTCAGTACAAAGAAGAATTAAAAACAGAATTGACGTAATACAAATTATTTGATAATTTCCTACATCTTAAGTCTATCAAGGGGTATGCGTGAAGAGTAAACGATTGCCGTGTACATTTTACTTTTACAAGACTTGTTCTTGCATAGTAATTATCATCATCATGAATAGCCGGAAGACGTCCACCATTGAATAAAGGTCTCCCCCTTAGGGGATGGGGGCTGCCATACCTGCTGGTATTTTTCTCTTCTTCGCCTCTTACAACTTCTATATGAAGATAATAAGGATGGAATTTTGGCCCAGCACGGGAAGAGGAAATGTAAGTATTTTATTTTTTATGATTGCCTCAAAAATGCATTGTTGTCTATAAGCTTTTGAAGCAGTGATGGCTCAGTGGCATTAGCTATGGACTGCCACGCAGCAGGTCCATGGTTCGAATCCCGCCCAGAGCTTGAGCTTCACCGCATGGTGGAAGGGCATTTTGCGAATGCCCGCCTGGCTAGCGACCACCCTCAAGTAGAAAATCTAAGCCAAGCACCTAACGGTGTGTTCCGGCAGCAGTCCTTGAGAGCCAGTGAAATAACAGGCAAAATGAGACTTAATAGGTATGTCTCAAGGTGATGGGCGCAGTGCAGTTCGTCACTTATGATGAAATGCATCTGTCATCTGGCAGAGGATACCGCTTAACATCAGGTGGGTCGCGCTTGTTCCTTCACAATAACATTAAAAAAAAACCTCTTTTTTTTATTTATTTATTTTATTTATTTATTTTATTAATCCACAGCTCTTAAAATTTACGTATATATTGAGAAATACTTAAGCTTACAGCCAAAAACGGACTAACATTTTATAAGTATACAAAATTACATTCAACGTATTAATATATAATATATAAACTAATATATATAAAACTTAATGTATAAACAGTACTTAAAATTAAGTTTACATTATATGACATTTATTAGGAGGTTTTAAGAGTACATTTGTACGATGTTCTGTATGAGAATGTGAGTGATTGTGTGTGAGTGTAAAATCACATGCTCTATGAAGTAACACTACTTATTTGGTTTTACTAATTTATTTTAGTATAAAAGGTGTGCAATTTGATGTTTGTGGTGTGAAAATGCATGTGTGTATCAATAATTATGTGATTTGTTATTACTTAATATCTATTGGCCTTTGTTCTCCAAAACGTTTAAGATTAATTTTCTAAACGCTTGTTTGCTGGAGCAGAAAATATCTATGGTATCAAACATTTTATTATAAGTTCTAAGTAGGCGGCTTGCAACTGCATTATTTGTGTAATTAGTTCGAGTCAGGGGCGTTGAAAATAAATTGGTATGTCGAGTACGGATTCTTGGGACGCAAAATCTTAAAATAAGGTTACTCAGATCCATGCTGTCAATTTTACTATTACAGATATTGTACAGAAACATCATATCTAAGATAATACGCCTGTCTTTTAGAGGTAATATGTGATGAATAGTACAAGAATCAGAGTAGTTATTAAGATAAGTAAATGTTCTGTAGTTTAAATGTTTTAAAAATTTAATTTGTATATTCTCTATTTCGTGAATGTATGTTACATAATGTGGGGTCCATATATTACTACAATACTCAAGTACAGAGCGGACGTATGAGTAGTAGAGCGTTTTAATGCAAGCTGTGTCAGAAAAAGGCTGACTAACTCTCAATACAAAACCTAAGGCTTTATAGGCTTTGCTAACCATACTCATAATATGCTGAGAGTAGTCAAAATTAGAATTTAGAATTATTCCTAGGTCTTTAACGGATTCCGTTTTACTTATAGTGTTATCATTAATTTTATATAAATATTTAATAGGTATTAATTTGCGTGTAAAACTAATTTGTAAACATTTACTTACATTAATATCTATACGGTTATCTTTGTAGTATACGTTTAATGCATCTAAATCTTTTTGAAGTTTAAAACAATCATTCAAGTCGTTTACTTTGCAATAAATTTTAGTATCATCTGCATACATTAGGAATTTAGAGTGTTGAAAGCACTTTTTTATATCATATAGATATGCTGCATACAGGAGAGGTCCTAATATCGATCCTTGGGGCACCCCTGATGTAACGTCAGTATAGTCAGATCTATAGCCACCAACAACAACCGCCTGGCTACGATTTCTCAGATAAGAAGTAACCCACCGAAGCAGATTCCCGTGTATTCCGAGCTCATGTAGTTTACGCAATAGGATCAAGTGATCCACACGGTCGAATGCTTTTTCGAAGTCCGTGTAGACCACATCGACCTGCCCTCCACACTCCATGTCACGGAGAACATCGTTAGAAAATATGGCTAGGTTAGTGCATGTAGACCTGCCTTTCATGAAACCATGTTGTTCTATAGGTATGGCTTTGGAAATGGTAGGATACATAAAGTGGTGAACGATTTTTTCCATTGCTTTACTTACAACATTTAGTATAGAAATAGGTCTGTAATTTTCAATAGACGTCTTAAGGCCCTTTTTATGAATAGGCACAATATGCGCTGTCTTCCACACTTTGGGAAAGTAGCCTTCTTTTATACATCTATTAAAAATAACAGTAAGAGGCAATGATAGCGTTTCAGCACACCTTGTATATAATAAGGGCGGAATACAATCACTTCCAGGTCCTTTTGATGTATCTAAGCGTTTTAAGAGCTTGAATATAAACTCTCTCGATACACAAATATCGTGGATACTATCATTATTATTATTCATTGATGCATGGGCATCATTACGAGAAGAAATATGGGACTGCGAATTAAAGTTACTAACAAAAAAATTATTATAAGCTTGACAAATTTCCTGTGGGTTATTAATTTCCGTGCTTGCATATGTCATTGACTTTGGGTAATTAGACTTAGTTCTATTTTTGGATTTAACATATGTCCAAAAATATTTACTGTTAGTTTTCATATTTTTTTGTGCATAGTTAATATAGTTTTTGTAACATATACTTTCAAAACGTTTTATTTTAGTCCTGAGTTCAGAAAAATCTGCGTAGTCAACGGGGTTTCCATAATTTTTCCAGTGCTTGTGTTTCAGCGATTTTTCTTTTATCATTCTAATAAGTGACCTGCTATACCATATAGGATAATTATGTGATACAGTGATCCTAATTTTAGGTACGAATTGATTTATAGCCGAATTTATGTGATAATATAACATGTTTAACGCACAGTCTAAGTCATTTCCGGTATCAAGGCATTCCCAGTTACAGTTTAAGAAGTATTGATTAATAGAATTAAAGTCTGCCTTATGATATTGGTATTTTAAGCGTGGCAGAGGTTTAAGTTGAGCTACTGACAGATCTGATGCATTAATTAAAAATGAAGGGTGATATTTATCCTCTTTAACTATTGATAAGGCAGCTTTTTTAATTTCAACCGAAAAGTTACTAAAAACTAAGTCTAACGTTCTATTTAGCGAGTTCATCAAATGGTTTGATTGATTAAGGCCATTGAATGACATTTGCTGTATTAAATTACTAGCAGCATTTTGCAGTTCAATAGATCCTTTCTTGAGAAATATTGGTTCAAAGGCCTCCCATCTGATGCATGGGAGATTAAAATCGCCCACAATTAATACATGATCTCTTAAGTTCTTATTAATAACCTGGGTACTAATTTGTATAAATTTCTCTATGCGTTGCGATAACTCATCATTCGGTGGGATATAAACAACAGCTATGTGTAGGGACGTGTTCGAAGCAAGCGATGAAGCCGGCACCGTGACCCATAAACACTCAAGGTCGGGTACCTGCCACTCGTGCCGTACGCGTGCACCGAGCCTCGCCGAGCACAGAGCCATAACTCCGCCACCAAGTGAACACCGGTCAGCTCTAAATACGTCATATGCTACAGTACATAATTCGGAATCCAAAATGCTATCACATAACCACGTTTCTGATATTAATACCAAATCGTAATTAGAGAGTGCTAAGCTATTGAAAAAGGTATTAGTCTTAGTTCTCAGTCCCCTCATATTTTGGTAAAAAATACTAAGCTTAATGTTATCAGAGTCCATTATAGATATACAAGAAAATTAATAATATTTTATTACCCAGATACTTTAAAATAATTAGATGCCTATCACTTATTAATATTATGCTCAGAATACCATATAGTAAGAGAATAACTAATATAATAATAAAATGTTTGTCCACAGCGCGTAGGTAAAAAAGAATTGCAGGCCGATAGCTAGTATGTGTGTTTATTATAGGTATTGTTATGAGTGAGTGTAGTATGAAAATTGAAGAATTCAAAAAATATATTAAAATACATGAAACATTGTTTAAACTTATGCTATTTTCTTGAGTAGATCTGTCGTGGTATTGATTAGCTGCGGAGGAGATGTATCGTTTTTCCGCATGTATATTCGACAGTTTTTTGTCCAGACATATTTATAACCCAGTTCTTTCGCCTTCAACCTACATTCTCGTAGCAATGCCTTATTTGACTTAGTCAGGTGCTCGTTAATATAAATTTTGACGCTATCACAACCCAGTCCTAAGTCTTTCGCTGTAAGGCTTTTATAACGACGTGCTGCTGCGAAGATCCTGTCCTTGGTGATGCGGTCCCTAAAGCGGACGACTATGGCCCGACCGCGCTCAGCACTGGTTGGTAGCCGAGGCTGAACGCGATGAGCAAACTCCACATCGCTGGAACTGACCTCCACGCCAACCAGTTTTGCCACTTGGATGACAATGTCAGATGTCACCTCGTTACGTACCTCTGGGGCGCCGACAATTTCTAGGTTGTTCAGACGACACCATTGCTGCTGACGGGCGTTCTCTTCTTCTAAGTTTCTAAGTCTGGTCTCATTGGCCTTCATTTCCTGTTTGAGCGATTTATTTTCATCTTTTAAATTTTTAATGTCACTATTAGCGGCGTTTAACGCTTTCTTCAATTCTTCGTACTGTCCACTCACGAACTTAACGAAAACATCCATATTAGTCAGCTGCTCTTTCATATCTCGCAGCTCCTCTTTCATGACATTACGAAGAGAAGAGCATAACTCATCACTAGATGCTGGTGACACTTCGTGTTGTGGTGGTTTCCTTTGAGTGATATTATCGTCAATGCGGTTATCCAGCTGCTCATCTTCATTCTGGCGCAGCGGGGTGTTGGTGTTGTCCAACGGGCGAAGCTGCTTGCAGCAGGTCCAGCCCGACGGTCGTTTGTCGGCCTTCAGATTTACGCACAAGCAGTGATAAAATTTTCCACAAGACCTACGAGCACATGTTATTTTGTCTGCCGATTTAACGGGTTTCATACATGCACTGCAATTGCTCATAGTTAAGATTTTAACACGTTTAAAATGTACACCGAAAAATACTAAAGGAAATTGTAGGTAGTTTCACGTTGGGTTGGCAGTTACTTGTAAGTACAAAAAGTTGTGCCGAATACAAACAGGATAGATAGTTCACAACACTCCCGATTTCATTACGTTTTTATTTGTAGGTATTAAATATAAACTCCTCAAAACACGAAAAACACAGTTTTACCGTATATTGCGTTATCGTATGTTTTTGTCTTAAATTAACTCACGCGAATGTGTAGTTATGCCGGTGGTCGGCGGTAGAATGATTTAATCAGAGAGCTTGCTAAATTGGATGCAGTGGAGGTTTATTAAAAAACCTAATTGGTATCCTAATATTCCAGAGATCGCACAAAGAACTATTAAAGGAATAAAGACAATTAATTTACGATTCTGAATCAGAGTCGCAAATATATGGGCGGTTGGGGGTAATAAAAACCTTCGTTGTATGGAGCCGCCTTTATCCCGACTTTGCGTTCTTATCGGGATAACTATAAATAATTTGGGATAAGTGACGCGTTTCTTGGGACAAGATAAAATTTGTCTTGTTATGGGCGGTTAAAGGTTGTTATTAAGTTAACAATCCTGCATTGCTAATTTTGGGCACTTATATACAATGGGTTAGTTCCAAATCATTCCTTAGATTTCTGTCTCTATAATATTAGATTATGATACAAGTGAGCTAAGTTGCTCATTATACACGAGGCTGTGTGTTGCAGCCCCGTAAATCAGCCGAGTGTATAATGAGCAAGTTGCTCACGAGTTTCATACGCACTTTTTCAACACTCTTGCGAGGAAAAAAAAAATATTGCACAAATGCGATACAAACAACCTACGAAAATTATGGAAAATAGCGCGCAAGTATTTTTTTTTTTTGCGCGCGGCAAATTTAATGGTTGATTGCATATAAACCTCTTTGATGTTACAAATCTGTATTACCCGGTTAAATTGAAAATGCTCTGTTTACTCGCAAATAATTTGCAGTTAGGTACTAACTTAACTTTGTAGGGATAAATTACCTGATTAAATTGAAAATGTTCTGTTTACTCGCATATAATTTGCAGTTAGGTACTAACTTAACTTTGAAGGGATAATTCTATTACGCACTAGTGTATAATAATATGATTATGCACGAGGGTGTTATAGTTCAGTTTATGGCCCTAAGAACGATATAATAAAGCTCCACTTTACGAGCAAGGGTGTTGAAAAGGAAGTTATGAAATTCATAGTCGCTATATCACAATGGAATTTATATATTGTAAATTAAAAAATGAACTGCCCATTGATCGTGTTGAATTTTTATAGTTGGTAAGACTTTCAGGCAAAGTTGCTTGTAGCTTCACACACACACTGGTTCGTAATAAAATGATTTAGTGTAGTCCTTTCTCTTTAAAACATTTCTAGTAGTAAGTTTTGTCTTGGGATGACTTAAGGTGGTGAAATTGGCGTTGAAATTTTGTATGGATAGGTCATTGTTTTTGAAGTGATAGTGATGAAAATTGCTAAGTGGAATATGTGGATAGACTTTATAAAACAAATACATAACACAATAATAGTTTGTGTTAGTGTTTGTTAGAAGGAATGAAACCGCTGGCGCTCGGCCTGTTCATTCATCAGTCGTATTGATGCATCTTTCGGTTCAAAAGATTGAACCGTTATAATGCTTTGAATTAAAACAATTAATATTTAGTAAAAAAAAGAAAATAAAAAGTAGCTTATTCTTAAAACTGTTATTGTACCTTTGTACAATTAAGATAATTTTCTAAATCAGTTAGATATTAAACTTATAATACTTTATATTACAAATTTGTTTTACGAAGCATAAGATAGACATATAGAAAAAAAAATACAAGAAGTATTTTTTTTCATACAACCTTAGGTCACAGTACACCAAGAAACATTCATATTCCAAATTCAAATTAGCGACATTATGTAATAAATATTGTATATTCGCTGTTTAGTTGTCATGATAAACTTGATCTCAGTTTTGGTTGATCCACCGGGGCTTAGCACAGGTCACAGAATCTCTATGGGGCTAAGCCACGTCTACTTCCTGGGTGGTCGCTTCTCGAAGAAGACTCTCTTTGTGGAGAGTCCCTTCATTTCCATTAATGCGACCGGCTGGCCCGTCTGGTTCCACTGCCTATATACAAATAGCTTTACTCATCGCCTTGCCATATACAACTTTACGTAGACCTCTCCCATAACAATGGTTAAGTTATGGGTTATGGGGGACGTTATACTGTACCTACTGTACTGTATCAGCCGGATCATCCACTCCTAAACTCAGCCTCCCTTGTTAAGACGCTATTTGCTATAACGCAGTTCTTGAAGGCAGTTCTTTAAAAAGCTGGTACCCTCTTTCCAGTATTTTTACTTTAACCGCCTCTTAAGTCGGGGGAAGATTACAAGTGTAATTCTATACATGGCTCTATACATTTTTGCTGAACGTGGCATTATGGCTTATAATAATTCAATATTAAAATTTGTAAATGACCTTCATAAGGGCATCATAGACGTCTAAATTAAAAAATAAAATTCTTATCTTTGCCTTTAGCCCGGCACACCAAATGAAATGACCTTTTACTGTTATCGTAAAATTCTAGATATTGTTGTTTTAAAAAATATTTTGTAGTTAGATCTAGCGACGAAAAATCTTAAACAATACATACAAGGTAAAAGTTTTTGATATAGAAATTCATTTTCACGATAAAAATCATTTAACAACAAAGTTTGGGATCAAAGATTTCTGTTCTTTTCTTTTGCGAACGCCTCGAGCTAATTTTGTCTGAGACGGTGCTACCTACTTGACTCTTACTTCACCTTTGACATTTTTTTAAAAATAAGCCTTGTTCTGTAAATTCTCGATATATAACTGCCAACCAGCATGAGCTCTACATTTTAACAGTCTCCCAATTATTAATTACTATCGTTTTTTTTATTTGTGACGCTAAAAGATTAATGTGTGTGTGAAAGTGCACGACTAAAGAAATATAACACAGTAAATGATTTGTATGTAACTTATGCGTTTTAACCATCGATTTAAATTAAAAAGGAAGATATAGTAAGCTCTAATATCACGACAACATAATGTGGAGAAAATTCAACACAAGCATATAATGCACACAGCTGTACTTTCATTGTATATGATACTAGTTTTCCGGCCGCGCGTATGTCGGTTATCGCGCATACTATTATCGTCTCTTTGGAAGTTGTATTAAAACTATCCTATGTCCTTCACCGGGTCTCAAACTGTTTCCATACCAAATTTTATACAAATCGATCCAGTAGTTTTAAGTTTATTCGCTGCATACAAAAATATAAATACCTATACAAATCTTTCCTCTTTGTAATATAAGTATAGATGTAGATGTTTTAATGAATGACAAAGATAGGAAAACAAGCAGTAGACGCACATAACTAGTACTTATTACTTCCATGACATAAACACACTATATACTGAGACTCAATCGACTCTCGAAATCGAAGACGTCGCCTTATTTGACATTATCATGTTTGAGGTTAGGGTCCCGTTTCTCCGTTTTTTATATATTTTTTTTTATGTTATTGTGACAGAACAAGCTCGAGGCCACCTGTTGTTAAGCGAACTACCCTCTGCCTATAACAGATGCATTTCGTCATAAGTCACTGTTGTTAAGTCTCATGTGCCTGTCATATCACTGGCTCTCAAGGACTGCTGCCGGAACACACTGTTAGGTGCTTGGCGACAGATTTTCTACTGGAGGGTGGTCGCTAGCCAGGCGGGCATTCGCAAATTGTCTTCCACCATGCGGTGAAGCTCAAGCCCGCGGCGGGATTCGAACCATGGACCTGCTGCGCGGCAGTCCATAGCCAATGCCACGGAGCTATTACTGCTTCACAAATTCAATGACATCTCTATGACGTTATAGAAACGTATTCGCCTCCTTGCTAAAATTAAATTTATCTGTTATTAATACGAGTTTTACGTCACTAGGAATTGACTGTAGCAATTTTTAAGAAAATGTATCACGTGTTACATATTTATAGGCCTACGCCGTAGAGGTAGCTACAAAGGAATAACTAGACAGTTATTATTAAAAATTATTATACCTCCCCTAATAAGATGTCATGATACTTTGTAGATAATCACTTAGTGCCTAAGTAATAGATTATTTAACAACAAATTAATTAATTCACATACAGGATGTCACGGTTTTTTTTACAGTCAAGCATTTGACCACAATTTCAACTGATGTAAAGCGGTGATGCGGTTGAAGTTCCAGCATACTTGCCGTAGAGATATCGACTCACGCGAGACTAAATGACTCCCTGTTTATTATTATCAGTGAACAACGATGCTGCTAAAATGTTTCTTTGCTGTTTGCATTATAAAAATGGATACGAAACGCTGTGATGGTGGTATTCCATAGCTAGGAATTGACAATAAAATGATGTCCAATTTTCCTTCAACACACCTGATATAGAATTTAATATAAATCAGTATAATAACAATGATTTATTTCTCTCACAGTTTGAGTAATCAAATTATTTAATATTATTTGTGCTTTAAAATAGTATTTTAACATATCTAGATGTGTTAACTATTAAAAAACCCGGTCAAGTGCGAGTGGAACTCGCGCACGAAGGGTTCCGTACCATTTTGTGTAACCTAATCTTGCTAGTTACAGACACTTTTCGCAGTGTCCGATTGAGTCGGGTAGGTACAGCGAAAACCTCTTTTATTGTATGGGAGGCCCCGTTAATTATTTATTTTATTTTTATTAATTATATTTAAAGAGAACATAAAACTAAATATTCTGTGAATAGTTAAAGCGTCTACCTGGCGTCTACCGGTCACCGTTATAGTATCGAGCAAGAAACGGTAAAAAACCAAGTTTGTTGTATGGGAGCCCCCCTTAAGTATTTATTTAATTTTATTTTTAGTAGATAGATAGATAACACTTTATTGACACATTAAAATTTACAAATTTATAACTAGTATCTTTTGTTATAGCGGCAATAGAAATACATCATCTGTGAAAATTTCAACTGTCTAGCTATCACCGTTCTTGAGATACAGCCTGGTGACAGACGGACGGACGGACGGACATACAGCGAAGTCTAAGTAATAGGTTCCCGATTTTACCCTTTGGATACAGAACCCTAAAAATTAACATTAACAATTTTGTATTCATTGGATATAATGTTATTGTACTACTAACGCCATCTGTTAGAAAACTAAAGAGTTAACATCGCTGCAACAGAACTAAACTCAATACTCGAGTACATCGTAGTTAATCTACTTAATACTAGATGACACCACTAGAATCACGTTGTAAAATAATCACGAGCTTTCACAAAGCTTAGCTTTTCGGTAGTATAATAAATATATATATATTCTCTCCGTTTATTTTATGTCTACGTTATCTACATCCGTATCCGAGTTTCCGCTCTACAAATCAATAAACTCAACAGCCTGTACTTATCCATCATCAAATCGTACTTCCAATTACACTCGGTGTACGTTTCAATGGTACGAGTACATTTGCATTTAATGAGCGCAGATCAAAGGGGACGAAAACATTACACATTCGCGACACCTGGCCTGATCGCACGATATTACGTTTGATGTATCTACGAACGGCATGGTAGTCCTACTTATAGCACTTATAGGAAACAGGAACTTCTTTATACTGTTTTAATATTGTTATGTTTGCAATAACGCCTGCTATGCGGAGTACATTACAAAATTACAAATATACGATAGGAAAAATTTAAGTCATGTGCGGGATTCGAAACCGCGTCCATCCACCTCTTTAGGCGGGTTATAATCTAACCAATTGAGCTAACTAACTTCTTTATACTGTGCCTATACAACTTCATTGTAACGCCAGTAAAATCTCCAATCTAGATTTGTAATTACCATTATTTCACTTGCCCTTAAAGATTTTCGTAGCTGTAAGGCTATACGATTTTCAAATACGACCGAAAGTTAACTCTTTGGTGAGCCATATTAATTTAAGCCCAATACTTCAACAATGATCCGTCGCGACTTTGAAAACTCTATACAAACGAGTGAGCACTTATAAAGTCCCAAAGTCGAGTTTAAAATAAACTTGTTCGCAAGCATTTCGCAAGTCGGTTGTTCGAAAATCAGCCGGCGGCTGTCGCGCGTTACTCAACCCGTCAACATTAATGCTATGGTGTACACATGGGTTTATTATTTGGTAAACTAGCTGTCATAGAACAAGGTAGGAACCATAGAAATGTAGTGGTATAGTAAAATAAGAAAGCAATTTTTGATGGCCAAGCGGTAATATCTATCGACTGCCGTGCCGCAGGTCCCTTCGATCCCCACCGCCCGGCTTGAGCTTCACCGCATGGTGGAAGGGCATTTTGCGAATAGGCTGGCTAGCTACCACTCAAGTAGAAAATCTGTCGCCAAGCACCTAACAGTGTGTCCGGCAGCAGTCGTTGAGAGCTAAAAAAATTACAGGCACATGAGACTTAACAACTATGTCTCAGTGTGACGGGCGCGGTGCAATTCTTCACATAACGAATGCATTATAGGCAGAGGTTAATCCGCTTAACATCAGGTGGGCCTTGTGCTAGTTCCGTTACAATACCATAAAAAAAGTTGATCTTTATAGAGCGATACCCAACGCGACTTATACAATGCGCGCAAGTAATCACGCAGCTCTTTACTCCCAAATTAAAATAAAAACGTGCGCTCAATAGCATACCGTATAGCTATGTGCACCCATAACGCGCTCACTCACCGCACCGAACAGCACTATCCGCCACGGCAGGTACCGATTGGTATAGTGAGAGGTGTGTGTAGGCTTGATTTTTAGGGTTCCGTACCCAAAGGGTAAAAACGGGACCCTATTACTGAGACTTCTTTGTCCGTCCGTTCGTCCGTCTGTCACTAGGCTGTATCTCAAGGACGGTAATAGCTAGACAGTTGAAATTTTCACAGATGATGTATTTCTATTGCCGCTATAACAACAAATACTAAAAATAAAATAAAATAAATATTTTAGCGGGGCTCCCATACTACAAACTTGATTTTTTTACCGTTCCTTGCTCGATACTAATAACGGTGACAGGTAGTCGCTTTAACTATACACAGAATATTTAGTTACGGAACCCTTCGTGCGTGAGTCCCACTCGCACTTGGCCAGTTTTTTTTCTTTGTTGTGCCTATAAAAATGAGATCATTGACCGAATATCCATTCGGACCACACTGCGAATACTGTTAACTTAATTTAAAGGAATAAAATAATTAATTTTCATACAAATTATTTTGCACGGATAATTATTAATTTGTTACGCATGGATTTGTTGTGAACGTTTTAATATACATATTACATAGGTATCTATTATTTTATGCATGATAGGTTAGCTTTTAAGCACTCTCTCACCTGATGGTAAGTGATGATGAGGTCGAAGATATTGTTCAAGCTTACCTAGAATTACTGGCTCTCAAGGACAGCTGACGGAACACACCGTTAGTACTTGGCGACAGATTTTCTACTTGAGGGTGGTAGCTAGCCTAGGCAGGCATTAGCGAAATGCCCTTCCACCTTGCTATAACGACTGCTATCCTAAGACGACAACCGGGACCTACGGCTTAACGTTCTTTCTGAAGTACGGAAGCGCTCAGTAGTAATGCCACTAGCTGTCACCCATCCAGCACATGAACGCAGCGGACGCTGCTTAACTGTGCTGATCGGTTAAGAACAGCTAAGAAAACTGCGCTTCGAGCGCTTCAAAAACTTGTATATATTATTTTATTATCCAGGCAGCAATAGGTATTTGAATCTCCTACGGGCTCCAGTTAACACGCCTTATTAGTTTTACTATGATTTATTTATTTATTAAGTTATTTATCAATAATTTAAACGGCACAAAAGACCAATTACATTAATTACACAACTACAACAGATTACAAATTGAAAACAGTCATTAATAAAATAAAATAAAAAATAATAATAATTCAAGAATATATAATGTCATTAATAATACTGCAGCAGCCTTGTAAACACTGCTTACATAATTAATGATAATAAATAAACATATAAACTATTAATAAACCTAACAATACAATTCTTAAAACAAATTTAATATATTCAAAACTAATAAAATAAATGCATAAGAGGCGAAGCCGCGCGGAAAAAATAGTATGCAACGAGCCGTGCATCGAAGCCAGCGCTGCGTCACAGATGCGCACATAGTTACTACGGAGCGATACGAGGGACGCGGCCGGCCGGCCTCAGAGGACAATTTGACGGTCATTGTAGATGCATTCGCGCGCTTCATTCCGATATCTTTCTAAATTATTTGTTGTTTATTTGTTTACCTTTTTCTTCGGCTCCTTCTAAATTAATATTTAGTGTACGCTAGTTTAATATTGTGAACAAGCGATTAAACTATTTAAATATTTGTGTGTGTTTGAACTAATTGCACCACAAGTTTGGTGACCCACTGTTCAACATTTTATGAAGAAAAGTGTACCTACAAATATACAGTCGGAATTTGCTAATGCTCGCGGAGATGAGAATGGACAGCACCGTGTCTCAATATTGTGAACAAGTGACTAAACTATTTAAATATTTGTGTGTGTTTGAACTAATTGCACCACAATACTAATTATACATAATGAATTTCAGAAATTGTAATAGGTAAATAACAAAATCAAAAAAAAAATGATAACAACTTCGTCACGTTTCGTCAAGAACCAATAACTGTCGGAGAAAACAAAAGTTTGAATAATTCAAGTTTTTCAAGATTTGGCGTAAAGGCGAAAAGGTTTGACGAGAAGTATGCCATCTACTTCGACCGTGTGTCGCAAATTTTAAACTCGCTTTATTATTTTCACACGGATTTTGTTTATGATGAAGTTCGAGGCATCTCATCAGGATTTTAGCTTCGCTTTGTGTCAGCGAGGGAGAATATGTGCCGGCTTTGCACAAAGTTATAATTGAGTGCTTTTGAGTTATGAATTGATGTTATTCAATTGTATATGAATAAAAAATTACCCTTACATCACTTAAATGTTTTATATTATAATTTTTTATAAGTGTACTTTTTATTTTATTATTCGAATTTGCGTAAATAGCTACAGGTCATCAAGTAGAAAAGATGTTATCACGCATCCATCTAAAAGCACCTAACGATATGTACCCGCAGCATTCTTTGGGAAGCCCATTCTGGGTTTAATCTGATAACATCTTAAACTACGTAACTGCTTAACAACAGGTGCTTAAGTGATGATGTGGTGAAAGTTTATGAAAATCACATTTACTAATTATTAGAGCACAAACTTTGGTCACCAAATGTTGTGCCCCGCTCGGGACAAAAGAAAGAAGTCATCTTCCATTAAAGAAATAAGCAATTCCAATCTTGATTATTTTGGTCAGCAACTATTCCAAAACAAAATGTTTTCAGACACTTATCATGTCACAAGATGAGCTTTAGCCCTTTACCGGTGACGGTATGGAGAAGAAATCGCGAAGCAATAAACCTCAGACCATTGCCCATTGTAGATCTTGTAGTACACTAAGGGCCTGTTTCAGAATGTTCGAGTAAGTTCCGGTTATACTACCCAGAACATCATCATAATAAATAAAACACTATCTTCACAGTCATCGATTTAGCCTATCCATCGGTTAAAGCTTGAAACGCGCTGCATGTTAACTGTCATTTTTATCATTCAGTTATTTTATGTTCTGGGTAGTATTACCGGAACTTACTCGAACATTCTGAAACAGGCTCTAAGTGAACCGATATCTCGACTAAGACTCAGTATTTATGAATTCCAGTTGAAGCTGATCTGTGGTGCACCAAGTAATAAAATATAAGCTTTGTTCTTCAATGGAACTCAAAACTGAACCTCAGTTGAAATATCGATTTCAAGGACCAATTCCTGAAAACTCTGTAACTGTGTTATTATAAATAAGTTTCTTTGCTCCTGGCATTGTATTTTTAAGCAGGATGGTCGCTCCATCTCTTAAATTGTACGCCTACATAGGCAAAACATGGTGGGGCTAAATCTTTATATACATTCCATGCATTTGTGCTCAGATCTCATTTTATGTATCACGTACCCATGTTTTGGACAATAAACATATCTTAATCTATTTATCTTCTAATTTATATATACTATTAGTCTCCATTCTGAGACCTCCTCAAACAGGCGCTCAACCTCAGACCTTTGAATTCCTGTTAACATCTTTGGTAATCTATCGTGTTTTTAACGACTAAATATAACGATTACCAGATAACCCTCAGTGAATAAAGAAAAGACACAGAAAAATCCTTGTCTATTTCACGATGCGTGGAAAAATCTACCACATCTGTGTACTTTAGTTTATAGAGGTGCGCACTATGCCTCGTTTAGTGATTTCCCTATGGTTTTCACTTACGTGCCCAGAGAGGGTCTTTTGCTGTCTCATAATCATAAGAAAAAGTATTTTATTATTTACGGTAGCAAATACTGCAATATACTTTTCATGGGGTATTAAATGATTTTTCGTTTGTTTTTTTGTTTGCATTTTCGGCAGATTAATCATCGTGTTTTTCGGGTAAAATTTATCATCCCCGAAAATTTTCTGATAACAACAAATATGCACGTATGTATAGACTTACTTAATTAATGAATAAGTGAAAAGGATTTAATGACCAGCCACCTACCGAACTCACGCTTCTTGGGAAGTTTCGTAGGTAGCTGCTACCATAAAATATATGATACTACCTATAACTCTATGAGACCTCCGTAGCAACAAATATGCAGAAACTCATACTGGCTTAGGTATTCACGTGTTATTTTATTATTATTAATGCAAAAATATATTTGTTAGTATGATTTTCTGTCATATACATAAAAAAAAGCAATGGCTTATCGTAAGCGACCGAATAACACGCGGGCGAAGTCACAAGCAGAAACTAACTGTTGTAAATGTTAATACAAAGAACCCTTTGTTTCAATGGTATTCTTGCCAATTATATTCGTAAAACAATCTTAGGGGTATATATTCTAGTCACAAAATGTTATTTTAAATGAATCCCTATCTTTGTCATTAAGATCTCTAGGTGAATTAATTGGAAGATATTACTGACTACCATTTAAAGGGGAAATTTTGTGCACATTTAAGAGATAACATTAAGTGAGTCTTAAACTCTATGTTTAATGTTTTAAAAGTGCACTTATAACGTTGAAAACAGATATAAAGCAAACAGTTTTGATATTGTTATGGTTGCAATAACGCCTGGTCTGCGGATTACATTACAAATTTACAAATTTACGAGAGAAAAAAATTATAGTCATGTTCGGGATTCGAGCCCGCGTCCTCTACCCCTATAGCCGGGGTATGCTGTGACCGACTGAGCTAACATGACATTATGACTCATTACTCAAATATTTGCTCTCGTTCTTCAACCATCGTATTGGGATGGAGCGACACCTATAGTTCTATTTACGTTGTACTACTACACTTAAATTTTGTAAGTGTTCCATATCAATAGTTTTTAACATAATTATATTACTTCTGTATTTTATTTGTTCGTTGAAAGGTTTAGAATGCTTGTCCTGATCTTCATCAAAACATAGGCCCTACTTCATAGAACGCATGAACGGATATTAACCACTTGTATTCCTGAAATTTCTGACGATGTCATCAGTCCACCTAGTTCCCAATTTATAAAACATTACAGCAACAAGAAGAAGACGTCTTCCGTTGTTATGTTGTGAACACTTGAGAATCTTCTCCATCAGTTATCGTTTCCTCGATCAACATCTCCAGCCCATTGTCACTTCACCATTCAAATTCTTGAATCTTTGTTGGTAACTGTACCTCTTCGGCGAATAACCTCATTTTATCGCGTCAAAAAACTCCAAGCATAGCTGGTAAAGTCACACTGAGCTTCCCCATAAGGCCCACATTTCAAGACGTCTCAGTTTAAATACGTTGGTCTTCAGGATCTGTTGATGTTAGATAAATAGATGTCACGCAATACCGGAAATGCAGCGTGTTGCATTCTTCGGGCGACCTATTTGTCGAAATTGGACCAACCTAACTGGACAGTCTGTTCCAGGTAAATATATAGTCAACAACTTCGACAGTATCGTTCCGGATGCAATTTTGACACACATGATTTTCGCCTTGTTGACTGTGAAACCCAACTGAGGTAACTGAGCAAAAGGTCCCTGTGAAATATTAAATGATAATGTTTTTTACCATATCGGAAAAAAATCTAATATGTTTTCTTATTTCTAATTGTTTGCCATAGGAACACGTGAACAAATCTCCATGCTTCTAGTTCAACGGATTGGCTGTGCGTTGTCAGTCAGTCTGTGTTTTTGATTTTTTTACGTATACTACTATAGATGAAATATACTCCATCATCGTATGATGGAGTTTTCGCAATCACTTTATAGATCACTAATAAAAGCTTAAAGACCGTTTTGTGGCTATTATCTGAAGAATATTACGCTTTTCTTATTTAATATTTTTATAAACTAACTCCAACATTTTAGTTCTTGTTGATTTCGGAAAGCTTTGAAATATGTTTTATGTTTCATTTCGATGATTGTGATGATATATGATAAAAAATACGGTTCAGTATTTCTTACTTTTATTTATTAAAAAATAGACCATCGCAATTAAGAATATTTATCCAATCAGTGATTAATAGGTAATCATATATATCAGTATTCCTTAGTTTAATTTTCCACGTATTTGTTGGTAGTTCCTACACTCCCTTCAATTTTGTACAAACAAGTAGATACTTTACAAATTTTAAGATATTCCTTTTATCATTCAGTTACCTTAATGCATTTCTGCTAAAAGATCTTCTCAGGGTTGTGCTGTCAGCTATGACATGATAAACGATTTTGTGTTTCCGAATAATCTTCATCTCTTTGCTGCGCATGTTGTTTGTGCATTTTTATTTTGAAGGATATGAAGGTGAAAAATGTAAAACGCACTACGTTTTGAATGCTTATCATCTTCTTTCCCTTTTCCCAATTATGGGTCGGTATAATATGTATTCTCTTACAACATAAGCAAGTATTGTATAAAATTTTGGCTAAGACTTTGTGACTGGTACTTTCCTGACGCCAATCTTTAGGAATGCTCTGTCTACCCCTACCCTACCTGGTACCCTACCCGCTAGTTTTTGGTTAAAAAAGGGAGCTGCCAAACATATTGCTATATTTCCTACTATAGAGTAGTAGTTCATCAGGAGCGTATTCGTAAAGTGATAGACCGGCATGCGAGGAAACTTCAAACCCGTGATAGAAACTATAGGCCCCTACGCTTTAGCCTATTGCTTTCAAAAGATACCACGTAATAATAATAATATAATAATAATTATTTATTGCGGACGCAAGATCCATAGACACACGATTAAACATAAACATAATTTATACTTACATATTAAAATAAATATAAATAATAAAAATAAAATATACAATAAGTATTTTTATTAGTCCTATTTTTTTATAAAGCTTAAATTTGTAGCCGTCGTCCATACATCGGCGTCAAAAATATTCTATCTGAGAGACTCTTTATAATAGAATTTTTACACTTCTCAACTCTGGTCAAAAAAGTAGCAATTCGTTTTTTTTTGTATGGTATTGGCTGCTCGTTGAAGGGAAACACAGGGAACACTTTCGTGTCCCTTTCCAGATCTAAATCCGTCATCATCAGATCATTTCCATATTTTTAACATTATACATAAGGCTATGGTCCTTGGAATATTTTTCGCATATAGAAATTAACCTTTTCAAACCTTTAATTGAGGGGCTGAGCAGCATCATATCATCGGCATAGCTCAGATTATTAACATACCTGTTATCTAATCTGAGACCAACCGGTGTGCAACTCAGCTCCACAATCAAATCATTCATATAGGTGTTATAATAGTAATGAAACTATATTTTTATTAATTTCTTAATAGCTGATAGCCTTTGACCTGTATCACTCCTGATTGTAAGTGATAATGTGGTAAGTGATGCATGGCAACAGGTAGTCCAAATTCTCCAATCCACTATCAGTTGGCAGCGTGCCCAAAATGCTGGCAGCATGTTGGGCAGCCCCGTTGGTTTTACAATGATTATTGGTTGAGCCAAATATATGCAAGGATTTTGATCACGCGTCGCATTGACCTGGCGCTCTGAACTGGCAAAATATGTAACAACTACCGAGATTAGCATACTTGCGCCGCTTGAGTCAATCCGCCAAAGTAGCCGCGGCGCCAGCCCATACGTTTGTTTCAGAATGATATAACGGCGCTAAAGTGTTAACGCATGTAGCATCCCAAACAAGAGGCCGCCTTAACTTCTATATAAATTCACCGAGGACCCGCTGCTAGTCTTGCAGAGTCATTTGTTCCATATGCGTACATCACGAACTAGTTTCACCAAGCTGTTTCCACCATTGAACGAAGTCTCTCCTATAGGCGCGGTGCTAATATTGCGAAAATTATGTTCAATAGAATCTTGTGAATGTCATTAGCGCTAAGCTTCTTAGTATCTAGGTAATATAGGATTTTGTTCCAGTGCCAGCTATGAAATACGGCTTGGGGCTAACACAATGTGGCCTCTCGGAAATGTCTCTGCTATCTCTGAGCTGACTTACTGTCATGGAGGGCCATGAAATCAGCTAAATTATGAATAAGGCAAACTGTTTATCTAAGAACATACGTGTGGGAAATTTACTGAGAGAATTTGGAGAAGAGTGAATTTGTAGTGGATGGAGACAACTTACTCTTCTCAAGTGTCTTCTAATTTGTTAAGTAATTTGGTAATGTTGCAACTGTTAGAGCTTTCCCGAGGCTAGTATACTGTCATTTGTGCCCGAAGGCTACCGGCCAGCCCAGTAGAACACTGGATTTCACAATATGAACAGAAATGAACCAGGAATAGTATTGAACAACGTTGAACCTTTTAATGACTTTTGTACTTAAATAAACAATAAAAGTCGGTCAGAGCATTCCCCGGTTATAGGGATGGATGGACGCGGTAAAAATTATAAGGTTGCGTCATCATTTATAAGTTTAAAACCAAATGAAAATTGGTCTTGCTTGAAGTACAACGTACGTTGAACTATAGGTGTTGCTCCATTACAATACGATGGTTAAATAAAGAACGAGGGGAAAAATTGCAGTTATGAAACTTTGTCATGTTAGTCAGATCATACCCACGCTATAGGGGATGGACGCGAGTTTGAATCCCGCACATGACAATATATTTTCTCTCGTAAATTTGTTATTTTGTAATAAACAATAAGAGCCCTACATAGTCCTCTGATTTAATTTCGTAAGTAAATAATAGAACTTAATTTTACCAGGCACACATGACTAAATGGTACATATAACTTTTAGGCTAATTTGTTAGACTAAGTCAAGGGTGGAAGGCTTCCTGTGAGTATTCTATGGGATGCATTAAAACCAGCAAGTGCGATTTGTGGTAAGTGTTTTAAATTTGAATGACCCATAAATAATATTTTTGTGTTTTACACGAGACCATTTTTAGGTTTCATACACTTAAATCCATCACTGTGCCAACTTATTGTATCCATATCATACTTATTGGAAGTAGAAAAATGTGTGTGGGTGTGTGTAAACTATGAAATAAGGTGATAATGTTTTGAAAAAAGAATGATTTCGTCACAATACTGAATTCGTAATTCAAAAATTATTTTTCATATGTAGCTATACATAAAAATATCTTCCATCATTTTGGCGAAATAGAAGCTAGAAGAAAAATTAAGATCAAAAATAGTTATTGGTTCAACAAGTGTTTTTTGGTGCAAGTGCCGATTTTAAATCACGAGCTTGCAGAGGATTCTTTTATATACCACTGAGCACAGTTTTCTGTGGGGTGCTGGGCCTGGGTTTCTTCGTTACCTCAATTAGACCTTAGTATGTTAATAAGAAACATTACAATTTAATGATAAACTGTAGTTCCGAATTATTATTAAAATTACTGCAGTTCAGCATGTTTGAAGTATCAGTTTGGCTCGTAAAAACATTAATAAAATATGGAGAGTGGCACACTTTCGTAAGTGGTAATGTATGTACTAGGAGTATAGAGTGAATGATTACTACTAGTAAGGAATAAATATTATTGGGAAATACAAGTTGTATTTTTTTTATGTTATTGTGGCGGAACTGTACCTGAAACATTTGATAGTGAGTGCTAACTACTGCCTATAACAGAAACATTTCATCACAAGTGACGAACTGCACTGCGCCCGTCACCCTGATACATACAGTTGAGTCTCATGTGCCTGTAATTTTACTGGCTCTCAAGGACTGCTGCCGAAACACACTGGTAGGCGCTTGGCGATATTTTTTTTACTTAAGGGTAGCTAGCGAGGCGACCATTCGCAAAACACCCTTCCACCATACGGTTTAGCTCAAGCCGGCACGTTAGGATTAGAACCATGGACCAGCGGCACTGCAGTCCATAGCTATAACCACTCGGCTATCACTGCTTCACAAGCTTGTCTGTGGTATTTTGTTATTATATCACGCTGCTTCTATATAAATATTCGCGTTGTATCGCATTTGCATGGCCACAACAACACCTGTCTGCAATGTTAGTAGCGTTCCATTCATCACGTCTTCTATGTTTTCCTGTTATTTTATAATTCATTATACTTGCAAGACATATAAAATTATTTGGTGATCACATTTTTCTGTAGAAGTCAAATAGTTTTGCGTTTTTAAATAATATCTTCAAGTACCATCTGTCTTTAGTGAATATTGAATCAATCGTTTTTATTTCAGGATAATACATATTTTGTGAGTACATGTCTACTCTTTAGGTTTTTCTATGTAATTCTGTAATGTCGGTGAAACTCCTAATGACTGTAGAAATCAGTGGGATTGAAGTTTACGAATTTATCGCTTCGCTTGGCCACGCATATTATCATGAAGTGCTTCATTGGCTATTATAATATCAAGGTTTAAAATCATTAAAAACATAAATAAACGTCTAAATAATGTTGTCTTAGGTTTTCGCGATTATTACACATAGTAATTATACAACTTTAAACGGTTTAAATCACCCCGTGACCACGATCACTGCAAAGTGTTTGAAACATCGGGACAAAAATAATGATAAATATACGCGATTTAAACCGTTTAAAGTTGTTTAATTACTAAACGTCTAAATAATTATGATTACAAGAACTATAGCGTGCTGAGCGAAAATCACATTTACAAATGGCAGTACATTTTTTGTTGTTCCAGAAGAGAGTCGAACTCGCGTCCTCCGATTTTGCGCCGGATTGCTTTTCTATTTGGCAACCGGAACCTTACTCTTCGAGAAATTTTGTGCTATTATTGTATTACTTTAACCGTCATAGGAGGTCATGGGGGACGCGGTGCGGTCAACAACCAGACTGAAAGAAATGCTTTTTCAAACTCTTAATTCTCGTAGAGATGCTCCGGTGGCCGAATGGAATAGGCATCCGGCGCGAAATTGGAGGAAGCGGGTTCGATTCCCATCCGGAACAAAAAAATTGTACTCCCATAATTTGTAAATGTGATTTTTGCTCAGCACGCGATTCTTGTAATCATAATTATTTAGACGTTTATTTTCATTGTTAATGAATTGAAACTTTAAGGTATTCTAAAATTGTTCTCCAATTAATTGTGATAACTTTCAATATTATTGATGTTTAGATATTTCACCATAAACAAGACTTAGGAGTAGGAGATTATTCGGAGAACGGAATTCGGTCTTCAAGCCATCTTTCAAACTGGGACTGTATTTTTTTGTCTACATATTAAGAAATTGAACGTCATACGGCGCCTGAATCGTCCCGTATCTTGACTATGAATTCCAGTAATAGTGTTTATAAATTTGAAAATAATAAGTTCATGATTTTCGAAAACAAGAATATATAATAAGTAATAATAAAATGTTATCTCTTGAAAATTATTCAGTTACACGCTTTTGTACTACTCGGTTCTTAAAATCAATTTTATCAAACAAGATTATTCATATAAGTACGAAAACATACTTTTTTCTTTTATTACATTTATGATTTATCACGTTGTTTATCCATGGAGCGAGGATTCGACTCAATATCGAAAAGGTCCATGTTTTTTTATAAGACAATCTCTCCCATCCTTTTGCACCTACATCAAAGAGCTCCATAACCAAATTATAATGCGGATGTTCGAACCCTTCCACATTGCATATAATGTAAACAGTAAGGGCATTATAAAGGTATTACATACAGTTTAAGTCGTGGTGAAGAAAAAAATGCAGTAACACCTCTTTTCATATTGATTTTTTATTTTTATGTTATTATGACAGAACAAGTACGATGCCCACCTGATGTTAAGCGGACTAACCTCTGTCTACAACAGATGCATTTCGACACAATTTGCAAATTACACTGCGCCCGGCAACCCGAGACATATAGTAGTTAAGTCTCATGTGCCTGTCATGTTACAGGACCAAGAACTGCTTCGAGTTTAACACACTGTTAGGTGCTCGGTGACAGATTTGTTACTTGAGGGTGGTAGTCAGTCAAGGCAGGTGAATGCTCACCAAAAGCCCTTCCGCCATGCGGTGAAACTCAAGCCGGCGGTGGGGATCGAACCATTTGCAAACATTTGAATGTCCAAACACTGTATGTAATAAATTTATTTATGTTACTTTTAAGTTGGGGAAAAACAATGATGATAAAATCAAGTATTTTTAAATGGTCATCGGTGGTCCCCATTGCTTAACCAATCAAATAGGTTAAGGAATGCACTAATACCTTTTTAAACGTGTACCTTTGACACCAGTGGCAAACAAGCGGGTGGAAGAAAACCAAATCATAATTGTGGTGTTCATTACTGAGCACTCCCGAACTGGATAGGTCCTGGTGATTGTTTTAGGATGAAGGTTATATCCCGATTGGCGGCGATCAGCATTACAACTCAGGGTGGAATGCATAAAAATGTTAGGGGAGAAGAACTTGAAGGTGGTGCGATTGTTATAAATTTGAATTGCGTATGAAAGTAATAGCTATTAATGTTTTTATATAATACTATTTTAATTTACTCTTATTAAAAGCCACAACGACTGTAAGACCACCAACTGTCAAACGTATTATCTCGTCGGTTAGACTTTAGGCAAGCCTCGAGCGCTACATATACTAAACAGAGTAAATTAACTTGTAAAAGTTTGTATCATGCCGATTCAAATACTTAATATTGTAATACTTCCGCATTTTACAAGTTATTTCACATATCTCGTCGGTGCTGTAGTTATTTATTAAGTTTCCCCTTATATTAGTGGTGTGTATTTGGTTTGATTGTGTACTTACCAAAAAAAATGGTGGAAATCAGTAGTGAAGCCCTTAATTACAGGTATAACGTAACCATAATATTATGAATCTATGTGTAGAACATAACTGTGTCCCATGAAGCATGTTGTTGCGGAGTCCTTGCGAGAAGAGCCCCGGGCAACGGCAATTCTAACTTTGGCCACGTACTGCCGTGGCGCAGATAAACACATAAGGAAGCAGAAACAATCGTTATATTATTGTGGGTTACAGCTTATGCACGAAGTGTTGCTTAACTTCAAAAAACAATGATAAAGCCCGTAGCTAACTTATCCAACTCCCCATTGGAATCCCTGTGGACCATATCGTCCATTTTATGAATGAAATTCTATTGTTCTTATTATCGGTTGAAGCACTCGTAGTGAAGTTTGCTTAGCTGTTCTTAACCGATCAGCAAAGTTAAGCAACGTCCGTCGTGGTCATGAGTTGGATGGGTGACCGCTAGTGACATTACTATTGAGCGCTTCCGTGCTTCGGAGAGCAGGTTAAGCCGTCGGTCCCGGTTGTCGTCTTAGGAACGCAGTCGTTATAGCATGGTGGTAGGGTATTTAGCGAATGCCCACCTGGCTAGCTACCACCCTCAAGTAGAAAATTTGTCGCTAAGCACCTAACGGTGTGTTCCGGCAGCTGTCTTTGAGAGCCAGTAATTCTAGGTTAGCCTGAACAACATCTTCGACCACATCATCACTTACCGTCAGGTAAGATATATAGTAAGATAGTGGTCAAAGGCTAACCTAAAAAGCATTAAAAAAGAACTAAGGGTGTTGAAGGATGGACAGTAGTTTAAAAAGGCAAAGATGCATTTTTTGGTTCAATAGCCTATATTCTTCTTGTTTTGCGTATCTATCGCTTCCTATATACCTGTATCGTACGAAGTTTCCTTACTGTGCGTCAGGAATATGCGCATCTCCACGGAATTATTAACTCGCTCGCCTATCGCCGAGATGGAAATATTATACGAAAATCCGCCGAAAATATCTACTGAGATATTAAAAGGAAAGTGTTTCTGGTTTGTTTACTCGATATTTTCGCAAAATACCCACCAAAAGCCGTTAACTAATACATTAGGTGGATTTAAAAATGTACCTATGAGGCGTGGTGTAGAAAGACATAATATTAAAACGATTCCAAATATATCCTAGTCGGGCACATACAAATTAGGGCAAATAATCATATTCTATTTCTATAAAAGTCAATATGATTTTTTAACCAGACCTAGCAGCGCTCGTAGCGAAGTTTGCTTAGCCGTTCTGAATCGATCTGCAAAGTTAAGCAACGTCCGCCGCGGTCATGAGTTGGATGGGTGACCGCTAGTGACAGAACTACTGAGCGCTTCCGTGTTTCGGAGGGCACGTTTAGCCGTCGTTCCCGGTTGTTGTCTTAGGATGGCAGTCGTTATAGCATGGTGGTAGGGCATTTTGCGAATGCCCGCCTGGCTAGTTACCACCCTCAAGAAGAAAATCTGTGGCCAAACACCTAACGGTGTGTTTCGGCAGCTATCATTGAGAGCCTGTAATTCTAGGTAAGTTTGAACAAAATCTTCGACCACATTGTCACTTACCATCACGTGAGATAGTGATCAAAAGCAAACATATCAAGCATTAAAAAAAAAACATAACCCGCTGCTTGGCTTGCATTGTCGTACAGGGCAAATTGCTTTTGAGAAGAGCCATTGTCAACATTACTGCTAAACATTCATAATATCCTCAAACGTAACACTTACTCTGTGATTTATAACCTATGTTTTTGATTTAAGCTTATAAGTCAACTGATATACATAAATAAGTACCCGGCTGGGACTCGCGTTATATTTACCGGAAAGATTCCGACTTTTCTAAGTGAAGTCTATCTTTTACCAAGACAGGCAGATAGTGTTATTTAAAGATAGACATATATATTCTGTATATACATATACATACAGAGCGCTTGGTCGATGCGATGCGTGATCAAAATGCGGGTACCTATTTGGGTCAACGAATTGGTAGGCATTGCAATCCAACGTGGCAATGCTGCCAGGATGCTGGGCACGCTGCAAACTGGTAGTGGGCTGGCACATTTGGACTGTATGTGAGGCTGCGATTGTCTATTGATTGTCTAAATACAATCGTTGTAGTGCTTTGTGTTGTATATACACTTCTGGACTCATCTATTGGCCCACCTTGTATTTTCAGTTTCGTTTGGTCCTAGCTAAAATTTTATATTAGGTCGAGCAAAAAGTTTTTATGCAGTTTTGAACCTGGCACATTCACAATTTCATTCAATAGTCTTTTTTTTTAATTTCGAACACAGAATTTAAAGAAACAAAAGACAATTTGGAGCCTGTTTGTTGATATCAAACAATCGAATACTAAGATAACTTGGTTTTATTGGTTTACTTGGATTTAATTCTTGAAAAAGTGATTGATATCTTTGGTTTTGCAACAAACATTACTTATTCTTAACATTAAGGTGAGGTTCTATCAATAATCTATGGATACTTCACCTGAAGTCGCCGCCCAAGCTGTGGCACTTATTCAGGCCGGACACAGCCAAAGAAACGTGAGTGCTCAACTTAATTTAAGTCGATCTGCGGTCCGAAATGTTTATCGGAGGTACCTAGAGACTGGCGGCTTTGTTCGTCGCCAAGGAAGGCCACGATCTCGGGTCAAACTGAAAGGCAGGATCGATTCATCGTGACGACCAGCTTGAGAAATCGTCACCTTACCTCCATTGAGATACAAAACCAACTTCGCGACTTCCACGGAGTATCTGTGAGCGCTCGAACTGTTCGGAGAAGGTTAAAAGAACGCGATATGGTACCACACAAGCCAGCTAATGGGCCCAAACTAACGCGAGCCCACCGAACAGCGCGCCTTCATTTCGCACGCAGTCATTTAAATTGGACACAGCAAGATTGGAGCCGTGTACTCTTTTCTGATGAGTCTAAAATTGTGTTACATGGCAATGATGGAAGGAAGAAGGTCTACCGACGTAAGGGAGAGCGTTTCGCACAATGCTGCTTTGAAGAGAGGGTTGCTTATGGCGGTGGCTCATGGACTGTCTGGGGCGGTATATCCGCGAGCGGCAAAACTCAACTTGAGGTTGTTACAGGACCACGGCTGCCAACATTAAATGCTGAAAGGTACATTCGTGAGTGCTTAGAACCTCACGTGATACCATACGCGGACTATGTGGGCCCAAATTTCCTTTTTATGCATGATAATGCAAGAGCCCATGCGGCCGGCATCGTCAGGGAATATCTTCGGGATGTGAACATCACAGTTATGGACTGGCCAGCCAGAAGCCCAGACATGAACCCTATTGAGCACATGTGGGACGAGCTAAAAAGACGTGTTAGGGCTCGTCAGCCAGTCGCCCAGACGATGCAGGAGTTGAAAACTGCCATAGAAGAGGAATGGGAGATGATCCCTCAAAATTTCATAGAGCGGTTGATAAACTCTATGCCTAATCGTATGAGAGCTGTGGTAGATGCCCATGGAGGCAACACGCGTTATTAAATTAAACCTTTATTTGATAAAACATGTTTTTTATTCAAAAATCAATTGCCTTTAACAAGGCGCATATCCGACTTGTTAGGCGTAGCTCCATGTCGTATGGTATTCTGAATTCAAATTTAAAACAATACGATCGAAAAAGATGGTAAAATGTGCCAGGTTCAAAACTGCATAAAAACTTTTTGCTCGACCTAATATAAAATTTTAGCTAGGACCAAACGAAACTGAAAATACAAGGTGGGCCAATAGATGAGTCCAGAAGTGTAGTTTGTAGTGTTCTGTTAATAGATGCCACCGATATAAAAAAAAGTGTTGTAAGGTTTAAATTATAAATTGACATAGATTCGGATAAAAATATTCACTTCAGATATGAGCTTTTATAACTTATCAGAACTTCATTAATTTTTTTTTTAAAGTTAGTTGATTTTGCAAAACAGATTCATATGTAGTATATTCAAAGATCAGACCAAATATTTTCTTTACAGTAGACCTCAACAGTAGAGTTCACGGAGCGCTTTCCATACAAAGGTAGATTCGTCATATTTTAAATACCATGCCCCGTGGATTACCAGGTTAGAATGTCAACCCCCCATTTCTACCTAGGGCGTCGTAAGAGGCGGCTAAAGGTAAAATAATACCGGAAGGTGGATAGCAGCGCCTTCTGAGGAACTGATATCTTAAACTGCGATCCCCAAGACGCCTGCCAAGCGTGGGAATTATGGCAAACCCCCTCTTATTGGGGAGGGTGTGTTCAGCAGTGGACAATCCGGCAAATACAGCAAGCGTCCTAGGGGCCTCAACATAAGCGTAACTTACTCGGTTTGTCCTATGATTGTCATAAAAAACACAGACATATTTATCACAACTTGATAATGATAGCACTCGAAATAATATTCAAAATCAACAAAAGCCAATTTCAACCATACGTTCAATAACAGCAGCTAACAATTGCGCCCAATTAGTGCGCCGTTTATCGAAACGTTTTATCAACGGGCGTAAATATTTGCAATTCCATCGTTTTTGATGACATTCGATGTTATCATTCCGGCCGCGGGCGAATGTAAACAGTTGTCGTTGAAAACGATATTCATACAAGTGTTCGCCTAAACCAACCCCTTCACCTGGATCCGCGGACGTGTGCAAGTTGACACCAACATATTTTTTTTATGCTATTGTGACGGAACAAGCTCGAGGCCCGCCTGATGTTAACCGGACTAACCTCTGCCTATAACAGATGCATTTCGTCACAAGTCACGAATTGCACTGCGCCCGTCACCATGATACATAGTTTTTAAGTCTCATGTGCCTGTAATTTCACTGGCTCTCAAGGACTATTGCCGGAACACACCGTTAGGTGCTTGGCGACAGATTTTCTATTTGAGGGTGGTAGCTCGCTAGGCGGGCGTCGCAAAAAGCCCTTCCAACATGCGGTGAAGCTCAAACCGGCGCGGTGGGGATCGAACCAGGGTACTGTAAAAGTGCGAGTCACACTCGCGCACGAAGAGTACCATTATCATTAATATAACCTTTTTTTAGTTTACACGAAGAGTGCGGGACCCGTCGTTGGCGAGTCAAAATCACACTTGACCGATTTTTAGTATTCGTCGTTATAGCGGCATCAGAAATACATCATCTGTGAAAATTTCAACGTTTTAGGTATCACGGTTCATGTGAGACAGATAGACAGAAGGACAGTGGAGTCTTAGTAATAGGGCCCCGTTTTTACTCTAAACAGGTACAGAACCGTTATAACTGGCCCAATGCGAGATGGACGAAAAAAGCGAGCTTTTCTAGGGTTCCTCATTGCCATAGTACAAGAAGCGTACAAGAAAAAAAGTTTTGTTGATTTTGGTCACACTTAAAAAAATATGTTATAAGTCAGCGTATTTATTATTTGCTGGTTTACTAGAGAATATCGTAAACGTACGTAGTATACTAAAACTAACAAAATTTCATATTCCTAACAGACTAGATATAATTTGTAACAATAATAGTCTAAATTTGAGAAATTTTATTGTCAGCAATTTATTTTATTTTTCTTAAAAATATATTAATATTATTTATCCTAATAAGCTCTAGATCATTACACCCCGCATGGCTAGGTAAAGCAAAAGATTTTATTTCAGCTACCTTCACATGTATTGGATGCCCTCTTATTTTTTTTTAATAAAATTTCTGATCTTTCTTCTAATTGGATCATTGTTCAACATATAATATCAAAATTTCAGGCTTGTAGCTCATTTCGTTAACGACAGTGGAGTTTCGTTAATAGGGCACCTTTTTGCTTTTTGAGCACAGAACTTTAAAAATTTCAGGCCACTACGCCCGCAGCTGAACACGTTGGTGTAGACTGTAGACGTACCATTAGAAGCACACCAGACTTATCGCCTCGCGCCGTATAATATGTGCTTCTTTTTGTGGGGAAATGCATTTGTACTTCCATTCCTCCACTGGATGTGTGGGACTTGAATCCACACACCCCCTTCAAGTGTGTGGATTCAAGTGTGTGTCTTAAGTCAAAGGTGAAACTCTTCAACATTGGGAATCACCAATTGGCGCAAGGAATTAAAACATTTCTATTGTTGCAATTTTATTATTAATAATGTTCATGGGTTATCAGTTGTATTTCTTTTTACATAAATGTAAACACTACACATGTGGGCTCAGCTCCGTGCTCCATCCAGGTTCTCCCCTTGACTATTGACCAGACCATAATCAAGTCCCGAAGTTGTCTGTAATACATATTTGTACAATGACCATATCACGTCATAAGCAGGTGAGGATTCAAAGATCAGATATGTGGTTTTAGTAAACGTATTACTCGATTGTATACACATCGGCAACATCAAAGGGTGCGTTATATAAGGATTACGTGATAATTTTAACGAGATGATTATCGCTTAGGCGTAATTACTATTCACGTGAGAACAAAGTCATCTGTGTAAATTGAAATCATAATAAATTTTGATGCGAAGTTTGATTAGCTGTTCTTAACCGATCAGCAAAGTTAAGCAACGTCCGCCGCGGTCATGAGTTGGATGGGTGACAACTAGTGACACTACTAATGAGCGTGCACGTGCTTTGGAGGGCAACTTAAGCCGTCGGTCCCGGTTGTCGTCTTAGGATGTCAGTCGTTATAGCATGGTGGTAGAGCATTTTGCGAATAACCGCCTGGGTACATACCACCCTCAAGTAGAAAAATTGAAAACCCCAAGTTTCGCCAGAAGTTTTGGTTTTAAAGTAATGGAAATTAAGCATATCTGTACATGTATTATATTGTTATTCGTAGCCTATAACTTAACACGGACTTATCAGAGCGTTACTACTTGGTTATTATAGGGAAACTTTAGAATGAAAATTCACTAAAAGTAAACTAAATTATTTCTTAATAGTATTACTAGAATATTTTTCAGTGGACTTTCTCAATAAAATATTAAACCTAAAAGTATTGCGAACTAAATAGACTAATCGTACATAACTTCATAATATTTTTCAAGACATTTCGATGAAGTTGCATCGATTCTGTTAGCGACTAAAATGTTTTTTTGACCGTGATTACGCGCAATAGACTTTAAAGTGTAATTTACAAAACGTACTTGATGTTTTAAATTCAATTACAGATGGAGATAGGGCTCGCTAGTCGTACATAAACAATATTGAACGGAAATCACGCAAATAAGTTACCGGTTTTGACGAGACGATTCTGCCTTCGTCGATCTTCAACTTCGTCATTTGGCTTTGCCTTATAGACGATTTTTTTGCCAACGCTTTGGAGCCTAGGTTGCGCTCGATTGCGACCTTTACACGTTTTGTATTAAAGGCGCGTAAGTCGTGTCGCAGTGCTTTCGAAATTCGTCTATTGAGCTTGCCGTAGTTCGACATATCAGTTGAAGATTGCAGTCTCATCTCATGTCTACCATCAAGCAATCATGTTCACATTACTGTGTTCCGGTTTTCAGGCTATAGGTGCCCATGAAATTACAGGCACATCAGACTTAACAACTAGGTGATAGGCGCAATAAAAAGCCCTTCGAAATGATGACTACCTAACTCATGAAGTAAGAACTGCTTGGAAGTGCAAAATAGTTTCAGAGATCTATCGCATAATATTATGTGCAAAACTAATTTATTTCGGCAATTTATCCTGTATATATCTTATATGTAGATCCCTTTAAAATTTATATTATGTTTTCCTTTTACAAACCTCAGTGATATATATGCATATACATTTATACATATGTTATGTTTTCTTCGATATTACGGTGTTATTAAACGGCAATAAATATGTAATACTGATCAGTTGGCGGATGTGGTAATGGCAACACCAAAGCGACTGTAGCGCCACCATTTAGTGGGATAAAACATACGATACGCTCTGTGATTGGCATAGTGATTTCCCGGTAAAACGAGTGTTGAAACGAAGTGAAGAGCGGAGGAGTGAGGCATTCTTGAGATGACCACCAGACTGGAAACATCGGAGCCGAAGGACTGTTCTGTTCATTACATATAAATAGATATATCACAACATAAAATCCCTAATATACCCCTATACTGGAAGGTGGGCAGCAGTGCCTTCTAAAACAGACACCTGCCAAGCCTGGGGATTATGGCAAATACTCCAATATATGGGAGGCTGTGTTCAGCAGTGGACGATTCGACTGATACAGTATAAGCAAGGTTGAGTAATATTCAGGAAATCAATACTCAGGTAAGTAGATCACCTACGTATATCTTTTTGTCACGGTTTTTATAATTACTAATAATAATATATGTACAAAATTTGACCAAACTAAACATGTCGAGGAGTCGAAGGGAAAAATGCCATAAGACAGCAAAGACGGCAGCAGCGCCTTTTAAAGAACTACCATCTATAAGAAGCAACACGTAGTTTGGCACTTAAAGATTGTAGTATTGCGATTGAAGTATTGCGATTATATTGCGCCAATACAACAATCTTTTAAGACTTTTTTTTTATATTGTTATGATTGCAATAACGCCTGCTAAGCGGATTACATTACAAAATTACAAATATACGATAGGAAAAAAATTTTTCCCGCACATTACTTAAATTTTTCCTATCGTATATTTGTAATTTTGTAATCTTTAAGACGTCTGCCAAGCGTGGGAATCATAGCAACAAAAGGGGCTATGTTCAACAATGGATGTAAACGGCTGTTGATGATGAAACATGTTTAGTGAAATTAATTAATATTCAGGGAAACACATTAGCAATATCAAAGGGGTTGTTTACAAATTGAGCCGATGATTATGACAGACACGGATGCCGCAGGCACACGTATTTGTCTGCTTTATTTAATTCTAACACAGTGATTAACAACAGGTGTAAATAACACTCTTACAGCTGTTCCTCGCACAGTAAAAATATATGGTGCTTATAAAACTCAATTAAAAAGCATTTTATACAATCAATGATTACTGATTATTTAGATAACAAGATGTTTGGAACATGCCACTTTTGTCAGACACTACTGAAACCTACGTTATATTAGGTTGCCTTGAAATGGAATTGAATTGAAAAATTGAAATTAGTTTTTTTTTTTTATTTAATATATTGTTGGTGTTTCGTCTTCCAGACCAGACATATTTCTATACTCAAAAAATCTAAAACGTATAGTACTTATAGAACTTACTGTGCCGTGGGAAACATACATACCTAAACCAAAAGACCACACAATAAAAACAAACAAATATATGACCTAACAAATGAATGAACCAAAAACGGTTATATGGTTCATTTATATGCTGTAGAAGTCGGCGCAAGGGGTATACCAGCAAAGTCCCTGTATAACCTACTAAAAGACCATGGCCTGTCAAGAATAACCGTAACTTCCATCCAAGAACGTGTATCTAAGGCGGCATTAGTAGGATCTTACCAAATTTGATTAGGTAGGGGAGGAGGCTCGAGCGGTAAAAGGGAGCATTGATATATCATAAAGGGGCTCCTAAACCCTACTCCTGGGTTGCAAGTCCCAGGCCCTTCTAGCCTCTTCCTATGCAACGCGATGGACCCGGCACCCGCACGGTGAATCCATGAAATGCTTAGTAATTTGTCTCATTTAATCAAAATAATTACCATTATTATCTATACCATAAGCCATTGAACCAAGCTCTTCTCTGGCCAAAGTTGGGGATTCCCAGCTCCGGGTAATCTTGTCATTTGTGGAGAAGCCAGATTCTAGCTCTGTGGTGAAGCTGAATTTTGGGTACGTATAAATAGATTAATAAAAATTTCAATGTTTATTATGGTTATATTATTTGATTCTGCATCTAAAACGTTAGCATTAATACGTATTCGAGTAGACAATCTAATGTAAGTGAAGCAAATAGAACCTTAACGGGTCGTATCTAGCACCGCACGTAAATAATGACGTCTCGGTACATACAGTTGTCTAGCTGCCAACGTGGAGAGTTTCGTGAAAGGTTGATATCACGGCGGCGACGGTGGTTCACTCGGCGGAAGCACTGTGGGATGGCGAGGAACGATTTTTAAATGGTATTATGCTCCGTCGAACGATTAAAATGTGCAAATGACTTTACAAAAGAAAAGTTCGAGGATCAACTCAATATTTGTCCTTAAGAAACATTTTACTTCTATGCCGTTACTAATGATTATTATTGAAAGATAAATAGTTTGCTATAAAATATATGGTAAAAAGGTATTATTCCCAACATATAAAATACATATTAGACATGAGTAGGGATGTCACGACTACATAATAATTAGTTAAAGATATAGTTTACTAGACATACTGATGCTCTGTTTTCATTATATACTAATATTAAAGGCTCAAAATGAATAATCGTAAAAATACTTATGAACCAAAACAACAAAATAAAACTTGTCCGGAACTAGTGATAGGACACCAAAAACATGCATGAAAATTCTTCTTCTGACGCATCACTGGCCGCTGCTGTACTACGCTAGTTTCGCTTGCTCGACTCACGAATTGTTGTGGTCATCAATAACTTAACGCTTTTCTTCGTCGTCGCACCTGATTTTTAAAAATTGTGTACTAAATTAGATAAAATGAATAATTTTATATGAAATAAATTGAAAATAATAATTATACAAACAGTGTCTTATGGTAAAAATAATGTAATAAACAAATCAATTTCAAAGAAATAGAACGCATTTCTCTCAATCGTGCGCTCGAAGAGTCAAAACTTCCTGCGAAATGCATCGAAAATTCTTCCGGTAAGGCAACGTGGGGTTTGTGACGTCACATCGGCTTAAAAGGAAAATTTGGCAGAATTGTTATTTGCAGATACATTTTATAATTTTATAGAAAGTATATTTTTTATGTTTACTTAATGTTTTCTTAAAATATTACTATATACTCATTTATGTTTAATAAAACGTAACAAAAGTTCCCCTTTGTACAAACAGTTCTACATTGAATTAGGTCTACGAATATATTACAAATCACATGGTTTACAGGCAGTAAGCAGATTAGATACTCCTTTAATCTGTTGTAATTATTAATATTATGAACAATGAGGAGAGGTTGTGTTCAAAAACAAGTTGTCAGGACACGTTTTTTTTTAATGCCTGATAGGTTAGCCTTTGATCACTATCTCACCTGGTATGGTAAGTGATGATGTGGTCGAAGATGTTGTTCAGGCTAGCCTAGAAGTGCTGGAAGTAAGTATAAACATCGTGTAGTATGTTAATCTTATCGTTTTGTAAGATCTCATTATTTTCCGTGTTTTAATGACAAAGAACACACAATATAAGCACGAATATCATATTATATGTATAAACCTCTACATCAGGCCAAAAAATTGAACTCAAAGCAAACTCAACAATAATTTAGACAAATTGTTAACAATTTGAAAGCTTCTACATTATTATAAATGGAAAGCATTTTGCATCCGCAAACCATCCCATAGGGGAGGGTGCGCGGCAGACTACTAGACTTCATCCTTCTAAAAATTTGCAAAAGTGATTTTCCATCAGCACGCGATAGTGCGTGTAACCATATTTAGCTATACTTACACTTTTACCCTTTCATTTGAAAGCGTGGAATATGAAAGTAACATATTTTTTTCTAGTTCTGAGTAGTTCAAAATATAATAAAAGGTATACCGTAATAAATAATATCACCATAAAAGTACTCTAAACTCTAAATACGAATGTTTGTGCGTATTAACATAATAATTTCCATAACATATTTTATCTATCGTTTTATTATCGTCAGTGAACATAACCCCGTTGTTTTCATCGCATCGATGTCAAAGATTTAATATCGAAGCGAAGTCTCGAGCGATGGAGTTGCGTTGCCTGAATTATTCATTCCACTCCACGGAGGTGATTTTAAAACTATATTTACACTTCAACTTACTGCTCATTTTGCTGCGCATTTCATATTCTTTGGTAAATGGATTTTATGATAAATTGTTGTTAGCGAGACAAGACTTACATAGGTACATTTGAATATTAAATTTGTCTAAGTGGATATGTATTTTAATGAATAGATTCAGGCGTTACTTTGCGGGAATCCATATTTAATAATAACAAATATTATTAACATATTTTAATAAAACACTTAAAAAATATATCTAGTGACAATTCCGCCTAATTTTCTTGTTAAGCCGACGTGACGTCACAAACACCACGCACCCAAACCGGAATAATTTTCGACGCGTTTCGATCTACACGAAGCATCCTCGGGAGGTCTTGGCTCTACGAGCGCACGATCGAAAATTTCGTTCTCGGTCGAGAATTTCGTTCTCGATTATTATATGATATTAGATATGTATTTTTTCTTATTACCTACATATTTCTTTATTCACTGCATCGTTGGTAGAGTAATAAGGGTAGCTCTAGAATCGAATCGGGGTCGAACTGAGGTTACTTACTTCAGTTTGATATTCAGCTCAGGTAGTTATGACTTTTTCTTGTACTTGTACATTTTCACATAGTTTGGAAATGTGTCAGGCTTAGATGGCAACAGACTAGTACCCTATAACAATGGAATGACATTACAAAATTACAAATTTATGAGAGAAAAAATATAGTCATGTGTGGGATTCGAACCCGCGTCCACCATTTACAAGTTTAAAACCAATTGCTAAATTGGTCTTCTTTGTAGTACAACGCAAGTTGAACTATAGGTGAATCTCCATCCCGATACGATAGTTGAAGAACGAGAGCAAAAATTAGAGTTATGAGACATTGTGTCATGTTAGCTCAATTTTGTTAGAGCATACCTCGGCTAAAGGGGTGGATGGCAGGGTTCGTATCTCGCACACGAGTATAATTTTTTCGCACGCAAACTTGTAATTTTGTAATGTAATTCGCCACGTAGGCGTTATGGTAGGCCAGGTAAGTTTCTAAAACGTAAAAAAATAAGATGTAAAACATTTCAAAAAATAATTTATATTAATACCACAGAAACTCACGAGTAGCAGACTATTACAAAAATCAATTTAATTTTATATTGCGCGAGAGAAAAGAACAGAAAAACTGCGGCTCATTGAGCCGCACAAAGTTTTCTGCATCTGCATTCGCGCGAGTTCGTAAGGAGTTGTCGAACTCTCTGTAATGGCTCTAAAGAGTTCGGAACTAGCCCGATTTGTTCTCTAGTGTGCTCACTCATATTTCTGATAAAGTTCATAAACCGGTTCATAGTTACGAGCTACGATGTGAAAAATTCGTTTATTGGCTTATGACGGACAGTTATAGAATCAGACAGAGTGAAAAATCAGGTCGATTCGATTTTCCTTCCATTGTCCAGCTACAAGCAGTGATGGCTCAGTGGCATTAGCTATGGACCGCGCAGCAGGTCCATAATTCGAATCCCACCGCGGGCTTGAGCTTCACTGCATGATAGAAGGGCATTTTGTGATTGTCTGCCTGGCTAGCGACCACACTCAAGTAGAAAATCTGTCGCTCCCTGAGAGCCAGTAGCTCTAGGTTTCACCTGTTAACACCTTCAACCTCATCCTCACTTACCATCAGGTGATATTGTGGTCAAAAGATTACGTATCAGCCATAAAAAAACATGTTCTTCGAAGGAACGAGAGTCGACGGAGAATTTGAAGAACTTACCCGAGATCGATGTTTCGTATTCCCGTTTTCCCTTCCATATCTGAGCCAATATAATTATTTTAAGGCATTAAAAATTTAGGAAAGAGTTTATGTAGGCTCTTATTATTTGCTGTATTATAAAAACTTTTCAACTTTGTATGGTAGCCCTTTCTGTTCATGGCGGTACAAAAAGAGTATATTTAGGGATTTTTAGGGACACACTCACATCCTACCGGGTCCGAAAGAATAATTTGTAGAACGTTGTTTTTGGGGCAAAAAAATCCATACATTTTCATAAAGCCGCGTTTTTGTATGCTTTTAACATAGTTTATGAATTGAAAGTTGTGAAACATTTTTATTAAAAAAATACGAGACCAACCTTTGCTTCGATGGGAACCGCGGCACATGTTCTAAAATGTTCACTGTTTTAACAGTTTTTAAAGCTTTGTTAGTTTCCTGCAATGTTGCGGTTGATTGCACAAACGATTACCTAACTAGTGAGCGGTTTGCGACTGCGTTTGGGGAACGTATTGCCAACGCAGTTTTATTTTCACACATGCAATGTGTGTATTTTTAAAATAGCTTCGAAAAAATTCTAGAAATATTAAAATGCCTGTGAAACTTTTGTGAAGGCTTTGTTTTAGGTTATGTATTGTAGTACAACGCAAGTTGAACTATAGGTGTCGCTCCATCCCGATACGATGGTTGAAGAACGAGAGCAAAAATTAGAGTTATGAGTCATTGTGTCATGTTAGCTCATTTGGTGAGAGCATACCCCGGCTAAAGGGGTGGATGGATGCGGGTTCCCGCACATGACTACATTTTTTTCTCACGTAAATGTGTAATTTTTTAATGCATTGTAAGTTTTGAATGGTGTTTTTGCTGGAAAATCGAAATTGCGACATTTCAATATTGTGTTACTTCCCAAAGCATTTATTTCTTCGCGTATTTGGATCCACATTGCAATAGAGCGTCTCGCAAATATGCACCTGACAAATATCTTCAATCTGTCGCCAAGGACCTAACGGTGTTCCGGCAGCTGTCCTTGAGGTCTGTAATATTTTTTTTCTTATGCTTGATAGGTTAACCTTTGACCACTATCTCACCTGATGGTAAGTGATGAGGTGGTCGAAGTTGTTGTTCAGGCTAACCTAGAAGTACTGGCTCTCAAAGACAGCCGCCGGAACACACCGTTAGGTGCTTGGCGACAGATTTTCTACTTGAGGGTGGTAGCTAGCCAGACGGGCATTCGCAAAATGCCCTACCACCATGCTATAACGACTGCCATCCGAAGACAACAACTGGGACCGACGGCTTAACGTACCCTCCAAAGCACGGAAGCGCTCAGTATTAATGTCACTAGCGGTCACCCATCCAACTCATGACCGCGGCGGACGTTGCTTAACTTTGCTGATCGGTTAAGAACAGCTTAGCAAACTTCGCTACGAGCGCTTCGAAAATTCTATGTTAGCCTGAACATCTTAGGTAATTATTAAAAGATAACAAAGGTTTATAATGGCATTGCTCTGCCAGGAAAATCACAATAATGTCATAATGAATGAGGGTCACGCTCGGTGCCGTCGCCAACTATTCGCGAATTAATCTCTACCCGCAGTCCTCGGGGCGCGCGTGCTCCGTGCGCAAATAAGCACGCTGGCACGTGACCTAGCGACCGTTGTTTATTTGTTACTGGAGGAAAACATTCTACGTACGAAAATCTAGGTTTAGGATTGCGTGATGTGCTTTCAGCAATGAAATCTCAGAACCTATTGTTATATAACAGCAATATATCTATATATTTATTATTCAGTGTAATGAAAACTTGTAAAAGTGACCTTTTAAAACCACACGAGAACATACTACAAATGCTTGTAAATAATATAAGAGATAACTTTTGCTTGCGTAATGTTTCTGGGACTGGTCACTTACAATAAAACAAAAGCAGATACAGAATTCGAAAATAGAACTCAGTGTCAGAGTAACATGTTACGTTTCAATTTGGGAGACTGACATTCCAACCATGGACCTGCTGCGCGGCATTCCATAGCTAATGCCACTGAGCCATCACTGCTTCAAAAAAGCTCACTTCTGCTACAGCTTACTAAAACTTGGCATATAATTGAACAAACAAACAAAAACGGTTTTAAATCGAATTCTCGATCGTGCGCTTGAAGAGTCAAGACCTCCTGAGGATGCTCGTGTAGAAGCAAGTTTGGTGGTTTGGCGTTTGTGACATCACGTCGGCTTGACAGGAAAATTAGGTCAAATTGTCACTAGATATATTTTTTATATGTTATAAGTATTAATCTTAAATATTAATTTAATGATATCTTAAGATTTTTTTTTAAATGTTTGCTATTATTGCCACCTTTGATTATTTGTAACTAGAGGAAACTATATTCAGTGAGATTTGTGTGGATGAACTAAAGTTTTGTTTATAAAAGTCTTCGACCGCATCATCACTTACCATCAGCTGAAAAGTGGTCAATTGTGGGATAGCCTATCAGGCATAAAAAAAGGTCATTGATACTTACCTACTTTTTCTAAATATTATTTCAGCAGACACGCGTTTCTCGCCATAAAGTTCAAAATATTAGTACACCTTTTTCTACTAGTCTCTTTTTCAGATAAAATACTCCAACACTATTCTCGTTTGTAAATGGATAACGAAGCGTGGCTTTAGCTTAGAGGAGCAAAAGTTTATTAGATTAGAAGAAAACATATAAAATGTCAATTATAAAAAACAATGAACTCTGACTTATAAATGACAAGAAAATAAATTTAAAGTCACGTTTAGTGGATCTCGCCCCGACTTCATTCTTTATTCTTCAGTAGGAGCGTGCTTAGTGCGCAAATGAGCATGGCGACACGTGACTTCGCGATGCTTAGTTATTTTGTTGCTGAAGAAATACGCATACATTTTTAAAATAGAGGAGCATATTTTGAAGCGCTCGTAGCGAAGTTTGCTTAGCCTTTCTGAATCGATCAGCAAAGTTAAGCAACGTCCGCCGCGGTCGAGAGTTGGATGGGTGACCGCTTGTGTTATTAGCATTACTACTGAGCGCTTCCATACTTCGGAGGGCATGTTAAGCCGTCGGTCCTGGTTGTAGTCTTAAGGCGCAGACAAGTGCTAAATAGCTTTACTTGAACAGATTTTTAGCAAAATGTATTTAGTTTGTAGCAATAAGAAAATTATATGTTAATTTTGATCTTATTATCTAAGGCCAAGAAAAGTCCGAAACACGTTTCCTTAAAATTTTCTCGATAGAATAAAATTGCAAAGATGACTCTAAATTTAGCTTCTAACGTAAATATCTTAATTTTTTACGAAGGAATGTGTATAAAACTACATTAATACAATAGCAAAATCTTATCAAAAGGGACAAGAAAAGTTATATTTTCGATTTACGTTACTTGTTTTGTGTTATCAAGCTTTCTTTCGGATTTTACCTAAACTGATCTCGATTTCACCATCGCTGCCTCTCTTTCACTCCTACGTAGTCCGATAGTGACAAAAATTCAGCATTTGACAGCGTCTTAAGATGGCAGTCGGTAACGGCATGGTGGTAGGGCATTTTGAGAATGCCCGCCTGGCTAGCTTAAGTAGAAAATCTGTCGCCAAGCACCTAACGGTGTGTTCCGACAGCTGTCCTTGAGAGCCAGTTTTTCTAGGTTAGCCTGAACAACATCTTCGAACACATCATCTCTTACGATCAGGTGAGATAGTGGCCAAAAGGCTTACCTATGATGAATTTGAAAAAAAAAATATAATTCTTGTAAATGTTTGGAATTTTCAAGTAAACCCAAAATTTGTCAAATCAGGATAACACGGATTAAAATTTATATAATCCAGATATTTCTACAAAGTAGTATATCTATATCTTATTTGTTCCACGAAAGAGAGTTAAGTATATGTACAATGTATTTTTAAGCCTACACAAGTATATATAGTACAAAGTTTTGGCTACAGTTTTATAATTCGTTATCATCAAGACGTGAATCCTAAGTAGGAATACTTCTGTTTTTAGCACAATGGTAGGTACCCGTTACCTTTCAGTTGATGAGTGTGCTAAAATGGTAAAGAGCCTAATGCGTAGCAACACCCCATTGACATGGTATATATGCTGTTATTTGTTTAATTATTTGTGTATCTTGTTGCTGGTGTTTCATTTTCTTTTAAGACATTACACAAACTAAATTAATGAAACACTCAAATAATACCAGGTATGCCTAACTTTTATAACACACAATTGGAAAAATATATAAATTAAAAAAGGGTTAAGCGACTGCTTAAATTAAGTTGAACACTCTAATTTTAGCACCAATACAAGGAAAAAACTAAACTTACTACCAAATGTTAAAACGTATGGAAAAAAGCAATATATTTTAAATATCATCAAGCTTTATATATTTCTTTTACTTTTTTGTGCGACTGCAGTGCTGGGATCAATACATTGGGTTTTTTTTTATCCTTGAAAGGTTATCCTATGACCACTATCTCACCTGATGGTAAGTGATAATGTGGTCGAAGATGATCTTCAGGCTAACCTAGATGTATGAAATTTATTTTCTGTCAAAATAAAGCAGTTTTGAAGTGCTCGAAGCGGAGCTTGATAACTCGCTCATAATCGATCGACTATGTTCATCAATGTTCACTGTGGTCATTACATGGATGGGTGACCGCCAGTGGTAGTCACTAATAAGCACTTCCGTGTTTCGGGGAGTACGTTAAGCTATCGGTCTGGGTTTTTATCTGTGGCAGTCGTTATTGCATAGTGGTAGGGTATTTTGCAAATGCCCGCCTGGCCTTCAAGTAGAGAATCTGTCGCAAAACATGTTCCGGTAGCTTTCAATGAGATCAAGTTTCCGTTCTAGGCTAAGCCTATGACGAACTACAGCAGCATTTTGAAGCAATGATAACTGTGCAGTAATACCTATGGACTGTTATGCGGCAGGTACATGCATGGTTCGATCCCCACCTGGCTTTGCTGCATGGTGGAATGGGAATTTGTGAGTGCTCGCCTAATCTCAAGTAGAAAAACTGTCGCCAAGCGCCTAATAGAATGTTCCAGCAGCAGTCCTTTAGAGCCAGTAAAATTACAGACATATGAGACTTATCAAATGTATATTTCAGGGTGACGAGCGCAGTGTATTTCGTCTTGTAACGAAATGCACTTCGTCTTGTAACATAACAGACGTTATAGGTAGAATTTATCGCTTAACATCAGGTGAGATTCGAGCTCCTTTCGCCACGATCCCATTAAAAAATACTTCAGTAACACCAGGTATAAGATTTATTTTGCTACTTTTATTATATTTTTATTAAATAAAAGTCTGAGTTCTGAGTGAAACGGACAGCAAGCAAATTAAACGTAAGCTTTTTATTCCTCAAAGCACAAAGAGCATACGAACGTGCTAAGTAGCGACGCGTGACGTGTTTGTGCTTAGTTATATTTCTGAACTGAAGAAAAAACAGTGCTTTCATTTTTAAGGGCCCGTACATCCGGCGAAAATACGGAACCCATAAAGGATTAATTTCATGTTTTAAATAAAAAATATTGTCATCATTAAAAGAAGTCATTGAGTCTGTGAAAGACAGAATTATAAAAAAAAGCACTCGCTTGTCTGTCCTAATTTCGGTAAGTATTAACTTTTCTTGTGAACAATGTAACACATTGAATACTGGGGTGCCGGGCTAGAATGTCGTCAGAGCACGAGAATGTTTTTAATCCACTTCAGAAAAGGAGGAGTTTCCAGTATTTCAGAGTTTCCATTTTATTTTGAAGCAGTGATGGCTCAGTGGCTTTGGCTATGGACTGCCGCGCATCTGGTCCACGGTTCAAATCCCGCCCAGAGCTTGAGCTTCACCGCATGGTGAAAGGGCATTTCACATTAACATAAAAATAATAATAAAAAAAATAATTACGTAATTCATCCACCAGTTATGAATTGATTTTTGATGAATTCATTTGTTTGGTAGAGTATTTATCTACATACCTCTAAGTTAATCCCATTTTAATATCTTAAAGACCTTTAATTTAGTTTTAAGGTATTTTTTTTTGTTTACTCAAGCTATACAAGTATGTTAAACTCGGTAGTGGTTACATATTTGATCAATTTGGTGTAGAGACGTTGGGTCCGTGGGGACCAAGAGCTCATCGTATTTTCCAAAACTTATCAGCGCACTTGGTCGATACGACGCGTGATCAAAATGCTGGCACCTATTTGGCTAAACGAAAATGTATTGCAATTCAACGGGGCATTGCTGCCAGCATACTGGACACGATGTCAACTGGTTAGCCGAAGCACGGAAGCGCTCAATAGTAAAATGTCACTACTGGTCACTCATCCAAAAAGTGACTGCTAAGAACGTTCCCTTACCAAGTTGAGCGTTTAAAACCTACTCTGCATGCTGCGCTACGACCGCTGCAAAAATCTGTTTCACAGCTTTACAATACTCCTACAGAAAATCCTTTTCCAAAATAAATAAACACTCGCTAAGTCACGTTCTTAACGCTTATTTGCACATGAAACGCTTTCCCGAGCTGCTCAGTAAATATGGCTAATTATACCGCCATGGGTTGATGCTCATGAAGGTACTTCATATTTATATTTCATTTTATTTGCACGTTACATGTATGCGATCAAAACAAGGACTTTCCCTATTATAATCCCATGGTGTTGACTTAAATGACTTTTAGTTGATGTTCAACGTTCATAACATTCTTGTTTTACAATAATTAATATCAAATATAACTTAGCCCGTAACCGGGCTAGAATATCATTCCCCCATTGCTGCATGTGGGTGTATAAGTGGCGACTAAAGGTAAAATACTGGAAGGTGGGCAGCATCGCCATCTGAGGCGTTGATATATTAAACTGAGATCCCAAGCCGCCTGCCAAGTGTGGGGATTATTGAAAACCCTCCTGAATTGTGGAGGCTCTGTTCAGCATTTGACAATACTGCTGATAAAGTGTAATTAAGCTTTTCAATTTAATGAATAATACCTATAGCTATGACTTTACTTTGATGCTCGCTCATTTTCACTCGAAATTAACAATTTTTGAGCAAACGCGAGCGTAGTAGTGCTCGCGTTTGCTCTAAAATAGTGAAATAAACAGAGACAAAAACGGAGGCAAAGAGGAATGTACCTACCTTTCCTCCTTTCAGACTTATCCAGTTATACGTATCCAGCACATTTGGGCTCAAAATTATTTATATTCATAAAGTAATTGTCCTTTAAAGAAACATCAATTATAAAAGAACTTGAAAGTATTAAACGCAAAAAGAGTTAACAAAATTAAACAACAAGGTAACGTCGCAAGCAAAAGCGTTTTCAATAAACACGGTTTATATTAAACAAAGGTTTTTAATCATATCATCGCGCCTTGATGTTGAAAGCAGCGTTTCGAAGCTTTTCGTCGCGTCGTTTTAATTATTTCCTCCTTTAGACAGTTAAAACGAATTATCGGCGTTCGTTATGCTAGCGTTTTTGACGCTGGCTATGAGCGATTATGTGGCCTATTATTTACTGCAACTTTTTAAGTCTCCCTTGTCTTAAGAGCCATTTCACAAAATCACGCTACTGAAGTTTAGGTAAATGCCAGCGCATCGCTTACACAAGCGAAAGAAGTGACGACGGAATAGCGTGACTGTGAGTAACATATTTTGATACTAGCACTCATTAATATAGAAATGTAAGCAGCGAATTTAAAAATTGTGTGATTGGCATGAGTAAATAATCAATTTCTTGTCGATTACTTGCTAATGTTATAGAAAAGAAGTGGGCATGTACATTAAATAGTCAACCTGCATCGTGAATCTTTAATTAAAATTTCATCCTTGATGAATAAAAAATAGATATGTTTGAATCATTTATTGTAACAAAAAACTTAAATAATTTAACAATTATACGGCTTTAAATTATATAAATATTTGATGTAACGGCATTGATTAAAAGCTGCGGACTAAAAGCTCTTTCTTTTAAATTTTCCAAAAAAAGCTTTTTTCCTCGTTCACACTCTTCAATATCTATATCCAGTCGTTAACACTGTCTGTCATAATGACCATGCATAAGACCAACCACAAACGTCCCATGACGTTTTTGGTTTTCCATTACTTTAACATGTCACCCTCATATTCCCATACCATAATATATCACCGATACCATTAAAAAAATAACATTTTCATCCATTTAGTTTGAGTAGACCAAACAGCGAAATGTAAATGTATATTTACAGATTTTGAGTTTTTTTTGTTTTTAAATCGAATATCTTTGATGCAATCTATAATCAACATATATATACTTCCGAAATCAGATTGAAGACGTTCTGAAAAAAGGCCAAGTCAAAAGTACCCTAAACCGACGCTTATGTATGAAAGGATTGATGAATATAGATGAAGCGAAAGAGATATGTCAGGATCGTAGTAAGTGGATTTCCCGTAGGGGTAGGCAGAGACCACGGATTTCCGTGGTCTCTGCCTACCCCTACGGGAAAGAGGCGTGATTTTATGTATGTATGTATATACTTCTTGGTACCAATGCAATCCTCACTATATACTCTTATGCTCACTATTTCCTCTATAGAAAATAAATGATAATACACCTTTTTATACAAAAAAATACTAGAAATGGAGTTTGAACAAACGACAAAAATGGTGGGAAATAGTAATTTAATTGCTATTTCTATTTTTTCGTAACTAACTCACCTAGAACTTCGATCTTCTTTTAATATGATAATTTACTATTGTTCTTTAGCCATGAATTGTTGCAGATTTATACGCCAAATATTATAAAGTAACAAAATTAAAACAACCCAATTGTTTTAAGAACTTTGGCGGGAAAACTGTATTGGAGAGCAATTATTTTTTCTGAAAAACTATACCACCTACTGCTTTGGTCCTTCTTTGATATTATTATTTACATGTAATTTATACACCTGTATTATTTCAGATTTTTTGGTTTAGAAGTTTAAAATTAGTTACGAGATTATTTATTACGCAAATTTGCATCGGTAAGTGTTTGCGTTGCAAAATATATCGAGTGAATAATGACTTATACATATGCAAAATTGCGGTTTTCTAGATTTATAACTGTTGAAGTAGTTACGATATTAATATGAAATGACGTAATATTTTGGGGCCAAAATGTAATTTGTGCTGGTTTCAGATTTCATCAAAATATTCAAAATACTTCCTACTTCATACGTTATCTCAGAAAAATATGGATTTTTTTTTGTATGGGCAAGGATGCATCCTTTTGAAAACCATTTGGATTATGAAAGTCGGACTTACGCAGATTTATGGTAAATTTGTAAATACGACTATCGACCGCTAACTGGTATCCCGGTTTGTACAAATGATGGAAAAGCCGGGAGGCCGGTTTGTACAAATTTTCAATAGAAGGTAGTTTAATTTCCAGATGAAGTTATCGCTGTGTTCACTTATAGAAATTAACTGAATCTAAAAATATTGGAAATCAATTATTCGCCTGTCATCTAATCCGCCTAAAACAAAAGTTATAGTGAGTTAGTAATTTAAACTAGAATAATATAAAAACTAGCAGACCAAAAAGAAGAAGTCAACCCTGTGAGGTTGTTAGCATTTTTCCAATAACGCTGCATAATTGTGACGTTTCCTTTTTTAAACACAATGGATGAACAGAAGCTAAAGATGTAGTTACTTAACAAGACAACAATACTTATACTATGGACAACAAAAATAAAGTATAGTTTGTTACTTAAAAAAAATATCGACATGATCAAAACTCTGTGGTCGCACTATAAACTTGCATCTAAGCGTTCCGCGTACGAGACGTCAGAGCAAGGAAAACGAACACAGGTCCTACCTTGATGGGCGCTCGCGCGGTACTGATCGCCTCGCGCTTGTACATTTCAATTTATGTACATTTCGAGTTATGTTAAATATTTTTTCTTGTCTAACAAAACAGAGTTAATATCACAATTTATTAAAGATCAGATTAATTAAAGAATGAACTTTCTTTTTATATAATACCTGTTTGGAATTACACTTTATTAAACGCAATATATGGTGGTAAACTGCTGATATAATTCGTGGAAATTGGCGCAAGATCTTTATTTTTTTTCTACAATGACGATTAATTAGCGATATTCTAGTACACTATGTGTCAACAAGATTATATGCCGGATGCACAGTTTTTTTTTTTAGTTAATTTGATGAATCTTTATACAAGAGTTATAACTCTGAAGTTGGCTATGTGTACTTTAATTCGTAAAACAAGGTGCGGGAGATTGGTCACTACAAAATAATTAATGTTATGTTTGTAAATCTGGTACATTAACTGAAAAGAGAACAGATTATTCTATTTTTATCAATTATTAAACAACTTGTAGATATTTCCTATGATAGTAAATTAAGCGCTTAAAATCTTCGTATACCGCATTAAAATGTGAAATGCCTCTTAATGACGATTACAGAATGTTACTTTTTGATATTTGTTTCTTCACTACATAGTATAAATCAAAGTAGCTTCCCGCTGTCTGTCGGTATGTATGCTTCGATCTTTAAAACTATGCAATGGATTTTAACGCGATTTTTTAAATACATACTGATTTAAGAGAAAGGTTTATATGTATAATACATGTGTATACAGGGTTATTGGTAAAATGCTAACAACCTCTTAGGGTTGACTTCTGCTAGTCCTAAGAAACATTTTGAGATGTTTTTTTTTTTTTTTTTTTCATGCCTGATTGGTTAGCCTTTGACCACTATCTCACCTGATGGTAAGTGATAATGTGATCGAAGCTGTTGTTCAGGCTAACCTAGAAGTTTTATATAAAGAATTTTATATATATTTTTTGTGTTTTAATGCATACTCCGATCCAAAAGCGCCCGCTGGCAACACTATACTGCGCCGCGCTCCCTTTGAATAGAGTTTTGAATATTTACATCGAGCAAAGTAATAGAAAATATGAAAGAACTAATGCATTACAGGCACAAGAGACTTTTGACATCAGGCGGTCCTCGTGCGTATTCAGTCAAAAACATATGAAACACATTTCACAAAAGAAAATTTGAGAAAAAAAATGTTTTCAAACAAAAAATAAATAATCTTAAAATATTTGTTAAGACTAGCAGAAGTCAACCATAAGAGGTTGTTAGTATTTGACCAATAACCCTGTATAATGCAATATAGAAGAGAAAACACTGATAATTTTAGAGATTTCAAATGTGATGTCGTGAATAAACATATTTTTGCGTATTTTTAATTTGCACCCGTGCGTAGCCAGGGCGGGTTGCTTGTAAAGAAATATAATATTGTTTACTAAAACTAAACAAAACCTCACCTACAATTGTTCCTGAATCCAGTCATCATACCTGCAATTTTCAGCAGTAAGGATCGTAAGTACAACGACGTAGATTTATATATATAACGGAGTGAGTGCCGAGACGGTCCGGTATGTCGTCCATGGAGACGGATCCGTTATCTACTCAGGTTGGTCGTTCATTATGGGCGTGCACTTGTAGATTTTCACAAAATAACACCCAGAGAATATCATATGATCACAATTGTAATTCACAAGAAACTTATTACAACAAAACTACATAGTATCACGTGGATTAAAATGGATTAAGAGCCAATGGGTTTGCACGCGTCCATCACGTTCGGTTGTCCGTCAAGAAGTGCGCACACTTCAAAAATCAGAGAGGAAGTGAACGAATTCGACAGTCATCCGGCCGCCATGACACCTACAACTCCATTCGGTGTTACCCGCTCTAAAAATGAATAATCGAATACAAAGCAATATCGATTATAGTACTGAACATAATAGTGATCTAATTAATCATAACGTTTCATTTTTAATCTTCGTAACTCCATTAAATTGTTCACGCGCCGTTATATATATATCGTCTTATATCAAATTTCGCCAGAAGTGTGTTTAAGGTTGAACTGGCCGGTCGCTTCTCCATACAAACGCCGTAGGATGATCACTCCCTTATTTGAGATTTAAGGTCCAGAATTAAGCATAACACCGATTGATCTCGTCATTATCTAGGCTTGTATGATGCCGAAATTTTAAAAAGATAGTTAAGTTGAAAGTTATTAGCCTCGAAAATTTAATATGAAAATGTTTCAAAGCTCATAATTCTCAACTTAATTATCTTATAAAAATTTCGGCATCATACAAGCCTAGATAATGAGGAGAACAATCGGTATTATGCTTTGTTTTGGACCTATATCCTCAAATAAGAGAGTGATCATCCTACGGCGTTTGTATGGAGAACGGCCCGGCCAGTTCACCCTTAATATAAATTGGCGTCTATTGGGCAAATACCAGGAACACCTTCATACTCCAGACTTTAACCGAAATTTATGAGAATAGGATTTTCAGGTTTATATTATATTGACTATAATATAATAGGTATATATCTGAAAGGGTAATTTTCACAATATCCACATGTTGTTAGTTTAATTTTGGTTACAAGTAATACGAGGTGGTGGCATAGTCCGAAATGCGTTCTCTTTAAAATTTATTTCTGGTAATATCCAATTGTTGTCTAACCTGAGATTGAAAGCAGGACATCAAGGATCAAAATGCTTATTTCCTTTTAGTGAACTAGCCGGTCATTACTCCAAACAAACGTCGAAGGGTGATTATGATTACTCCCTTATTTAACATTTCAGGTCGAGAACCAAGCATGATACCGATTTATCTCTTCATTATCTAGGTCTTAGTATCAGCCGGATAGTCAAATGCTGAACACAGCGTCCCCCATCATGCTTGGGTTTGCGATAATCCCCACGCTTGGCAGGCGTCTTGGGGATCGCTGTGTGAGATATCAGTTCCTCAATAAATGCTGCTGCCACCTTCTGGTGTGTTACCCTTAGTCGCCTCTTACTACACCCCTGGGTAGAAATAGGGGGTGACATCATGCTAAGCCGGCACCCTACGGGCCGAATATCAAGTCTTGCATCGTTAGACATTTATATGGAGAAGTGACTGGTCAGTTCAACATTAACCAACGTTGGCAAAATCTGGGTGCAACATCCTTTTGCGTAGACTGACAAGAAAGTAAGATATAACTACGATTTCGTAAAATCAAACGCAAAATATGATGCTTTTTTATTTTTAGAACAAAATGGCGCCTAAAAATGGCGTTTAAAAAGTTGTTTGGACGGCGATAAAACGCGCAAATAACGCTTGTTGTAGGTGTATCCTTAAAAGGGTTTATTTGTTAAAGGCTTAATAGCCAAGGATATACGGATTGTCTTTGTTTATGATTTCGAGATCGGATTAATATTGAGCAACAAATTTTGGATAGGGATTTTGGAATTGTTACACGAACTGTCTACAAAGGAACTTTGAGTTGACAATTTAAGTAACAATCACCATTCATCTTCATACGCTTATCTAACTTACGTAGGGTCGGTGCAGTACTTTTCCCTAAAATAATTTATGAACATACTGTAGGAAATGGTTTTATGTCTGGCTACTTAACTGACGGCAACTCTCCTTGAGAAGGCCATTGATAGTATTATACCTTAACGTTTTGTTTAATGACCTTGATTATACATCCAATGTGCAGCGCCTACTGACGTATACATAAGTAGTGGCATGCTGCTTATTCAGTGCATTGTTACTTAGTTTCCTTTTACGAGTTCACACAAGAGTGTTTGCAACAATCCATATGCATTTGAGCCCGGAAATGACAAACATATATAAATCTACAGTTAAAATCTAGTGACAATTCCGTCCAATTTTCCTGCTAAGCCGACGTGACGTCATAAGCGCTACGTAGCCAATTAGAAGAATTTTCGACGAGTTTCTAACACAGAACACTAACACAGAATGTAGTATAAGTTCGATTTTTTATGAACACAGTTCGAAAAGATCTCGAATTAGGTCAGTTTTTATTGTCTGTTGTTGTATTTACTGGGCTATAATCGTACCAAATTTGAATGACGTATGTTTTACCGTTTTCACAATAGAGCACCAAAAACGATAAAACACACTTTTTCTTGTATGAGGTCGAAGGGGGTCTTTCAGGTTTTAGTTTTTGTTATTATTATTATTTATCAGGCATACTTAGACATATTCTATGAAAATTTCAACCAGTATTATAAAAAAGAAACTCAAAAGAAAATAAAATAGTGTTACTGTCTAATGTAGGAAGTGCGTATAGTGTGAGCGGTAGTGCTACATTCACCGTCTGTTGAGATATCCCTTGGAGAGTATTGTTATTCTAGACCTCCATATATTTGAAGTCAAAATAACTTAGCTTCAATGGCCGTTCGAGAGAAATCAATCCCCTGGGAAGTGACCGAACTGACAACATAAATTCAGGTGAGCGCAGTCCCTGGAATCCTCTGGGATGTCATGTATGGTCGATGTGGCTTTATTCCACTAACGATTCAAATTTTCGATTTGATGCCTTGATGGTATTTTATATTTTAACTTATTTAGTTACATTTTTTTACAGCTGATTGGCAGCCCTTGACCATTATCTCACCTGGTGGTAAGTGATAATGTGGTCCAAGATGTTGTCCAGGCTAACCTAGAAATACTGGCTCTCAAGGACAGCTGCCGGAACACGCCATTAGGTGCTTGGTGACAGATTTTCTACTTTAGGGTGGTAGCAAGCCAGGCGGGCATTCGCAAAATGCCCTACCACCATGCAAAGCTACGGTTTATGAATATCTATGTCCAGGGTTGCTTTAGAAATGTAAGTACTCGTTTTAGTGTCATCTACTGACCGTAGTAGGGTACGCTTGTATACATTTGTAAAAACCTATACAAGTCGCATGTTCATTATTGGCAATATATTATTACACCACTTTAACGGTTCCAAATTCCTAGTACTGGATTAATTTCCAGTCTTCTTATATATCGAATAGTTACGTGTGCTTCTGTAGATAACACCGCACTCGTATCCAATGAATACCTGATCAGCGAACGGAGTGCAGAATAAAGTATGTATCGAATGTCTCTCAGATGAACACGTCTTTTACTACACTCTGAAATATTATTTGTTTCTCTTTGGATTCTTATTTACGGCAGGTGTATTTTCTTAGCTGTGTTCAGAGTTTGAATATTACACAAAAATGCTATAGCTACCACAATGGCAACATTACATTTTTGATGGCTCAATGGCATTGGCTGTGAACTGCCACGCAGCATGTCCATGGTTCGAATCCCGCCGCGGGGTTGAGCTTCACCGCATGGTGGAAGGGTATTTTGCGAATGCCCGCCTGGCTAGCGACCACCCTCAATTAGAAAATCTGTCGCCAAGCACCTAACGGTGTGTTCCGGCACTTGTCTTTGAGAGCCATTAAAATTACATGGGACTCAACAACTGTATTTCTCAGGGTGACGGGCGCAGTGCAGTGCACTTGTGATGATATGCATCTGTTAAACTGTTATAAGCAGTGGTTACCACTTAACATCGGGTGGGCCTCGTGCTTGTTCAGTCACAATAACATAAAAAAACAGGAGCTTTTTCTAAGCTGACCAACTAAGTTTAGCAACGTTGGCTGCGGCCATGACTTGGATGGGTATGGTAACCGTTAGTGGCATTTACTACGGAGCGTGCACGTTCTTTGGAGATCACGTTAAGCAGTTGTTGTCTTATGATGGCAGTGGCTATGGCATGGTGGTAGGGCATTTCGCAAACACCTCGCTGGCTAGCTACACCTAACGGTGTGTTCCGGCAGCAGTTGAGAGTCAGTTATTATAAGTAAGCAACGTCTTCAATCGCATTATCACTGACGATCAGGTGTGATTGTTATCAAAGGCTAGCAAAGAAGCGCTCGTAGCGAAGTTTGCTTAGCTGTTCTTAACCGATCAGCAAGGTTAAGTAACGTCCGCCGCGGTTATAAGTTAGATGGGTGACCGCTAGTGACATTACTACTGTCCACATGTTTCGGAAGCCACGTTAAGCCGTCGGTCCCGGTTATCGTCTTAGGATGGCAGTCGTTATAGCATGGTGGTAGGGAATTTAGCGAATGCTCGCCTATAGCTAGCTACCACCCTCGACTAGAAAATCTGTCGCCAACCACCCAATGGTGTGTTCCGGTAGCTATCCTTGAGAGCCAGTAATTCTTGGTTAGCCTAAACAACATCTTCGACCACATCACCACTTACCATCAGGTGAGATAGTAGTTAAAGGCATGCAAAAAACCCGCAATCAATTTCTACAAAACTTATACAAATAAACAAACACCTTTTGAGCTTTTTCAATGAATTTATTCATTATCCTCTCTCCATGTCTAACATTAAGGAATCGTTACAATATGTTTTAATTAATATTAAATATTTCGGCGTTGCTTTGAGGAAATTCATAATGTATATTATCGATGTTGAATAAACATTATCAGGAAACATCATATTAATATTTTATGAATACAAATTAATTCACTAGAGTGACTCTTTGAGCGGACGATTGAGAGTCACTTATATTCTCGCTCGTGAGTTCGAAGAGTAACTAACACTTCGAAAAGTCGAAAAATATTAGGCGTGGTATGTTGGTTTAGTCACACAAACAGGCTACTAACTATTCTCTGTCACTAAATATTCTCTGTTTTTTTAAAGTCTTCTTCAAATTATTAATTTGTATTTTTTAATATCGTTAGGTTTGCAATAACGCCTGCTATGCTGATTACATTACAAAATCTGAAGATGAATCTGAATTTTGAAGCGCTCGTAGCGAAGTTTACTTAGCTGTTCTCAACCGATCAGCCAAGTTAAGCAACGTCGCACGCGGTCATGAGTTGGATGGGTGACCGCTAGTGACATTACTACTGAGCGTTTCCGTGCTTCGGAGGGCACGTTAAGCCGTCGGTCCCGGTTGTCGTCTTAGAATGGCAGTCGTTATAGCATGGTGGTAGGGCATTTTGCGAATGCCCACCTGGCTAGCTACCACCCTCAAGTAGAAAATCTGTCGCCAAGCACCTAACGGTGTGTTCCGGCAGCTGTCCTTGAGAGCCAGTACTTCTTGGTTAGCCTGAACAACATCTTCGACCACATCATCACTTATCATCAGGTGAGATAGTGGTCAAAGGCTAGCCTATATGGAATAAAAAAAAAAAAAAAAAAAAAAAAAACACAAATATACGATAGGTTTTCATGTGTGGGATTCGAACCCGCGTCCATCCACCCCTTGAGCCGGGGTATGCTCTAACCAATTGAATTACATGACATGACGTCATAACTCAAATCTTTCCTATCGTTCTTTAACCATCGTATTGGGATGGAGCGACATCTATAGTACCACTTGCGTTGTAATACAAACAAGACCAATTTTGCAATTGGTTTTATACCTGAAATGATGACGCAACCTCATAATTTTAATATCGTTAGGTTTGCAGTAACGCCTTCTATGCGGATTACATTACAAAATCACAAGTATACAATAGGAAAAATTTAAGTCATGTGCGGGATTCAAAACCGCGTCCATCCACCCTTTGAGCCGGGGTATGCTCTAACCAATTGAGCTAACATGACATGACGTCAAAACTCAAATCTTTCCTATCGTTCTTTAACTATCGTATTGGGATGGAGCGGATAATATTTCAGATAAAATCTGAAAATATGTTAAACAATATTTAATTAATTTTATAAGACGAATGTTCTTCGTGAAAATGAATCAGGATATGTTGTAGCTGTCCTTGAGCTGTTTGTATTATCTAAAGGTTTTAGGGTTCCGTGCCTCAAAAGGAATAAAACGGAACCCTTCTAATATCACTTTGTTGTCCGTCTGTCAAGGCCTTTTTTCTCAGGAACGCGTTGAGGTATCAAGTTGAAATTCATACCAAATACTTAGGTCTATTCAGTCCCCTGGAGCTGTGAAAATATTAACCTTCTAAAGCAACGCAATCAAACGATGCAGCCGTTTATGCCGCAAATTTTCGACACTCGCTAGGGAATCAAAACCTACACAGTACTTCCTGTGAACTCAGAATCATGATATTTGGTACGAAGCAACGACTTATAACACAGATAATGTATAAATTTTTAGTTTCATCATGTAATAATTTTGAAATATTATCGATTTCATTTAGCAATAAAACTACCATAAAGTTTACATATATACCTACAGGTTTGTACGGAACCCTCGGTTTGAGCCGTGGCCGTGTGACCCGCATTTCACCGGTGTTTTTATTGTGACGGAGCACGCACCATTTTTTTTTTTTTTATGTTATTGTGACGGAACGAGCACGAGGCCCACCTGATGTTAAGCGGTATCCTCTGCCCATTACAGATGCATTTCATCACAAGAACTGCACTGCGCCCATCACCTTGAGACATACATGTTCAGTCTCATTTTGCCTGTAATTTCACTGGCTCTCAAGGACTGCTGCCGGAACACACCGTTAAGTGCTTGGCGACAGATTTTCTACTTGAGGGTGGTCGCTAGCCAGGCGGGCATTCGCAAAATGCCCTTCCACCATGCGGTGAAGCTCAAGCTCTGGGCGGGATTCGAACCATGGACCTGCTGCGCGGCAGTCCATAGCCAATGCCACTGAGCCATCACTGCTTCAAAATGTACCAGGTAGGTAGATGTTAAGCGGTAACTTAGGTCTAATTCGTCACAAGTGACTAACTGCACTGCGCCCATCACCCTAAAACATACAGTTTCTTTACAACTGACATTGGCCTATAATTTACTGGGTTTTAAGAGCTACTGCTAGAATACACTTTTGAAGCGCTCGTAGCGTTATTTACTTAGCTTTTCTCAACCGATCAGCAAAGTTAAGCAACGTCGCCCGCGGTAATGTGTTGGATGGGTGACCGCTAGTGACATTACTACTGAGCGTTTCCGTGCTGCGGAGGGCACGTTAAGCCGTCGGTCCCGGTTGTTGTCTTGGGATAGCAGTCGTTATGGCATTGTGGTAGGGCGTGTTGCGAATGCCCGCCTGGCTAGCTACCACCCTCAAGTAGAAAATCTGTTGCCAAGCACCTAACGGTGTGTTCCGGGAGCTGTCCTTGAGCGCCAGTACTTCTAGGAGAGCCTGAACTACATCTTCGACCACATCATCACTTACCGTCAGGTGAGGTAGTGGTTAAAGGCTAAACTATTAGGCATTAAAAAAAAACACAATGTTAGGTGCTTGGTGACAGAATTTCGACAAGATTTTGAAAACTTACTTTACCACATGCGGTGATACTCAAGCCAGCGATGGGTATCGAACTATGGACCTGCTGCACAGCAGTCCATAGCTGGGACATCGCTGCTTCAAAAAGTTAGCTTTAAGTTGCATGAAAGTTTTTTTGTTTTCTACACATATTACTATACAACTGGCGTCCTCTATAAGTATACATCAGTGCATACTGCCGCGTCTCAACCACAAATCATCTACTTGAATTCTCGACGGTTTATAAACCAAACACCCTTAAGAGTTTATTGTCACGTAGTTGCATACACTGAGCGTTTTGTTTGAAGAACTCTGAACCCAAATTAAGCCAAATATTACCTATTAAGTTGCGTACGTGCTAAGAATTAGTTAGCAGTTTACGAGAACGTGCAGGTAAGTTTGGGGAGCACTGATTTAGAGGAGAATAAAGTTGTCGGTAAGATTTTCCTTTATTGACCGTTTCTTCATTTACCTCATGGCAATTAGGTAATGTGGTTACCGTGTACAACTTGTTATATTAGAACTGTTTCAAGTACAAAGTTATCATTCATTCGGTATTTCCTTTTTTAACGACTTCATAAAAAGTAGGATTTACTCAATTCGTCTGTATCTTTTTTTATGTTTGTTACTTCATAACTTTTGGCTGGGTGAAGCGATTTTGATAGTTCTTTTATTATTTGTAAGGATATGCTTGCTGTTTGATTCCATTTAAATTTCATTAAAATCGGTTAAGCTGTTTTTAAGTTACACTCCAATAACTGAAAAGTATTTTTCTATCTTGATGATAAAGTCATTGATAGTGAAAGACTTTCGATGTAACAAGGGGCTTGTATGTAGTACCATTTTTAAGAATAAGAAAATAAAATAATACTTTTTCTGTGTATACCTACCCATTTTTACTTTTGCTTATTTTATTATTTTTAGGTTATCCACCATACTAAAATTCTGAGAAAAATTCAACTGATTACCTGTTACACTTCCAAAGAAGCTAATTAAGTTCAGACAGACAGACAGAGACGGGTGCAAAACGGTCAGACAAACGTGCAGCCGAAGCTTTTAGGGTCCCGTTTTAAAGTACAGAATCGTAAAAACACAATGACGGAGCAGTACGCCACTACGCACGTAATGTAAATAATTGTAATAAATAATAAATTTGTAATGTTACAAACATTACAAAAGTTTAGTTTTTTATGTGAAATAAACTATTATTAATTGTAAGTAGGTATATCCGGTACTGATAGAGTTTCTCGGACACGGAACGTGTTTGGAAGTATTTAAGGGCTTAATAAGTTTCGGATGTTTGTTTTGATATGACTTCGGATCTCGAAAACAAACCCTTCCAAAACTTAAATTGGGTCGCTTGGGGAATCTCAAACATTAGGATAGTAATTAAATATTTCCCAATTTGATTTGGATGCGGATTCAAGGCGTTTTCAACTTCTGAAATAGTTTGTTGATTTATTGGTTAAATTTATGTAACCACTTATATCGAAGGTTTATAAATGTTTTGCAAAAAAAATACCAAAAAATGGAACCGTTGAAGTTAGTCCCATGCGCACAATATTGTGATATTGTGTACTTTTTAACCATCATGGTACCGACTTCGACATGTGATGTCACTCATTAGAGTGTTATCTAGAATGTTTATGGTAAAAAAAATGTTTTCACCCTTTTTAATGACCTTACTACTTATGGGATCGATTGTCATTCACTGTCAATGACTATATCATCAAGATAGGAAAACACTTTCCAGTTATTGGAGTGTAATTCAAAAACGGCTAATTGATTTTGATGAAATTGGAATGGGAGTACAGGGCAAGCATCAGCTTTCAATTAAAAAACTCATCAAAATTGGTCAAAAGTTCTGAGGTAACAAACATTTAAAAAAAAACAGTAGAATTGAGTACCTCCTCCTATTTTTTGAAGTCGGTAATAAAATATGAAAAATGTGTATACATTGCAATAAAATAAATCTAAGAACTGTTATGAAGCTAACATTGTATTTTTGCATTAACGCCTGGTAGGTAGTTAAGCTTACCAAATTACAGTGCAAAAATTTGATCTATGATCAGGTTTCTAACCTACCTTTCGCTGTCAGACAGCGGCGGTGACGGTCAGAGATTTTACGTTCGACTTCAGCGTTTACTGAATCGAGGTGTTTTATTTCCTTAGTTATTTGTTTTAGTTTTCTTAAATACTCATTAACCTACTTATAAAAATAAGGAGCAGATTATCAATCCGACTGAATAAGTCTATTTGTTGTTTTTTTTTTATGTTTGTTACCTCACTGAACTATGGGTGAACCGATTTTGATCAATATTTTTATTTGAAAAAATGATGCATTCCGTGTGGCCCTATTAAAATTTTATCAAAATCCATCAAGTCGTTTTTGAGCTCTCTAATTACTGAAAATTGCTTTCCTATCTTGATGATATAGTCGTTGACAGTATAGTATATAGTAATGACAATTGATCCCCTCAGTAGCAAGGGTCACTTAATAGGGTAAAAAAATGTTTACTTGAAAATGGAACCGACTTCACCACTCAAAAGTACAATGCTCACAATATTGTGATAATAGGTACTTTGAACTATCTTGGTGTATGTAATGACTAAATAATAAATAAATAATGAATATTAGGTTAGTAAAATTATTTATTACTATAGGATACTATAGTATAGCACTATAGATAGGTCATTACCTATTTTGTCGCTTCTCGTTAAGCTGTTAATACTTTAGAAGCAGTGAATAAGTTTGTCTGAGGACGTACTGCCATTATACGTGTTTCGACCGCCAAGCAGTAAAATATCGTATTACTGTGTTTCGATTTGTAGGGTATGGGTGCCGTTGAAGTTACAAGCACATAAGCCACTTGTGACGAAATGCAGTAATCTCTGTATAAACGTAATTTCGTCATATTTTAAATACCAAGTGTTCAAACTTGGTTAAAATTTGTATACATTTTGTATAAGCTAATATCTATGCTTCTGGTTTGCCAGATTTCCGTTAAATTAAGTACTTTCAAAAATAATCCGATAAAACTTCTTATATTACGTATGTTTGCTTATATACATATGTTTTATTGGAATTATTTATTATTTTAAATATAATAATAAGGAATTTTTATATAACTTGCTGCTGCTTGTGATAAACTTTTTACTTGTCTGACCTATTCTAAACTACACATCTTGTTCGATACAGGCAATGCTGCCATCCAAAATCCTGCAACACAGATTCTGATTACATAAACGACAAAAACGCTTGGACAATTCCGCCTCTGCCAAGCTATTGCCTGTCACCTACATAATTTAAACAAATATTGTATTAACTCTATTATATAGCAAGTATATAACACAGTGTTAAGAGCTGTTTAAAAGAATGGCCCCGAGTTTCTTGCCCGTTCTTCTCGCAGTGGCTCTATACAATTTATTTGCTGAACGTGGCAGTACAATGTAGAATATTTCAATACTAAAATTTGTAATTGACCTTCATAAGAGCGTCGTAGACGCCTAAATTGAATGAATGATTTTGACTTTGTCTTTGACTTTGCCAGTACGCCGGTCACCCTGCCACCTGGCAGTGGCCTGGAGCCTGCAAAAACCTGTAAGTTCTCTTGATCCTTTCGTTATAGTGGCTACAGTATTGAATATAAATTGCAGTACATTTGTTCATGAAAGTTGAATATGTTTTGGAAAGACATAACAACAATATCTCACACGAATAAAGTAGCGGGCGGCTCCGTTAACACACTAGATCATTCTCGTCGTGTTCGCCATGGTTAATAACAATAAATCCTTCATCTTGCACGTCACGGTGCAATAAAACCTCCTCGTTAAGAATGATACCATAATTACACGGTGTAAGTCTTATTATTACATTTAATAAACTGTAATTACAGTGATGTAATTACAGGGACGATGAAATGTACTCTCTCAACAGTAATTAAAGCGTCTTGAAATATTATATTATTTCTATGTACCTACTTAAAATTATTATAATGATAGAAAAGCGCTCGTGGAGTTGTTTGCTTAGCTGTTATTAACCGATCAGCTACGTCCGCTGCGGTCTTGAGGATGGATGGGTGACCGCTAGTGGCATTACAACTGAGCGCTTTCGTGTTCCGGAGGGCACGTTGAGCCACCGGTCCCGATTTTTTTCTTAGGATGGCATTCGTTATAGCAAGGTGGTAGGACATTTTGCGAATGCCCGCCTGACTAGCTATCTTTCTTCTAAAATGAATACAAGTCATATAAGAATAAAGATACAATTCGCTAAAATTTAAAAACATGAAGAACATTTTATACGTGGAATATAAAAATATAAACACTCTAGCTTTTTTATCAAGTCAGTTTTTTTTTTTTTTTTGTTGTGGGAAGGAGGAAATCCTCATGGATACCCCGAGAGGGGTGATGTCCGACTCCGCCGGACTCGGCGACCTACGGACTAAAACCATCCTCCCTATGCGTGTGTCCCCTGACATGGGAGTCAGAAACCTTTTTTGGCTGTAGTGTTGTATTTATTTTACTAGTTGGTCATTTGCAGGTCTTCATATTCATAAGAATATAGTGAAGTATAAGTTTATCTTAATATATTTCGTAATTGGACAGGGATTTGTTATTTTTCTGTTTATTAAGTTATAATGTCTATTTAATACAATTTTTATTATTTGTAAAGCTGCGATTATTTTAACTATTGATTAATATTAACTATGATTATATTGTTTTTATGTTATTAGTATATATCATTATTATATATAAATAACATAGATTATTTACCTTTATTTCTATTAATTACTGTATTAGCTATTTTAATACAAAATTCTATTACTACATTTTGGCTATCTTTGATTGCGATGAATATACTAATATTTTCTTTACACATTTTATTTTGTAATATGTGTTCCAGTTCAAGGCGCTGAAGTTCATGAACTGGACAGTCAAAAAGGATATGTGGGACCGTCTCCATGGCGTCCGGTTCACATACGCATGATGGGCTCTCCGTACACTTAAACCGGTTCAAATATTCGGAGAACCCACCATGGCCGGTCATCACTTGCGTCAAAACGCCAGCTGGTTTGATCTGCCTGACCAGTTTATGGGCCAATGTTGCGTCGGGGAAAAACATTTTTGTTATTGCCGCGGTTTCACCTGATTTGTATCTTCGATTCCATTCGTCAAGCGTCCTCATGCGAATTATACGCTTGACAAATGAAATCGGATAGGAATCATAGTCGGGCTTCTTTTTTGAGCTTATTGCCGCTTCTTTTGCCAACTCGTCAGCACGCTCGTTTCCTGGCAACCCTGCGTGGGCTTTGATCAAGTCAGTTGGTTGTGTCTGACTAAGTGATGTCCTTAACAAGCAGCAAGCCACCACCCGCGTTGTTGTGTGGGGTGTTGCACATTAGTCGCATAACAAGATTATGTTAGTAATGGACGCAATGACTACCTCAAATGTAGCGGGTGTACTAAAAACGAAGCATTCCTAACAATGTGTAGCTTCAGCAGGTTAATGGCTATATCCTTGTATCGTCATGCTTGTTGTTAACGAAAATGTCGTTTTAATATTTATTTGCTTTTCCTTTGTTTTTATATTGAAGAAAGATAATTATATTATATCTAACGACTTTTCATTGATGGAATGAGGGTAGAAAAATGTTGATGACCAAGATTATAAATGCAAAAATGGTCTACCTGAAAGTTTTGAGTTTGTCTCTTCTTATGATTTGATAAGTTTTTAGAACTATCCTAATGTACTTTTTCAGTAATGGCAAGTTTTTTTTTGTCAGAAAATAGGCTAATTCTTTAAAGCGATTATTAATACTTTCTCGGTTAATGTATTCCAATCGTTTTCCGAAGATCTTATGGAGCCCAAAAATAGATTGAAAATACCGTTGAACTGTTACATACATAAATGCCGCTACAAACGCATTATATAACATAATAAGTATAAAAATAAACTATAAAATTAGTATGAGAATAATAGATCAAAGGATATTTACTGGATATTTTTTTCTTTTTTCATCATGATAAGGACAAGTGTAGAGACCATGTATTTGACGATATATCGATTCGGCCCCGTGGGGGTCGTGTTATAATAGCAACTTCCCATGCCTTCCTCTACCAATAATGGGTACAAAAAAACAAAATTCAAACAATTTATTAACTTTTGATATTGGTCCGAAGCTCCCTACACAAAATAAAATACACGACCAATTCATACTGTGCGGTCCGAATCGCCACAGTGTATAAAAACCTTTAGGGAATATAGATCATAGCGTGAAAATCCCTGTTCAAAAAGAGCTATTGCGGCATATCGCTGTGCGTAACACGCCCCGATACACCATTTTACATGGCAATCCCCAAGAGGTCTGCCAAGTGTGGGGATTATGGTAAATTTCCCTAATGGACGACGCATTTGGTGAATAGTGGACGATAAAGGGTTGATGAATTCAATTATTAATAAAGTAACTTAGACCTACCTCTTCTATTCACTAGTGACTCTTAACAAATTCAATTTCAACGAGTGATAATCATTAGGGCGGTAAATTATGGATGAAACCTAATGAAACTTATTTTAAAATCAGTTCAACTTCGCTTCTACCTCTCAGCCAGGTGGTTACCTAATATTCCATCATATTATATCAGTCCCTCAAAGTTACTACCATGATATAACTTAATACGTAGATGCGTCGTCAAGAGACAATGTACACTTTCAAAATGTATAGGTAGTCTGATAAAGTTCAATGGACCTATTCCAATTTTGTATAACATACGACTATATTGACTCACTTGAGATAAAATGTTTTAAAGTAAGTGTGCATAAAATTAATGTACATATTATAGTTCAATTTTAAACTTTTTGTACAAATTAACAAAAACGCTATACATATGTAGTTTCGTCATATTTTTAATAGCATGTGTTAAAATTTGCATGTTAAAACTGTGTGCAGCGTTCAGTTTTGTTATTTATAATTTTTTTAAATGTTAAATCGCTACTAAACTATTACTCTGATATTTTAAATACTTTATTTTACGGAAAAACACACTCTAATGGGTATAATAAATATGACTGCAATGCCGAACATATATTACTTTAAGACGACATGTTCTTATCATGATTACTCTCGTCTCTCCTCACCACAACCTTACAATTGAAGGTGAAAAACCTGATCTTAATCAAAATTCATTTCTTGAGAACACAAACCTATGTAACGAAATTGCTGTTAACTTCTTTAAGGATTCAATGCTTTATCTCTTTATAAGTTGATCTCAGGATCAAAGCAGGAAAATTATTTAAATTAGATTCCTTCCTTAATTATGCGTAAAGTTTGCCTTTAGGGCTTCAAGATAAAGAAAAGGTTTACGCACTGGAAATTACGGAAACAAACTTACGATTTGATTACATTAACCGAGAAAGTAATAATAATCGCTTCGATGAATTAGGCTGTCTTCTTTCAACAAAACTTGCCGTTACTGAAAAGGTGCATTAGGATAGTTATATAAGTATCTATATAAATGCGCTACGTGCTTTTCCATATTTACTTATTGAAAAGCTCATAGCGCAGTTTACTTCGCTCAAGTCAAGGCGGTCAAGGCTTGGATGGGTGACCACAAGTGGCATTACTGCTCAGCGTGCACGTGGTCTTAAGGGCATGTCCCTTCATCGGTCCCCGTTGTTGTCTTAGGATGGCAATCGTTATAGCATGGTGGTAGTAAGCATCAAATGGTGAGAGAACCTCTGAATTTCCTTGAGAAACTCTACATCCGGTACTTGCACGAACAGTCCACTATTGAACAAGATCTCCTCCATTGAAAGATTTGCCATAATCTCAGGTTAGGCAGGCTGTATTCAGCAGCAGACATTCCGGCTGATACAGTATTTGCGAATTGGATACAGATAAAATAATGAAGATAAAAGAATATTGCCTCAAATTTCATATGTGTATTGAAACTACATATTATGTTTAACTGTGAAACCTATCTATATGCATGTATTAACAATTTGGGGCAATAAATTAGCGACTCCTGAGATTATAGCGCGAAGTTAAGACGCGCTAGTGTCTAGTGTATAGTGAAGCGCTCGTAGCGAAGTTTACTTACCTGTTCTTAACCGATCAGCAAAGTTAAGCAACGCCGCCAACGGATGGGTGACCGCTAGTGATATTACTACTGACAGCATCCGTGCTTCGGAGGGCACGTTAAGCCCTCGGTCCCGGTTGTTATCTTAAGATGGCAGTCGTTATAGCATGGTGTTAGGGCAATTTTCGAATGCCCACCTAGCTAGCTACCACCCTCAAGTAGAAAATCTGTCGTCAAACACTAACGGTGTGTTCCGGCAGTTGTATTTTGAGAGCCAGTAATTCTAGGTTAGTCTGAACAATATATTTGACCACATCATCGATTACCATCAGGTGAGATAGTGGTCAAAGACGTGTAAAAAGACGCAATAAAGTGCACTTCAGCTCGCGAAGCAAGGTGAACCTACTATTTATATTCACCTAGGTACAAGGCATCTCTCTTTCTATCACATAGTCACGTATAGCTCTGATCTCTTCTGACGCGGCACACACCGTAGACTAATCCCGTCCGGACGGATACCCTGATGTACCTGTAGCTTTGTACATAAATCGAGGAGTGAGGCAGGACTGCTGTTAGTCAGTCTATGACATCTGGGGCGTTATTGTATATCTAAAATGGCAATGGAGATGAATTTCATTTTGACACTTTCCACTGAAAACGATGGCCATTATGGAGTTCGAATTTCGAATTGAAGATCGTTTTCATTATGCAGCGCGTTTCAAGCTTTAACCGATGGATAGGCTAAATCGATGACTATGAAACGCAAAGATTGTGTTTTATTTATTAAATATGTTCTGGGTAGTATAACCGGACCCCCCCGTGGGGTGCCGGGTTAGAATTGCACCTCCCCATATCATCCCGTGGGTGTCGTAAAAGGCGACTAAGGGAAAAATACTGGAAGGTGGGCAGCAGCGCTTTCTAAAGAACTATAATCATACACTGCGATCCCCAAGCCACCTGCCAAGCGTGGGGATTATGGCAAATACCCCCTTAATAGGGGAGGCTGTGTTCAGCAGTGGACGATTCGGCTGATACAGTACAGTACAGTATAACCGGAACTTACTCGAACATTCTGAAACAGGCCCTTAGACAATAAAGCCTCTAGTGTAGTGTAATACCCACGGTGTAACAAATCAGTTAAGAATAGGCAAATGACTCAATTTTGTAAAATAAAAGTCTGTTAAAACAACGGAATTGAGAAAATCACTTAAGTCGCCATCAAAGCAACTCCAAGTTAAAATGCCCAACTTAACTTTTAGCTTCTGAAACTTGGCTATCATAATAAATCAGTAGAATTACTCTCTTTAATTTAGATTTCCTGTGTAACTGTCCACTTGGGACGGAGTTACTTCATCTTAACGGCACTTGACGGTTTTATCGCGAAATGAAGATGAAAGTTTTTTTCTTTATAAATGTATTCAGTACCTACCCTACAAATCCTGACAAAAAGTAAGGTACTACGCGTTTCGTTACACGATCATTTGTTATAATTATCCACGGATTGTGTATATAGAATATAAATTATTTACAAAAACCACACACATTCTTATAAATGCGCTACGTGACCGTGGGGTGCTGGGCTAGAATGTCACCCCGCCATTGCTACCTGTGGGTAAAATACCGGAAGGTGGGCCGCAGCGCCTTCTGAAGAACCGATATGTGAAACTGAGATCCCCATGACGGCAGCCAAGCGTGGGGATTATGGCAAACGCCCCCTTTTTTTTTATGCCTGATAGGTTAGCCTTTGACCACTATCTCACCTGATGGTAAGTGATGATGTGGTCGAAGATGTTGTTCAGGCTAACCTAGAAGTACTGGCTCTCAAGGACAGCTGCCGGAACACACCGTCAGGTGCTTGGCGACAGATTTTCTACTTGAGGGTGGTAGCTAGCCAGGCGGGCATTCGCAAAGTGCCCTACCACCATGCTATAACGACTGCCATCCTAAGACAACAACCGGGGCCGACGGCTTAACGTGCTCTCCGAAGCACGAAAGCACTCAGTAGTAATGTCACTAGCGGTCACCCATCCAACTCATGACCGCGGGTGACGTTGCTTAACTTTGCTGATCAGTCATGTGATCATCAACCAAATATAATATAATAATATTATTTATAATGTATATCATGTATGTAAAATTTAATACGAATGCAGATCAATTATGTTTAGTACTAAAATGACACTTAAACTTTTATGAAAACGAATCTTTTAAGAACCATCCATCTTCCAACTGTGCCAGGAAGTGATCTGTGTCTCTTTCAGTCAACTTATCTGAAACAGTAGAACAAAATAATATATACAAAGTTCTTCAACCCCTCGAGTCTCCATATTAGAAAAAGCAATAACTTATTTCTCGAAAATACCTGACATCTAAGAGCACCGTTAGTACAAACTTTAAAATAGTTTTGGTTTGTTCATTACAGATGAAAAGAAATGTATACCTTTCCTTGGTCTTGTAGCGTCACGACTTGCAACTCGCAGAAATGCAGAATTGGCGAGTTATAAAGTTAAGAAACCTAGCTATGTCCCACCGCTTACACTTAATGGAGTTTCCTTAAGGTGTGTTTATCAGTTTAAGTATTTAGGACATATTGTTACTCTGATAGCCGTATCTTAAACAACTACCTACTCATTATCTATCGATGCTCTTTAATTAATTGTGTGAACAGAAATAAACTTTTAAATGGTTTCTCATCCTTTCGATTGTGGTACCAGTGGTCGAAGGAATATACGAATAGTAATTAATGTTTGTTAAATTTTCTTCAATAGCAGTGGAACTCTTCGTGAACAAGTGCGTCTGAAGAAGTACTACCACAAGATATTTTTTTACGCTAGAACAATCAATAACCCCACTTGGTGCTACGCCGTAACCTATGTCTTTAACAGATGCAGTTCGTCGAAGTGGCGAACTGCTCAGCCTTATCACCCTGCGACCAAATTGGTCTCATGTGCCTGTAATTTCAACGGCACCCTTTTAACAGAAGCACAGTAATGTAAGCATTACTGTATAGCTGTAGAAATATGTATGGTGGCAGTACATCCCCGTTAATAAAAGTATGTTAGCTCCTCTCCATCCAAAGGTTGTCTGGAAGAGATCGCTTCTAAGCGATAAGACCGCCCATTGTACCACACTATATTTAAGCTAATATTAAGCCCACGTTTTTCTTACATTTGGTGTACAATAAAGTGTTATCTATCTATCTATCTATCTATCCCCGGATGAAGTCGCCTAAATAGTTCTGCTACTACTAAGGCATTCTTTTTTATTCCTGATAGGTTTGCCTTTGACCACTATCTCACCTGAAGGTAAATGATGATGTGGTCCAAGATGTTGTTCAGGCTAACCTAGAATTACTGGCTCTCAAGGACAGCTGACACACTATTAGGTGCTTGGCGACAGATTTTATACTAGAGGGTAGTAGGTAGCCAGGCGAGCATTCGCTAAATACCCTACCACCACGCTATAACGACTGCCCTCCTAAGACAACAACCAGGACCGACGGCTTAACGTGGCGTCGCACGGAAGCGTTCAGTAGTAATGTCACTAGCGGTCACCCATCCAACTCATGAATGCGGCGGACGTTGCTTAACTTTGCTAATCGGTTCAGAATGGCTAAGCAAACTTCGCTACGTGCGCTTCAAAATTTCAATTTCTACCGCCAAGCTGTGATGTTTGTATTACTATGTCACTTTTTGAAGGGTGCCGTTAAAATGACGGACATGTTTCAGGGATCACCCTGAAACACCCTGGGCGTAGTGCAGGTCGTTTCTTGTGATGAAGTGCATCTGTTATAGGCAGAGATTACCTCCCGGTTAGTGCTGCCCTATAGTGTTTACTCTGTAACATAATAAAACAAAAAAAAGTTGCTAAAACAAAAAGAAAACTGCATTAGTTACGTTTGCTACAAATTTATCATTATTTAATATTAGTTTTTATATTATGTTTAACAGTGCTCAATGTAATACTAATAATTTATTCATCCCAAAAACTTAGACTAAGCTATAACTAAATATTACATAGTTTTTGTGCAGCATAGGTTATTATGGTGTTTTTGTTCCTATTTACAATGAGTATTATACTGCAGTATATCATAACCATAACGTTATTTTATGCCTTTATTCACAAATCGCTACAAACAATAAATATATAGTCAACGCAATTTAGACAACCTATAGGTCGTTGCCAATCCAATTTTTCTAGCCCACTGACAGTTGAGACAGTGCTTAGGATGCTGGTAGAACAGCCTTGAAGGATTGCAATATTTACTCGTTGAGCCAAAAGTGTGCCAGTATTATGATCACCCGTCGCATCAGAGCTTACGTTTACGATGAGTTCCATGCCCCGGACCCAACGTCTCTACACTAAACGGTAAAATATGTACTCTACGGACATTAACATACCTCTTTAAAATCTACAAAAGCAACTTTGTAAATCCTACATATCAAAAAAGGGTCTAAAAATGTTGTCAAAGTTTTTCCGACAAATGCTACAATAATTCGTAGCTGCAAAATTTCGCAAGAACTTTCATTGTACAATTTAAGCGACAGTAAAAAGTTTCTGTATTGGAATTTTCAACTCCGCCGGATCTTTGCAATCGCATTTTGCATTTCAACGTCAACTGCCAACAAAGTTATGGTTGGGGCGTTTCTTGTCATTTTTAACTACACGAACACAATGCTGGGGAAGTGCTTGAGTTAGGAGAACATTCTGGAATTCTTAGAAAGTGCATGAGCGATATTGCCGCTAACGAGACCCCTACACTTCTGTTGGTCTTTTGAAAGTACGCGAGCGAAACTTTTCGAAGGCGTGATCTTTTCGTAGCCAGACCACTTAGGTAGGTTCTAGCGCAAAGGGTGTTATTTAGTGTAGAGTTGAGAGAGTTTTTGTTTCTTGAGAATTGATGTTAGTTTTATTTTATTTTGGAGTACACATACAGTATGTGTAATCTGACCTCTGTTATCTGTGATTGCCTTTTGGCACAAAATGAGTGCCCAGCTGCGTGTGGGGGAGAGTATGCCGGCCGGCATACCTGCACTGGTCGACTATCGTTGTTTGAGATGTCGCGTCTAGTATATATAGATCAATGCCTTAATATTTCATTTTTTTCAGTTCTTGCTGAAATAAAACAAATATGAAATATTACACGCTGTTGATTGGATTGTTCAGACGTTGCCCGTAAGCCGATACTTTTAAAGGATTATTGTCAGAGTGCAATCGCAATCAATGTGGATTCAGTGTAAAAAAAATTATAATCCACTGTAAAATTCTAGTACAAAGACCATTGCACAGGATACAAAATAAGCCAGTAATGCGTAATAATATCTTCAAAATTATTTACCTTTTCATGAAAAAAGAAATAACCATAAATGGAACCGACTTCAACACTTAAATGTGTGTCATAATTTGTCGAAGTCGGTACCATGCACACAATATTGTGATAATAGGTACTTTTGAACCATCAGGGTACCGACTTCAAGAAGTCATATCAGACATTTTTTGGTAAAAAAAATGTTCACCCTTTTTAGTGACCCTTGTAACCTACGGGACCGTTTGTCATTCACTATCAATGACTTTATCATCTGTTATTGGAGTGTAACTGAAAAACGGCATGACCAATTTTGATGAAATTTAAATGGGACCACACGGCGACCATCAGCTTTCAAATAAAATAATAATCATCAAAATCGGTTCACCCAGTCAAAAGTTCTGAGGGAACAAACAAAAAAAAGCAGGCGAATTAATTACCTCCTCTTATTTTGAAGTCGGTAAAAATACTTCTTATACTTATCACTTTTGAATTATTTTTTTGGTGGTGACTTTAAAAACTAAATATTATAACAAAAAAAACATTAAAGAGGTGCATTTTTTACATTCTTAAACGAGAACAATTATGAATAGAAACAGAAAAATCTGTAAGTTACAAAATTACAACGAGAGGAAATATTATAGTCATGTGCTGGTTTCGAACCCGCACCATCCATCCCAGTAGCAAGGGTATGCTCTAACCACTTAGTCAACATGACATCATAACTCTTATTTGTTTTCGCATGCTGAACCATCGTATGGCGATGGAGCCACATCTGAAGTTCATTGTACGTTGTACTACAATTAAGACTAATTTATGCAATTAGTCTTGTTTGTAGTTCGAAGCATTGATGGCATTAGCTATGGACTGCCGTGCGGCAGGTTCATGGTTCGATTCCCGCTGTGGGCTTGAGCTTTACTGCATGGTGCATGAGCAATTGGCGAATGCCCGTCTGACTAGCAACCACCCTCAAGTAGAAAATTTGTCGCCAAGCACCTAACGATGTGTTCCGGCAGCTGTTCTAGAGAGCCAGTATTTCTACTTATCTTCTTCTGAACAACATCTTCAACCACATCATTACTTACCATCAGGTGAGATAGTGGTCAAGGGCATAAAAAAGGTAGTTGTCTAGATGGACTGACTAGATCGTAAAAGCGGCTGGCCAATGGTTACAAGCGGCTAATAACCGTTCTTTGTGGCGACTATAATAAGACTGAATTAAGAGATGAGAGTTGGCCCGCAGCACACAAATTGACCTCAAGCCGAAGCACTCGCAGCAATGTTTGCTTAGCGTTTCATAACCGATCAGCAATGTTAAGCAACGTCCGCCGCGGTTATGAGTTGTATGGGTGACCGCTAGTGGCATTACTACTGAGCGCTTCCGTGCTTCGGAGGGTACGTTGAGCCGTCGATACCGGTTGTTGTCTTAGGATGGCAGTCTTTATAGCATGGTGGTAGGGCATTTTTCGAATGCCCGCCTGGCTAGCTACCACCCTCAAGTAGAAAATCTGTCGCCAAGCATCTAAAGGTGTGTTCCGGCAGCAATCCTTGAGAGCCAGTAATTCTAGGTTAGCCTGAACAACATCTTCGACCACATCATCACTTAACATCTGATGGTAAATTTAACCTATATCAAGGATAAAAAAATTAACCTATCAAGAATAATAAAACAAGACAAACGCAAAATTCCGTTTCACCGATGAAAAATAGCTTTCGTTAATATTATCAAAATAAAACCAACGATATATTGAGAACGCTGATTGAATCGATGCAAAGTTGCCCCAAAACCAATACTTATCGGATCAACGGCTCAATACCCTCGCGATGATTTCAGAGTCAGTGGGAATAAACGATATGAGATATTTTCATAATAGCTTTCATTGGTTTAACTTTTCGGTTATGGATTTCGTTTAAATTAACGAAAATTGTGATTGTTTTTAAGTAATTTGGCACAGATTTATTTATTATTCATGAAAAAGAAAGGGGTAAAAATAAAGTACATGCAGTAGCTACCGGAAGCCCATTACTAAGGGCCTCTTTCAGAATGTTTGAGTAAGTTCCGGTTATACTACTCAGAACACATTTAATAAATAAAGCACTATCGTTTCACAGGCATCGATTTAGCCTATCCATCGGTTAAAGCTTGAAACGCGCTGCATGTTAATTGTAATTTTTATCACTCAGTTATTTTATGTTCTAGGTAGTATAACCGGAACTTACTCAAACATTCTAAAACAGGCCCTAAGCCTTTCATACAAACGTCAAACTTGGTACGATAATAAGCCAATATCTAATGCACATCAATAAATTATATATTTAAACAATATAACTAACTTAAAACAAAAAATATTTATGAACTTTTGAAGCGATGATAGTCGAGCGGTTACAGCTGTGGACTGCCGTGCCGCAAGTCCATGGTTCGATTCAAAAAATGCCGACTTGAAATTCACCGCATGGTGGAAGGGCATTTTTCGAATGCTCGACTGGCTAGCTACCACCCTCAAGTAAAAAATCTGTCGCCAAGCACCTAACAGTATGTTTCGGCATTCCTTGAGAGCCATTAAAATTACAGGCACATGAGACTCAACAACTGTATGTCTCAGGGTCAAGGGCGGAGTGCAGTTTATCACTTGTGACGAAATACATCTGTTATAGGCCGAGGTTACCGCTTAACATCAGTTGGGCCTCGTGCTTGTTCCGTCACAATGACATAAAAATATTATAAAAAAACACCCTCAATAGTAAATGAATCAAAACATCGCATACAGTTCTGTTATTGTCGTTAATTTTACATTGACAAGTGAAAATGAGAACATCATCGATGTAGTCGAAGCCAATTAAAAACGCAATAATTATCAGGAATAAGTCAAACACTACTCGTCAGATCTCACTCAAACTTAAATGGAACCGCATGACAAAAACTAGTTTAACAATATAAAAAAATCAAAATCGTGACACCCAGTAAACACTTATGAGGTAATAAACATGAACAATTCGAATTAAGAACCTCTTGCTTTATTTGAAGTCTATTAAATTCGGCGCAGTGCAGGTAAGACACCCTCTAAGACTTAAAACAAGAGAAGGAAGATTATGATGCGGCTGTAATGCCAAATAACCTGATAAACTATTTGTCGAATAAAGTGTTAATACCGCAGTGTCGATATAATTGTCTCATGACACCCTGACGCCGGAATATCGGATCTGCGGTCGTAATTAGCGAATTATTGGTTATATCGAATGTATAAATGTTTATCTTTAATACCAATTACAGTATACATAAATTATGCATGTTAATATTCATTGGAATTATTTATAAGCAGTATTGATGCCGCATTTTAATGAACGAACGGAGAATGGTATCAGTTGTTTTCGATTTATTTTGAAAAGATTGTGGAGATGAAATTTAAATCAACGAGCAAAGTGAAGATCCTTTTAGCATGTTGGATGTTAGTGAAATGAGATGAAGTGTATTCAACTTATGATATGTTTTTTTTTAATTACACCGAATATTTTAAAATATTAAAAGAAAATATCAAATAAGTATATTTTACAAAAATTATGGAGTATGTGCTCCATAATTTTTGTGCCCCGAGCGGGAATTATGCTCCAATTATTTATAAAATATGATTGTCGCTTAGCACGCGGTAGTGCTTGCAATCATATAAAAATATTAAATAAAGATTTTAATATAACACTTAAAAAATATATCTAGTCACAATTCCGCCTAATTTTCCTGCTAAGCCGACGTGGCGTCACAAACGTCACGCAGCCAAACCGGAAGAATTTTCAACGCGTGTCGCTTCTACACGAAGCATCCTCAGGAGGTCTTGTCTCATCGAGCGCTTGAATATTAATTTGATGTTTTCTTAAAATATTCTTCATAATTAAATATGGATTTCCGCAAAGTAACGCCTGAATTTATTCATAATGTTTATTTATGTCATGAAGTGATAAGATGCCATGTAATGTGGTAAGCATGACGCCTGTTCATTACAGTTGCAGTATCATGTTCCTAGTTCTACTTGACACTGCACTGCGCTATTCACTCCGAGAAGTTATTAGTTAGGTACATGATGTTTGTGCAGTAACTTCACTTGCTACAGAGCCATTCAATTTGAAGCAGTATATCTGATACTGCGTTGTACCCACCAAAACGTAGGTACTTTTATTCTGAAGGGTGCTTCCTAGTGCTAACAGTGTAATACTCAAATATTTCCTCTGAAGTACGAAAATTGTACCTTACTGCACCAACCGGATTGTCTGGGGTCAGGGGTTTTTTTGTATGTTATTGTGAAGGAGCAAGCCCGAGGCCCACCTGATGTTAAGTGGACTAAACTCTGCCTATAACAGATGCATTTCGTCAACGACGAATTGCACTGTGCCCGTCATACTCAGACGTACAGTTATAGGTCTCATTTGCCAGTATGGTTCGAATCCCGCCACTGGCTTGAGCCTCACCGCATGGTGGAACGGCATTTTGTGAATGCCCGCCTGGCGAACGACCACCCTAAAGTAGAAAATCTGTCGCCAAGCACCTAACGGTGCGTTCCGGCAGCAGTCCTTGAGAGCCAGAGAAATTACAGGCACATGAGACTTAACATCTATGTCTCCAGGTGACAGGCGCAGTGCAATTCGTGGCTTGTGACGAAGTGCACCTGTTATAGGCAGAGGTTACTCCGCTTAACATCAGGTGGGCCTCGAGCTTGTTCTGTCACAATAACATAAATAAAAAATAAAAAAAACAATTTTGCTGATCAGTTCAGAATGGCGAAGCAAACTTCGCTACGAGCGCTTCAAAATTTCTATTTCTACCGCTAAGTACTAATATTCGTATTACTGAGTCACGTTTTGAAGAATATGGGTGCCGTTGAAATGACGGACTTAACAACTTTATGTCTCAGGGTAATGGGCGCATTGCAGTTCATCACTTTTCATATAGTATATCTGTTATGGCGGAGGTTACCTCACGGTTGACCTAGTGTTTGCTGTGTAATATAATCACACAAAAAAGCTACATTAGTTACATAAAATAAATTATATTAACACATAATTTATCTCTATTATCAACATAACAACATATTAGATTCAACAGTGCTTTTAGATCTGTTAGATATTAATAATTATGATGTTTTCCTATTTACCAAAAAGAAAATTCAAATTCAAATTCAAATTCAAATTCAAATCATTTATTTGCCATAATGTAGGTACAGTACAGGTCTTAACTAAAATAATATGTGACTCTACATTTAAACCTTAAAGGCGTGCAAATTACTGGGTTCATCTAAATTAATTTTACAAATTATTATTACAATGTCATTTCATTTACTTACAAAAATATATTATTCATGTCAATCATTAATTTATAATTTATCTGTGAGAAATTCATCAATAGTGTAATAAACCTTATCAATAAGAAACTCCTTTAATTGCAATTTAAATATGTCATTATTCTTTGCCTCTTTTATGGTTTGCGGTATTTTATTATATATATTAATCCTTTTGCCAAACACACTTTTACTAATTAAAGCCTTTTTATGTCTCTGAGCGCATAGTATATTATCATATCGTTTTGTTGCCAACGTTTTATAGTCACTAAGATTATTTCTCATGAGAATAGCTGCTTCATAAATATACATAGACGGAAGAGTGAGAAGTTTTAATTTCAAAACTTCAGTGTGTCAATAACTATAATGTTATTTTATGCCTTTATTTACAAATCACGACAAAAATATATTAAACTACAGTCAACGAAAGAATTTATGCTACCTATAGGTCGGCCTACAGGTAATCCAATTTTTCAAGCACACTACCAGTTGGTAGCGTGTCCAGCATGCTGGTAGGACTGCCTTGAAGGTTTGCAATATTTATTCGTTGAGCCAAAAGGGTGCCAGTATTTTGATCACGCATTTCATCGGACCAAGCGCTCTGACAAGTTTTGGAATATACGATGAACTCCATGACCCCCGCGGACCCCACGTCTCTACAATAAACGGCTCAAATATGTAACCATTATCGATATTAACATACATATCAAATGTAGGATTTACAAATTTACTTTTGTACATTCTAAAGAGTTTAAAATAGGTATGTGTCATATAAATTTTGCCTATTTCGAGTATTACTTATTTTTTTGTGCGATTGTGGCGGATAAATCGCACTGCTCCTGTCACCCTTAGATATAAAGTTGTTAAGTCTCATGAGTCTCCTGTAATTTTACTGGCTCTCAAGGATTGCTGCCGGAACACATCGTTAGGTGCTTGGCGACAGACTTTCTACTTGAGGGTGGCAGCTAGCCGGGTGGCATATTGCGTATGCAAAATGCCCTCCTCCCATGCGGTGAAGCTCAAGCTGGCGGTCATCGAACTATGGACCTGCGGTACGGTAGTCCATAGCTACTACCGCTCCGCTATCATTGCTTCAAAACTTGTACCTACCTACTAATATGCTTTTGAGAGTAGTATTTCAAATAAGAATACATCAAATTAAATTAAATATTTATTTATATTAAATATAAATCTAAGAATTTATTAAAATAATAATATTTTAATTTTAATACTATAAAATATATATGATATTAGATAAATATTATTAGGGATTAGTGAAAGATTAAGGTAAAAATACTAGAAGTTGAGCAGCAGCACCTTCTATGGAATTGCCATTAACACTGCTTTCCATGACGCCAGCCAAGCGTTGGAATTACGACAAACTCTTTTGTTTAACGATGGACGTTATCGATGTTAATGTGGAATCACTTTTTTAATAGCCTTAATATTACTTTTTTTCTGTTCTTGCTAAAATAAAACAAATTTGAAATATTAAACGCTGCTGATTGAATTGTTCAGGCGTTGCACGTAAGCCGATACTTTTAAAAGATTATTGTCAGAGTGCAATCGCAATCAATTTGGATTCAGCAGGAAAAATATTGATAATACACTGTTAGGTAAATTCTAATATAAAGGCGAATGTACAGGATACAAAATAAGCCAGTAATGCGTATTATTGTCTTCAAAATAAATTACTTTTACACGAAAAATGAACCGATTTCAACACTTAAATGTGTATCATAACTATTCTATGATACAATATTTTGATAAAGGGTACTGAACCATCATGGTACCAACTTCAACAGGATATATCACACATTTTTTTGGTAAAAAAATTTTTTTCACACATACTAGTGACCCTTGCTAAGATAAAAAAAAGAAATGCAGGATTCCGTTTCACCGATGAAAAACAGCTTTCGTTAAAATTATCAAAATAAAACGAACGATATATTGAGAATGCTGATTGAATCGATGCAAAGTTGCCCCAAAACCAATACTTATCGGATCAACGGTTCAATACCCTCGCAATGATTTCAGAGTCAGTGGGAATAAACGATATGAGATATTTTCATAATAGCTTTCATTGGTTTAACTTTTCGGTTATGGATTTCGTTTAAATTAATGAAAATTGTGATTGTTTTTAAGTTATTTGGTACAAATTTAAATTATTATTGGTTAAAAATAAAGAGGTAGAGTACATGCAGTACTAGAAAGCGGAATCTCACAACTAAGCTTTAGTCATTCATACAAACGTCAAACTTAGTGCGATTATAAACCACTCTTTAACGTACAACCACAAGCAATAAATTTGAACAAAATAAACTGACTTCAAACATGGTATTCTTAAACAAAAAATGCAATAAAACGTAAATGAACCAAAGCATTATAGACAGATTTTTTTTGTTAATTTTTCATAGATTAGTGAAGATGATAATATCGTCAATGTATTCAAAGCCAATTAAAAACGCATTATAAGGGATGAGTCAAATACTACTCGTCAGATCTCACTAGTCTGTCCTTGAGAGACAAAACATAATTGGAACCACATGACAAACACTAGCTTTCGAATATAAAAAAAAAACAAAAATCGGTACACCTAGTAAAAAGTTGAGGTGACAAACATCAACAATTCGAAATAAGAACCTCTTGCTTTATTTGAAGTCGTTTAAAATCCGGCGCAGTGCAGGTACCCGCTAAGACTAAGAACAAAAGAAGGAACATTATGATTCGGGGGTAATGCCAAAGTACCTGATACACTATTTGTCGAATAAAACGAGTGTTAATACCGCAGTATCGATATAATTGTCTCATGACACCCCGACGCCGAAATATCGGATCTGCGGTCGTAATTCGATCGGTTAAGATTGGCTAAGCAAACTTCGATACGAGCGCTTCAAAATTTCAATTTCCACCGCCAAGTACTAATGTTCGTATTAGTATATCACGTTTTGAAGAATATGGGTGCCGTTGAAATAACGGACTTAACGACTTTAAGTTTCAGGTGGATGGGCGCAGTGTAGTTCATTTCTGTGATGAAGTACATCTGTTATAGGCAGAGGTTACCTCTCGGTTGACTTAGTGTTTACTCTGTAACATAATAAAACAATAAAAAGTTGCTAAAACAAAAAGAAAACTGCATTAGTTACCACGAATGTATCTCTATTATCAGCTATGATTAAATATTATTAATTATTTATAGATTTTCAGTAATAATATTAGGTTTAACAGTGTTCGATGTACATACATTAAAAGTTTTTATAGTTATCATGGTGTTATATCTTAATAACCAATGAGTATAAATCTTCAGTATGTTAATAACCATAACGTTATTTTATGCCTTTATTCACAAATCGCTACAAACAATAAATAATAAAGTCAACGAAAAAATTAAGACAACTTATAGGCCGTTGCCAATCCAATTTTGCTAGCCCACTACTAGGCGGGATAGTGCCTAGCATGCTGGTAGAACTGCCTTGACGGATTGCAATATTTATTCGTTGAGCCATATAGGTGCCAATATTTGATCACGCGTCGCATCGGTCCAACCGCTCTGATATGTTGTGGAAAATACGATGAGATCCCGGTCCCTATGGACCCAACGTCTCCACACTAAACGGCTCAAAAATGTAACCACTTCCGAGATAAACATACCTATTATACTCGTAACCTCTTTAAAATCTACAAAAGTAACTTTGTAAATCCTTCATATCAAAAAAGAGTCTAAAAATGTTGTCAAAGTTTTTCCCGACAAATGCTACAATAATTCGTAGCTGCAAAATTTCAAAGAACTTTCATTGTACAATTTAAGCGACAGTAAAAAGTTTCTGTATTGGAATTTTCAACTCCGCCGGATCTTTGCAATCGCATTTTGCATTTCAACGTCAACTGCCAACAAAGTTATGGTTGGGGCGTTTCTTGTCATTTTTAACTACGCGAACACAATGCTGGGGAAGTGCTTGAGTTAGGAGAACATTCTGGAATTCTTAGAAAGTGCATGAGCGAGATTGCCGCTAACGAGACCCGTAGCACTTCTGTTGGTCTTTTGAAAGTACGGGAGCGAAACTTTTCGAAGGCGTGATCTTTTCGTTGCCAGACCACTTAGGTTCTAGCGCAAAGGGTGTTATTTAGTGTAGAGTTGAGAGAGAGTTTTTGTTTCTTGAGAATTCATATTAGTTTTATTTTATTTTATTTTGGAGTACACATACAGTATGTGTAATCTGACCGCTGTTATCTGTGATTGCCTTTTGGCAGAAAATGAGTGCCCAGCTGCGTGTGGAGAGAGTATGCCGGCCGGCATACCTGCACTGGTCGACTATCGTTGTTTGAGATGTCGCGTCTAGTATATATTAGTCTAGTATATTTTGAAGCGCTCGTAGCGAAGTTCACTTAGCTGTTCTCAACCGATCAGCAAAGTTAAGCAACGTCGCGCGCGGTCATGAGTTGGATGGGTGACCGCAAGTGACATTACTACTGAGCGTTTCCGTGCTTCGGAGGGCACGTTAAGCCGTCGGTCCCGGTTGTTGTCTTAGGATGGCAGTCGTTATAGCATGGTGGTAGGGCATTTTGCGAATGCCCGCCTGGCTAGCTACCACCCTCAAGTAGAAAATCTGTCGCCAAGCACCTAACGGTGTGTTCCGGCAGCTGTCCTTGAGAGCCAGTATTTCTAGGTTAGCCTGAACAACATCTTCGACCACATCATCACTTACCATCAGGTGAGATAGTGGTCAAAGGCTAACCTATCAAGCATAAAAAAAAAAAAATATATATAGATCAATGCCTTAATATTAAATTTTTTTCAGTTCTTGCTGAAATAAAACAAATATGAAATATTAAACGCTGTTGATTGGATTGTTCAGACGTTGCCCGTAAGCCGATACTTTTAAAGGATTATTGTCAGAGTGCAATCGCAATCAATGTGGATTCAGTGGAAAAAAAATGTATAATCCACTGTAAAATTCTAGTACAAAGACCATTGCACAGGATACAAAATAAGCCAGTAATGCGTAATAATATCTTCAAAATTATTTACTTTTTCATGAAAAAAGAAATTACCATAAATGGGACCAACTTCAACACTTAAATGTGTATCATAACTTGTCGAAGTCGGTACCATGCACACAATATTGTGATAATAGGTACTTTTGAACCATCAGGGTATCGACTTCAACTAGTCATATCAGACATTTTTTGGTAAAAAAAAATTTCTTCCTTTTTAGTGACCCTTGTAACTTACGGGACCGATTGTCATTCACTATCAATGACTTTATCATCTGTTATTGGAGTGTAACTGAAAAACGGCATGACCAATTTTGATGAAATTTAAATGGGACCACACGGCGACCATCAGCTTTCAAATAAAATAAGAATCATCAAAATCGGTTAACCCAGTCAAAAGTTCTGAGGGAACAAACAAAAAAAAGCAGGCGAATTAATTACCTCCTCTTATTTTGAAGTCGGTAAAAATACTTCTTATACTTATCACTTTTGAATTATTTTTTTGGTGGTGACTTTAAAAACTAAATATTAGGTCCTTACATATGAAATTGGCGTTTTTCGTACTGGCCACTTTAATCACGAATTTCTCCTCTTTGGTAAGGAATTCCAAATTCAAATTTGTACAGCTATAGACTCATGTATTTGTGCTTCGATGATCGTCATTCATTTGTTTTTTTTCTTCTGTTTTTTTCTGTTTGCGTCACTCATTTTACAAAATGGAAAACCTTAAATATCGCATTATTTACGAGTACGAGTTCCGCCGTGGCACTAGTGCTGCGGAAACAACTCGAAGGGTGAATGATGTGTATGGCGGTCGTGTTGCAAAAGAAAACACAGTTCGTTTTTGGTTCCAACGTTTTCGTTCTGGAAATTTCGACCTGCAGAACAAGCCCCGTGGACGGCCTGAGACTCAAGTTGATAATGAAGAGTTGAAGGCTATTGTGGAAGCGGATCCATCGCAAACCACGTCCGAGTTAGCTGCAGGCTGCGATGTTAGTGATAAAACTGTTTTAATTCACTTGAAGCAAATTGGGAAGATTAAAAAGCTTGAAAGGTGGGTACCTCACGAATTGACTGAAACAAACCGGCAAACGCGCGTCGACTGCTGCGTTACATTACTAAACCGGCACAATAATGAAGGTATTTTAAACCGAATCATTACCTGTGATGAAAAATGGGTTCTTTACGATAATCGGAAGCGCTCAGCGCAATGGTTAGATCCTGGCCAGCCAGCCAAATCCTGCCCCAAGCGAAAATTAACCCCAAAAAAGTTACTTGTAAGCGTTTGGTGGACTAGTGCCGGTATTGTTCATTACAGTTTTTTCAAATCTGGCCAGACTATTACGGCTGATGTCTATTGTCAGGAATTGCAAACCATGATGGAAAAGCTAGCGGCTAAACAACCTAGGCTGGTCAATCGCTCCACGCCACTGCTGCTTCACGACAACGCTAGACCACACACTGCGCTACAGACGGCTACTAAATTAGAAGAGCTTCAATTGGAAAGTCTAAGACATCCTCCGTACTCCCCGGACCTTGCTCCAACAGATTACCATTTTTTTCGAAATTTGGATAACTTCTTGCAAGGGAAAAAATTCAACTCCGATGGGGCAGTCCAAATCGCCTTCAAAGATTTTATTGATTCCCGTCCGACTGGTTTTTTTAGTAAAGGGATCAATGAACTACCTATGAGATGGCAAAAGTGCATAGAAAATAATGGTTCATACTTTGATTAATTAAATATATTATAT